>CM023448.1:7934090-8334090 GCA_013339765.2 Haemaphysalis longicornis | reverse complement strand
CTCCCCCCATTTTTTTCCCAAAACCCCCTTTTCCCCTTTTTTCTGCGGCCAAATCTGGTTTCACGAGCCCCCCGTTACCCACTCATAAAGAGAGGGTCTCGGTTCTGGCAGCCTTTGTTTCCTAGGTAGCATAAGAGGCTTCCCGCCAGTCACCCACTTGACAGGCTGTAGACGTTTGAGTCACGCCCCGGGGGTTGAAAAGAAGGTCCCTTCTCCCCGTGTAGTCAGAGTGGCGCTGGCTACCAGCCTCAAGCGTCAGATACACTTCTAGTAAATATAAATAGCCCAGAAAGTGAAGGAAAACACAGTCGCCCAGATAGCCGAATTGGTAAGGCATTCGAGATCTAATCGAAAGGCGTGGGTTCGGTCCCCACTCTGGGCGCGTGTTTTTCTTTCTTTCTTTCTTCCTTATATTAAGAAAAAATCTTAACTTCATTAACCGCAGTAAAAATAGAGCCTAACAACACCTCTATGCCTCCTTGGCGTTGTAGACTGCCGACCTATGTTTCTGTATTGCCCCAACGAGCCCCTCATTTCCTTACTATATACATATAATATATATATATATATATATATATATATATATTTTTGTAAGGCCCTTGAGCAACGGGTGAACCGAGACGTTTATTCGGCGATCCAGTCGGTTCCGAACACCGTACCGAGAGGATGATGATGATGCACGAGCGAAGAGGATTGGGTAATGTTAATGATAATGATAATGTTACTGCGAGGAGGCAATGCAGGAGATTGCCCAGATTGTACCAACAGTCCCTGGGAGTGTCGAGGCTGTGCCGACGCGACATACGCGCTCACAATAATTTCCCCTCGAGTGAAGGCGGGCGCCTGACCGCCAATGTTCATGAAGTACGGCGGACAAAAGGCTTCAGCCGTGACACGTGCACAATTTCTGTGCCACGGTATCGACGGTCCAAGCGGCTTGACTAGGGTGACACGATAGTTGACAGGGGATGTTTCCTCAAGGACCGTGTACGGGCCTGTGAAACGGTGGAGAAATTTTTCACATAGTCCTGGTCTTCGACTGGGCGTCCAAAGTAAGACCTCGTCACCAGGGCAGAACCGAACAGTACGGTGGCTGGCGTCGTAGCGGTCCTTGCGGTCGTGCTGGCTGGCTTCAGTCTGCAGACGAGCCACTCGACGGCAATGGTTTACACGGGAGAGGAACTGCTCGGAGGAGGGGCTTGAGGTCGACACGGGAGCCGATAAAAATGTGGTGTCCAGAATGAACGATGGGTCGCGGCCGAATACGAGGAAATATGGAGAGTAGCCGGTGGTCCGTTGAACTGCAGTATTATAAGCAAACGTAACAAATGGTAGAATTGTGTCCCAGTTGGTGTGATCAGGTCGAATGTACATAGAAAGCATATCCGACAGTGTCCGGTGAAATCTTTCGTGAGGCCGTTCGTTTACGGATGGTAGGAGGAAGTGGTTTTGTGGACTGTGTTCGAAGCACGAAGAACATCTTCAACAATACTGGACAGAAAAACCCTACCGCGATCACTCAAAAGAACACGAGGGGCCCCATGGCGCAAGAGTATTGCGTGCAGGAAGAAGTCTGCCACCTCTGCTGCGCAGCCAGAGCGAATTGGCGCCGTTTCTGCATAACGTGTTAGGTGGTCAACTGCGGTCACAATCCACCGATATCCTGCAGCTGTACAAGGGAGAGGCCCGTAGAAATCTATACCAACCGTTTGGAAAGGTATAGACGGACACGGAAGCGGCTGCAACAGTCCGGCAGGCGGGGATGTGGATCTCTTGCGCTGCTGACAGATGGGCACGAAGCGACGTAACGGGCAACGCAGGTGGACAGGCCGGGCCAAAAGAAACGACTGCGGACGCGCTCGTAGGTTTTACTGAAGCCTAGGTGGCCCGCTGTGGCATCGTCGTGCAGCGCTTCCAGTATCTGCGCGCGGATGGAGCGTGGCGCAACGGGAACCCATCGGTGGCCAGAAGAGAGATGAGTGGAACGGTACAAGATGCCGTCCAAAAACTTGAATTGTTGAAGCTGCCGACGGGACTTACTGTTTGGAGGAGGTGATGAGCCGGTAAGCTGGTCGATCATTCCACGGCAGTATGTGTCGGCCCTTTGAAGAGAAGGCAGGCCGAGAGGTCCTCAACTGCTACACGATTGACAGGTGCGATGGGAAGGACCGTGTCGAGGGGTAATGACGCGGAAGTCTTGTTCGACCCAAGAGGGCAACGAGAAAGTGCATCCGCATCCTGGGGCTTTTTCCCGGACCTGTATGTGACAGTAAGGTCATATTCTTGGAGTCGAATAACCCATCGTCCGAGCCGTCCTGATAAATTTTTCAGCGTCTGCAACCAGCACAGAGCGTGGTGGTCAGTCACTACTGTGAAGTGGCGGCCGTAGAGATAAGGTCGAAATTTTTGAACGGCCCAAACCACAGCGAGACACTCTTGCTCGGTGATTGTGTAATTTTTCTCGGCATACTTAGGGTACGACTTGCGTAGGAAACAACCCTTTCTCGGCGTTGATCATCAGACTGCAGCAGCACAGCGCCGATTCCGTGGCCACTGGCATCCGTGTGCAGAATAACAGGGCGAGACTCATCAAAATGGCATAGTACCGGCCCTGAGGTGAGTGCGTGCTTGAGTTGTCGGAAAGCTTCCTCACAGTCGTCTGACCATACAAAGGGTGTTCCGGAGTGTAGCAGCTTGTTGAGAGGCGAAGCAACTGCAGCAAAGTTGCGGACGAAACGGCGGAAGTAAGACGCTAGGCCAAGAAAGCTGCGTAGGGCTTTTTGCTGTTGTGGCCGTGGGAAATCGATGACAGCAGCAATCTTCTCTGGGTCGGGCCGAATCCCCTCATTGCTGACGACGTCGCCTAGAACCTTTATGCTTCTTGTGGCGAAATGGCACTTCTTCGTGTTCAACTGAAGACCCGCATTCGCGAGGCATGTAAGAACCTCATCTAGCCGTTTCAAGTGCTCAGTGAAACTTGAAGAAAAAATAACGATGTCGTCCAAATAACAGAGGCATGTTCTCCATTTCAGGCCCCGAAGAACATGGTCGATCATTCGCTCGAAAGTTGCAGGAGCATTACATAGTCCGAAAGGCATTACATTAAATTCATACAGTCCATCAGGGGTGGCAAATGCTGTCTTTTATTTATCGGCCTCGTTCATTAGAATTTGCCAATAGCCTGAGCGGAGGTCCAGGCTGGAAAAATATTCCGCTCCTTGTAGGCAGTCCAGGGCATCATCAATGCGAGGCATCGGATATACATCCTTTCGGGTAATTCTGTTGAGTGCGCGGTATTCGATACAAAACGAATGGATCCGTCTTTTTTCTTAACGAGGACCACGGGGGACGACCAAGGGGTGTGTGATGGGCGGATAATTTTGCGTTGAAGCATATCGGCGACATTCTCGCTGATGACTTTTCGTTCGGACGAAGACACACGGTATGGGCGGCGGCAAACGATACGGGATCCATCTGTTTCAATTCGGTGCATTGCGACAGAAGTTTGCCCAAGCGTAGTACAATTCGAATCAAATAAGAATTTGTGCTTGTTCAGGAGGTGTAGTAAAGAGCCAGTTTGCGTGGGGGAGAGATCAGAGCTGATTGCGGCAGATATAGCCGGGTGCAACGGTTTAGAGGGCGGACTTGGGCAGGAGAAAATAGGGGAGAGGGGAACAACACAGACAGCTTCGGAGTCAGCAGCGGTAGCCACAGTGGTGCCCTGACGAAGGAGAATCGGTTCAAGTAACGTTCGCGGCAACGAGTGTAGCCGACCCGCGGAAGAAGCGCACAAGACAGATGGCGATCACGATGCCTCTTGGGAGAAACCGAGTACATGGAAGGATGAGTACGTCCCCATCATGACAGTTGCCACCGCGAACGGAAATTGTTGTCTCACTACCAGGTTTGAGGCCGAAATCGGCACTTGCCACGAAGCACAGCTGCTTGACGTCAGGAACATCCGTATAGTCCGTAGCCGTGATCTCGATGTCGGGGTACCGGCAAGAATGACCGCGGATGCCGATGATAGAAAGTCCCATCCCAGAATGAGTTCATGGGAGCAGCTAGGTAACACCGCGCACTGAATATGGTGCCGAATTCCCTCTATCAAAACACGTATTGTACAGTACCGGATGGCTCGAGCACCTCTCGATTAGCACTGCACAACGAGGGTCCAGTATACGGGGTAGTCACTTTTCGGAGGCGCGAACACAACTTCTCATTAATCACTGATATACTTGCTCCGGTATCAACAAGGGCATCAACACGAAAACCTTCAACTTCCACAGACAATGTATTTGATGGTCTTAATGGAGGAGTTTTTGGCTTTTTGACGAGTGCAGTTTCCCCTCCAGAAACTGCAGGCGCTAGTTTTCCGATTGGTTGTCATTAGAACGGGTCACGGGTCGAAGAGGTGACAGAGAGCGACGATATGGTGAGGGTGAGCGTCGCCGTGATGGACGCTCGGGCGGAGGCGGGCCGAATGAGGTTGGCGGCGGCGATGGGCGACGCGGGGGCGAACCATATGTGCCACGTCGGGACCCGTAAGAAAAGCCAACGTTCACGTTCGAACGGTGCGTACCCGCGTCGTTCATCTTGCTGACGTCGTCTACAGAAACGAGATATGTGCCCGCGAATGCCGCAATAATAGCAGATGGGGCGGTCACCCGGGAAGGGCTGGCGGCCAGGGTGCATGTTCGTGTAGTATCCCCGTGGCATGCTTGCTGCGGATATCGCTGTTAAGTGTCCGTGGGCCAACGGGGCTTCCATTGGTAAGGGCGGTTTGGATGCGATGGCCGAGTAGGACGGCGTGGGAGTCGTAGGACCAGGAGACGTCGAGGGCGTCACACCCGCAATTGATGCCAGCTCCTCTTTCACCAGGTCGCGCAGCTGAGGAGCTTCCGTGCGAAAGTGATATCGTGGAGCAGAAAGCGGGTCGCTGAGCTGCAGCTCTTGACGGATGATTTGGCGTATGAGAATCCGTAAGTCTGTGTCCCCTTGTGACGGCGTAGCCAGAGCAGCCGGTTGCAAACGAACAGCCTGCAATTCGTCAAGACGCTGGCAGGTTGTGCGCACATCGCTGACGCTCGTCGGATTTTGCACCGCGAGGGCGTTGAACGCGAAAGAAGCGATGCCCTTCAGGATGTGGCGAACCTTGTCGGCCTCTGGCATGCTTGCATCCACGCGGCGGCAGAGAGCAACGACGTCCTCTATGTATGAGGTATACGTCTCGTCAGAGCGCTGAAGCCGAGTGGCCAGCTTCCGTTTCGCCTCGTCCGACCGAGCGGCTGTCGTACCGAATATCTTGCGCAGCTCTTGGCAAAAGCTGGCCCAGTCGTCGATGCGGTGTTTATTGTTCAGAAACCATGTTTTGGCCACCTCGTCCAAGGAAAAGGAAACCTGCTGCAGCTTCGCCGCGTCATCCCACGGTTGAAAGCACTGACGCGAGCATACTCATCCAACCAGTCATCGACGTCTTCACCGCGGAGCCCTGCAAAATGCGGGGGGTCGCGCTCGCGGCAGGTGACGGCAAATGCAAGAGGCGCAGGAGTGGAGGCGCCAGCTTGGTTGCTTCCGGCCTCACGCTGCATCTGTGTTGAAGGCAAACGCCGACCGGAACGGAGCTCCAGGGGTGCGCTTGTAAGGCGTTGAGGACGGGACCGAGGTCAACCTCCACCACTTGTAAGGCCCTTGAGCAACGGGTGAACGAGACGTTTATTCGGCGATCCAGTCGGTTCCGAACACCGTACCGAGAGCGATGATGATGATGCACGAGCGAAGAGGATTGGGTAATGTTAATGAGAATGATAATGTTACTGCGAGGAGGCAATGCAGGAGATTGCCCAGATTGTACAACAGTCCCTGCGAGTGTCGAGGCTGTGCCGACGCGACATACGCGCTTCATATATAATATATATATATATAATATATTATAATATATATATATAATATTTATATATATATATATTATATATAAATATATTGAGGGAGACGTCAAGGGGCAGCCGTCACCCAGAAGACACGTCGCAGAGGCAGGGGAACAGCGGCGTTTATTCTGATGCGGCAACCCAGAACTACAGCCCCAGGAATGATGATGAGGATGGGTATGAAGAATAGATGAGGTACGGCATGATGATGATAATTGTCTGGGAAGCAGACGAAGTATACGATGAATTGGCCACGACAGTACAAGGGCCCTTATCATGTCTCCTTGAAGTGGGCAATAGCGCAACGGACAGATTGATTCTCACACTTTCCCCCTCGGCGCGGAAGCGAACTAGCCTGGGAGCAGTTTAATGGAGTGTGAAGGCGTGAACGGTTTTCAGCCGGGACACATGCACGATCTCTGTGGCCCCTGTAGCGGCGGGTCCGAAGGAGGAGAACAAGGCGCGATGCGATAATTGACAGGGGAGGTTTCTTTCCAGATGTTGTAGGGGCCAAGAAATCGATGAAAGGAATTTCTCACATAATCCTGGCTTGCGAATTGGGCGTCCAAAGGAGTACCTTGTCACCAGGGCGGAACTGGACAGCACGATGCGTTGCGTCACAATCGAAGTTTCCGGTCGTTTTGGCAGGCTTCCGTGTGCAGAGGCGAGCAAGGCGACGGCAATGGGCAAGGCGTGAGACAAACTGCTCGATTAGGGGCTTGGTGTAGACACGGGAGCAGTAAAGAAGGTGGTATCCAGAATAAAAGACGGGTGTCGGGCCAAAAACGAGGAAAAATGGCGAATAACCAGTGGTCTTTGAACAGCCTGTTGTATGCGAATGTAACATATGGGATAATCGGTGTCCCAATTGAATGGTCGGGGTCGAATGTACATAGAAATTCATATCAGACAAGGTACGGGTGAAGCAGCTTCAGTTAGCCCATTTGGCTGCGGGTGGTACGCGGACGTTGTTTGTGGACAGTATGAGAGGCTCGGAGAACTTCCTCGAGAAGGTTGGACAAAAACGTCCTGCCGCGATCGCTCAAGAGTACTCGAGGAGTGGCCATGACGCAAGAGGATCGAGCGTAAAAAAGAAATCGGCGACCTCAGTAGCACAGCCAGAACGAACTGGACTGGTCTCCGCATACCTTGTGAGGTGGTCTACGGCTGTTACGACCCAGCAATATCCGGCAGTCGTTGGAGGTAGTGGACCGTAGAGGTCAATTCCCACGGTGTCGAACGGTACGACGGGCAAGGAAGGGATTGTAGGAGTCCTGAAGGCGCGGAAGTCGAGCATTTGCGCTGCTGGCATGAGCCGCACGACGCAATGTAGCGGGCAACACAGGTGGCAAGGCCAGGCCAAAAAAAGCGGCTCCGGACGCGATCATACGTCTTATGAAAGCCTAGATGTCCAGCTGTGGCATCATCATGTAGGGCTTGCAGTATCGTAAGGGCGGAGGGAGCGCGGTGCAACGGGAACCCATCTGTAGCCCGAGGGGTGGTGGTTGGAATGGTGAAGGACTCCACCTAAAAGCCGAAATTGTTGAAGTTGACGACGGCAGCGGCTGTTCACAGGACGTTTGGATTCCAGTAAGGTAGTCAATTATACCACGGCAGTAGGGATCGGATTGTTGAAGTGCTGCCAAGTCAGACACGTTGTCAGGCGCTATGTGGCTGACAGGGGCGATGGTAAGTGTCGTGCCACGCGACGTGGTCGCATCTGGAGCTTCGGATGACTGCAGCGGGACATCGTGAGAGAGCATCTGCATCAAGGTGCTTCTTTCCGGATTTGTAAACGACTGTAAAGTCATATTCTTGCAGTCGAATATTCAGCGTCCGAGGCGTCCAGTTAGGTTTTTCTGCGACTGCAACCAGCAGAGAGCATGGTGGTCTGTCACCACTGTAAAGGAACGGCCGTATAGGTATGGGCGGAATTTCTGAACCGCCCAAACAACAGCGAGGCACTCCTGCTCGGTAATTGTGTAATTCTTCTCAGTGGGACTGAGGGAGCGGCTGGCGTAAGAAACAACCCTTTCCATGTGTTGGTCATCAGCCTGCAAAAGCACGCACCAATGCCATGTCCACTGGCGTCAGTATGCAGAACAACCGGTCAAGACTCGTCAAATGACAGAGTACTGGACCGGAAGTAGTGCTTGTTTAAACTCTTGGAAGGCCTGTTCACATGCATCAGACCACTCAAAGGGTGTTCCGGAGTGCATCAGCTTGTTGAGGGGAGAAGCAATAGCAGAAAAATTCCGGACTGAAGCGACGGAAGTACGAGGCCAGACCTAAGAAGCTGCGCAGATTCTGCTGTTGTAACGGGCGTAGAAAGTTGGTTACAGCAGCAATTTTTTCAGGATCAGGCCTAATACCATCCTTGCTTACTACGTGTCCCAAAACTTTAATGCTTCGACTAGCGAAGCGGCACTTCTTAGTGTTGAGCTGAAGCCCGCATTGGAAAGACAGGTGAGAACTTCATCCAGTCGCTTTAGGTGCTCGGCGAAACCTGAAGAAAAGATAACGATGTCGTCGAGATAGCAAAAGCACGTTTTCCACTTGAGACCGCGGTGGACAGTGTCGATCATTCGTTCAAATGTTGCAGGTGGCATTGCAAAGCCCAAATGGCAGGACGTTAAATTCATAGAGTCCGTCGGGGGGTGGCGAACGCGGTCTTCTCTTTATCGTCCTCTTGCATGGGGATCTGCCAGTACCCCGAGCGCAGATCAAGGCTTGAGATATATTCGGCGCCTTGTAAGCAATCTAGGGCGTCATCAATATTTGGCATCGGGTAAACGTCCTTCCGGGTAATTTTGTTCAATGCGCGATAATCGACGCAAAATCGCACCGATCCGTCTTTTTTCTGCACTAGCACTACCGGGGAAGACCACGGACTAGTTGAAGGCCGAATTATGTTCCGCTGAAGCATTTCGGTGACATTGTCACTGATAACTTTCCTTTCTGCTGAAGACACACGGTAAGGACGGCGGTGAATAATGCGAGACCCGTCGTTTCGATACGATGCGCTTCCACCGATGTCTTACCGCAGTACGGTAGAATTAGAGTCGAATATAGATTTATGTTTGTTCAGAAGCTGCAGTAACGACTCAGTTTCAGCCGGGGAAAGGTCAGAGCTCATTGTGGCGGTTAGAGCGGGATCAGGAGAGTCGGAATTGAGATTAGTAGTAGATGAGACCGCACAGAGAGGGAAAATACAGGCGGGAGTAGAGGCAGCAACAGTAGCAATTGTGGTGCGCCGAGGTAGGACCATTGGCTCATGATTGGTGTTAACTACGATAAGAGCAGCAGTTCCCTTTGAAAAGCGCACGAGACTTGGAGCGATCACCAGCCCTTTGGGAAGGAAGCGAGGAGAGGGAGTGATGATAACGTCACCATCGCAAAAGTGATTGGAACTAACCGAGATGATTTCCTCACTGCCAGGATCAAGGACGTAATGCGCGCTGGCTACTATGCGCTGCTGCGGCGCGTCATCAATAGTTGAATCATCCGTTTCCGTCAGTTCCATGTCTTGGCGGTCACAGGATATAATAGCGGATGCCGACGAGAGGAAGTCCCACCCTAAAATGAGCTGATGGGCGCAATGCGGCAGTACCGCGCACTGTATGTGGTGCCGCATTCCATCGATGAAAACACGCACTGTAGAATATCCAGCAGGCTCGATGACAACTTAGTTCGCGTTACATAAAGAGGGCCCAGTGTACGGAGTTTTCACTTTTCGCAGTTCCAAACATAACTTTTTATCAACCACTGAAATACTGGCTCCTGTGTCCACTAGCGCATCAACAATAACACCTTCTACATCGGCTCTTACAGTGTTCGAGGGTTTGTCTGGAGTAATTGTCGATTTTCCCACTAGTGCTGTTTTCCCTCCAAAAACTGCAGGAACTAGTTTTCCTGGTGGGTGTTAGTAGCGTGGGTGGCCGGACGGACGGGGGACAAAGAACGACGGTAGGGTGAAGGCGAGCGCCGGCGTGCTTAACGATGACTGGAAGGCTCGAGCGGCCTGGAGGCGACGAAGGGCGGCGCGGAGGGGAAACGTGTTCGGTACGCCGATAACCGTAGGGAAACCGGGAATAGTCACGTTCGAACGGGGTGTAGCCTCTTCGCTCGTCTTGCTGACGCCGACGGCAGAAACGAGAAATGTGGCCCATGATCCCACAATATTAGCACACTGGGCCATCTCCAGGAAACCGTTGACGGCCCGGTCGCACGGTGGTTTAATAATGCGGTGAAGCAGGGGCTGCGGCAATCGCTGTCACATGGGCTTGCGGCGACAGTGGCTGAACCTGCAAGGGTGGTTTGGCCGCAATCGCAGAGTAGGACGGCGCGTAGACGGGTGGCCAAGGGAGGGTCGTGGGCGAGTAGGCCTGAGAGCAGAACGGTGGCAAGAGGAGAACGTGCAGGTGAATATCCCGTCATGGATGTGAACTCCTCCCCTGACAATATCTCGAAGCTCCGGCGCGTTAGTGTGACAATGGTCACGCGACGAGCAGGGCGAGTCCTGTTGCTGCAGTTCTTCGCAGATAATCGCGCGAATGAGGCTGCGCAGATCCGAGTCCCCTGTATTGATGAGAGGCGCAAGCCTCCTGGCGAAGGCGAATAGGACTGCAGTTGGTCCAGCCGTTGACAAGTCTTGCGGGACATCACTGACGCTTGCAGGATTTTCCACAGCCAGAGCGTTAAAGGCAAACGGAGCGATACCCTTCAATACATGACGCACCTTGTCAGCCTCCGGCATGGTTTCGTCCACATGGCGAAAAAGAGCGACGACGTCCTCAATGTAGGAGGCGAATGTCTCATCAGGGCGCTGAATGCGAGCGGCAAGCGTTTGTCTGGCTACATCGGCGCGAATGGACGGCGTGCCGAAAATTTTTCGTAGCTCCTGAGTAAAGTTGGTCCAGTCGGTGATCGTGTGTTCGTTGTTACGGAACCACGTCTTGGCCGCCTCGTGTAGGGAGAAGTAGACAATTCGAAGCTTGAATGCGTCATCCCACCGATTGAAGCTGCTGACCCTATTATAGCTATCCAGCCAGTCGTCGACATCCTCACCTCGACGGCCAAAAAAACCTGGTGGATCGCGTTGGTGGCTGGTGATTGTAAACGCAGAAGGCACAGCAGCTGACGATCCGGAGGGGCTGTTCCCGCTCTCGTGCTGCATCATCAGAGGCAAGCGCCTACCGGAACGGAGCTCCAGGTGTGCGACTAAGAAAGACAGAGGACGGGACCGAGGTGCACCTCCACCACTTGGGGAGACGTCAAGGGCAGCCGTCACCCAGAAGACACGTCGCAGAGGCAGTGGAACAGCGCGTTTATTCTGAGCGGCAACCCAGAACTCCAGCCCCAGGAATGATGATGAGGATGGGTATGAAGAATAGATGAGGTACGGCATGATGATGATAATTGTCCTGGGAAGCAGACGAAGTATACGATGAATTGGCCACGACAGTACAAGGGCCCTTATCCATGTCTCCTTGAAGTGGGCAATAGCGCAACGGACAGATAGATTCTCACAATATATATATATATATAATATTCTGGGCATTGGGGGTGTACTGTTGTGATATTTCTGCGTGGAACCGACATGACCATTGTTATTTCCAGTGTGGAACACGGCGGGTCAAGCCCTCTGTTCCTTCTACCCATCCTAACCCATCGCCACTGTCATCTGTGTAAACCATCATCATCCCCGGAGAGTTCCGTCTTTCGGTGGCCTGTGCTCTGGAGCCTAATTAAAAGTGGTCCTTAAGTGGAAGAAACGTTAAATGGGTGTCGAACAAGGCACCGTGCTTGTGTGAAAGGTCCAGTACTGAGGACATTTATGATCGGGTAAGGTCCTGACCGATGGTGACAGCAAGAGACGACTTAGAGGAAATGCTCGCCGAAGGACCACTTGCAGGGGAAGAGTACCAGACGAGGGATAGACACCTTGTCGGCTGAAACAGATATAATTGCACAGCCTCGCTGGAGCAGAGACGCCTCAGAAGTCGTAATGGGTACAGGGATAAAGGCGCGCCCTCGGGAATGTAGCACCAGACGACCGGCTACTGCAAGACCTCGGGAAAGGAGGCGGCCGCACGGGATGCCCAGCACATCGCCGTCAGCAATTTTGCAGGCGAAAAGTAAAGAAATGCGCTCTTGGCGGGTGGAAACAACGTGGTCGGTATGTAGCCCTAGACGAAGAGTGCTTGTTTCCGGGACAGCTGAGTGATGAACGTCTCTCATGCTAATAGCAGAAGTGTGGAAACAAATAACAGCGGAAGCCTACGAAAGAAAGTCCCAACCATGAATAGCCTTATAGGGGCACTGCGAAATAACCGCGCACTCAATGTGACTACACAGCCCATTGATAGAAACGCGCACTGTGCAGAAGGCAGAAGGTTGGATTGACGTGTCGTTCGCTCAGCCTAATAAATGGCCACTGTACGGGGTTTTTACCTTTCGTAGTATCTTACAAAGAGCAGCACGAATAATAGAAATACTTGCTCCAGTGCCCACCAAAGCTTCAAAATTGTTAGCTTAAACTGATACTAACATCTTCGAATGGTGTTTTGGAAAAGTAGTTAACGTCCCAATTGATGCAGTTTCGCCTCCAAAAACTGCATGAGTTAGTTTTCCGAGAAGTGGGTGGCGTCATGGACGACAGGGTGAAGCGGAGATACAGAAAGGCGAAATTGTTATGGGGAAACGTCGCGACGCACGAGAACTGTTTAAAGAATCGGAAGTGGCAGGAGAAGAGAACCGCCGTGGCGGAGATGGGTAACCCCTCTGGCGGAAGCCGTAACGAAGGTTTGGTCTGTCACGTTCGTACGTGTCATAGCCAGTCGCTCATCTATGAAAGGCCTTAAAATGCTCCCGCGATTTAAATGCCTTAAAATGTGCCCGCATCAAATAAAATGTGCCCGCGAATTCCACAATGAAAACACACCGGTCGGTTGTAAGAGGGCTCAGGGCACGGCGGTTGCCATGCTGGATAGTAAGGCTGCGGTCCAGAGCCGATGAAACATAGCCAAGAACAAGTTGGGCGGGTACGGCTGTCACGTAAGTGACCGGTTTGACCACTGACACATAGCTAAGAACACGTTTGGCGGGTTTCGCTGCCACGGCCAAAAGCGGTGTACCAGCCACTTCCGAATAGGATGAAATGACAGGAGGAGGGGTAAGATCGGATGGCATTATTCCGTTAGTTAATGGGGCAAGTTCCTCTCCAATGATCTCTCGCAGATTTGGTGTAGCCGAGTAGTGGCGTGTACCAGAAAAATGCACAGAGGTGCGGGCGTCATGTTCCTCTCGCATCAGTTCAGGTATTAGTGCTCGAAGGTCCTCATCACTCCCGTTCCGGGTCAAGGTATTGTTATTGATACAGATAGACTGAACGTTGTTTTGGCCTAGGCAAGTTGTCCTCACATCCGAAACTGTTGTTGGATTTTGAAGTCCCAGGGTATTAAAGGCGAACTGGCCGATCTCTTTCAAGAGGTGGCGCACGCAATCAGGCTCCGTCATGCCTTTGTTGACCTTTCGGCAAAGGGCCATAACATTTTCAATGTACGACGTGTACGTGTCACACGGATGTTGTCCCTGAATCTTTTTTTTTGTGATTTCTGCGCAGGCCGAGGAAGAGCCAGAAATCTGGCGCAGCTACGTGGGGAAATCGCACCTGTCAATTACACGGTGTACATTGTTCAGGAACCACGTTATGGCTACTTCGTTCAGAAACCACGAGACGTTTTCAAGCTTCGCGTGGTCGTCACACCTGTTAAAGGCGCTGACGCATGCGAAGGTATCAAGCCACTCGTTAAAGTCCTCACTAAGAAGGCCACCGAATATCGGTGGACCCCACTGGCGGCTGGAGACGAAGTACGGTGTGACGGCGGCTGAGCCCCCACCGCTGGTTCCACAGCCCGTTCCGCTGCCGGTACTGCTGCCGGTACCGCGGCCGGTTCCCCTGCTGGTTCCGCTGGCACGTTTCGCTATAGTAGGCACGGCGTCTTGCGGTAATTGACGACTGGAACGGAGCTCCAGGGGTGCACTCAGAGGTGGAGGAAAAGCGGGCCAAGATGCACTCTCCGCCCCTTCACAGACGACGTTTGGCGTGGCCGTTTATTCCAACACAGGGCCAAGGAAGAAGACCAAGCGGTGATGATGATGCCGAGCCCATCGGGGCTAGCACTAGTAATAGTGGGTGATTATGAAGAAGCGCTGGTAACTTAGCCCAAAATAGTGGGAGCGCAGCCAAAAGAGATTATTCTAGGCTAGTGACGTTATGGCGACGCACTCTCCCTATAGATCGCGAGACCCCATTCTTCATGAAAATAAATAATGGGACACGCGCTTCACCTAGAACGTTTATAACAAAGCCCAGCGCGGCCGGGTGGCGAAAAACAACAAAGAAACAAACTTAATGCATGGTTCGCGCCATATATATAGGGAAACAGAAAGAGAGATAGAGAGTGAGATGAAAAAAGCCAGCAGCCAAGAACGGAGAGGAGAACATGAAGTGGATAGTCATTTTTTGTTCCGGCAATAAATTTTAAATGGCAGCCAATCATTAATCCGGTGCTTGAGATTTTAAGTTAGGTTTCAAACTAAAAAGTACGCCTTCCAAAATTTCAAGTGATCGAATACAGCACTCATTTTCTCTCAGCTTTCGGGTGCCATACCTGTGAGGATATTCAGCAGCGTTGTCTTTCCTGCTCCGTTGTGTCCGAGCAGCACGGTCACCCGTGATTGGTACAGCTTCACACTGAGACCATTCAGCGCCAGGATCCCGTCGTACACCTGTGAATAATCCGCGAAACAAACGCAGCTAGTGCGTAGGGTTATCGCAGCGAAGCTGCGCCAGAGAGAACAATTTAGTGGGCGAATAGTCGACATTAGGAACCCGTATGCTATATCCTGCGTTGGGCAAAGTTGAGAAAATATTATTTGGGGTTTAGATTATGAATACTATTTAGACGCTATTATGCAATCATGGATGCTTTACCTTACGGCAGTTTGCGGTAATTCAACAGCAGTATGTTTTATTTACGCAAAATATCTTGTTGCAACGCCACCAAGGTATGCATATACGAAGCGCTTTGCCTACGAAAATGGATTTCTTCACATTCAGCGGATACCCCGAAGTTTATCTTCACTGTCCGAGATACTCGAGGAACCCGTGTATTCTCGACTACAAAGCAGATGAGGCGAATGAACTCTAACGTGCACTCATTTACTGCACTAGCGTATGATTGTTTTCTATGCTAGCATTTAGGTCAAATGCAGCTAGCGACCAGTGAATCCTAGAGACCGAAATTTCACTGCTGTTTACATCAAAGAAGCCCCATACAATGCTCGAGAATAATAATAAAATCATAATTTTTGAACTAAAACGCCGTGTTAATACTGACAAAATAAAACTTTGGCATCAAACAGGGCAAAAAATTTGACCAGAACCGGCAGCACGCATAGCATTTTAGTGTGAATTGCTTTCTGCGCTGTCACATTGTGCAATGCAGAACACCATGCTTTCAGTGATAAAGCTACAGCGGGGAACCAACCTTTTGAGAAAATCAGTAATTCTCGATCTAGCTATCGGGGAAACCTCCGTGTATTCTCGGTTCCTTCTCCAAGCTAGCTTTATCCTTTTCCTTGTCACATGTAGCCTTATTCTACTCCTGCCCATCCTCTTGTCCCCGTCCCACCTAGCGACCCCTCCGGCAAGTTCGATTGCCTATTCTTTCGTTTGCATAAAAAGCCGCGTCACCTTTCCGTGTCAGTATTCTGCGTAGATCGAGTATATCTCCTCCGATATTCTGGCTACCTATTCCAATGTACGCCCACTATACGTTATCCTGCTTCCTTCCTGCGTTTCCGTTAGGCATTGTCATGTGTCAGGGCACCCCCTGAGAGGGGGACGCATCAAACCCCCGAAAAGTAGGAAAGAAAAGAACAAAGGAACGGCCATTTAAAGTGCGCGCCAAGAGCGCGCCAATCAGCAAGCGCCAGCGCCGACGCACCAAGGAATCATGGGCAAAGGTAGCAGCACACTGGTCGGCCAATCAGGGAAGGCGACGCAGGTGACAAGTGGCGAGATGGCCATATAAGGACAGGGAAGAGGCAAGAAGCCAATGGGAGTGCGCCACGAGAGAACCCAGAGGGTATAAAAGCGGGGTGCACAAATAGAAGGGGGAGGGAAGACAACGGGAGGCAGAAACCGAAGAACCAGGAGGCGGCCGGAGCACGTGCGCTTCAACGAACGAGCCAGGGGGGACGCGGCCAGGCCATCGACCACGCCAATCCGAGCCCTGGCGGGAGCCGGCCGACTGCGCATCGGCACCGTATTCCTAGGTGCACCACGAACCTGTGTCTTCGTGGCCCCAGCGGCATCGGTCGGGCACCATCGGCCAGCGTCCACGCTCCGTCGAGGTTCGTCTCTACGGCCCCGAAAGGCAACGTTCGTGCCAAGCCTACCTGAGACCTCCAGCGGCAGCGGCTACCAGGGGGTAGCCACCGAGGAAGCACGCCGCCCCAAAGGATGACCGCGCGCGTCGAACGCCGGCATCAAGAACCCCCAGCGAGAGCGGCTACAAGGGGGTAGCCACAGAGAAGAGGTCGGGACGCGCGGAGCCCACGCCGTCCAACGAGTGACCGCGCGCATCGAACGCCGGCACCGACGAAGCGAGACGACTGCCTACCACCGAGTCCCGGCCACGCAAGGGTGCGATACGTCAGCGCCGACGACCGGGGTAGGCCAGTCCAGTAGGGACGCAGTTGTAAAAGACACAACTAGGGAGTTGTGGTTCGAGAGAAATTAACTAGACTGTATGAGTGTATTTAGAGGGTACTTAGTGAAGAACTCTATTGTAGAGACTTTTGAGTTTGATTTGGATTGTAGCTGTTAAGTAGGGGTTCGTATGTGAGTTGTATTTTGGGATTGTAGAGGTTTGAGTGTTTATCGCTGTGTGTAATTAAATATGGAGTGCTTTGCCTGAGGGTTTTTGAGTGTGTATTAAATGTATGTTGTTAAACACGTCAACGGCTTCCCAGTGTCCATTGCTCCGAGCTGGTAAAGACCACCTCACCATCCGTTCACGTGACAAATAATTCGACGGAGCAATGGACACAGGAAAGCCGCTGACGAGTTTGACATAACACACATTGAATGTACACACGCAAAAAACCCTCAGGCAAAGAACTCCATATTTAAACTACACACAAACGATAAACACTCAAACCTCTACAATCTCAAAATACAACTCACATACGAACCCCTACTTAACAGCTCAATATACAATCCAAATCACAACTCAAAAGTCCTCTACAATAGAGTTCTACACTAATACCCTCTAAATACACTCATACAGTTCTAGTTAAATTCTCTCGACCACAACTCCCTAGTTGGGTCTTTTACAACTGCGTCCCTACTGGGACTGGCCTACCCCGCTCGTAGGCGCTGACGTGTCGCACCCTTGCGTGGCCGGGACTCGGTGGTGGTAGGCGGTCGTCTCGCTTCGTCGGTGCCGGCGTTCGATGCGCGCGGTCACTCGTTGGACGGCGTGGGCTCCGCGCGTCCCGACCTCTTTCCTCTGTGGCTACCCCCTGGTAGCCGCTCTCGCTGGGGGTTCTTGATGCCGGCGATCGACGCGCGCGGTCATCCCTTGGGCGGCGTGCTTCCTCGGTGGCTACCCCCTGGTAGCCGCTGCCGCTGGAGGTCTCAGGTAGGCTTGGCACGAACGTCGCCTTTCGGGGCCGTCGAGACGAACGTCGACGGAGCGTGGACGCTGGCGATGGTGCCCGACCGATGCCGCTGGGGCCACGAAGACAACAGGTTCGTGGTGCACCTAGGATACGGTGCCGATGCGCAGTCGGCCCGCTCCCGCCCAGGCTTGGATGGCGTGATCGATGGCCTGGCCGCGTCCCCCTGGCTCGTTCGGTTGAAGCGCACGTGCTCCGGCCCGCCTCCTGGTTTCTTCGGTTTCTTGCCTCCCGTTGTCTTCCCTCCCCCTTCGCTTTGTGCGCCCGCTTTTATACCCTCTGGGCTCTCTCGTGGCGCACTCCCATTGGCTTCTTGCCTCCTGCCTGTCCTTTATATGGCCATCTCGCCACTTGTCACCTGCGTGGCCTTCCCTGATTGGCCGACCAGTGCGCTGCCACCTTTGCCCATGATTCCTTGGTGCGTCGGCGCTGGCGCTTGCTGATTGGCGCGCTCTTGGCGCGCACTTTAAATGGCCGTTCCTTTGTTCTTTTCTTTCCTGTTTTTCGGGGTTTGATGCGTCCCCCTCTCAGGGGGTGCCCTGACACATGACAATCTTGTCTATTGTATACATCATTTTGTCTTATTAATTCCTGGCGTTCAATTGTATATCGCAGGATTAAGTCACTCAACAAGAACAAACTATTTTTATGTGCTAAACAGCGAGCATTTCTTAGCAATTTGAGTAGGTTTTACCCATAGCGAAAGACGTCGCCGGGAGCGTAGAAAAATTCTATACCATCAACAAAAGTGTCCAAGCTGTTGTGATCAACGTCAACAAGAGGTATATGTTAATATAGTACAAGCATACGTACGGACGTAGAGCTCCGGTTATGAGGATGCGGAGAGTTTTAGGATAATTTACGAGGACGGCGTATTGCCTACCTTGAGCAAATGAGTAACAGCTATCCGTCCAAGTACATTAATTTATTTCCTGCACATTCATATGAACAAGGAGCATCTCTGAATTTGGGGGTTGTGTTCAGGATCCCTAGCGCTCATCTGAGTTTCTCGCAGTTGTATTTGAGTACTGATTTTGGAGATATCATGAACGAGGCAGATTTGAACAGCTTTCAAAAAAATGTATATTTTCCGGGCCAGCACTGCTGCAATAAAATTAAGATGAATTCGCCACACTGGCAACATATGTTGCTGTCTATTTCAGATCGCAAGCGCAAAACCTACCATCTTGACTGAACACCAAGACGTTTTCTACGAAACATCTGCGTGGCAGAAAATTTGCTACTTTCCTGTGGCATTGTTTGTACCATTTCCAACCAAACTCTAAAAATATATCGCAAAGTGTATTGACATACATTTAGCGGTCCAATGAAATACATCTGCCCATTTTTTGTTACAGTATTTCGCACCCTACAAAATGCATTGCATTTAAAGAGAGAATGTGGTGACACTTCAAATATTTTTCCGACTCTTCCCGCAACTAACTCCAGGCCAGACGTTGGGCTGATTTACTGTATGGACCGTTTTTCATACGGCACAACACCAAATATTTTCGATCGCTGTACAACGTGTTGTACGGAACTGTTTATTGGATCATGCTATTCGCCATTAATTATGTATATTGGCATCGCGGCCCCAGGATGACTCACTAAACCGGAGACGGCTAACATCGTGTATACCCACAAAGGAGAAATATCGTTTTTGCAGCTTTCACAACTGTTCGTGGTGAAAACGTTTCTCTCTGTAGACAATGTCCCGCACTCGTTCTAATATAAACCAATGAAAATGAACATCTCTAGGCAACAACGCTTCCAGGAATTTTCGTGACCAAGTCCTGCATGTCCACCAAAGGTATCGTTTTGGTTAGGAAAATCGTTTGGTCTTTGGAAATAATCGGAAGAGAACTTCGCGGCTCATTGAGATGTAGGTCTCTTAAGCTGCAGAGTTTCTTCCGCAGCGCAGCATCACTGTTCCGCAACGGATGCTCTGGCGTCGCACGTATAGGCGACCGCAGAAGAAGATGGGATCTAAAAAAACTACACCATCTTCCCACGTGAGAACCTTGAGGGGATGCAAAGCCGTGGAGTAGTAGCGTGTTAATTAATTGTTAGAATAATGACACGTGTAGTAGCGTATTAAATGTCTTCTTTAATTATCTAGTAGTGGGGAGTGTTTTGCGGCTTCTCGTTCTCGAAGCAAGGAATCCGCTGTTCGACGCTGGCGTTTTGAAGCGTTGTCGTGTTGCCTAACCCCATCTCGATCAGCTAATCGCCACTGGCGTTTCAAAGCGGCTTCTCAATCTCGAAGCGAGGAATCCACTGCTCGACGCTGCCGTTTATGTTCGGCGTCGCGAGCCCTCCTCTGTGCAGCCTTGTCTTCGGAGGTGCTCACGGTTCTGACAGTGTGCTGGCTGGCGCTAGTTGGAAGTGTGCCAGCCAGCACACTGACGGAATTGTTGGCGTCCATTTCCAGTAATCGGACGGCACAGCACCGAAGAAGCAACTGAGCGTAGCGCGGGCCGGGTTTATTTGCAGAGCAGAGGGAGTGTGGAGGAGGAGCAACGCGCATGCGCGTGATGAGACAGCTGGTGGGGAGAGGATAGAGAGGGTATCGCGCGCGTAGCACACTAGTGGTGTGGAGAGGAGGAGCAGCGCGCGCTAGCGCAAAGGTGGTTTGGAGAAGAGGAGGGGAGATGAAGGTGTTATCCCAGGTGGTGTGGAGGGGAGGAGCAGTGCGGACGCTGGAAGACGGATGATGGACGGTCGACTAAGAGATGCTTTGCATCTAAAAACACGGGTTATAGCAAGTTGGGTAACGATCCTGATGTCGCACCTTCTGCTTTTGACGTCGCGCGCGCCATTTAAAATTTGTAGCACATGCGCACCCCTACCGAGTAAGACTTTTCACCCAGCAAACGGGCAACATTATTGCCCTGGAGTTGACGCAGCGCATTACCCTTCACGGCTGCATATTGTGATTTGGCGGATTGAACATGTTCGCTTTTGTTGAAATGCCAATAAATTTACTGTAGTTAAAACGGGCAAACTTGTGAAAGTTCGACTGAGAAACGCACCAAGAAGAAGCATTCCTCTGAGAGAACATCTTGTACAATGGTCATAGACCATTTCTAAATGACTTTATACAAACATTCGTTGTGATGTAAGTGTGGTGGAGATGATTGCCTGGCTAGTCCACTTGTTCAGCTATCTCAACCTAGGTTAAGCTGAAATGAGCAGTATTACGCCCTCTTCTATGCGTTTTTCATCCTATTGCATGACAGTGTTTACGACAACGCGAAGCGGGGGTAAAGCTGGTCATGCCGGAAAACAGCTGCATTCCCACAAATATTTGGCCACCCATAGTGAGCCTTCTATTGGAAGAACAAAACAGTGTCTGACAAAACCATTTCCGGTGATCCCGTCACAAACGAACCCGACAAATCAAAGGTCTGGTTCGGGTTGTTCGAGTATATGCTGTTACTTTTTACAAGAAAAGGCCAACAATGACCCATGAGTTTTCGTGTCACCACATTTAGTAATTATGTGGTTGGAGAAGACCGCCATGCGCTATGTACCTTTGTGGCATTGTTAACTTCAACGATGGGCTCGGCTCCAGGGGGACCTTCCTCGAAACGCTCCGGAGCAGTCACCACAGCAGCACTTTGAGTGACTTGAGCGGGCCCCTTGGACAATGTCCAGTAGCTTGGCTGCGACAAGAAGAAAATATGAAAGCATGCGTTGTAGCATATCTTTTACTAACGCTATACATCAGTGATGCCAGCATACCTGGGCTAATTTTAAAAACAGCTCTCATTTTTTTTCACTTTTTTTTGTAGAATAGGGATCGTAATCATGATTCCTTAACCACGATGTGACGCCCGCAGCAGATCGACACCACGGCGAGACCACAGGCTACGCCTATTTCCAAGGCCCATTGCGGGAGGACTGCGTTATTGTAATCCGTAGTACTACAACCGGAGTACTACCACCCTCTAGCCAGCACCGCGTAAAGGCCTGAATTTGGCACAAATGTAGCATAGGTGGATGTTGCGCTACTTATTCATTATAATAGCGTAAATTGAGATAACGAGTCGAGCCGAAGTGTTAAAAAGAAGAAATAAAAGTATTTACAAACCTGAAACGACGAAGCAGATATCAGCTTTCTATACTCTCCTAAATACAACAAGCCAGAACAACAGAACCGTAGATACGTATATAAAATGTCAGAAATGAGGCAACAGTGTGATGCTCTGCATTACCACGAAAATGCGTAATTGGCGGTAGTTACACATGTAAATGTTGCAATGACGTAAACGAAGATTTTTCATCGAACTAAGTTTCGAGGAAGCAAGAAATAGACAAATCAAGAAAAACTAAGAATATTACAACAACAAAATGGTGTAATCAAAATATACCTCTCACACATCTCCAAAAAACGAAAGCTGGATTCAAAAATCCCAGAAAATACCTGTGCAAATAAGAATAAAAAATGCGAAAATTAGCCAACTGTGTAACGCCCTGAATATGAAAAAATGGATAAGTGACAGAAGTAAACAATTTTATCGTTGAATAGCGTAAATAATATGATTCATCGAAACGGGATTTTGAAAAACCTAACACAGAAAAAAGAATAAAATTTTACAAAATAAATAACAAAGTCAAAAATACGTCTTCTATACATTACATCAGAAAAACGAGTCGAAATGAAAAAAAAAGCCCTGAAAAGGTCGGAGACACAACAAAAAATGAGAAATTAGCCAACCGTGCAACTCCTGCATTTCTTAAAAATTCTCGCTTGGCGGAATTAATTAGTTGTCATAACACTGTAAATGTAAATAATTCATTGAACTGAATTTCAAATAGCCAAAACTTGAAAAACAAGAAATTTTACAAAACTAATGAACGCAATCGACATATGCTTGTTATATGTCTCCTAAACAAACTGATAGCAAACTCCGGAAAGGAACTTTGGAAATACGACTTAAATGGCAAGAATTAGCCAACAGTTATACCACCTGCCTTTCATAACAATAGATAGTTGGTTGAATTAACGCAATATTTATTTATTTGTTTGTTTGTTTTGTTGTTTTATTAATTTATTTATCTGTAATTTCTTTATTTTTTATTTATTTATTTTTATTTATTATGTATTAATTCATGTACCCTTCAGGCCCAGATTCCATTACCGAGGGGAGTTGTATATAAGAATGTTCGAATTGTACAAATATTGGATACATGTGAAGCAATATGCACAAACACAAAAACAACGCGTATGCATGCAGTCAGCACACATATCGAAGAGCTAAGACAAATATACACAGGTATTGCCTCTAACATACAAAACTAAAAAAATTAACCTTCAAATTGGAAGGAAATATACTGAAAGGAGAAACAACGTGCGAAAAAGGTGACATGCTTTTTTCCTCAACTCATCAATGTTGTTAATCAGCTTTAGGATTGGCGGCAGGCGATTCAACTCCGATGAAGTTCTAGGAATAGGCGATTTAGAATATCAGTCCCAACCTACCGTTAGACACACTTTTCCCCGCGTTATAACCCCTCTTAACCTACTGCGGCAGGAGTACGCCCGGGAAGCCCTTGCTAGGGCTGATCTTTCTCCGATGATAGCCCGCACCGACTTTCTTCACCACAAACTCTGCGGCAGGTGATCTATGCCCACTTCACTCCGGGATCCCTTCTTCTCCTCTGGACACGCAACCGCCAAGCGGGGCTTTCTGAAAGGCCCTCAAATGGGGCCTGTATCGCGTACTGCATTACGTGACCGATTTCATGTATGAGATCTGCCCCGTTTGTCCGACCTACGGAGATTATCTACGTTGTACGTCTCAAGTCGTACCACCGTCTCATATTCAGTCGCCGTAGCGCCGAGACAAGCGCTCGTTCAGTCGTGGCTGATGCCGCAGGGCCAACCATTAGGCAACCAACTAACGCTGTGTTTATGAGGGATTTCTGCACAATGAACATCTGGATGTTCAGCGAAAGATGACGGTGAAAGAAGATGAGGTTTTCGGTTATCCATTCGAAATGTTAGCAGCGGCCCGGCATTTCCTTCCTTTAAATAGATAGCTGTAGTGTACATTTTTCTCAACAGAATGTTTCCCTCGTAACAATATACAGTAATCCATTGGTTTGGCGACTCTCTCAGTAAACGAAACTGACTTCGTTATACGCAATAGTGTGTTAAGAGCGAGTATGGCAATCATTGCAATGGGGACCACGAGACACTGCGAAGGAGGCGATACTGCGATTAAAGCAATGCGTCATAACAGTTAACAGCCGTGCCGAAACACTGGAACCCCACTAAGGCGGGTACTTAGTGAAAGTTTTGCCCCAAATTTTTGAATCCTAGCTGCCGGAGCTCGCGAAAGCACATGTTGTGAGCGGCCGGCTGCAGCCAAGGGGAATTGGCGTTGCCGGAATATTCGCCCTTGGGAGCATATTTGAGAAGTTCTATGGCGGTTTTCTATTTATCTCGTTTACAGCGCCTCTAGCCAATACTGATAGTCTCGATCGAAGGACAGGAAATGACGTAATGATACTACATCTATATATATATATATATATATATATAATATATATATATATATATATATATATATATATATATATATATATAAGAAACTTCTCGAGGAGCCGGAAGCAATAGTTCAGGAAATGGTTGACTTACGGTTAAAAACAAAAACTGATTTATGGACTTTTCGGCTGGAGGACCAGTCTTCATTTAAGTAAGCTACAATCTAGAACCACGCACGCTTATATAGGTGCAGAAGGTGTGCTACAGTGCTACCTTGTTAAGAACATTGGTGGTTTGGGCGAGCGATCACGGTAAGGGAGGGCACTCTACATGTACGTACAAACTTTCGTACCGTTGTGCTCCTCACAAGCTCTCCACAGCACGAAAAGAATAAAAGGAGATGCGGTACCGCGGACGACAACCTCGTTTAAAAAGACAAGCAATATACAACTTCATTCCATTAAAGAACGCCAGGGTGGGAAGCCGGTGAAAAAACAGAGACTTAAATTACGAATTACACAAATACACAATTGTGCAGGGAGGGTCTGGGCACAAGAAATGGGAAAGTACACGAACAAATACAGAATGGGGGCCGCCGGGTGTCACTTTATTTCTGAAAACACCAATGACCGGTGGCGTGGGGATTGTCAGGACCATTCACAAAAGTCACAGAAGGGTGCACGTGCCAGCAACGCAAACAATTATAAGAATATGTAGCCAGGTATGACTTAGGTAGGAAGTAGCTAGGTGTGTTCAGCGTGGAAGTTGTTATAAATGGGTCACAAGTAAAGGTGAAGAAGTTTCTGGGTATATGATCAAAATATGCCACAGCAGAATGAAAGCATGGAAAGAAGTGAGTAATAAATGAGAAATTTTAGAGGTAACTGTCCGAGGTGGGGAGAGGGGGAACGCGCGCACGGAAAATGGTGAATGAACTTACCCCCCAAATGGGGAATCAACTGCGGTAAACGCCCCCAACGTCTCAACTGGAGTGGGAGGCAGGATTGGAGACGTACTGGAAATGCCGCTACTATTCCGCGAAAAAAAGGAGAGAGACAAAAGGAAAGAAAAAAAGGAAGCAAAAGGAGGGGGGAAACGTGTGGGCAGACAGTGTTGCTTAATGAAAAAAAAAGGTAGGTGAAAATGGCTAAGGTACCCAGAAAAGACGATAATTTCCAAAAACTTTCAATACTGCCTTAGGATGCGAATTTTAACTTGTAAATAAGGAACAATTCGCGAATTACTCGATCATGGTGAGAGCGAATCCCACAGTCTAATATCGTAGCTCTGAGGTGGTCAAAAGTGTGCCCAGGAAGGTTAACGTGTTTTGACAAAGGGTGAGATGGCAGAGTTAAGGAATGTGACTTGTGATTATTAAACTTAGTTTTGAACGACTTTTGTGTTTGCCCGATGTATTGTAGGTGGCACACCGAATACTCGTGCAAATATACCACATTAGAACTATCACAGTCCAGCTTTCTTGCGATTTTTAGACGAAAGTCACAGGGCGTACTGACCGCGGTATCCGTGTGGACATATGCCTGCATATTTGACGTCGACGCTTCCTGCAAGGACTGCATCCATCGGACACCTGTGTCCTTATTTTGGATGAGGTCAGGACATGCCGAATGTTTTTGTTTCTCCAGTACACCACCCGTGGGGGCTCCGGGAAAATATGTTTTAGGCGCTCACTTTGGGCAAGTATGTTACAGTGTTTTTTTTGTAGACGAGACTTAAGGAACAGATGCGGAATGTGTTAAGACCAAGTTTGTTTGGGAGGTGTCGTTGGAGGTTTTGGTACCTCTGTGAAGGTCTGAGCGATTCAAATTTCGTGCTCTGTCTAAAGCGTTGACAATTATTTCAACAGGATATTTTTGTTTCAAAAGTGAATTCGTAGCTCCTGACAATTATAATTCAAGTCCTCTTCCTTTGAGCACAATCGTCGAAAACGATGAGATTGGCTATAGGGAATTCCGGTTTTGCAATGTTTGACGTGACTGCTTTGAAAATGTAGGTACTGTTGCTTGTCGGTCCGTTTTCGGTACAGTTTAGTAACCCGTTGATCCTCTGAGACGGTGACGTTCACGTCAAGAAAATTAACAGTTCACGGGGAGTATTGGTCATAAAAAAACTGGAGGGATCCGCAGAGCTAAAGGCGTCTCTGAAGGCCAGTAGTTTTGTCTATTCGTGGGTCCCAATCAGGAATACACCATCACTCAAACGTTTATAATAGAGTGGCGTTCAGCTCTGGCTATTTAGAAATTCTCCCTTGAGGACACCCATAAATATATTGGCATAGTTCGGCCGTACACGTGTTCCCATATATGTGCCACTTATTTGGAAATAGTGTTTTCCATCAAACTCAAAATTTTTAAGCTCTATTATTAGCTGAAGAAGAGTGCTCAGTGTAGAGCGACCAACAAGTTTGTCAAAGGTTGCTTCAATGTAGGCGTGAAGTACTGCTCGGATTTCATCGGCGTGCGGAATATTTGTGTCGAGTGACGCAACATTTTGTATCCAGGAGGGAATTGCTGGGAATATCTAAATGTAAAATGTTCGAAAGGAAGTGGTTGGTGTCTTTTATGTAGGAAGGAAAGCAAGGCTTTATGATTCTAATAATCGAGTCCACGTACCGCGAGACGTGTTCCGTGAAGGTGCCTGTCCCGGTGACGATTGGGCGGCTGGGATTGTCTTTTTTGTCAATTTGTGATAGCAAGTAACACCAGCCGGCCTTAGGATTAGGCGGAACAAGTGAATGGGCTATTCTTTCTTCAATTACTCCATCCTCTACCAATTGAGTGAGATGTTCTGTAACGGCTGTATTATCAATTTTGAACAATTTGTAGAATGAAGAGCCTGATAGCTGCCTCTGTCCTTCTTTAATGTATTCATGCTGGTTAAGTATTACTATTGCATCACCTTTGCAGCTGGTTTTATTACAATATGAGTGTGGCGAGAGAGGGTTGTCGTGTATACGGCACGGCGACACGTAAAAGTAAACACACTACACCACTGTACGATCCATGACAATAACCCCGTTTAATCAGCGACTATCGTTTATATGCACACGAGCGCAGTGGTGCCATCCATTGTGTGGCCAATGACTCAGAAGGCCATCTGGTGTACACGAACAACACTACATCTACCACTTCCCTTAACAATAAAACACAGACTATGGGCATAGAACAGAAACAGTCACTACCCGTGACAGTAAAATTATAGTAAAGTCTGCACTGTAACAAAGTCACCGCACATAGTCTCTGAGTCTCTCTGGCGGTCTTCCCTCCCATGTACAGCGACGGAGGGGCATCGGCTGCTCCTGTGGCTGATGGAAGGCCTCTGGTTCGTCGAGAATATTAAGCACCCAGTCCTGAGGTCGTGGGCCCCGTTGGTGGAGGTCGTGGTGGGCTTGGCGTATGAGGAGGCAGTGCTGACCCCCCTCCCACCGCGGAGACTGTGCCGCTTTCTGTATTGCGATATTTTGGGACGTGTTGCTCTTTGCGTTTGAGGACGGTGTCCGTGCTGTGGTGTTTCCTGCTGACCCGTCTGTCTCCATGTCCTCCCGCAGCGGTCCCGCAGCAGACAGTTGGGAGGCATTCCAGGTACGGCCGTCCTCCAGGTGGAATGACCATCGTCCTACCCGCTTCCATATTTTGAGTAGCACCAAAACAAGGGGTGCCTTTCATTCCAGGTACCGGGCATTTCACCCGCACGTAGGCCCGAAATTTAAAATTTGGGCTCCCTGGCTGCTCTTCGCTTGTCTACGCCTTATTTCTCTGTTGGTATTCGCAGACACGACGCCGAAGTCTACGCAGTTCACGGGCGGGATGGGTGCGGAAATCCGCTGATGGATGGCCAACAACATATAATGATGTCCTCATGTGGCGGCCATGAAGCAACACTGCTGGGGAGATGCAAGTGGCGCTGTGGGGTGTGGGTCGGTAAATACCCGGGCACTCTATATAAAAGTGGTCTTGATTGGTTGCTGCTCTAGGAGAGCTAGCTGTATATACGATTTCAAGACCCTGTTGAATCTTTCCACTAAGCCATTGGCTTGAGGATGGTAAATTGCCAAGAAGAAATGCTTGATGCCCCTGTCCGCAAGGAAGCACTCGAATTCACTCGACGTAAACTGTCGGCCGTGATCTGAGACTAGTTCAGTAGGGTAACCCTCTCGCGCAAAGACAGCAAGCAGGAAGTTGATCACCGTGCGAGAAGTGATGTCACTGCAGAATGGAATCTCTGGCCATCTGGAGTAGTAGTCCACTACCACGATGACAAATCGACAGTCAGCCTGTGCACGTTCAAAGGGTAACAATATGTCTATTGATATTTTGTTCCAGGGCCTGTCAGGAAGCGGGACAGGCTGGAGTGGTGCTTGCCAGTTCTTGACACTCTTGTCCGAGGCTTGGCATACGCTGCAGCTCCGGACGGCGGCCTCCACATGCTTGTCGAGGCAAGGCCACCAGTACTTTTCCCTGATGCGCTGCTTAGTCTTCACAATTCCCGGGTGCGACTTAAGAGCTAACTGGATGAATGTAACCCTTAGCTTGGAAGGCACTACAACGCGTTGTGTGCGCAGAACCAACCCATTTACTACCGAGAGCTCGTCCCGTATTTCGTAGTACGGCGTCCGTTCTGCGGCAAGTCTTTTCCTTGTTGGCCTTGATGACTGGACAAAGTGCACGACCTGCCGTAGTCTGTCATCCTCAGCGGTAGCAACCTGAAGATTGCCCTAATGTACAGACGATGTAACCAAGGACACAACCTCTTCATCCACCTGGAAGCCACCTTCTGTGTCTGGCACGGGCAGTCTGGACAATGCATATGCTACGTGGTTGTGGCTCCGCTGCGGTACTGTATTTTGAAGTTGTAGCGCAGCAGTCGTGCGGTCCACCTTGAGATACGAAGTGGCCGCTGTCCTGTGCTACGGGATGAGAGCAATGCCACCAAAGCCTGGTGATTCCGTCAGTATAGTAAATAATCGGCCCCAAAGGTAACGTGCCACTTCTCGCAGGCCCACAGACAGGCAAGGGCCTCATGCTCTCCGGCCGAGTATTTTCGTTCTGTCTCGGTTAATGTCCGCGATGCAAATGCTACAGTCCGCACATGGAACCCCTCCACTTGCTGCAGTACTGCACCGAGACCGAACGCAGAGGCATCGGTTGCGACAATGACAGGTAGCGGCGGGTCAAACATTCGTAGTACCTTGTGGGATGCTAGAAGTCTTTTTACTCCCGCGAAGCTCTCTTTCGCGGCGTCATCCCAGTCGAAGTGCACGTCTTTGCGAAGTAGACAGTGCATTGGCTCTACGTCCTCTGCCAGTCGGGGCACGAATTTAGAATAGTAGTCAACTAGCCCCAAAAAGGAGCGTAGCGGGGCTGCATCTTTAGGCGCAGGAGCATTAATTATTGCATCAACCTTGGCCTGGAGCGGTGCTATACCCTCTGCGCTGACGCGATGTCCTAAGAACGACAGCTCCAACGTGTTGAAGACGAATTTTTGGTTGAGCTTGAGCCCAGCTTCTGCTATTCGTTCCAGCACTTGCTCCAGGTTTTGCCTGTGTTCGGTCTCCGTCTTGCCAAAAATGATTATATCATCCAAGTAGCACAAGACCCCTTTGCAACCTCCAAGAATTTTCGTCATGGTCTGCTGAAACGCAGCTGGTGCCGATGCCAACCCGAAGCCGACCCTCTTGAATCTAAAGAGGCCATCGTGGGTTATAAATGAAGTTAGGTCTCTGCTGTCTGGGTGGAGTACAACCTGGTAGTAGGCTGATGCCAGGTCCACCTTGGAAAATCAGCGTGCTCTATTGAGGGCATGAAGCAGCTCCTCCATATGAGGCAAAGGGAAGTTGTCTGCTACTATAGTTTGTTGGGTTCCCGGAGATCGACACACAGTCGAATGCTACCATCTGCCTTGCGGGCTGCTACAATAGGAGATAGCCACTCGGAAGCATTGACTCTCTCAATGACATCAGCAGCAAGTAGCTTCTCAATCTCCTCAGAGACAGGCTGGCGGACTGAAAATGGTAGAGGCCTCAGCTTCGGTGCGACTGGTGCGATGGAGGTTTTCATCTTAACTTTGTGTTGCACACCTCTCACAAGTCCCAAGCCAGGCAAAAACAAGTGGCCAAACTTGGTCCACAGTGTTGGCGGCATACCAAACTTGGGGGCAAGGGGTTTTTTATGCATGGTGCTTTAGGGAAGGCCTGAATTCATAGCTGGAAGCTCTCTGCATTCCTGCGTGGACATTTGCAGGCAGCGCAATTCCTCTCCCATGATGCGAAGGCCAAGGGCTGGAACGGCATCTAGGCCAAAGACAGATGTACCACATGGCATAACAGGATAAGTTACAATGGCTTCTTTTCCCTTGCACGTGACTAGGGCGTGAAATGCCCCGAGAACGAGAATCTTCATAATCGAAAAATCCAGCAATGTAAGATGGGAACTTGTTAGTTGTATTGCGTTTGCCAACAAGCCTTGGAATTGGTGCTCACCCATAATAGACACGGCCGAGCCTGTGTCAACCAAGAGGTTCATGGTATGCACCCGTGTCGTCGCCGTAACTGGCGCGACATTGACATCCACGTAGACGCCTGTACTCTTATCACTACGGACCGCCAAGATGCTTATGACACTGGCAGCATCATCTTCTGGAACGATTTCATGAATCTCTGCCGAATACCCTTCTCGGCCGCCATGGTAGCTGCGACATGATCTCTTAAAGTGGCCGTGGCGTCCGCAGGCAAAACATCTGCGACCACGCGCGGGGCATTCCGAAGGTGAACAACCTGTTGCGCCGCAGTTACCACAGGTATTTGCATTTGTAGGCCCGGCGACAACAGCGGCGGCGGCATTCACATCAGGTGAAGGTGCGCTGTACGCACGTGAGCTGATGTGGCGAGGGCCCGGGAGGCGTGTGCCATTATCGCCGTTATCTCGTCGACACTGCCTGGCTGAGCTGTCTTGCAACTGCTGCTGAATGCGCTGCACCGGATTGGCGAAGGCTTCGGATTCACGCTGTTTTTGCTCACGAAGCCGTGCTACCTCGACAGCATGATCGAACGTGAGGTTATCGCCTTCCAGCAGCAATCGCTCTCGTAGCCGCGGACACGTGACGCCTGCTACGATCTGTTCACACAGGTTTTCGTCCGCTTGGGTGGCGAATTTGCAAAGAGCTGCTAACTCCCGAAGCGCTACGGCGAAATCAATGATGGGCTCACCCTGCAGTTGACGACGCTCCCGGAATCGCTGGCGTTGAAGGCGGAGGTTGCAAGGGGCGGCGAAATGCTTCGAAAGCATCTCAACGGCTACGTCGTACTCGTCGGGTGGGCGCCGGGCTGCAGTGGTTCCCATGATTCCAGCGGCGGCATCTGGCGTGGGCGTGAGACCGGGTGCAGCACTCGTTAGCTCTGTCTTGGTTTGCGTCGTACTAGGCGGAAGCGGGTCGAAAATGGGCTGTCCTTCCGCACCAAGACAGTGAAGCAGGAGAGCTCGGCGACGGGGTGGGGGTAGGTCGGTCTCTCCGGACGCCAGCAGAAACCTCTCAAAGAGGCGTAACAATCGGGCCCATGGAACATCGGGCGTGCCGGGGATGGGGAGAAACGGAGGCGGTGGCAGAACTCCCGTGGAAGACATCCTCGTCGCCATAATGTTGTGTAGCCGGCACGGCGACACGTAAAAGTAAACACACTACACCACTGTACGGTCCATGACAATGACCCCGTTTAATCAGCGAGTATCGTTTATATACACACGAGCGCAGTGGCGTCATCCATTGTGTGGCCAACGACTCAGAAGGCCATCTGGGGTACACGAACAACACTACAAGGGTTTCCAGTAATTTTTTTCAGTGATGGAGAGGGTATGGTGGAAGGTCCACTGCTTTTTCTAAGCGTCAGTGAAGTCTTTTGGTACAGCTTTGGTATACATATCTAGGCATTCTTCCCGCTGATGGGGTAGTGTCCCGTGTTTAGGGCTTGTAAGCAATTTAGCAGTGTCACAATATGTTTCGCGGTCCTGGAAGTATTCCTTAGCCTCATGGTACGGGCAAAAGTTTTGAAAACTTTAAAAAGCAGGAACTAAAAAAACCTGGTGTTGTTGGGCAAAAACTTATACCCTTCGAAAGTATGCTTAAATCGGCGTTGGACAAAACCGCATCTGACCAGTTGACTATGTTACTACTCGCCACATCTTCATGCTGTGTGACAGCTAATGCGAGAGCGGGTGGCCCGTCTTGTTTAGGGATAACATTATCACGCGAGAATTTTCTAGACTGGACATCAGAAAGCTTAACTCGATCATATAATTCGTTCGACGCCAACGACTCGATCTCATGCTTGCCGAGATGGGAAAGAGAATTTTTTAAATCCTTACCAAAAGTTGAAAATTTGTCTGGTAGTGCTCGATAAATATGCGGATCAAGTTTAATACAGCGGATTTGAGCACACAGCCCGAATGTTCCTTATTTGCAGGCGATAACACATACGTGGCTGGCTTTATTTCTATTGCAAGTCCTTTGGGCACATTAAAGGAATTGACGTAGTGTTTAAGAGTGGAGGCATGCATCTCAAAGCGGACACGTTTGTCAGTTTTCTGGCAATTAAAATTTTTCTGGAGACATTATAAGTGGTTGCATTACCGGCATCAGAAGGGCCCAGTCAATCGTGCCGGCCGCGCGGCCGGAACATTGAGGTTTTTGAGCGGAGGTTGTACTTGCGGCTCAAAGAAGCTACAGTCAAAGGCGCTGCACTTTCTGACTCAAATAATTGTTCATCTGTTTCTCTGACCTACCGCATTCCCCCTTTGCTTTACGAGGTATTCTTGACTGCCAACCCTTATTCTGTCTCAATTGACCAAGACCCTCATTTCCCATTTTCTGATTGGCTACATGCATAGAAAGGGCCTCTGTTCTGGCAGTCTTGGCGCCAAAGGTAGCTTAAGAGGGTTCAGCGGATGTCGACCACTCTCGACATGTCGTAGACACTCGAGTCACAGCCCGGGGGTTAAAAAGAAGGTCCCCTTCACCCCGAGTAGTCCGAGTAGCGCTGGCTACTACCCCCCAGTGCAGGATACCAAGAATACCTTAACATAAATACCTAAGAAAGTGGTAGGGAAACAGCCCCGCCAGTAGCGTAGCGGTCACCACAACACACTGGTATTCTGGAGGTCATGTGTTCGGATTCCAACCAGCGGGCATTTTTTGACTACTTTCCGACTCCAAAATTCCTCATCTGTTTCTATGACCTTGCGCATTTCCTGCTTTGCATTCCTAGGTTATCGTGACTGCCAATCCTTATTCTGCCTTAATTCACCGACCCCCTAATTTCCCCTTTTGTGATTTGCTATATATATATATATATATATATATATATAGTAAAAAATGGGTATAGCTTCTAACAAAACTGTTTATTGGTTGACGTTTCGATCGGATTCCGTCTTGAGAAAGGTCGGCAGCCGATCGAAACGTCGACAAATAAACAGTTTTGTTTGACGCTCTACCCATTTTTTACTATTTGCTATGGCAACCAAAGACAGCCCTTCTCGCAATCAAAGTATCACTTGCAATGGCTGCCGTCAACGCTTCTACGAAACGGATCATCTGGAAACTCCCTCATCATGCACCCACCTGTGCCGTCGTGGGTGATTCCCAGACGAAGCACCTTCACACGCACTTCGACCCGTCAAGCCCGGACTCCCCAGCGTTCATATCGCAGCCGGGTGCCCGAATTGACGACGTCGGGGGACTGCTGGACTTCGTGCCACGAGGGGTGTCTCTCCTCGTCCTAAACGTGGCCACTAACGACATCGCGAGGACGAGCGCGGAGACAGCAATTCAAAGGTACCGTACCCTCCTTCACCACATCAAGGCCGAAAGACCGGACAGTGGAATCATTTTTGTGTCATTGGTGCTGCCCCGGGGCCCTAACGAGAGACTACACCAGGTCTTGAGAAAGATCGGTATTCAATCGAAACGTCGACCAATAAACAGTTTTGTTAGAAGCTATACCCATTTTTTACCATTTGCTACGGCAACCAGACAGCCCTTCTCGCAATCTCTCTCTCTCTCTCTCTCTCTCTCGCGCGCTCTTTATATATATATATATATATATATATATATATAGTCTGAAAAGATAAAAACTCACACAGAGCGCGAAAAAATAAGGTTAGTAGAGACATTGGTATACAAAGAGCGTGGAAAAAAATTAACCAGGTAATTTTCCCCTCCCTCGTGGCAACGGGGGTGAAATAGGGGTCAAAACAAGATATGCCCATGCACTTGTTTGACCTGGCTAAAGATTAGTAACTCCGAACAAGGACAAGAAGACATGCAAATGCACACAAAGGATGAACATCTGCCCATACACACCTGTTCTAAAAGTCCGTGTAAGGTCATTGAAACATGAGACACGTGGCTCATGTTGGGGGGAGGTAAGGGTCACGCCAAAAAGTGTCGATTCGAATTGAGTGTACATTGGTATGAAAAAAAGACAAGGTCAAACAAGTCATCAAAAGAAAGAAAACAGGCAGGTGCACGCGTATGACGCGGCAGCAAGTGGTATTCATATGGCCGGCGCATGGTGCCAGTTCAGGGAATGCCGAGGCGGTCAGCAACGAATATTAGAAAACAACAATACAATCAAGAAAGAGGACACGAAAGGAAACACTCGCTCGCGTTCACAAATTAATTCCAAGGTGAGAATATCAAAGCTAAAAATGGTACTGCAGCCTTCTACCCACCACACTATGTTCAGACTTGTTCATAAAATTTGGTTCAGTGAAGCCATTGTGCTAAAAAACGTCGTGCTAGCACGACACTATACCCACCTACGGGAGCCCGCCAACTAATGGGAGAATACTATTGAGGAAAAGAAATGAACAGGCATAACACTACCCTGAGAAATCCGACCGAAATTTCAATCGGAGGAAAGACAGGTTAATTTCCCATAACTTTCATTAGGCCAAACGACGGTCACATAAACCTATAGATAAGGTAGGACTCGCGAACCTCGCGATCGTGATGCGTTTCAAAACTAGATTCAAGAATTGTGGCCTTCAGTTGTTCAAAAGAATGACCAGGAGTGTTAACATGCTTGCCTCCCCCCAAAAGAAGCCACTTGTCTCATGTTTCACTGACCTTACCTGGTTTCTTAGAACATGGGTATGGGCAGATGTTGATCGTTTGTGTGCATTGGCATATCTTCTTTTCCTTGTTCCGCGTGACTAATCTTTTTGCCCATGTCAAACACGTGCATGGGCATATCTTGTTTTGACCCCTCTTTCACCCCGTTGCCACAAAGGAGGGGAAAATTACCTGGTTATTTTTTCCCCGCTATTTGTATACCAGTGCCCACTCTTTCCTGTCGAAACTGCCTGTCCTACTGCTTTTGGGCGCGACCCTTGCCTCCTACCAACAGAAGCCACGTGTCTCTTGTTTAAATGACCTTACGCGCATTCCTAGGACGGGTGTGAATAGGCAGATGTTCGCCCTTTGTGTGCATATCTTCTTTGGAACATCTTCGTTGCACGTAACTAATCTTTTTGCCCATGTCAAACACGTGCATGGGCATATCTTGTTTTCACCCCTCTTTCACCCCTGTTGCCACGGGGGAGGAAAATTACCTTGTTATTTATTATTTTTTTTATTTTTTAATTATTTCTTTTTTTCTCTGTGTTTGGTTCCTCTCTCTCTTTTTCCATGTTCGTACCGCGTGACTGTGTGTTCTTATTATCGTTTTATAATTTATTTTCCCGCTGTCTCTTCATTCTTTTGCTACCCACCAACCATGATCCATTTGTACAAACTCTCCCTCCTATTACCTTGCCCTCCCCCTTGCTACATTCTCTGTGTGTGTGTGTATATATATATATATATATATATATATTATATATATATATATATATATATATCTACTATATATATATATATATCTTAAACGAACTTATTTTGTACTCTGAAGAAAGAGAGTCCTCTCCCTGAAGCGTCATGAAACTTATTTCTATTTTCTACGTCTGTCTCGTTTGTCTCTGTCTCTACTAACCTTATATATTGCCGCGAACCCATACATTGCGTTGTTCATTTGTGTTTTGCTTTTAACGCCCGGCTTGCGCCGGTCTGTGTTATCTCTGCGCCAAGGGAAGCGCGTGTTCCATTTCTTTCTTTCTGTGTCGCATGTGTTATCTGTTCTGATAGGGAGAGCATTCCGATCTAACGTGAACAGCACAGAATAATCTTCTTGCATCTACTATGTTCTCGATGCGAATGGACGTTTCGAGAACCACGCGCGCCAAAAGATAAAAAGCCTGCAGTGCGGACGACGGGGCATTCGATTCGACGACACTCGCCTGTGCAAGTCACTTTGTTGACCGTTGCTTCGCGGCCTCTGTATTCTTTGAGTTGTTAGGGGAGCACAAGTTCGCTCCAATAAACGTGTTTCTCATTCAAGACAACTGCATCGTCCTTGTCTACGTGACATCTGGTGAAGGTGCTGGGTAGCACCCTTCATGCCCACTACAACCTCGGGAAGCCGCCAAGCCAGTCCAACAAGAGCCAGCCTCCGCCTGCAAGATTTACCACCCGAGTTCGGTTTGATGCCAGAAGGGCCCAAGAAAAGGAACGCTGCAACCAACACCATGGTGCAAGAAACCAACGTCGCAATCGTCCTGCAGCAGCCCCGGGAACCGCCATCGTTCCGGGGAGCCACCGCTGAAGACCCCGAAGAATGGTTGGAGAAGCTGGAGGCGCGTCCGCATCTTCAACAGGTGGGACGACGAAGAAACTTTCCGGCATGTCTTCTTTTACTTAGAAGATGCTGCTCGAACTTGGTTCGAGAACTATGAGAGTTTCTTTGACCGACTGGACTCACTTCAAAAGGGAGTTCCTTAAGACATTCACTACCGTTGTGAGAAAAGAGCGAGCGGCACTTATGCTTACAACTCGGACACAACACCCCAACGAAGGGGTCGTGATCTTCGTTGAGGAGATGAAGCAACTATTTCGACGCGCGGACCCTGAAAATGACGGAAGAAAAGAAGTTACGCTTCTTGATGCGCGTTGTGAAGAAGGAGCTGTTTGCTGGACTTGTCCGCAACCCGCCCAAAACCATCGGTGAATGCGTGACCGAAGCCAGCACGATTGAGAAGGCTCTCGAAATGCGTGCTAAGCAGTATGACCGGAACTTTCTTGGCGCGGGCAAAGCGAACTACGTCGACAACATGCGGATTCCGGCTGATAGCCTACGCGAGACCATCCGCGCAGTAGTGAGAGAGGAGCTGCGGAAACTTTTCCCGACGACGCCGCGACCCCAAGTCGCTGGACTAACTGACGTGATCCGAGAAGAAGTTCAAAACGATTTGGGAACTTCTGTGGCATCCGAAAGTACACTGCGAAAGCCCAAGCTATGACGTACTCGCGGCTGTTCACCGACCCCGCCCTGCTCCAACACGTCGTCAAAAGGCACGTCGTCAAGAGGGCCCCGCCCTACCGCCGCCCACTGTCGCCCGCCCGACCCCCGGTAGCACAAACCAAGACGCCGAGGAAGACTGACGTATGGCGAACACCGGATAATCGTCCTCTGTGCTACCACTGCGGAGAGGCCGACCACATCTACCGTCGTGCCCATACAAGAGACTCGGACTACGTGGTTTCTCCGTCGACGCACCCCCGCCCCCGACCCGGCCAGCACCCATCTGAGATTGAAGAATACCTGTCGAACACCAGCCGTGGACGAGCCCGTTTCAACCGTTCGCCGTCGCCCTACCGTACCAATCGCCGAACCGCCGTAGCAACGCTGACTTCGCCCGTGGAAGGTCCCCCAGGCCCACGCGGGGGGAAACTAAAGGCGGCACTTCGGGAGGTGAAGTTGCTCTACGGCGAAAAACTAGAACCCTCCAACGACGCAAGGACGCGCTGAAGACAGTGATTCACGACATGCCCTCATCCCGACGACCCGACCTAACCCTGACGAGACTCCCGAACACGACGACAGCTACACGGCGCGACGCGTACCCGACCTGACCGAGACGTCCGTTGATAAGACGACGACCACGACGATGCACAGTGCCCGACCATCAACACGTACAAGCAGAGATACGACCGCCCCGACGAACCCAGAACTCGAGGACGACTGCATCTGACGTCAAGGTGTCCATCGACGGCTTTGACGTAGTCGCCCTCGTAGACACGGGAGCTGACTATTCGGTAATAAGCGGACCATTTGCGTCGAAACTGAAGAAAGTTATGACCAGATGGGACGGTCCCGCACATACGCCACAGCAGGAGGCCACCTCGTGACGCCAAGTGGAACGTACACATCGCGCGTCACCATAGACGGCACAACGTACCCTGCGGCGTTCGTCGTTCTGCCTAACTGCTCCCGGCGACGTGATTCTCGGAATGGACTTTTTGATGGACAAGGGCGCAATAATTGATCTGCAGACCAAGTCGATAACATTTTCCTCCAATCACTCCACGACGCCGCAGCCGAACCCCGATCACCGTGCTGCTGTCAGGATCGCCGACGATCACATCACTCTGCCACCCCGCGCAAGCTTGATGATCGCCCGTCTACTGTGAGGATGCTTGTTTCTGACATCGACGCTATCGTAGAGAGTGATCGAAGGTTGCTTCTCGACCGCGGGTGTCTCCGTCGCAAGAGGCATTGCGCACTTTAAGCAACGCCAATCTCACGTTTTGGTCACTAATTTCACCGAAGAGTACCAGCATTTAAAACAAGGGAGCTGCAATTGCGTTCCTCGAAGAAACGCAAGAAGCAAGTGATGTGATCGCAGTCGCCGACTTTGAACGCACACCCGTGAGAAACATTCAAACTCCCGCAGCCATTCGACGTGAATCCGGCGCTACCGCAAGAACAACGGACAAAATTATTGGCTTTGCTGCGTCGCTATAGCGAATGTTTTTCGTCGAGCGTAAAACTACGTCAGACCCCTCTAGGCGAAGCACCGAATAATAACCGAAGATGGAGCCCCGACCTGCCCGACAGTCACCGTACCCGCGTCTTTTCACACGAACGGGAAGCCATCCGGACTCAAGTCGACGACATGCTGAGCGATGACATTACACAGCCATCGAAAAGCCCCTGGGCTGCGCCCCGTCGTACTCGTAAAGAAAAAGACGGCACATTAGGTTTTGCGTTGACTACCGGCGACTGAACAAAATCACGAAAAAAGGAGTGTACCCCCTCCCCCGAATCGACGACGCCCTCGACCACCTCTGCCACGCGAAGTACTTCTCATCGATGGACCTGAAGACCGGCTACTGGCAAATTGAAGTGGACGAGAGAGACCGAGAGGAAGACTGCATTTATAACCCCAGACGGCCTATACGAGTTCAAGGTGCTGCCGTTTGGGCTGTGCACAGCACCAGCGACGTTTCAAAGAGTCATGGACACTGTGCTAGCTGGCCTTAAGTGGCACACCTGCCTCGTATACCTCGACGACGTAGTGGTATTCGCCCGAACTTTCGACGAAACACCTTGCAAGGTTGCAGTCTGTACTCGAGGCTATTCGTACGTCGGGGTTGACGCTGAAGCCTGAAAAGTGCCGTTTCGCATACGGGGAACTCAAGTTCTTGGCCACGTCGTCAACGCCGTGGAAGTCCTACCTGACCCGGAAAAAACTTCAGCCATTGCGAACTTCCCAAGGCCGAAAGACAAGAAGGGCGTGCGGAAGATTTCTCGGGCTGTGCGCATACTACCGGCGCTTCGTCGCAAACTTCGCACGCATTGCAGAGCCACTCACGCGCTTGACGAAAGATAGCACCCCTTTCAGCTGGGAAAACGACCAAGAAAAAGCATTCGGCGAGCTGCAAAAACGCCTGCAAAGCCCGCCCGTGCTCGCTCATTTCGACGGAAATGCCGAAACGGAAATGCACACGGACGCCAGTGATATATTCTTGGGTGCCGTCCTTGTCCAAAAGCAAAGCGGCTGCGGAAAGGGTAATCGCCTATGCTAGCCGTGGTCTGTCGAAGGAGGAGAAAACTATTCTGCCTCTGAGAAAGAGTGCCTGGCTATTATATGGGTGATTTCAAAATTTCGCCCATACGTGTATGGAAGGCCATTCAAGGTTGTGAGAGACCACCATGCGATGTGTTGGCTCGCCAATTTGAAGGACCCCTCTGGCCGTCTTGGGCGTGTGGAGCTTGCGGCCTGCAGGAGTTCGACGTTACAGTCGTTTATAAATCCGGCAGGAAACACTCCGACGCCGACTGCCTGTACCGCGCCCCCCGTCGACCCACCACCGCAAGACTCTGATGAAGAGAGCGCGTTCTTCGGGATCGTGACGGAGAGCGACCTAGCCGCCCAGCAGTGTGCCGACCCCGACTTACCGGTCATAATAGAGTACTCGAGGGATGCACGTTGCCGTCCTAGGACCTTCAAACGCAGCTTACCAGCATTCAGCCTGAGAAACTCCGTTCTCGTGAAGAAGAATTTCAGCCCCGCAACAAGAGCGAATTACCTTCTCGTCATCCCCGCGGACATTCGTGACGAAATTTTGGAGGCGTTGCCACGACGACCCGTCTTAAGGACCATCTCGGCAAGCGCGCACTATTGGAAAGATCAAGGCGAGGGTACTACTGGCCCGGGCTTTACCTCTGACGTCACCCACTACGTCCGGAGCTGCGTGACTGCCAGCGACGAAAAACGCCGCCGACAAGACCCGCTGGACTTCGCAAACGATCGCCGTCCCATCGAGACCATTTCAACAGATTGGAATGGACCTTTTAGGCCCGTTCCCTACGTCACGATCACAGAACAAGTGGATGTAGTAGCGACAGACTACATGACGCGCTACGCAGAGACGGCCGCTCTTCGAGGGGGACTGCACAAGAAGTGGCAAAGTTCTTTATTAGCCAAGTTGGTCTGCGACATGGAGCCCCGGAAGTCCTAATCACAGACCGCGGAACGACATTTACTGCGGAGCTGATGCAAGGAGTATTACGCTACAGCAACACAGATCACCGAAGAACGACCGGCGTACCACCCCCAAACGAACGGACCAACAGAACGTCTGAACAAGACAATCGCAGATATGTTGTCAATGTACGTTGACGTTGAACATAAGACTTGGGACGAAGTGCTCCTGTATGTCACGTTTGCGTACAACACGGCTATCCAGGAGACGACACAGCTGATGTCGTTCGAGCTTGTCTACGGTAGAAGGCGACTTCGATGCTCGACACCATGCTTCCGCACGTAGAAGACGACGACCTCAACGCCAACGTCCACGGATATCTTCAACGTGCGGAGGAGGCCCGCCAGCTCACTCGAGTTCGTATAACGGACCAGCAGCTGGTGGATGCGGGCCGCTACAACCTCCGACGCCGAGACGCCGAGTACCACCAGGGGATCATGTGTGGGTTTGGACTCCCATCCGACGACGCGGACTCAGTGAGAAGCTCCTGCGACGGTATTTCGGAACCTACCAGATTCCTACGACGTCTTGGCCAACTTACCTACGAAGTAATCCCCGATGGTGACTCCGGCACATCACGACGACGCACGCAGCCTGAAGTCGTCCACGTGGTTCGCTTAAAACCTTTCTACGGACGATGACGAACTTTTATTTTCATTTGTTCGGACTGTCGCTTAGCATCGGGTCGATGCACTCCTAGAGGGGGGGGGGTAATGCCGCGAACCATACATTGGGTTTGTTTATTTGTGTTTTGCTTTTAACGCCGGGCTTCGCCGTCTGTGTTATCTCTGCGCCAAGGGAAGCGTGTGTTCCTTCTTTCTGTGCCGCATGTGTTATCTGTTCTGATAGGGAGAGCATTCCGATCTAACGTGAACAGCACAGAATAATCTTCTTGGATCTACTATGTTCTCGATGCGAATCGACGTTTCGAGAACCACGCGCGCCAAAAGATAAAAAGCCTGCAGTGCGGACGCCGGGGCATTCGATTCGACGACACTCGCCTGTGCAAGTCACTTTGTTGACCGCTGCTTCGCCGCCTCTGTATTCTTTGAGTTGTTAGGGGAGCGCAAGTTCGCTCCAATAAACGTGTTTCTCATTCAAGACAACTGCATCGTCCTTGTCTACGTGACAATATATATATATAATATATAAGAGAGAGAGAGACATAGACAAACAAGAACGACGTAGAAAATAGAAATAAGTATTATATATATATATATATATATTATATATATATATATATTATTATATAATGATAAAATTAGCACTTTGTAGACCAGGACTCCGCTTTACAAACAGTTGATTCCGTATATTTTATGTCTCAAGGAAGCGCTTCCGCCACGCATGATATTGCATTCGCGGCGGCCTTCCGCGTCCTGGACCCTGTGGACCCTACGAAATTCTGCGCTCTTTGTTGGAGTAGCCGAATCGCCGGCTTGCCCCTGGACCCTGCCCGACAGGGTGCCGCCCCGGAACGGTAAAAACCTTTCCAGCGGTGGTTAACAGTTCGCATCAAAAGGAACCACTTTCGTTCTCTGGCAAGAACGACGAAATGTTGAGAAATGGCTCAAACACTACAAAAGGGTGAGCAAAGAGAATTGCTGGGACACGGCAGCAAAATTAGCCCATGTAGTGTTGTAGCTCGTCAAAAGAGCTTTGACCCGGTTTGGAAATACTAAAACAAAGCTCACGACATGGGCGATCTTCGTCGAGGAGCTGAATAAATCTTTTGGCGACCCGAGTTACCGCCGCAAAAACGCCGAGCAGACGCTGGCGAAGCGATCACAGGGGCCAGGCGCGACAAGTTGGCCTACATACAAAAGCTCCTTAAACCCTTCTCTCTTGTAATCCCTACCATACTGAGGAGGAAAAAGTGGGCCATTTGCTTAGAGGTATAGCCGAAGAAGCATAGAACTTCTTGATTACTAAGGAAAACCTAGTTTTCTGCAGCAGATGTGGCCAACCACTGCGGCCCAACTCAAGCTCTGAAGCTTCTGCGGATTTTCCCCAACTTTGGCCGTCTTCCAAACGTTCCCACTGTCGCTATCGTGGACAACTGGTGCATCTGAGTATATTGCATTGTTAGTTCGCTGTATTATTCGGGAAGAAACAGGGTACCAGTTCAGGCGTACAATACCGATCCGCCTCCCTACTCGGGGCCTCCTGCTAATTGCGTGGTACCACCAGTGCACCGTTCAGCAGCCTTGTCTTGAAGTAACAGCGCCCCGACAAGAGCTCCGCTACACAGAGCCCCGCGCTACGTTTCCGCAAGATGGCGTCAATGTTCCTGAACTTCTGAGCGCCATCCTGGCGACTCGGCTAAGAGAACAAATCCCATAGATTTGTCGCTGGCTACCCCCACGACAAGTCGAACCAGCTCGCTTCCGGCAACAAGGCGACTAAGACCGCTTATCGGGAAACCACCTGTTTGCTACTTTTGTGAACGTAAGGTGGCAATCCCTCGCTTTTGTCGCCGTCGCCAGCCGCAAGCTTCGCGGTTCTTCGTTCCATGTTCGCCTTGCTGACGTGATGGCCCAATCCACCAGGATCCCCTTTTCCACCACAAGGTCCTCCCACCCATCGCAACGCCGCTTCTGCTGCCATCTCTTACCTGGCATCTCCCGCCACCTCTTGGCCCGGGCCGGCCACGGTCGCCTCGCCGCCGGTCCATGCCCCCGCCGCTGGGAAACTAGCTGGTGCGGCCGACAGGGGTGAGGTCGTGGAACTGTCGTTTTAACCAAATCCCCTGTCAGCAGTGAATAGTTGAGCACAAGGTGTCTGTTTCTGCCGACGGTGTGAACGCAACTGCTTTGGTGGATAACGTTACTAGCGTGTCAGTGATGAGCTTGACATTTAAAGATCGCCTTGGACGTAAAGTTATGTTTGAGTGGGATGCAACTAGACACTTTCTTGGTGTTGGGGGTGAGCCCCTGCGTGTAGTTGGGATTATCTCGGCAGGCGTTGTGCTTAACGGAGACACCTTCAGAACTGAGTTTACCGTGGTGGAGTACGCAACGCGCGATGTCCTTCTGGGTATCGACTTTTTGAAAGAATGTGGGGAAAAGTTAGATTACAGTGCTGGAGAGATTTCATTGCGAAGTGTACTGCTCTTGCCTGTCTGTATCGAGCAAGCCACCAAATCCGGCCGAGGAGGCTTCGCTGTTGCCGACGATACGCTGTTGCCTGTTATGTCAGCCATGTTCGTTCCCGCGAAGTGCAGCCACGTGAGCACGGGTAGCTCCTGTGTTGAGTTAGTTGATCCCGAACTGAACACAATGATGAACAAAAATGTGTTTGTACCTCGGGCTTTGGTTCATCAGGAGGGTGGCTTTAAACACGCGTAGACAGTGAAAGCAGGCTCAGAACCCGTACTTCTCTCTCAGGGCCTTACGCTCGCCCCTTATGCCTATACTTTAGATACTTCACTGGACGCTATTTCTCTGGCTGACCCTGCGATTAATGTGGAACCGGACTATACAGCCAACTTCATAAAAATGGTTAACAAATCGTTGCCTTCCGAGCAACGACGACCATTGCAACAATTGCTGGCTCAGCACGCTTCAGTGTTCGATTTTGTGCAGGGTAAATATCCTCCGCCCGCGCCAGAGTCTCGGACGCAACATCGAAATTACACATGCGGTGCACTAACCCTCCGGCAGAAACTTTACCGCGTGTCTGCGGCTGAGCGCAGCGCTATAAATGAGCAAAAAATTTAACGCACAGGAATGGTGTAATTCAGGAATCTACCAGCCCTTGGGACGCCCCTGTAATATTGGTCAGAAAGAAGGACAACACTTGGTGATTTCGTGTTGACGACCGTACACTTGATAATATGACGAAGAAGGACGTCTACCCACTTTCGCGTATTCACCACGCCATCGATTATCTGCATTCTGCAGCCTACTTTTCGTCGGTTGATCTTTGATCGGGCTACAGGCACATTCTTATGCACCCGGACGACGAGGAGACAGCAATCGTCAAAAAAATGGCTTGTTCGAATTTATTGTAAAGCCGTTCGCCCTGTACAACGCGCCTGCAAAATCCGAAAGATTCATGGACTCTGTCAGGCGTTGCCTAAACTGGGAAGTCTGCATGTGTTTTAAAGATGACGTCATAATTTTCGGCAGGACGTTCGTCGACCACAACAAGTGGTCTAATTTTGTTCTCCAGTGCATCGCACATGCTGGCCTGGTCCTGAACTCGAACAAGTTCCATTTCGGATAACGCCAGGCACTTGTGCTTGGCTTCTTTGTTGACTGCGATGCAATCAGGCCTGACCCCCAAAAGATTGCTGCGGTGCGTGATATTTATAAACCCCGAGAACATAAGGACCTGCGGAGCTTTCTTAGACTGTGCTCCTACTTTCGTCCGTTCATCAGTGACTTCGGCAAGATCGCCTGTCCTCTCTCAGCTCTTCTTCGTATAGACGCAACTTTTGTGTGGACACTTGAGTTTGACCTATTTTTTACAGAGTTGAGGAATTTGTTCACATGCGGTCCCGTCTTGTCACTTCGACCCCACAGCCCCCATTGAGATACACTCAGACGCGAGTGCCAGCGGTGCTGGGGCTGTGCTGGTCCAACACATGGACATGCTGATAGCACTGTCGCCTTCGCAAGTCGTACTCTAACGAAAGCAGAGCGTAACTACACTCTCACAGAACTAGAATGCCTTCCGATAATTTTCGCCATTCAAAAGTTCCGACCCTACATTTATGGACGTCATTTCATAAGTGTAACAGGTTACCACTCCATGTGGTGACTTATTGAACAGCGTGACCCCTCCGGTCAAACCGATCACTGGTCTTTACGGCTTCAGGAATTCGATTTCACTTTTGTCTGCAAGAGCGCACACCGCCACACCGGCGCTTACTGTTTGTTGCGCCCTGCCTCAGCAAACGCAGCCATCTGACGAAGAACTTCATATCGATTCCTTAGCTTCCGTCTCAACCACACTCCCCGATGCACTCGTGTTTCAGGAAGAGCATCACAAAGATAGGCGCCTGCAGTAAATTCCTCAAGCAAGTCACGATATCTGTCATTATCTGTGACTCGCAACATAAGGACCTGCACAATCATTTTGATTCCCGATGCAAAGGCGCTCCGGCTTCCATCTCAAAATCCGCAGCGAAGATTGAAGACAATCCTTCCCTTATCGATTCGTACCGCAGACTGCAACCACAGTCAGTCATCACATCGCCACAAATGCCTTGGACACCACATCGGCTTCGGCAACAGTCGAGAGGTACGCGGATATACTGCCCACCATCAGACGAGACTATCCCAGCATACAGCGTGTTTATGTCATGTATGTTCTACTACTGGCTCCAAACCGCCGACGACGGAACTTAAACTGGCGCTTTGTTAATCTGTTCAACCATCACGCCATCCGTTTCAACACCCTGCTTCGAAGGCTCTGCCAACGGACCAGCGACCTTTTGTACCTCAACCATGGCTTAGTGTTTTCCCTCGTGGCCTGTTCTGGATGCGGACGGCTCGCACCTGAGTTTTGAGGGTGTTGCTCTAATGGCAAGCCACATCTCGGCATCCTTCGTCGCAGCTGCGTGCGTGAGCCAGTACTGTGGTTGGCGTATTTTACAGCCACCGCCGCCAACCGAGAAGCGCCAGCATCACCTCTCCAGCGACCAGCTTCTCTTGCAAACGGGCGTTCCCGCAGGGCATTCGTTACAACCTTCGCCAGACGCTTACGTACACGAACCAGGCAGCCACTCAAATTGACGGGAGAATATCCCTCCATGTAACGAGACTGTTTTTACTGTGTCCCGAGAATTTTTGAACCTGCGGAAAATAACCAAAAAATGACTTAGATATGAATGTCATGTAGATACGCTCGATGTGTATCACGCTTGTAACATTGTTCCTAAGCGTGTCCGTATTTACCTGGAGCCAGCGCCTTCTGAAATGTCAGCGCACCTAAAAACCAAGTGGAAAAACACGCTCCACGAAGCTTAAAAAAACTGCATAACATCATTATCGAGCACAATAATTTGTCTCTTCTCTATTGTGGATGAGGAAAACAAAATTCTTGCCAAAATTTGCCTGGAAACCCATGAGGTCGACAAGCTGCAATAGTTTGAAGAACAAGCAAGATGTCAGTTGTTACATATTAAACAGAACAAAACAGTGATGGAGTAAATTCCCCATTTCCATCAACCACAAAAGGTCAGCGAAAAATTCGTTGCATAATATAAAACTTTCAGGTAAATCAAAGAGCTGTAGTGGAAACAGTGTGGTGAACATATGAGACCACGTACTCTCGAAGAATGAATGACGTGTTCTGTCAAAGGGTTTAAATTTCTGTCCAGCGAACAAAGATATTGATGAGTTTGCCCGCACACTACGACTGAAGGCGTACCTTCACGACAGGCCGCAGGGTAACACCGCAGATCCAAAATTGCCATCAACAAGTCACTGGACACCACCAATTCACCTAGATAAGTGTCTTGACTTATACATTAGGTCTGTACAAGGTGACATCATTACCGCTTATAAGAAAAAAGTTCCGTGCCAAAAGTACCTCTAAAACGAAGAAGAGACTGCATTAAGCACACTACGCTCTCTTGCTTACATTATTATTAAGCCTGCGGATAAAGGGGTAGCTATCGTCATCTTGAACAAAACTGACTACCTACCGAGACGTAGAGACAACTTCATGACACTTCTTTTTTTACTAAGCCGTGTCTAGTGATCCAACACCTGTCTTTAAACAGAACGTGCTGAAAAGGCTGTCTTCACTTGTGCGTGAGAGGAAAATTACCGATGTGACTGCGCGTTCACTTTTCCCGTAAGTCCAGTTCCTGGACGATTCTACTTGCTGCCGAAAATTTATAAAAAAAAGACCATCGTGGCCCACCCATTGTTTCTGCTATAGGCACTGTAACTGAAAATTTGTCCAGTTTTGTAGACATTCTCATAAAAGACATTCCTGGCACCCTCCCCTCCTACATTAGCACACAACGAATTATCTCGGCTAAATATTGCACGTGCGCATACCTGCCAACAGCCTACTTGTCACCATGGGCGTTGCCTCCCTCTATACGAACATTCCACACGACGGCGGCATTCAAGTAGCCATTCAGTTTTATGAAGAATCAGAATCTCTCAACAAACCTGTCGACAGCAAAACCCTGGAAGAACGTCTAAAAATGATTCTTGAAATAAACAATTTTTAAATCGATGACAAGCATTTCATACAGACTAATGGAACCTCAATGGGCACAAATATTTCTCCAAAATATGCAATTTTTTATGGTAATGCTGGAAAGAAAATTTCTTGCCACAGAACACTGAAGCTGCTTTTCTACAAACCATTAATTGATGACATCTTCCTCATCTGGTGTCATAGAGAAAGAAGCCTTTTAGAATTCTTTGCGGCCTTCAATCACTTAGACGACCACATTTGATTTTCCAACTTGTATTGGAGATCCGAACTTAACTTTATGGGCGTGGCAATCAAAATATCCGGAGAAACACTCTTGACTACCTTGTATAGAAAACCGTCCAATAACCACCAATACCTGCACTTCAAAAGTTACCATTTCAAGCACTGCAAGACTGGAATTCCGTTAAAAGGCTGTGCTGAAACCCAAAAGACTTCACTTCAAACTGCGAAAGGCTTCAAAACAATGTCCTATGTCAACAGTACCCGATACCTGTCACAGATGACGCAATCGCAAAGCATGAGAAGAAAGACCGAACTGAACCCTTATACGATGCCAAACCACCCACTTCAAAAAGCCAAACCCACCTCATTCTTACATGTTCTGCAAGTGCTTCGAACGTGAATAACCTAACTAAAAAGCATTATAACATCTTTCTACAAAGCGAAAAAACGAAACGCGTCTTTCCTGAGCCTGCCAGAATGGTGCACATGAGAGCAAGAAACAGAAAAGGCATTGTAACACCGTCTAAAATTAACAACCCCAAAAGCACAGGTTGCGGACCAAGCGACAAACCTCGGTGCAATCTTTGTCCAATGATGCAAACAACAGAAACTGTGCTGAGCACAGGGTCCCACTTCTCCTTCCGTATACAGGGCGACTACAACTGCGACAGCGAAAACGTCATTTAGCTCCTTGAATACACATTTTGCCAGGCGCAGTAAATCGGACCGAGTTGAACAGCCCTCAGAATACGTATTCACAACCACCGATCCCATGTAACCGCGCTGCCACACCTCCCGATATATAATAAAGTCACTAAACTAGGGCATAGATTCGACAAATTTGCAGTCACTGTACTTCAGTCGGGTTTCTGGAAACATCCCGACCGCGAAGTGCGGGAATCTTTCCTTATTCACAAATTCAACACCTTTGCAAATGGTATAAACGAGAGTGCTGGAAAACTTTCCGTCCTCTCCGTGTGATGTGTAGGAGTTTGTGCGACAATTTCTGTGCCCACATTTACTAGTTTCTTCTGTGTGTATCTTTCATTCATCCCCTGGAAATAAGAGCTTTGCATGCTGCCTTTCCTTCTTGTGTAATACATGCAGTTTGCAACGCCAAGTGCTATATGTAGAGCCCTTCCTTCTTAAACAAGTTTTACACAACAGCTTGCTATGCTTTGTATTTTGATGGCTGCTTTGCCATAGAGTCCTGATGCCTATTGTTATTGCTGCTGTGTTTTGCAACAAGGGCTCAAGATTTTGTTTTATCGATTTTCTAGATGTGTACTTCAAGTGATGGTTACCTTTTTAGATTGTTGCCTTCGCCAACGCGATCCTAGACGGATACACACTGCCGTCTGTTAATGTGTCAGTCTTTAAATAATGATTTGTTATTGCCAGAAACACCCTGAACGTGTTTTAAAGCCAACATGAATCAGATAAAGGTCTCAACTTGGCCTTGGAATTTAGGCGCTCTGGAATCAACTTTAGCCATTTTTCAGTTTTCTTGACTCGATGTTTTCTTGACTCAAAAATCTCGCCTAGTCGTTTAAAGCCTGTCTTTGAAAAGGCAGCACTGTTATTGTGACACGGCAGTAATTTATTGTTGTTTATATTTTGTGTTTCCGGTCTCTTTAAAAAAGAAATAAATTTTCTTACCTCGCTGATAACTCAACGCATCAATCCGGTTTGGCCCATTGATTTGCGAACCGGAACTGAACCTGTATTATTTCTTTAGGCAAGACACCCGTATATTTTTATATATATACGCCCCGGGGGTTGAAAAGAAGGTCCCCTTCTAACCTTGTAGTCAGATTAGCGCTGGCTACCCCGCTTAAGCGTCAGATACACTTCTAGTAAATATAAATAGCCCAGAAAGTGAAGGAGAACACAGTCACCCAGAAAGCCGAACTGGTAAGGAATTCGAGATCTAATCGAAGGGCGTGGGTTCGGTCCCCACTGTGGGTGCGTGTTTTTGTTTTTTCTGCCTTCCGTATATTTTGAAAAAAAGTTACTTCATTAACCCTAGTGAAAAAAAGAGTCTAACCACACCCCTATGCCTCCTTTGGCGTTGTAGACTGCCGACCTATCTTTCTGTACTTCCTAAACGAGCCACTCATTCTCTTACTTTATTATTCAGCGAAATCGTAGCGAGGGTATTGGTTCTGGCAGCCTTGATGCCTAGGTAGCATAAGAGGGCTTCCCGCCAGTTACCCGCTCATGACAGGCTGTAGACGTTCGAGTCACGCCCCGGGGTTTGAAAAGAAGGTCCCCTTCTCCTTTTGTAGTCTGAGTGGCACTGACTACTACCCTGAAGCGTCAGATACAGTTGTAGTAAATATAAATGGCCCAGAAAGTGAAGGAGAACACAGTCGCCCAGATACCCGAATTGGTAAGGCATTCGAGATCTAATCGAAAGGCGTGGGTGCGGTCAACATTCTGGGCGCGTGTTTTTTTTTCTTTCTTTCAACGTGAAATAATAAAAAAATATAACTTCAGTAACGGTCAAAAAGTAGTCTAACCATTCCCTTATGCCTCCTGTGGTGATGTAGACTGCCAGTATTTCTTTCTGTACTTCCTAACGAGCCCCTTAGAATGTGAGTGGGCTGCCGATAGGGCGTTCCGTTTTTTTTTTCCTCACTGCTACGGAAAAAAAAAAGTTGCAGAACCTTCGAAGCCCGAGTTATTCCGACGTCCGATCCGTACCTGTTGATCTCTTTCTCTTTCCTGCACGGGACTGTGTTTCGTAAACAGACATAAACGCGCCCTCGGGGAACGGTACTCAGTGCCTTCTTTCACTTTATTTTGGCGGGGCTCATCGTCGCTCTCTCGTACATCTTGAAACGTGCGGCTCGCGCCAAGCGTTTCGAGTCCGGTTAGCGAGGGCGCCTGCAGACGACAGGATCGCGTGCAGACGACAGCGTGCCGATCGATGCCGGGACGCGCCTAAAATGGACGAGAGTTCTTGTGTCACGTTTCGCGTTTGGTTCGGTCCCCACTCTGGGAGAGGTTTTTCTTTTCTTTTCTCACGTAATAATTTTAAAAAATAATGCAACGTCACTAACGGTAAGAAATAGTCTAAACCATTCCCCTATGCCTGCTTTGGGCGTTGTAGACTGCCGGCATTTTTTTCTGTATTCCTAACGAGCCCCTCATTCCGTACCTCTATTATATATTTATATATATGTATATATATATATATATATATATATACATCAGACTGTGGAACTGGCACCGAACCGAAAAGCGGAACCGAATTGGTACTTTTACAGGAACTGATTCCGCACCCGACCCGTTATTGTTAGAGCTGGCTGAACCAGAACGGGAACTGAACGGACAAAATCAATAACGGTTACGAGGTTCACGACCGAAGGTCCAACCCCTCCACCGTGCCCTTGGTAATATGCGTTCAATGTCATTCAGGGCTTTTCCTCTTTCATTGGAGAACAACTTCGTAACGTTGCACGCACTTTCCAATTGAGTGCACTCAAAACGCTATCGCCCCTTATGCGTGCTTGCAACAAGAGGAAAGATGTTCCCGGCAGGGATTAAATGGCATGCTGCTTCTGGTCGCGCGTTCAGAGTCCAAAGATATAGAATTAAACCCTTTCGGCATACTGAAGAAGATATAAAACATAGAATTTGCACTTCCTTTGCTCCTGCAAGATTGTTGCACATCGCCAACGTGAAAGCCCGCACCGTAAATGTTCATCCTTGTCCCCTTTCATAATTTGGATGGAGAGGACCCACACACGCAACTTGTAAAACTTTCACAAGTGTTACTCGCAGGAGGTATTCAGTGGCTGGCGAGGGTGTATGTCCGATTCCCACCCCATCCGCTGCTTTTGTGATGTAGACGAACACTCAAAACGTTTCAAGGTGTTGAAACTTTTTCTGCCACTCTGAAACATAAGGTGTGCCTCATTTCAGAGGCATATTATCGGGTTATCAAACGCGCAACATCTTTTTACAAATCTGTGCGAGAAAGAAATGGGACAACCCCTATCAGTCAGGTTTGAAATGTTCCGCTTAGAGTTCCTACAGGAATAGTTTCTTCTTTTTTCGTTGGCTTCAGGCATCACACCAGCACAACTGCTCTCTAGACGTCCCTCCTTTGCCCGACCGTTCACATAACTAACATTGGATTCACTGCGATGGCAGCGACTGCCCCGTTGCCTCGTACAATCGTTGTTTATGACAACGCGTAGAGCGGACAAGTTTGAACAGGCCATGTGCCCTCTTTGTTAACATCAGTACTTTATTAAAAACCAATGTAGTATGTAACCGCTACACAGCTAACAAGATCCCAACATGTGCTCCATAGGTACAAAACTAGCTATATAATGCGGCAGGTATTTGAGGTATATGATAAAGGACAACACTGCTACTGTAAAACATGAAAAATTGAAGATAGCATTTTACATTGGTTTGAACACTGCAGGAAACTTTCTGACCTATTGCAGTGCACAGCCTTTTTATATAAACAATTCATTCTACATAAACAAGGAATGGGACAAAAAATGAATATTTTTGTGTAATGAAACTAGATAATTGAACTCCCTAGCTTGCCAAGGTGCAGAAAAAAGATGCAACATTTTGCAATTTTGTAAAATGAGCAATGCTTGTTATTTTAGTACTATAAAGTGCGTTTCCTAAATATAAAATGAATAACTCAAATCTTCACAAAGTATGCATAGTCTCCAGAGAAAACGGACTCCAGCGATAGCCGCAGGAGTTTGTGTTTCGAATTTTGAGTGATCCGTCCACAACGCATGTTACCCAAAGCCACCTTTGCGAACATCTTTGAAAGAGAAAGTTTGTTTCCTGTAAAAAAAACTTCCGATAAATCTTAAGTCGCGTAAAAGTCATACATATGCAATTTCGAAAAAAAAAAACTTTTGAGAAGACAATTTTTCTATCTGTCTAGAGAATACAATACAATAGTTTCACACAATAGTTTCTAGAAGGACATAGAATAGTTTTTATACAATAGCTAAATACAATACAACAATACCTCCATACAATAGTTTCTAGAAAGACACCAGGGCTGGTCGAAAAAAGTGCTGGCGAAGTGCCACTACTTCATTTGTTTACGTTATATCTCGCCAACTCGTTTAAAGCTTGTCTTTGAAAAGGCAGCACTGTTATTGCGAAATGGAAGTAATTTATTTTTGTTGATATTTTGTGTTTACGGTCTCTTTAAACGAGAAATAAATTTTCTGACCTCGCTGATAACTCAACGCATCACACTGGTTTGGCCACATGATTTGCGAACCGGAACTGAACCGGTATTATTTTTTCTCGCTTCGACACCCGTATATATATATATATATATATATATATATATATATATACATATTTATTTATATCACAGAAATAAGGTTTGGCACCCAAGAAAACCTCGGAAAGCAAAGGGGAGGTTATGGTAGGTCATTGAAACAGATACAAAATTTGGAAAGAAAGAAAGAAAGCGGAGAAAAAATGCCCGCAAGGTGGGATCCGAACCCACGTTCTCCAGAATACTGGTCTGGTCCCCTTCACCCCGAGAAGTCAGAGTGGCACTGGCTACCACCCCCAAGCACAGGAAAAATTACATGACATAAGTACCCGAGAAAGCGCGGGGGGGGGGGGGAGCAGAAATTTGCCCCGCTGGTAGCGTAGTGGTTATCGCACCAGACCGGTATTCTGGAAGTCGTGGGTTTGGATCCAACCAGGCGGGCAGTTTTTCTCCGCTTTCGTTCTTTCTTTCCAAATTCTTTATCTGTTTCAAGGACCTACCACAACTTGCCCTTTTCTTTCCGAGGTTTTCTTGGCTCCCAACCCTTATTTCTGTGTTATTCCTACAAGCCCCTCATTTCCTATTGTGATTCGCTATATATACATTTATACTATATCTATACTATCTATATATATATATATCTATATCTATATATATATATATCTATATATATATTTAAATTCCACATATATTACAATACTTCAGTTCAGATACCAATGGCGGATAGGCCGCCATTGGAATCTGAACCTGGCAACCTTTCACACGAGAACCCTATCTAGTGAAGCTAGTCTAGACGTGTGTTTCGAGGAATTGACGGACATTAAATGGGATGTTATAGGCTTAGTCAGGGTAGGAGGACGGGTGAAGCCTTTACGGTGCTGAAAAATGCACACGTGCTACGTTACCGTGGTCTAGTGGACAGAAGCAAACTGGGAGTGGGATTTGTTGGGAATAAAAGCATAGCTGGCAACATAGAAGAATTGTATAGCATTAACGAAAGGGTAGCAGGTCTTGTAATTAGGCTCAATAAGAAGTACAAGCTCAAGGTGGTACAGGACTATGCCCCAACTTCTAGCCGCGCCGACCAGGTAGTGGAACGCTTCTATGAAGATGTGGAATCGCCAATGGCTAAACTAAAAACACAGTATACCGTAGTTATGGGGGACTTCAATGCATAAGTAGGCAAGAATCAGGCTGGAGACAAGGCGGTTGGGAACTATGGTCTGGGCTGTAGAAATAGCAGGTGGGACCTACTAGTTGAGTTTGCCGAACGGAATAACCTTCGTATAATGAACACCTTCTTCTGTAAATGGAAGAGCCGGAAGTGGACGTGGAGGAGCCCGAATGGCGACCGTAAAAATGAAGTAGACTTCATATTATGCGATAACCCTGGCGCCGTGAAGGATGTAGAAATGCTCGGAAGGGTAAGGTGTAGTGACCACCGTATGGTAAGATCTCGAATTAAGATAGATTTGAGGAGGGACTGTAGCAAGCTAGTACCAAAAAAGCCGAATAACGAGCTAACAGTAAGGCGTAAAGTACAAGAATTCAGGATCGCACCACATAACCGATATTCAGCTCTTACCGAGGAAGCCGAGCTCCGAGCTTCCGACACAGGAAGCCAGCGACAACCTTACACGCGTGATCATGGAGTGTGCAGTAGAAGTCGGGGGCACGATGGCTAGACAGGATACTAGTAAACGTTCCCAGGAGACGAAAGATTTAATTAGGAAATGGCAAACCATGAAAACCTCCACCCCAGCAGACAGAATAGAACTAGCGGAGCTTTCGAAGTTAATCAATAAGGGTAAGACAGCTGAAATACGGAAGTATAATATGGAGAGGATTGAATACGCTGTAAAGAACGGAGCTAGCCTGAAATCGGTGAAGAGGCGTCTTGGCGTTGGGAAAATTGAGATGTATGCACCTAAAGATAAGCAAGGCAATGTGTTCACAAAAAGGGATAAAATAGTCACAGTGGCCGAGGTGTTCGATAGGGACCTGTACAGTAGCCGGGACATCCAGGATAATCCGAACGAGAAAGTAGTTCAGAGGAGATAGGTATCCCACTAGTAACGACCGAAGAAGTAAGGAAGGCTTTTAAAGAAATGAAAGGGGGCAAATCACCAGGTGAGGATCAGATAACAGCAGACCTCTTGAAGGATTGCGGAGAAATTGTACTTTAAAAACTGGCAAACCTGTATCCGAAATGCCTAAATACCGGAAGTGTACCGGAATTTATTTATTTATTTCACAATACTGCAGGCCAATGTGCTGGCCCAAGCAGGAGTGGATACATCAAAACATAATTGAAAAATACAGACAACAATACAAAGCATACAAAAGTTTAAGAAAGAAGGTGACGCTTAAGGTCATCAAGAAACCTATTAGAATGAAAGATGTCCACGGCAAACAATTCCAGTCATCGACAGTTCTAGGAAAAAACTATATTTAAAAGCATTTTCGGGCAAAAATTGGGGTTAGAGCATGTTCATGACCATGACGAGTACGTCGTAGCTGATAGCGGTTTAACACAGTCAGGGAGATCAATTTTTACAATACCAACAAACAATTGTAAAGAAAGGAAAGACGACTGAACTTTCTCCGAGCTTCTAAGAAGAATCTTGGAAGAACGTGAACATCATCCTAATCCATAACAAAGGCGACATGAAGGACTTGAAAAATTACAGGCCCATCAGCTTACTGTCAGTCGTCTACAAGGTAGTTACAAAGGTAATCGCTAACAGAATTTCTGCAGCCTTAGATTTCAGTCAGCCTAAAGAACAAACAGGGTTTCCCCACAGGTTATTCAACAATGGACAATATTCACACGATCAATCAGGTGATAGAGAAGTGCGCTGAGTATACTGAACTCCTATATATAGCCTTCATAGATTATGAGAAAGCATTTGACTCGGTCGAAACCTTAGCAGGCATTCAGGCACTACGGAACCAGGGGGTCAATGAGCAATATGTAAAAATACTAGAAAATATCTACAATAGGTCCACAGCCACCATCATCCTCCATAAGGAGAGCAGTAAAATACCTATAAGCAAGGGCGTCAGACAAGGACACGCAATCTCGCCAATGTTATTCACAGCATATTTACAAGAAGTATTCAGAACGTTGGATTTGCAGCAGGTGGGAGTAAGGGTTAATGGAGAATACCTCAGTAACCTCAGCTTTGCTGATGACGTTGCCTTGCTAAGTAACTCGGGGGACGAATTGCAAAGCATGCTTTCCGAACTGGACGAAGACAGTAGAACCGTGGGCCTGAAAATTAATATGCAGAAAACCAAAGTATTGATCAATAACCGGCGGACAGCACAGCAGTTTGGTATAGGGGGTGAGGCAGTGGAAGTCGTAAGCCAATATATCTACTTAGGCCAAGTGGTGACCCCAGATCCCAACCATGAGGCAGAGATAATTAAAAGGATCAGAATGGGGTGGAGTGCATACGGCAGGCATTCTCAGATAATGAATGGCACCCTTCCATTGTTCCTGAAGAAGAAAGTGTATAACAGCTGCATCTTACGGGTGCTGACATATGAGGCAGAAACTTGGAGGCTCACTAAGAGGGTTCAACTTAAATTGAGAACTACTCAGCGGGCAATGGGAAAATGATAGGTGTAACATTCAGGGACAAGAAGTGAGCGGAGAGGGTCAGGGAACAAACGCGTGTTAAGGACATACTAGTAGATATTAACAAGAAGAAATGGACGTGGGGCGGGCATGTAATGAGAAGGCAAGGTAACCGCTGGTCTTTGAGGGTAGCAGAGTGTATCCCTAGACAAGGCAAGCGTTGCCGGGGGCGACAGAAAGTTAGATGGGCAGGTGAGATCAAGATGTTTGGTGGGATAAATTGGTCACAGTTGGCACAGGACCGCGGTAATTGGAAAAATATGGGATAGGCCTTTGCCCTGCAGTGCGCGTAGACAGGCTGGTGATGATGATGCTATATATAGGTATTCTGGAGGTCGTGGGTTCGGATCCTACCGGGCGGGAATCTTTTCACCACTTTCTGTCTGACTCAAAATGTTCTTCTTCTGTTTCTATGATCCACCACTACCTCACATTTGCTCCCCGAGGTTTTCTGCACTGTCAACCTTATTTTCCGTCTTTTTCACCGAGCCCCTCAGTTACCATTTTTTGATTCACTACATGCTTAGCGAGGGGCTCTCTTCTGGCGGTATTGGTGCCAAAGGTAGCTTGAGAGGTTTCAACGCTGGTCGACCACTATAGACATGTCGTAGACACTCGAGTCCCGGCCCGGGGTGTTAAAAAGAAGGTCCCCTTCACCCCGAGTAGTCCCAGTTGCGCTGGCTATCACTCCCGAGTGCAGGAAACAAAAAATACCTTTATATAAATACCCCAGAAAGTGTTGGGGAAATAGCCCCGACGGTAGCGTAGTGGTTATCGAACCAGACCGCTATTCTGTAGGTGGTGGGTTCGGATCCCACCCGGCGGGCGTTTTTGCACCACTTTCTTTCTGACGCAAAAAATTCACCCGTTTCTATGATCCACCACAACCTCCCATTTGCTCTCCGAGGTTTTAGTGACTGCCAACCCTTATTTTTTGTTTCACTTGACCCAGCCCCTCCTTTCCCAGTTTCTGTTTTTTTTCAGGTTTCACGTTTTATTGAAAAATATTTGCATACAGGAGAAGAACAATGGCAATTATTATTACAGAAGGACGTCCCGGAGTTTACACTGTCGAAGGGATCTCCTGTGCTGAGTACAAAAGAAACGCACACACAGGCAGGCAGAGCGTTACAGAGATAATCATCATGATCATCATCATTATCATCATCACCAGCCTATCTACGCACACTGCAGGGCAAAGGCCTCTCCCATTATTCTCCAATTACCTCGGTCCTGTGCCAACTGTGACCAATTTATCCCCTCAAACTTCTTGATCTCATCTGCAGATCTAACTTTCTGTCGCCCCCCCTGCAACACTTTCCTTCTCTAGGGATCCTCTCTGTTACCCTTAATGACCAGCGGTTATCTTGCCTTCGCATTACATGCCCTGACCACGTCCATTTCTTCTTCTTAATTGCCCGCTGAATCGTTCTCAATTTAAGTTGAACCCTCTTAGTGAGCCTCCAAGTTTCTGCCCCGTAGGTGAGTACCGGTAAGATGCAGCTGTCATACACTTTCTTCTTCAGCGACAATGTTAGGCTGATATTCATTATCTGAGAATGTCTGCCATATGCACCCCACCCCATTCTGATCCTTCTAATTATTTCTGCCTCATGGTTTGGATCTGGTGTCACAACTTGGCCTAAGTAGGTATATTCGCTTACCACTTCCACTGCCTCGCCACCTATCTCAAACCGCTGTGCTGTCCCGAGGTTATTCATCATTACTTTAGTTTTGTTCATATTAATTTTCAGGCCCACGGTTCTACTCTGTTCGCCCAGTGCAGAAAGCATGCTTTGCAATTCGTCCCCCGAGTTACTTAGCAAGGCAACGTCATATGCAAATCTGAGGTTACTGAGGTATTCTCCATTAACCCTTACTCCCACCTGTTCCCAATCCAACGTTCTGAATACTTCTTGTACAGAGATCAGTGAAGTGATATTTAGCAAAGAACAAAAACACATTAATGGAACAATAATAAACACACATATTCAAAGAACGGGTTAGACGTAGTAAATCAAGGTTAATGCTCCTTGATTACCGGCAAACTGTTGACCATAAGTGATTTTTTATGCAGTTGTAAAATAAGCGTCGAGAGTTGATGAATTTGATGTTTGTGGGCAAAGAGTTACAAATAATTATTCCTGAAAAGAGGACAGTTTGTTTCCCGTAATTAGTGCACACTTTTGGTAGTAGCATATTGTTTTGTTCCGCGAATCTGGTATTACTGGGATTTAGTAATTGTGGGGCAGATATATTATTAACGGCAGTACCTTTATTTCGAATTTGATGATTTAAAAGCCCAGCTTTAAATGTTCTGAGTATGTGAGCGGAAGAATGTTCAGATTCCGGTAGATTTGAAGGGCAGATGTCTGGACAGGATTGAATGTAATCAGGCGTGCTGCTTGGTTTTGCAAGTTTTCAATGTGAGACATGTTAGTTCCCTACGTGTTTCCCCAGGAAGATAGCCGTATGTGAGGTGGCTGTGTATGAAAGCGTAATATAGTGACAGAATAACATGCTGTTGGAAATAATGGCGAGATTTGATTAATAAGCATGTACCAAAACCAGCTTTTTTAAGAAGGGACATGGCATGTTTGTTTAATTTTAGATTAGAGTGTAGCACAACGCCTGGAAACGTGGCCGTTTGATGAATAAATCTCGTGGGTATCTAGAATGATGCTCGGAAACAAAAAGGTTTGCTTATAAAGGGTATAAAAAATCATGAAGCATGTTTTCGTGGCGTTTATGTGCAGCGCATTATCGTTACACCATGACACAATGTCTACCAGGTCGTCGTTAGGTCGCGTCGTTAAGTTGTTAAGATTCTTGTCACCGGCAAATATAGTCGTGTCATCAGCGTAAACAATGCAATCAGAACTGTTAAGGCAACTAGGTAAGTCTTTATTAAACAAAAGAAAAAGAAGCGGCCCTCAAAATGGATCCCTGCGGAACACCTTGATTAATACGTATTGGCTCCGATACGGCATCGGCAAATTCAACAACCACTGTGCGGTGACACAGGTAACTTTATAGAAGGGTTAGAGCCGATCCACATATACCATATGATTCTAATTTCGAAAAAAGTATACTATGTTTAATTGCATCAAATGCCTCAGTAAAATCGATAAATATTGCCGCAGCCCAGTAACCGTTGTCAATAAACGTTTGAATCTGATCAGTGAATTCTGTAAGCGCTAGTTCGGTAGAAAAACTGGGCCGGAAACCAAATTGGCGTGGTGTGAGAAGGTTAAATTTTTCTAGGTACTTAGTGAGGCGGTCAGCAAGAAGTTTATTGATTAGTTTACTGAAGAGTGGGAGGATCGTTATCGGGCGGTAGTTACCCAACGCATTTCGTTCTCCTTTTTTGAAAACTGGCACAACTTTTCCAAGTTTAATTCTGGAAGGGAAAATGCCTGTGGTAAATACGTTATTTATAAGAGTAGCGAGAACACCCGAAAGCTCATGAGCGACACGCTTAATTCTTGATGGATGAATGCGGTTTAACCATGGACCAGTTGTTGCTCACCTTGAAGCAGAATGTTAGATCCTGGGGGTTCCTGGACGTCCAGGGCAGAACCTTCGGGAAGTACCACACCGCAAACAACATGGTCACGCTGACAATAAGCACCACTCCCCAGATTTCGAGAATGGTAACGTTGTCTCGGTCCAAGAACCTTGCGTTCACCATTGACCATCCAGCTGACCCTGTCATGACGATAGGATTAAGTGTTATTTTTCGAGAATGTTTGCAGTACTCATATCTATACATCTGTACACGTGCCATCAAAAGTAATCGGAGAACCGGCTCCAATTTTTGGCTAGTTACTTTTCCATGTGCGCGGTCAGCCTTTGAATGTCTTTTAAGGCGATACTTTCTAAACTAGATACCTTCTTCACAGGTTCAAAAAATTGTGAACTTCCGAACTCAACCTCCATTTACTTTCGACTCCGTCTGCAGGTACATGCATACATACGTACATACATACATACATACATACATACATACATACATACAAAGTAAGGGTTGGCAGTCAAGAAAACCTCGGAAAGCAAAGGGGAGGTTGTGGTGGGTCATAGAAAGAGATGAAGAATTTTTTGAGTCGAAAAGAAAGTGGTGAAAAAATGCCCGCCGGGTGGGATCCGAGCCCACGACCTCCAGAATACCGGTCTGGTGCGATAACCACTACGCTACCGGTGGGGCTGTTTCCCCAGCACTTTCTCGGGTATTCATGTTAAGGTATTTTTGTTTCCTGCACTTTGGGGTGGTAGCCAGCGCCACTCGGACTACTCGGGGTGAAGGGGACCTTCTTTTTAACCCCCGGGCTACATGCTTAGCGAGGGCCTCTGTTCTGGCAGTCTTGGCGCCAAAGGGAGCTTAAGAGGGTTCAACGCTGGTCGACCACTCTCGACATGTCGTAGACACTCGAGTCACGGCCCGGGGGTTAAAAGAAGGTCCCCTCACCCCGAGTAGTCCGAATGGCGCTGGCTACCACCCAAAGTGCAGGAAACAAAAATACCTTCACATAAATACCGAGAAAGTGCTGGGAAACAGCCCCGCCGGTAGCGTAGTGGTTATCACACCAGACCGGTATTCTGGAGGTCGTGGGTTCGGATCCCACATGGCGGGCATTTTTTCACCACTTTCTTTTCGACTCAAAAAATTTCTTCATCTCTTTCTATGACCCATCACAACCTCCCCTTTGCTTTCCGAGGTTTTCTTGACTGCCAACCCTCACTTTGTGCTTTATTTCACGGAGCCCCTCATTTCCCATTTTCTGATTCGCTACATGCTTAGCGAGGGCCTCTGTTGTGGCAGTCTTAATGCCAAAGGTTGCTTAAGAGGGTTCAACGCTGGTCGACCACTCTCGACATGTCGTAGACACTCGAGTCACGCCCCGGGGGGTTAAAAAGAAGGTCCCCTTCACCCCGAGTAGTCCGAGTGGCGCTGGCTACACACCATAAAGTGCACGGAAACCAAAATACCTTAACATAAATACCCGAGAAGTGCTGGGGCAACAGCCTCGCGGTAGCGTAGTGGTTATCGCCACCAGACGGTTATTCTGGAGGTCGTGGGTTAGGATGCCCACCCGGGCGGGCCATTTTTTCACCACTTTCTTTTCGTCTCAAAAAATTCATCTCTTTCTATGACCCACCACAACCTCCCCTTTGCTTTCCGAGGTTTTCTTGACTGTCAACCCTTACTTTGTGTTTATTTCACGGAGCCCCTCATTTCCCATTTCCTGATTCGCTACATGCTTAGCGATGGCCTCTGTTCTGGCAGTCTTGGTGCCAAAGGGAGCTTAAGAGGGTTCAACGCTGGTCGACCACTCTCGACAGTCGTAGACACTCGAGTCACGGCCCGGGGGTTAAAAGAAGGTCCCCTTTCACCCCGAGTAGTCCGAGTGGGCGCTGGCTACCACCCCAAAGTGCAGGAAACAAAAATACCTTAACATAAATACCCGAGAAAGTGCTGGGGAAACAGCCCTGCCGGTAGCGTAGTGGTTATCGCGCCAGACCAATATGCTGGAGGTCGTGGGTTCGGATCCCACCCGGCGGGCATTTTTTCACTACTTTCTTTTCGACTCAAAAAATTCTTCATCTCTTTCTATGACCCACCACAACCTCCCCTTTGCTTTCCCAGGTTTTCTTGACTGCCAACCCTTACTTTGTCTTTATTTCACGGAGCCCCTAATTTCCCATTTTCTGATTCGCTACATACATACATACATACATACATACATACATGCGTACGTATATTCATACAAACGAACACGCGCACGTACATACAGAAAGTAAGTTTATTTTTGCCCGTAACTCTTTAAATAAGAAATATACAGAAATGCGAAGGAGAGAAGTTATGACGCAAAACAGACCTCTTAAAAGAAAGACAAATTGGAAAGTCAGTACAGCAGCAGGAACTGCACTAAAATGGTATGATATGCTGGTGTACAATAAAACTCACTAGGTTATACCAAAAAGGCATTAAAATTGCTATAACATCTCCATTAGGCTGGCAGTGCTTCTATACTTATCAAAAAAACTCAATTATTTTCGGCTTCGTTTTTCCACATTTGAGACTACGAACCTATAAATGCAATGACACGTTAGTACGTTACGGGTTTAAGAGCTGTGATACGAAAAACATGGTTTGGCAGATGTCTCACCGGAATAAAATGGGTTGTGTATAGGTTCTCCCGGGGTGTAATGCACAAGGCAACGATACTGGGAGCAAAAGCTGAAGCGCTAGTAATGCGTGCTTTTTAATAAATCGTAGCGTTATAAGGACGAGGAAAAAACTATACACCTATTAAAACTGTTTCTCCTTTGCTTTAGGTAACCTGTAGGTATGATGGATTTATTTTGCGTACATTTAGCGGGCCCCTCATTTCTAATTGAATATATTTATTCCTACAAAATACAATATTCGTTTTCATGTGTTTTTGAATGTGTAACACGGCTATTTCGGAGGCCTTTGAAATCATTGTCTATCCAGTTCTGCATTGCCGAATCATTCGGCTCACTTTTATTTGGTAAAGTGTCAACTGAAACCTTCTTTGTAGCACAGTTACCATTCCATTTTATTGCATTATAATGTATGTAAGCTCCCATACATTTGTTGCGGTGTCTCTAATTTCAGTCTAGTTACTAACAAGTGTGTTTCATGTGTTTTTGACGTGTTCGGTTCCCAGAGTTTTTTCTCGATCACTTCATTACTTTACATACGTCACTTGGGAGCGCATCTAGTCGCATCAATTTTCTCTCCTGTCCTAACTGTCCCGCGGTGAAATTCGTCACCATACCTACTCTACGACAAAAAATGTACATTGGCTCTATGCGGCAATACAACCGCTCCGCACTGGCAATACCTTCCCAAGTTTTCTACTTTTGCATTACCAGACAGCTTCAATTTTCTACATAGTGTGGAATCGCTCGCCCCCGAACACCAATCATTATTCGATACGTAGCTTGTAATGCCCAACGACGGAATTGGGACGTCATCCGTGCACATACCTGCGTCGTAGTCCCGGGCCAGAAAGAGGATCCTCAGAACGCTGTAGAAGGCCGTGTGTGGCAGCAAACCAGAGAGCAGTTTGTTCGTTCTCGGCGTTAAGATGTAGCGTGACACTGACGTGACCTCCACCATGCGGACGAAACTTGGCCCGAAGAAAATGGCCACGATGGCAACAACGCGGCCTACCAGCCTGCGCAAGATGGAAGAAGGCGCTGAAGAGACGCCATATGAGTTTTTATTCTCGTTGCTTTTGACGTTTCGAAGGTGCCGCAACGTTGTGGAAATTAGTTTACTGCTGGGGAAAGGGAGTCCGCCTGCAGCTGGTGAATTGGATTTGATGACAGTAGAAGGCCACGTCTTCAAACGAAATGTCTTTGAAAATAACCATGTATTTGAAGATTGCTTCCCAATTTTTGTGCGCCAAGCAGGAAAAAAGTATTACCAGTACAGTCGTCCAACTGGCCCAAGCCTCTTACTGTAATCATCGCGTACCAACATTCCTGATGACTGCATAGGATAACGCTTTCATAACACCCATTTCACTCCGCACCACGGAAACTGCAGCAGAATGACACGTCTCCAAGCTGCATCCAGCGGGAACACAGTGACCGCCTAATTAGACACGAAATCTACAAAAGCTTCAACTAGCCGGTAGCGTGTCCCCCAAGCACTGTCGTCCATGAGAAAGGACTAGGGTCTCTCGAGCTCTCCAACCGGCATATCGGATTTTACAACGCTAACGATCTCTCCTGTTCTTCAAGGCTGGCGATGCTCCAAGTTTCAATGCAGGAGTGGTGGGATAGTGGACGTCTGGTTGCCTATCACTATATTTTTATTACAGCAGCGAATTTTTCTTGTCCATCTTGCTGCAACCAGTGTTACAATAAAGACCACTGGGTGTCCTTTATAGGCTGATTTCAGTATTTGAATAACAAAGTATGTGCTAAAAAAGCCTTGCAACTGATTCCGACGCAAAACGCTGCTAGACGACACCCTGCGAAGGGCCCTCCAAAGGAAAATATTTCGGGGATAAAATATTTCCTCTTAATGGTAAAAATATACTGACGCGGAGCGCGTATAGCTTATGCTCATTCAGATTGTGAGTTTTCTTCAAGAACGCATACATATCACATATCTATATCTTTTATTTCAGAACAAACGACGATATCTTCGTGTATTCAAATATAAAACTGAATTGAAGGCTTTGAAAAAAACGCCATGAATGAGACCTATTATGACCATATACCTTTTTGCTACGTTTCAAAAGCTGGGTATTGCGAAAGTCGCCGATGTTTGTTTACACCACCAGTGTGTTTCAATTACAAATATTTTCCACTGACAAGTTGATAATATTAGGTACCTTTAAGTAACATATCAATAAGAAGAGACCCTTCGTGAAGTAACTTATTGGTACCCAAGGAACAAGGAAATAAGTGTGCTAGATTGAAAAAAGGCAAGAAAAAACCATCACCATTTGCATATTTCTAATTTGTAATTAAAAACGTTACTTAAGAAGTATGTATTTTACCAGTAAGGATTTGTTCATGGGTTATGATGGCCTTAGGCCACAGTAAATTTTAAGAAGAATTTCGCGAACAAGTTTATATTATTATGATAAGTTAGGTTAGGTTAGCCCAGAGTTCCTGATTCTTTGTTTTTCAAATTTTCACCACTGACAGTCAGAGCGGCGTTTTCGTATTAAGACGCTATGCGGTGAAGCAACGCTTGATTTATTATTCCTGACGCTAAAGCAGTATTCGATTTATAAAGGCCGAAACAAAAAAATATCATGCTTTCTATGCGCTTGTCGTGCTTGGGTACTGTCACGGAAGCTGTCTGTCTGCCCTTGGACGTTAGTAGGCTCCGAGAAACCGTACGGATAGATCTGCGACATCAGATGCACGCCAAAACCGATACAACACCGGACATGATAAAAAATGGCAACTCAAGCTTTGGTCGAACATTAAAACATTGCATCGCTCCATTCCCTCAAAGGCACCAAATTCAATGCCGTGTTATTTCCCCCCCTGGACCCTTTCGCCATTGCAAATTAGATGCACCATCTCAGGAATTGGCCCTAAAAAGTATATGCCTCAAAGCGGCTGTTGCAGTTGACACCCGGGCCACATTAGCCGGCTATACTCAGTAAAAAACATTTTTACAGACGGCTTAATGTACGCTTGATCGCAGTTCCTCTGGGATCTTTATCGAGTCCACTGGACAGATGTTCTCTCATCGTCTTGAGCTGGCAACGTCATCAATGTCAGCCGAGCTTCACGCCATCAAGGAAGCCATCCGTTACATTCTCCGCCAACAGCCGGGGCCATGGACCATCACCGATTCCAAGGCAGCCCTCCAAAGTCTACTGCGCAACGACTGCTTCAGCATTCACGAACACGCCTCTCGTGAAATAGACTACTTGAACCACCTAGCCAAGGCCACTGGGCACCATGTGACATTTCAGTGAATTCCAGGCCACTGTGGTGTTCAAGGGAACAAAAAGGCAGATGAAACAGGTCGCAGGGGCCTTGAAATACACCAAGCATGGTGCCTCAGCTGTGACGAAGGCACTTGTCTTAATAGAGCGGAACCGTCTCTCGTCTCTTCCAGAGCACCATTATGCCTTCTTGCAATACGTAGACCCCGAACTCAGGATTAAGCTGCCAGAGCGACTTCCGCGCTGAGAAGAAACTTTATACCACCGATTACGCCTCAATGCAGCGCTCACGAAAACATAACTGTTTCGACTCGGAGCAACCTCGCATCCGTACTGTGATAACTGCGGTTCGCCGAAAACTGTAGAACACCTACTGTTAGACTGCCCCTCTTACATAGTCGCAAAAGACCGTTTGGTGCAGGAGATCGAGCACCTACGCCCAGAACCGATCAGCCTACAAGTACTATTCTGTCCATGGCCCTCCCCTTTGGCTTAACGCAAAGCCCTAGTGGCGTTATTTGAATAGCTAGACGAGATCGGTGTCACTAAACTCATTTGACATACTACGCAGATTGTGACGTTCATCGAACTGTTCCCACAAACTCCACGATGTGTGCTTTTTTCCTACTTTTCTCCTCGTTTTTCCGCCCTGTCATCTATAGGGCATTTCCTACCATCCCCTAGCCCATTCTCCCGCCGACTAGCATGTCAGCGTAGAGATTCTGGAAACCTCTCGGCTTTCTTTATTCAAGAGCTTTCTCTCTCTCTCCGTATGCGGCTGCCTCCAATGCAACAGCACTGATCCGCAATTATGAAAAGTCTTGCGATATGATTGGACAATGCCCAGTATGTGAAATTGGTCTACGCATTTGCATGTGTGAAGTATTTTAGGAGTAGCCTTAGTTCCATTGGCAACAAGCTTTGGAATGTAGTTCTTGTAGTTTATTTTTAGGAGTTGTTCAAACCAGTCTTCGTTTCTATTCTGTGCGACACGCCCTCATCTTCCGGCGTTATCTATGACCGCGCATTAGCGATAATTCAGGAATCCCCATTGCCATCAGCGGCTGTGATGTTGGCTGCCCAAATGGGCGCAATAAGCCTCCAAGCGCCGCTCTCGACGCACAAATATAGTATCATCCAGCACCAAAGCACGAGACTAGGCGGACGCAGCGGCTCAGTGCCCTCAGCGCCATTCGAGATGCTCCACTGACAAATGTTTCTCCAGCAACTTCACAGTACGCTTGTCTTCTCTATATGTAACCACCATGTCAAAGAGGAAACACTGGGCACAACTCTGACAGTTGCCCAGTTCAAAAAAATAAAAAAACCATCCCGATATTAGGAAACAAGGGCACAACTCCGACAAGTGGCAAGTTCAAAGAAAAAATAAAAAAAACGATCCTGATATTCGAACCCTTTGCGCATATTGTGATACCACTAACGTAGTACTTTATATGCGACTGAGATATGACAACACACAATACCGTTCACTTATAACTAGTTCCCGAAGGCCTACCCCGAAACGTACTTGGATGTTGTACTTGTTGGTTTATAAATGCTACAAGGCTGAGCATTTCTCAATTGAGCTTATCGATGTAAGCTTCGCTCTAGCTCCCACAAATATCTGATTACCGGCGACTGCATTGCAAAAGGTAGAAAAAGCGATCGCGGATCTGCGGTAATTATGCCAACCCTTCTGCTAGATCACCATGCGACAAAGGGTTGTCCTGGCATCGTGTTACGATTCACGGTAAAAGCTTTTGTTCATTTTAACTCATTATTACCTATACTAACTTCGCTGACACTTCTCCGAGTGTTCTTTGCTGTTGCTTGCTGCAAAGTTCTGAGGACATGTAGAGTAAGTGCGTCCAATACACCACAATTTTATCACAGACGCCCTCTCCCAACTGCTTTTTGTTAGGCGACCAGAACATTGTTCAATTGGTGTCACATTGCTGTTATACCAAAGTTGTCTGGCTCACCTGTAGGGAAAATCCAGCTGAGCATCAAGATAAAGATGGCGTGGTTGATGTTATACACGAAGAAAGAGAAGAGCATCACCGTGATGTCTATGCCCGGTAGCGTAGGATGTTACAAGGTACATTAGCAACACGAACATGCAGCTTTCGACCACCTCGTAAACCATTATGTTCAGGAAATGTCCCAGCATGAATTGTGCAGGTGACAAGCCCATCACTCCTTGGTGTTCCTGAAAGAAGGTGATGCAATGAAAGGACAAGGCGTTGTACAACATCTCTGAAATCAGCTACATCTAGATCTCGACCACAGTGTAAAAAATGTTGAGGTGCTAAAATAAACTCCAGGCTGCTCCTGGAAAACGTCTAATTTACCCTGCAGTCATGTCAACATCGCCTCGGAACACAGATGTGTGTCGCTTCCCTGGGTGTATCGACTTACCATGTGTGTTAGGAGACCGGTGCGCTATTGGTTCCTATCGCAGCTCAGTCGGTTTCGTTCATCGCCAAAGCACTATTGCTTTTTTTTTACCATTACCACTCACAGATATGTGTTAATAGTGCACTAGCCTACCTTGCGCAAGAGGGCACCTATGTTGTATATTGTGCTTCTAACGTATCTTTTTTTCACTTAATCCCATCATTCGCGTTAGAGTATTTGAGGAGCATTTGTCGAAATGCAGCCATATCCACAAACCGGAACTAAGTCCGCTAAAGCTGTAAAACAGACACTTCTCAACATTCTCCTCGAAAGGAAGTCGCTAATTTTTTCTAGAACGAAGGCTGCAACCAAATATGTCAGATAACGCCCGGCAAACGAGCACACAGGTCGTAGTCTGTGTCAATTAGCAGCCAGATTGTGCTGTGTCACGCGTAAAATTAGGATAACTGAATTTGGCCAATGTTAGTTAGCTTTTGGCGTGGCTGTTCAGACTGTTTCGGCGGTTTTATCCCACAATTTTTATGCTTTTCCGAGCTCGCCTAATATGGAGTGGGACAGCAATTAGGATATAGGCTAGAGCTTTGGTCCTCAGACGTCAACGACAAGGAGAAAAAAAATAAGTGTAGGAAATGAAACAGACATGTAACAGAACAATTTCATGCCATCTAACCCGCGCCTACGTAGAAAATCTGGTAATTTTAGTTTTGTTGCTGCCGCTTTCTTATTTCCGATTTCATTATTTATGTAAATACCCGCGCTTATACGACACGCCTACTCCTCTCCCCCCAGTGAGTACGACACTCTTCAGTAAGGGGAAAAAAGGTATGACGAGACTTCTTGCGAAGCATTTTGAAAATTCATTGTAAGCCAACGAACAGCTTGCTAACTTCGTGTCTTCGCGCGTTCCCGGAAAGCGATCACACCCAAGAATTTGAAGAGAGCTTGTAATCCTGCCAACTCATTTGCTTTTATGTGTGGTTCCAGTCTTCTTCAATGCCTATTGCAAGTGTTCAATGGCTTTTCGAAAGTCAATTTCAATATTTTTAACTTAACACTGATGCATCAGAGTGAGTGTTTCCATTCCATAGGAGCCAAATCCAACGTTATCATACTAATTTTTGTGTGTGAAATCTGCACAATTTTGTGTCACCTGTGGCCGTAGACTTCCTTAGATGAGGTGTAAACCAAGTCATATATTGCCTTTCACAGCGTGGTATTTAGGTCCTCTAACATATTTCGCTTTTTCTGAAATTCGTTAGAGATGCATTTGGCACATTTCTAAAATATTCCCCACTCTTATGAAGTATCTTCCGAATAAATTGATCCCCCTTCATGAAACAACCACCAGATACTTCGCCGCCATGTCCGGTTCATTAGGCAGAACGTGCTTGAATTAGCAATTATAGCACATAGAAACCCGAAACCTACAGTGGTATTGAAAGTATCGTTTAGACATGGCTTTAATCTGTCCAACAGCTATCCGCTAAAACTACCCACATTCAAAATGTACTGCATAAAAGCATACAAATAGACCCAACTTTTCTAGACATTGTTAAAGCAGCGACGTATTTCGGTACATGACCTTGTAAGAGAACTGCCATGTGCCATTGACCGTAACATTGTTGAATGAGTAGCATCCTTTTTTACAGAACAGTCAATGGCTTGCTTGTATAAACGGCATCTTGAGAAGCCTACACACTTTTTCATGCCCACCAGAGGATCATTATTTCAGCCAATTTTATTCTTTATCTACGAAAATGACCTTCTTTCAGTCGTTCGCTCACGCAAAAAAGAAACTCTTCTAACGCTGTGCTCTTTCCTTAGCGTCTGGAAGCATTGTGAAAGTTATAGTTATCGCCAGCATGGCGCGGCACCGCGTGATTTACTCGTCGCAGCAGCGCCGACTTCCGTTTCTGCTTTGCCTTTGTGGCTTCTTTAGTGTTACCATAGAATGCCCTCATTTCTGCGACTGAAAAAAAAGCCAGCCAAAAGCCGCTGCACCACTGTAATAAAGTAATTCGAGCGCTAGATTAACGCCAATACCAGGAAAGGAAGCAAACATTTTGAACAATGTACAAAGTTATCTGATGGGCATATAGAAGTCCTTTTATGCTGAGGTGCATTGTAACCACTCATTCTAAGTATTGGATGGGGTTGTTGACTACGTTCTGAAAGCATTTTGGATTTAGAAAAGAAAGTTTAAAAAGTGTTGCGGGGATAAGGCCTTTCGCTGATTACTTTCCACAAACTTTTTGTGTGGTCTTTTCCCCGCATCAAAGAGCGCAGCATCGAAGACCACAATAATGTAACCAGTCATTAAAACATTCGAGCCTAACGCCTTTAATAGGCTAGGAAAAGAAAGGCGAGGCAAGTTGGAGCTCTAACTTTCACACATAAAAACAACTAAATTTTTCTTACACCAGACGAAATTTCAGAATTGCGTGAAGATGTCAAGAAAAAAAAATACACAATCTTCCCACGTGGGAGCCCTTAGGGGATGCAAAGCCGTGCAATCTGGATCAGCTACTCGCCGCTGGCATTTGAAAGCGGCCGCTCGTTCTCGAAGCGAGGAATCCGCTGCTCGACGCTGCATTTATGGTCGGCGTCGCGAGTTCTTCTCCGAGCAGCCTTGTCTTCGGAGGTGCTCGCGGTTGTGACAGTGTGCTGGCTGGCGCTAGTTGCAGGTGTGCCAGCCAGTTCGCTCGCTGAATCGTTGGCGTCCATTTCTAGTCATGGGATGGCGCAGTACCGAAGAAGCAACTGAGCGGAGCGCGGACCGGCTTTATTTGCAGAACAGAGGGAGTGGAGAGGAGGAGCAGCGCGCATGCGCGTGATTGGACAGTTAGTGTGTAGAGGCGAGAGGAGGAGCAGGGCGCGTAGCGTACAGGTGGTGTGGAGAAGAGAGAGAGGATAGAGTAGTGTTATCACAGATGGTGTGAAGAGAGGGAGAGGTGCGGACGCCGGACGCCGGAGGACGGAGGGTCGACTAAGATGCTTTGCATATAAAATGCTAAGGAAATGAGAATCATAATTATAAAAGCCCCAGGCGCAGGAACGGTGGACGGCCTTGGGTCGTGCCCAATTCTCGGGCCAGTTGCTCGTAATCAGTCCAGCGAATAGGCGACCGGTTGTGGGGCACCCTTCCTATATCGCTTTTTGCAATATTCTGGTGCCACAAACCGCGGGATAGATTCCCTGGACGCTGCCCTATGCGCCGGGCCTGGTCATCAAACTCTATCCGCCGCCTCTGCTCGTGCTTAACACAGCAGCTTAACACAGCTTTGCTGCTTCCTAAGCAAAGGACAGACTGCCGCCACCGTGGTGCGGCACGAGCCAATATACCGACAGAAATTGCCGGCATCGAATACACTCTACTGAATCTGGCCACGCCTGCCGTCGCTCTTTACGGCCCACTGAACCTCACCGTCATAATCTACGAAGAAAAGAAACTTTTGACCGCCAGATACTGCAGTATCAGTGATGAAGATTTCCATTCAGACCAGGCTGCCTCGTGGGAGTAAGACGGCATAGTGGCAGACGTTTGTACGCGCATCGAGTTGGCCAAGAGGTTTTCTGCAGTGAAGTCCGTACTAAGAAGAAAAAACTCCATTTGTAGGTTCAGAAATTTTCTTTCTTTAAAAATTTCCCCTTCCCAAGGTTTCTAGAGACTTCCCTGCACACTTCCCTGCATATCCTTTGGGCAACTGATGGATGGATGCCTGTTCGGTTTTGAGCGCTATCCAGTGCACCTTTGCCTGCTTACGTAGCCTTCCATGCGCAGATGCCGTTCAGAGAATCACAGTTTGAGCGTGAACGAAATTCTACTACATCTTCAGCGCAGCAGAACTTTACTATGCAGTTCACATTTTGTACCAACCAGCATGCTCACTTTGCATGTTAATTATGTTCCACATGAACACTTCCCCTATGAAAACGAACACGACAACGTGGGAAGTTGAGGTAATGTTAGCTCAGCGCCAGGACTACTGGCGCCATCCCTAACAGCATGCGGACTAAAACACACATGCAATACTTTTTTTGTATATTGCACAGGAATACCTGAAAGCAGGCTTCAGCCATTTCGCACTGCCGCTTCACGCATTACTAGCTCGTTGTCATGAAGTAGTGTTTCCTTTATGTTTTCTCCTTTTTTATGTACTTGATGAATTGATTTAAAGCAGTTTCGGATGCGTGTTGCTTGCAGGATAATGATTGCAAGTTATATAGCACGAAACCGAAGAATTGTTAAGGTATCCTTTTAAACGAAAACAAAGTAATAAATGACGCGACGTTCAATTTGCAGATAGCTTTGTTTTGTCTCCACGAATCCTAAAATAACTGCATCACATAGATTTCCTTTTCCTCTTTCGGCCAAAGTTGCATCCTGGAATTCTCCTAAAAAAGAAAATTTCTACAAGGAACATCATTGCTGTACTGTTCCTCCCCACGCTGTCGGTGGGGATACTGAAAATGGAGATGACCCGAATGAAAGACGCCAACCTGCATCAGCCGGTGGTCGGTCCCGTCGTCCCCAGCGCACGCTTTGCCGCCTGCTCCAAGCTTCACATCCCGACATTGTCTGGTGATCGACGCAGATGGCAGGGATTCTGCGATAGGTTTGACGCTACCATCCACGCCAATAAAACATTGCCTCGAATCAAGAAATCAAGTACCTGACATCCTAGATGACGAGAAAAGCGAAGGCAGCGATGGAAGCTACACAATTTGCTGAGACCAACTATGATGTCGCTTGGGCATTCTCACCACCCGATTTGGCCGTGTCGGTGTGCTCTTGGAGGAATACATTGCTTCTTGCTCGCGTTGCCTGTGCGGAGATCCGCATATGTCCAAAGACTCCGAGACATTTACGGCCAGATGTATTTCTATGTGAAGGCGTTGAAAGGTCTAGGGGTAGGGACAACGGCATATGCGGGGGTTATACATTGTGTACTGATGAAGGCCCTGCTATCGAACGTGGGAACGTGTACCAGAAAAGAGTCTAGAAGCCATATTTCTCACCAGCTGCATCGGACGGAGCAGCCAGTTCACCGAAAATGCCGAAACAAGTGAGCAAAGTAGCCAGCTAATCGCAAATATATAGGCCCGCTAAGGAGGGCACTTCGGCCATCCAAGTGTTTTACACTCTGCACCCACACGAAAGGCGCGAAACCCAACTTGGGACTCTACCCTTTCATCAGCTGCTGCTTTGCCAGGAAGTGCTTCGCTGCCTCCGACGAGGGCGGAATCAGTCACAGCCCTTGCATCGGTTCGCTATCTGCGCAGCAGACCACCGTATAGCCGATAACACGGCACAGGTGTCAACACAGGAAAAGCGCGGCAAGTTGCAAGCCGGGGGGTGCTGCTTTTGTAGGGGCAAGAAAGGTCACTTTTCGAGGGGTCTTCAGAATGTCAATGTCATTGCTTTACACTCATTTTTCCCAGGGACATCTCAGAGTTGTCTGTGGCGACGCATATCCGCCGGAGGCATCTGCGAGCATAGCAACGGTTCCAATGGGCGGACCCGGTCAAATGAACGCCCGAACAACATCCAGGCAACACCAAGTCTCGTCCCCGTCGAATGTTGTATTCGGACCCGCACGAGTATTCCTACGAAAAGGATGAGGATTGGCCACCGTAGCCAGCTACAAGCTGCTACTACCCCTCCTCTTAGAATCCGGCAGCCAGCGCACATTTATTCGGCGTGACCTGTCCCGTACACTGCGTTGTCCAGTTCGGGGTGTCGAGGACTGGACGTTCATCACTTCCGGTGATCCCCATCCGAAATCGTCTTTACGATACAATCGCGTCTTAGTCAACCTAAGGAGTCAGGACGACGGGAGACACATCGCTATAGAGGCTTTCGAGGTCTCCGAAATTTGCGCGGTGACTCTCGTCAACGCAGACGTTCTGTGTGTCCTAGCGGGACGTAACCTGAATTGTACTGACGTTCGGTTGGCAAACACACATATGGAGGATCGAATCAGCATCCTCATTGGCTCCGACGTATACTACAAGGGGTCGTCGGGAAGAATGTATCGCCTCAACCCGCACCTCCTGGTAGTCGAACCACAATCTTCGGCTGGACTATCCCGTGTCCCCAGCTTGACACTGGTAGCCGCGGCGCATCCTAACTGTTCTGCGCAATGTTGCTAACTCTCACAGAAATATCTAAAGACAACCCGGAACAAATGAACCCGACAGATCCGTGGCGCATAGAAACCGGAAGCGTGACTAGCGCTACGAAGATCCGCTTGCAAATAAATCCTAGGACTGAAGACCCCCAAGACAACTATCAGCTTGCGGAACAGTGATTCCGCATTCAGCTCAGGCGCTTCCGCAGAAAAAAGTACTTGTTGTCAGAGTATAAGAAGACGATACGTGGTATTTCAACGAAGGCCATGCTGAATGGTTACCCACTCAAGCAACGCGCGGGAGGGACACCGAACACTCATTAATTGCCGCATCATAGAATGATTCGACAAGATGCACTTACAACTGAACTTGGCATCGTCTTCCACGCCTCGTCACACACACCGGGTAATGCTTCGTTAAACAATGCACTCTTGAAGGGACCGAAGTTAGATGTTGACCTTCAACGACTTCTGGTATTTGGAGGTTGGCGCGTCGCGCTAGCACCCGGCATAAAGAAGTCATACTTGCAAATGTTGACACGGGAAAAGACAAACGGCCTGTGATTACTCTGGATCAGGCGCCTTTTAACTGAGAGAGAACCATTTCCGCCTATTGCAAGGTGACACATTACACTCCCTATTCGACGCCTCCTCCAGTTCGTTTCAGTAGGGATACCTACTGCATCATCATCTGCAGGCGTAAAAAGAGCGGCTACCGGACATAGTAGCAAACCTTCGTTCATCTTTTTGTGTGTCTGACTTGGTCATCCGCACGCACCATGAGGCAGCAGCGCACAAAATGCACTTGGAAGCCAAGACCATCATGGCCGATGCCGGCATCGAGTTCCGCAAGTGTAAATCTAACACTGCATCCTTGCGAGACCAGTTTGTTGCTGACAAAGCTGCTCATGGGACTCAAGGGGATAATCCTAACACAACAAAAACTTTGGGCTGCCATGGAACATATTCGATGACACCATAGTTGTGGGCACCTACAAGATTGCGGCCTCCATCTCGACGATATTGGTGAGAAAATCAACTAAGTGTAAGTCGTTCACCAGGCTCTGCAATCCACTCGTATTTGTGACCCCCTATTCATTCTGCGCCAAGCTGAATTTCCAATATTTTTGGAAGCTAAACCACCCTTGCCGGCTCAACATATGGCCTGGAGCTCCGGGTGCAGCTGGTACACTGGAGTCATGAACGATGATAGAAACGATGCCCTCGAGTTGTATTGTTCGTTGACGTTTAAGGGTATTGAATAGTAATGAATGGCATCGAAGGGATGCTGAAGGATACCAAAGGGTCAACAGACTATGAAAAGAGGAACATGCTTGCTTTCCATGCCGAAGACATAGCCTTAAAGCAGAAACAGCGCTGGTTGTTCCTCTGCCCAAAAATCGAATAATCGAAGCTCTACCTATTTTTCAGTGGTTGGTGTCCATTTCTGTAGGCCGTTATACTGCCTGTCTCCGCATCCAGAATAGAAGATGGCCTATATCGTCGGGTTCTTTTGTGCCCTCCCACGAGCCATTGACCTGGAGGTTTCATCTTGCGTGACGGCATTTGAGTTTTTTTGGCTTTGGAACGTTTTATACCCAGCATTCAGTTCTAATCCCAATGGCCTTTGACAGCGACCTACGTTCCACATGGTCTTTCTCAACCGTACTTGAAGCCGCGGTACTCGACACCTGCAGTTGGTGCCGAATTCAGTACAGGTACAGCGTCTACAGGCAACTGTGTTGAGGAGGTTCGTGGGAACGGCTTATAAGACTCGCTAAGCAGACGCCACGGAGGTCTCTCGGCCATAGTAGCTTCTCCCCAAAAGAGCTCAATACTTTTTCTGTAAAATGGAGGCCGCCATCAACAACCGCCCCTTGACGTTCACGCAGCCATCAGTAAATGCCTAAGATTTCTTGCCTGAGACATCGGTTCGCTTACTAATTGGTGAGCACAACACCTCATTGCCAAAAACACTGGGTCTGCACGAGTCAGCGTTCACGAGCACAGATCTGCAACGTCGAGCAAAGAATCCACGGGAAATCCTGGCGCACATGTGGAGCCGTTGGCGGCGAGAATAGCTGCTTCTCCTGCGCTCTGCACACAACGCTTCGTCACCATCTGGTTCCTTGGTGCGGATCGGTGATGCTGTAGTCATCTAAATACAAAATACTACGGGATTTGATTCTTGTTGCGAAGGTCCACAAAAGAACAGGTCCTCTGCCAAACCTGCCACGCAACGCCTGCGCGCTCCACCTCTCACTCATTATACTATTAACATCACATCTTGCTCATCCAATTATGATTTAATTGAAAAGTAAATCTTTATTGCTGATTCAACTTTCTATATATGACTCACGATGGTCAGGCCTGCTGGTCTGGGACAAAAATCTTGATTTATGATGCAATTTCTATATAGGAGTCACGATTTCCAGGCCGACTACTTTATGACTTCCCCTGCCGCAGTGTTGCTTTCGTCTCTTGGTCTGTGACATATTCCTTGCAAGCTGCGTGCCGGTTGAGCAGAGTCGCCTCTCCTGATACTGCGGATCTGTTGCGCCGTTTGATGCAACTTTGATTTGGATTCTGTGTTTAGAGCCACATCGTAAGTAGTAAATATCTCGTGTGATCAAAGGAGGGTCCATTGCGGGGTTGCGTAGATGTCTAGGCAATACTTCTTTTGACTGCCACTATTGGAAGTGTTTTCATGTGAAGCTGTCTACGTAACACTACTTCCGATTTGGCGAGCGACAGGTGACCTTGCGGAAACCTTTTGACAAGGTGAGCTTAAGGAGGATTTCCCTGCAGGGCGTTGTCAACGATGGGAGGGGGGCTTACCCCTCTACGGCCGTAATCCTAACGGTTTATCTCTAGCGATGGCTATCGATTATGCGAAGGGCCTGGTGACATAACCTTCCCTGGCGAACGAAATCTCGGAAATACTCTTGGAAATCTGTCACAATTACCACTTAAGGATACGCAGAAATGGCTTGAGTGATGGCCACCTGTCCCGGGCAAGTAAAATCATTAGATTTCACAGATGTTATCGCTATAGGCCCTCCACTGTACGAGAAGGCTGCTGCTTTTGTTATGATATTTAGCCCGCAACGTTCACTTCGATTACCTCATGGGTGACATTCATAGGTCTAATAGCTTTTCGAATTTAAGTGTTCTGCGATCTTCCGTATGCCTGCTCTTGCGGATGGCAGGAACGCCATTGTCTCTAATCTAACCCTGCATCGCCGTCAGGGGAGTTAAGTAAAACTGTATCCGGAAGGCCCAGCCTGTTTTAATGCCACCTTTCGCGCCCCTCGCTGCAAATCTGCGAGCTGTCTCGTGGTACTGCGAGCTTCCAGGGTCAAAAGGCGCTCGTGGACGGGAACAGCGCCGAGACCCAAACGTCAACCACTAACGGAGACTCGCTTCAGTCTTAATCCTTCAGTACGAGACACAAGGAAGGAACAACGTTTTTTACATGTAACTGTTGACCATGAATGCTTCTATAAGTCAAAATGTTTCGCTTTGCTTGATCTCGCACAATTTGGACGACACACGCACTATAATCTGGGTGGCGCGGTTCCGGGCCTAAAGAAATTGTTTGCTCTAGTGGGAGTACGTCTTACGTGGTTTCTTTACAGTGCACACTTGGGAGTACAGATATGGTCTTTCGTTAGTTTAGGATCTCCACATTCCTCGTAAGGAAATTTCTTGTGTTTTCAAAATAGCTCCTTCCTATCACCCGCTCTGTGTAATTAAAACACCTTTCTTGCATTTTCCCGTAAATAAATCATCACTTTTCTAACGCTGCATTACGCATCATGAAGGGCACTTGCAGGCCGGGAAAGACGACCACGGCCGGTCTCGATTAGCCCAGCATTCTGGCGACTTGTATCTGTTTTCGCTACGCCGAAAGTTTCTGGTTTGTTTCCACGTTCGTCGGTCCGTCGTCCACGCCGTGCATAACTCGTTCGCTCACTTTTAAGAGCGGAGCTATTTAGGCTGAACCATGTTCCGGCGGTATTAACAAAAAAATACCGAGAAAAAGAACTGCACCGCTTTAAAAACGGCACAACCGCAGAAAGGGTAATATAGCAGTGAAACAGGCTTTTGCGCCTCCTCGATGGCAAACCCCTTACACCATATTCAAGGTGATAGCCTTCAAGGTGATAGTGGAGATCAGTGTCGGCTAAGCTTCTTCTCCTTGAAATCCGCAATCCGGGTGGGGAACGAACAAAACGATGTTGTAAATCCGGATTAACTTGGCCTCTCTTTGTAACCGTTAGCCCACACCCTAGCAAGAACATCGCGAAACATAACCACACTTAGCAGAGAACTTGTAAATCCTAGAAAAACCGAGCGAAACCGCGAGAAAATAGCTGAACCTCCAGCTCCAACGTTTCTCCAGCCTTTTACCACTAGTGCAAGAGGCGCCAGTCTTTCCTGGATTTGTTAAACACGCACTAATATTTTGAATTTTGTCATTGCCACCTTAGTGCTTTGTTTTCTTCTGTGCTATTTTGCCCAACGATTAAGGAACTCTGAATTCGCACTTCTCTAGTCGTTTTTTCTTAAAGGGGCACTGACACAAAATTTTGAAGGCGAGATAACTTCGGAGATAGATTGGTGGGAACACATATACATCATCTGCAAAATATCAGCGGCGAATACAGCCTAGAACATATTTAAAATCAATTTTAAAGTTTGCGAAGCGCAACCGAGGAGCTAGCAGAGGACCACGCGCAATCGACATCCCGAGGATATTGTGTAAAGAAACACCGTCACGAGTTTGTGTTTCCGGCTTCCGCACTGCCGGCGTTTTTCGCCGGCTCGCCCGGCTCGCCGCTCCAATCGGAGGGCCGGAGGGCGGAGCTTCTGCTCTCGAGAACGAACGCCCCGATCGTCGACGGCGGAGGCGGCGTGATTTCGTCAGCTCATCGGGCAGCTGGCCGCGACCAAAGTTCTACAGCGATTCCAGGCACTCTGTTTCTATTACTGTTTATTACCATTGGATGCGAAAACGCGCCGGAGGCACGAAAAGCCCACTGAGCTAGCCGCACGGTCGCTGTGCAGGCGGCGGCCACGGCCGCGAAGTGGCCCAGGCCGGCGCAGGTAGCTCGAGTGATAGCTTGTTACCGCTGCACGGAACTGTCCCCAAGTCCCGACCATGGTGCCTTACATGAGAAAGGAGGTAATGATGCGATGGCGGGTTGCATTAAAAATTGTCATTTGCACCGCTTACGAGAGCGGCACTCGAATATCCGCCGCAGTGCTAAGCCGAACACATCTGTAGGCGGACCTGTAGGCAGACCGGCCGGCTGCTCCCAGCGCGCGTCTTGCCACCTACCGTCTCAAGCGTCGCGCGTCGTTCTTTAGCCGCGGTAGCATTTGCACTCGCAGCGCCTGCGTCACATCCACGGTCGCTTTTTAATTAAGCGCCTCACGAGATCAGTACGTGGGGGAATTTGCAGAAACTGCCTTCGATGCGGATTCGACAGTGCTACGGCGGCTCTGCTCTGTGATATCCCTCCGACGGTCACGTGGTCAGCTTTGTTCACACAAAATCCACAAAATCCATCGTTTCGCGGCACTCGCCAAAACCGAAACTGCGACTGGCCGCATTGAAAATGCCTCTAATTAAACAACCATCGCATGCTGAAGCAAATGAGGTTTCTACAGGTTATAAGTAGGTCACTAGCTACTTATCGCAACAAAAAAAAACAAGATGCAAAATTTTTGTGTCAGTGCCGCTTTAAGGAAGTCAGTCATAGGGGTATTATAGAGATGTGTCAAGGGCACCCCTTGAGTGGGGATGCATGAAAACCCCCGAAAAAGAGACAGGCAAAAGAGAATTTGAAGGATCACGCCATGACCTCACCAATTAAGGAAGGCCGCAATGGAGCCCCACGTAATCGTGAACCAGGCACGTAGGCAGGATTCCCAAGGCGCACCCACCCCTTTCTAAAGTTGTTCCAGTCGAATCATCAACGCAAGAAGATACAGACAGAAGTACAAGTAGTGCCGTCCGCAATTAAACAGATGAAAAACAAACGAAAGTCATGGAACTCAAAAATAACAGCTAAGAACCTTTATTCGGAAAGCCGTTCAATTCCAAAAGCAACGCTCGCCAAGAAATTAATCTTACGGCCCCCAGTCAACCCCACAAAATGAGCACTGGACTCCCCTGTATGTCGGGGGCGCTAGCGAAACCATCGCCCGTATTCTCAGAAAAGAAGGCATTCGAGTGGCTCAGAAGCGTGCTAACGCATGTTCTCCACCTATTGCCAAAGACCGTACAATAAGAGGGAGAGCACGAGGCACTGTATGGAAATATCTTTGCCCTGACAGCGACGCTGGCAACATCGGCGTGACAAAAACCACAAAGAAAGACTGCGAATATCTTGTATGAATGCAGCATCGTCTTTGTCACGTTGCCAAACACGACGCCGTTGTCTTAACAAAAACAAGTTTATTGGAGCGAACTTGTGCTCCCTTAACAACTCAAAGAATACAAGGCGGCGGTACAGCAATCAACAAAGTGACGTGCGTAAACTGGTGTCGGCGATTCGAATGCCAGGACGTTTACTCTGCAGAATTTTATCTCTTGGCGCGAGTGTTTTTGAAACCGTCTACTTACATGCAGAACATTGTAGATCAAACAAGATCATACTGTGCTAGTGACGTTAGGGCGAGGCGGTCTGCTTATCTGAATGTGATAGCCCGTGCGGAGTAATAATAAAGAGTGGAAGACGCGCTGCACTTGGGACGCAGATAACACAGCCTGGCATGGCCGGGCAGCAAAAACAAACAATCAACTAATACATGGTTTGCAGCATTACCCTGGACCCGATGCTAAAATAACATACAGTCCAAACAACACCAACAAAAAAGTCCGTCATCTTGCATAGTAAGGTTACAAGCGAACCACGTGGACGACTTCGAGAGCGTGCATCATCGTGATGTTTCAAAATCACCATCGAGATTCACCTCGTCGGTAAGTTGGCCGACACGTCGTAGAATCTGCTAGGGTCCGAAATACCGTCGCAGAAGCTTCTCACTTTGTCTGCGTCGTCGGATGGCAGGCCAAACCCAAACACGGTCCCCTGGGTAGTACTCGACGTCTCCGCGTCCGAGGTTGTAGCGCCCGGCATCAACCAGCTGGTGGTCCGTTGTAGGAAGTCGAGCGAGCTCGGAGGACTCCTCCGCACGCTGAATGTATCCTTGGACATCGGGGTTGAGGTCGTCGTCTTCTACACAAGGAAGCATGGCGTCAAGCATCGTAGTCGGCAGTCTTGCGTAGACAAGCTCGAACGGCGTCATCTGCGTAGTTTCCTGGATAGCCGTGTTGTAATCAAATGCGACATACGGGAGCACTTCGTCCCAGGTCTTATGTTCAACGTCGACGTACATAACAGCATATCCACGATCGTCTTGTTGAGGTGTTCTGTGGGTCCGTTCGTTTAGGGCGTTACGCCGTCGTTCTTCGGTGATCCGTGTGCTGTAGCGTAAGATTCCTTGCATAAGCTCTGCAGTGAAGGCCGTTCTGCGGTCCGTGATAAGGACTTCAGGGGCTGCATGTCGGAGCAAACTTGGTTTATGAAGAACATGGTGACTTCTTGTGCAGTCCCCCTCAGACGACAGCTGTTTCTGCGTAGGGCGTCAAGTAGTCTGTCGCTACAACAATCCACTTGTTCTGTGATCGTGACGTAACGAACGGGCCTAGAAGGTCCATTCCAATTTGTATCAAGGGCCTCGAAAGGATGGCGATAGATTGCACAAGTCCGGCGGTTCTTGTGAGCGGCGTTTTTCGTCCCTTGCAGTCACGGCAACTCCGAACGTAGTGGGTGACGTCGGATTTAAGGCGGGGCCAGAAGTACTTCGCCTTAATTTTTGCTATAGTGCGAGGTCTGACGAGATGTCCGGAAGACGGGTCGTCGTGGCACCCTTAAAAATTTCGTCACGGAGGTCCGCGGGGACAACAAGTAGATAATTCGTTCTCGTTCTGGGGCTGAAATTCTTCTCCACAAGGACGGAGTTTTCAAGGATCAATGCTGGTACGTTCCGGTTTTACGCCCTCGGAACGGCGATATTGCGTTCTTCGAAGTAGTCTCTCATAACGCGCAAGTCGGGGTCGGCACGCCGCTCGGCGGTGTAGGTCGCTCTCACTCACGACTCCGAAGATAGCGCTGTCATCATCGGAGTCTTTCGGTGGTGGGTGGACGGGGGCGCGGGACAGACAGTCGGCGTCGGAGTGTTTTCGGCCGGATTTGTAGATGATTGTAACGTCGAACTCTTGCAGGGAGCAAGCTCCACCACCCAAAACAGGCAGAGGGGTCCTTAAAAATGGCGAGCTAACACAGCGCATGGTGGTCTGCCACAACCTCGGATGGTCCAAAATACACGTATGCGTGAAATTTTAAGCGCGAATGCACTTCTTAAGCGACCCTGAATCACGCGTCCACCGCCGTCCGTCTGTCCGCACCACATACCCACTTAGGGCGATTGGCCTAGAAGAGTTCCTAATTTCTTTAGCACATACCCACTTAGGGCGATTGGCCAAGTAATCTGAATCACGCGTCCACCGCCGTCCGTCCGTCCGCACCACATACCCACTTAGGGCGATTGGCCAAGAAGAGTTCCTAATTTCTCTAGCACATACCCACTTAAGGCGATTGGCCAAGAATCGGGCATGAGAAGGGCTAATGCACCCGCTTAAAGGAGTACTGACACGAAATTTCAAAGCTGAGATCCGCTCTAGCAATCAAGTACAACGACAACACAAATAGGTGTCTGTGCATGGCACATACCCACGTGGGGGATTGGCAGGAATCGGGCGTGAGAAGGGCTAATGCACCCGCTTAAATGAGTACTGACACGAAATTTCAAAGCTGAGATCCGCTCTAGCAATCAAGTACAACGACAACACAAATAGGTGTCTGTGAATAAATGCATCTTTCTTTCTTTGTAGTTGTGTGTGTGTGTGATCTCTCTTTCGCGAACATTACCGAACCGCGCAAATTCAACTCCTGCATTCGCAATTTCACATTCTTCCCCTCGGGGAAATGCGGGAAAAATTTTTTTAAATGGCCTATTTAATTGCGAGGGACTTTTTCTAAGAGGCTGAGTAATTTTTCTCCTCCTTCGAAAGACCACGGCTGGCAAAGGCGATTACGTTTTCGCAACCGCTTTGCCTTTGGAGGAGAATGGCTCCCAAGTCTATATCACTGGCGTCGGTGTGCATTTCCGTTTCCACTTTTTCGTCGAAATGAGCGACCACGGGAGGGTTTTGTAGGTGTGGTTGCTGCTCGCAGAACGCTTTTTCTTGGGCGTTTTCCCAGGCGAAAGGGGTGCTATCTTTTGAATGGCACGTGAGTGGCTCTGCAATGCGTCCGCAGTTTGCGACGAAGCGCCGGTAGTATGCGCACGGTCTGAGAAATCTTCGCACGGCCTTTTTGTCATTCCGTCTGGGGAAGTTCGCTATGGATGATGTTTTCGCCGGGACAGGCAGGACTTCTGCAGCCTTGACGACGTGTCCCCAAAACTTCAGTGCCTCGTAAGCGAAGCGGCACTTTTTAGGCTTCAGATGTTGCGGATTTATAATTAACCGTCAACATGAACAGTAATGATGATGAGAGAGACGCAGACAACAAAGTGGCACGTCCACGCGCCTGGCGTTGCGTGCGGGCACGTGGGCTCGGGATTGAGTTGGGAACGCTGCGCTTGTACGATTGTGCACGGCCTTGCGTCGCTCGCTTCACGGCGCAAATAAACGCTGAAGATCGGCTTTCCCTTTTCGTATCATTAGTGCCAAAACCCGGGATTACTACAAACAGCAGAGCCTTGCTGCCACCACCGCTTCAACGAGCAGTCAGAGTTCTTCTGCCCAGGACGTAGAACATCGACAGTCTTTCCTGCGAATGGAAGTGGAATGCAGGGAAAGCAGCTTCCAGTCCAGCAAGCCTCAACGAAGTGAGGAGGCTGACGGAGTACCCAAGAAGCAGCAGTCTATTCCGACCGCTGCAGTCCTGCACAACAAGGCACGGACTTCGTCTTGCTTCTTCTGCTCCATCAAAGATCACAACGGAAGAATGTACGAGCAACATCGCTTTGGCCGACAAGTGAATCCGCCTAACAAGTGATGGCCGATGCTACAGATGTACGGCGAAGGGGCATCTCTTGCGGAGTTGCCACAAGAACGTCCTGTGTGGGACATGTAAGCGGCGCCATGCCACCACAATGTGCACCGCTGACCCCGCTCGGAAACACGCAGCTATGCACGTCAACGCGCGAAAATCAGCCATCCCGTGAGTCTCCAGCAACGTCCTACTACAGACGTTCCGGGCGTAGATTATGACTTCTCCGATTTCTGCTACGTACGTGGAATTTTTGATAACGGCAGCCAACGCACTTTCATTAGACAAGATGTTGCCTCTAAGCTAAAGTTGGCTGCGATTAACGAGATGGATCTGGTATTCAGTGCTTTCGGACGATCTCGGTGTCCTAGTCAGAAGTGCAGAGTCGTCGCAGTGACCCTTCGGAATCAGCATGACAGCGTCTCTGTGGACATAGAAGTAATCGTCGTGCTTTTCATCTGTGAAGAGATCGCAGCAGCACCGAAGGACAACGCGCTTCTTCAACGCCTGATCGCCGAATGGAAACCACTAGCTGACACCATAGCCTTTCCGGGCGTAGAGCACGAACAAGGAGTGAGCCTACTTGTTGGCTCAGACCAGATCTGGAAGCTAATGCCGAAATCAAGCGAGGGGCAGTAGGAAGAGAAGAATCCATCACTAATTGCCATCAAGACGAGCATGGGATGGATCCCACAAGGACCGTTGTCCATGGAAGACAGCGAAACTCGCAAAAGCAGCAGCATCGTCCGTGTTCTCCGCACGGACACGCACAAAAAACAAGATCTCAATTTCTCGCTTCAGCGGTTTAGGGACTTGATGCCATCGACATCATGAACTGGCCGAGCTCTCATCACGATGAACACCTCTTGTGCACGTTCAAGGAATCAATTGAGTATCGAAATGGGCGCTATGAATTAGCGCACCCATGAAAGTCCACATCAGTCGCCATGGCCGAGAATCGCAAGGTGGCCCTCTCGAGGCTACATGGATTAGTTCGACGTCTTTCTTCATACAAAGAAGCGATGAAGGTTGTGAGAGGTGTGCATTTCCATCTACCCCCCCGGTCATGAATTCCTAACCAAAGAGCAGGAGCACTGCCCCGGCTCCTCCAAAATAATACGTTTTCTCATCCGTCAAACCTTCACTTGCTCCATCCCACTCAGTACTTCCAGCTGTGCAAATTTTGCGCTTCCCCGGGCATCCTGTACCATATGGTATCGGAGTGTTCGGCAAACCCCAAAATTCCAAGAATCGCGCAACGTCCCCGTGAGCAGTGGGAGAAGGAGATGTCCAGCTCCGGTCTCGATTCCCAGCTTAGGCTGGTGGAAAGGGCCGTAGCGGCAGGGGTCTCCAATGGAGTCCTGGAATGAGGGCCCCACACCACATTACGATGCTCCCAATGAAGTTTATCCTCCTCCTCCTTCTTTCCAAGAACATGTATAATATATGCCGCACCGTGAGGTCCTCCGCGAAGTGTCAACAACCACTCGCTTTCGTGTAGTTTGTGACGCGTCCTCACATGCTGCTGGAGTCTCTTCCTTGAACAGCCACCTCGAAAAGGACCGAATCTCAACGCGGACCTTCTGAGAATGTTGATCAAGCTTCGACTGTTCATGATTGGGATCATAGCCGACGTCCAAAAGGCCTTTTGACAGATTGGCATCCGAGAAGAAGATAGATATGCGTTACGTTTCTTGTGGTTCGAGAAGGTATAATCTGCTACCAAGCCTTTACCAAGAATTGAAGAGGTGCGAATGACTCGAGTCCCTTTCAGGAGCACGTCTAGTCCGTTTCTGCTGTCGGCAACCTTGCAATACCACTTCAGTCATGTCGACAGTAGGTACCGAGATACAGCAGCAAGACTGCAGAGAAGCTTCTACGTTGACGATCTAGTTTTTGGAGCTGCCAACTCGCATGAAGCTATGAATCTGTATGAAGTGACTAACGAAATAATGGGTAAGGCTAGCATTAAAATGCAGAAATGGACAACAAACTACCACCTGCTACGAGAAAAGTTTTGCCAGGATGACGGAAACTCTGCGAAAACAAGAACTTCCACAACGAAAGTTCTTGGATTAAACTGGAACTGGATTGACAATACTATTACCGTAGTTTGCGGTGTATATGTCGCAGTTTTTTCTGAATTTTTTTTGGTGCGTCTTATCTACCAATGCGCCTTATGAATGTATTTAATTTGGTACGCGGCGGCTGCACGTAGTCCGAGCTCGAAAAGTGCCTGTGTGCTGTGTGATGTCAGCTCAAGTTAAGAGACACAGCCATACGGTCTAAATGAATGAATTATCTGTTAGCAAGTCGGAGTAAGAAGGCTTCGATGGTTTTGCCTAAACGCCGTCTGTAAGTACACGCCATCTCTGTGTATCAATAAACGATTTGTGAGAAGATAGTTCCGTCTAGATTTTGGATGGTATATGCACCCGTCTAGCACGTCTTACCAGGGAATGCGTTCAGAAGGCGACGGCCACCGCAACCATATACTTTAGCTGAACTTTCCAACGAACTAATCCTCTACGGGTTTACCAGATTACAAGTGCGTTCTGTCCACACTTATACACCGGTGTGACCTATAGAACAGAAAATACGGTAGTATAAATCTTGAGTCGGTTAGGAAGCACTCAACGCAACAACGACAAAGCGAAACGTACTGCAAGCCGCATCCTGCATTTTCGACCTGCTGGGATTGTTAGCCCCATTCACCATTAGAGCAAAGATTTTGTTCCAGAAGATCTGGATACAAGGGATAGATAGGGAGCAGACCCTACCATGCGGGATATCGGACCAATAGAAGAAGTGTTTCGAGGAACTACGAGACGTTAATGCTTTTTTTGTTCCTCGACAGCAGCTTGCCGAAATCAGCCTGGGTGATCGCTTAACCCTGCACGGGTTCACCGACGCGAGTCCTTATGGAGCAGTGGCATATTTGGGAGCTGAAAACAGCTCGGGCAAAGTTCGGGTTCAGCAGCTCATTTATAAAGCCCGAGTTGCTCTACTCAAGCCTGTCACGTTGCCTCGTCTTGAACTTATAGCCACTCTCCTTGGAGCTCGGCTCACTAGACTGCTGCTGGAAACATTACCCTTTATTGGAGTCGATTATTTCTGTTGGACGAATTCCCGAATTTGCTTGAGTTGGGTGCGATCTGAAGCTACTAAATGGAAACTATTTGTGTGCAATCGTGTCGTTCAAATACAAAGTCTAACGGATCCGGCCCACTCGATTGTTCGCAATCGTGTCGCTGAAATACCAAGTCTAACGGATCCGGCCCACTGGAGACACTGTTCGGGGAAAACAAACCCGTCTGACCTAGTGACAAGAGGAATTTCTGCCACCAACTTGACAGTCAGCCGTCTTTGGTGGCTTGGCCCAGACTGGCTGTCTGGCCCGCAAGATGCATGGTCAAAAGAAAATGACTCATCCGAAGACCGAACAGAAATAACGGGCGCTCTTTCTGAAGCGAGGAACCGAGACGAGGTAGCTGTTCTGGCGTGTGAGTGTGCACCGCAGCAGGAGCCTCTTTTCGACCTGAATAAGCAAAGCCACTGGACACGAGTGGTGAGGATTACCGCCTAGATCAGAAGATTCGTACACAATTGCCGCGACCAGGACAGTTGTAAGACAGAAGGAGCTCTTACTGTTGAAGAGATGAAATACAGCGAAAATACGTGGTTTAGGATTACTCAAAGTGCAGTATTTGCAACGAGCTTGCTCCGTTGTCCACTGGCAAGCCCATCGACAAGACATCCGCCGTTCACGACCTCAATCTTTTTGTGGCCAACAATGGCGTACTGCGAATCAGAACCCGACTACATAACGCCGCGACCTCAGAAGAAGTTTGATGCCCGATACTGCTACCAGGAAATTACCATGCTACTCACCTGATTTTTGATAACGCGCATAGGCGACTTCATCACAGTGGAGTCAGTGACTGTCTCGCAGAAATACGCGAGAGGTTCTGGGTGGTTCGAGGTCGACAATGCGTGAAAAGAGTTATCTGACGCTGCAAAGTGTGTGCACGTTTGAAGCTGCGAAGTGCTTCAGTTCCGGTCGCACCACCGCCGAGTGACCGAGTCAACAGAGCCCACACATTTCAGGTCATCGGTGTTGACTTCGCAGGACCAGTGTTCGTCCGAGGAAGCAGCTGAGCGAAAGCGTACATCGTCTTGTTTTCGTGTGCGGTAGTGCGGGCGGTACATTTCGAGCTTCGTAGTGACATGACTATGAGCGCATGTTTGATGTCTTTCTGGAGATTTGTTTCGCGCCATAGTCTACCAAGTGTCATTTATTCTGATTACGCTTTCACCTTTCGCGCTGCCAGTCGTGATCTGAAAGTGCTATACAGAGTGTTGCGTGATGTGCAGGTACAAAACTTCTGTACCACAAACCACATTACGTGGAAGTTCATAGCTGAGCGTGCACCAAGGTGGGGTGGATTTGGCAACGCCTGATTCGCACCGTTCAGGACTGTTTGAGAAAAACATTAGGAAAGAACAGCTTTACCTTTGAGCAGCTCAATAACATCCTTTCTGAAGTAGAAACGGTGGTGAATTTCAAACGTTTAACGTACCTTTGGTCTGATATTGCGGACAAGGAAGTGCTTACACCTTGACATTCTTTATGCGGTAGGCGAATTTTCACCCTTTCTCAGACGAACCACTCTCCTGCGTTTCTTAGCTGCAGCGAAACTTTGAGGTTGCGTAAGCACAAGCAGCGAAAGGTCAATGACTTCTGGAAACGTTGGCAGAAATATTATCTACTGGCTCTAAGAAGTGCTCACAGCCGAATGGTACACCCTGCTATTAGTGTCAAGGTAGGTGATGTAGTTGTTGTCAGAGAGGACAAAACCCCTGTGATGTTCTGGGGACTAGGCAAAGTGAACGAGGCGTACCTAGGAAAGGACGGTCACGTTAGAGCGTGCAAAGTGCAGCTAGCAGGTGGTCGGGAATTGACTAGACCAGTGCAACTATTGTGCCATTTGGAACTGTCTGAATGAAGATTTGGTGGCGCTTAGGATGTTGCGGATTTATAATTTACCGCCAACATGAACAGTAATGATGATGAGAGAGACGCCGACAACGAAGTGGCACGTTCACGCGCCTGGCGATGCGTGCGGGCACGTGGGCTCGGGATTGAGTTCGGAACGCTGCGCTTGTACGACTGTGCACGGCGTTGCGTCGCTCTCTTCACGGCGCGAATAAAGGCTGAAGATCGGCTTTCGCTTTTCGTATCATCAGCAGTAACCCCGACATGCGAATAGCCTCGAGCACATACTCCAATCTTGCGAGGTGTTTGTCGAAATTTCGGGCGAATACCACAACGTGGTAGAGGTATACGAGACAGGTGTGCCACTTCAGGCCAGCTAACACAGTGTCCATGACTCTTGAAAACGTTGCTGGCGCCGTGCAGAGCCCAAACGGCATCACCTTGAACTCGTATAGACCATCCGGGGTTATAAAGCAGTCTTCTATCAGTCTCTCTTCTCCACTTCAATTTGCCAGTAGCCGGTGTTCAGATCCATCAATGAGAAGTACTTCGCATGGCAAAGGTGGTGGAGGGCGTCGTCGATTGGTGACAGGGGGTACACGTCCTTTTTGTTTATTTTGTTCAGTCACCAGTAGTCAACGCAGAACCTTAAAGTGCCGTCTTTTTTCTTCACGAGTACAACCGGCGCAGCCCATGGACTTTTCGATGTCTCTATAATGTCATCGGTGAGCATGTTGTCGAGTTGAGTCAGGATGGCTTCGCGCTCGAGTGATAAGATGCGGTATGGGGACTGTCGGGTAGGTCTGGCTCCATCTTCGGTTATTACCCTGTGGTTCGCGAGAGGTGTCTGACATAGTTTTGAGCTCGACGAAAAACACTCGCCGTAGCGATCAGCAAATCCAAATATTTCTTCCCTTCTTCTTGCGGTAACGCCGGATTCTTGTGAAGAAATTCGGAAGCTTCAAGGTGTCTTCGGGTGAGCGTTCGAAGTCGGCGACCGCGATCTCGTCACTTGTTTCTTGCGCTTCTTCGAGGAACGCAGTTGCAGCGCCCCTGTAGAAACGCTGGTATTTCTCGCTGAAATTAGTTACCAAAACTTGGGATAGGCGTTGCTTAAAGCGCGCAATGCCTCTTGCGACAGAAACACCGTGGTCGAGGAGGAACCTTTGACCACTCTCTACGATAGCGTGGTCGTCAAGAACAGCATGCTCACAGCAAACCGTGATCATCAAGCTTGAGCGGGGTGGCAGGGTGACATGATAATCGCCGATCTTTACAGCAGCACGGTGTTCGGGGTTCAGTTCCGGCGTCAAGAACTGATCGGAGGAAAATGTTCTGGACTTCGCATGTAAATCAATTATTGCACTGTTGTCCGTCAAAAAGTCCATTCTAAGGATGACCTTACGGGAGCAGTTAGTCAAAATGACGAAAGCCGCAGGGTACGCTGTGCCGTCTATTGTGACGCGCAATGTGCACGTTCCACTTGGCGTCACGAAGTGGCCTCCTGCTGTGCGAATATGCGGACCGTCCCATCTGGTCCTAACGATCCTCAGCTTAGACGCAAATGGTCAGCTCATCACTGAGTAGCCGGTTCCTGTGTTTAGGGCGACTACATCAAAGCCGTCGATGGACACTTTGAACTCCGATGCCGCCTTCCTCGAGTTCCGGGTGGGTCGGGGCATCGCATCTCGGCTTGTGCGTGTTGACGGTCCCGCTCTGTGCGTCGTCGTTGTCGTCGTCTTCTCAGCGGCAAATTCGGTCATGTCGGGTACGCGTAACGCCGTATGGCTGTCGTCTTGTTAGGGAGTCTCGTCAGGGTTAGGTCGGGTCGTCGGGATCAGGGCATGTGATGAATCACTGTCTTCAGCGAGTCGCTGCGTAGTTGGAGGGTTTTCTTTTTTCCACCGTTGTGCAACTTTACCTCCGGAAGTTGCTGCTTTTAGCTTCCCCTTTGGGGCTGGAGGACCTGGAACTTGAGAAGTCAGCATTTTTACGGTGGCTCGGCGATTGGTATTGGTAGGGCGATGGCAAACGATTGAAACGGGCTGTGCCACGGCTTGTTTGAGAAAGGTAATCATCAATCTCACGTGGTCCTTGCCCATGGAGAGGGCGAGGTGCGTCGACAGCGAAACCACGCAGTCCGAGTCTCTTTTATGGGCAACGACGATAGATGTGATCGGCCCCTCCGCAGTGGTACCACAGCGGACGATTATCGGCAGTGCGCCAAATGTCGGTCTTTGTCGGTGGCTGGTTTTGGGCTGTAGACGGCGGTACGGTGGATGGCGGCGATAGTGAGGACGGCGGCTAGAGTGGACGGCGGTACGGCGGAGCTTCTTGTTGACGGGATGGAGAAGGGCGGGGTCGACGAACAGCCGCAGAGTAGGTCAACGTCGGTGGCTCGTGGGGTGCCTCGGATGGCATAGAAGTGCCCAAGCGTGCTGAACCTCTTCGCGGATGACGTCAGTCAGGGAAGCCACTTGGGGTTGCGGCGTCGTCGGAACAAGCTTCCGAAGCTCCTCCCTGACCACTGCTCTGATGATCTCGGGTGGTGTCTCGGAGCTTGTAGCCTCGGCACCGATCATCCTGGAAACCAGCGCGTTGACCGGGTGATCGTACTTCCTTGTTCAACTTTCCGCGTCTTCTCCATGGCGGCCGCCTCAGAGGCGAATTCGGTCACTGTCTTAGGAGGGTTGCGGACAAGGCAAGATGGAAGCTCGTGCTTTACCCCTCGCATGAAACAATTTTAGTTTCATTTCTTCTGTCATCTCCGGATCCGCACGTCGAAGCAACATCTTCATCTCTTCAACAAAGATCCCTAACCCTTCGTTGGGGCGTTGCGTGCGTGTTTCTAGCAAACCTTTGGCTCGTTCCTTTCGCATGACGGTGGCGAACGTTTTAAGGAACTCGCTCTTGAAGAGAGTCCAGTCAGTAAAAGAGCTTTCAGGGGTCTCGAACCAAGTTCGAGCTGCATTCTCCAAATAGAAGAAAACATGCCGAAACGTTTCTTCGTCATCCCACCTGTTAAAGATCCGAACACGCTCTACTTTCTCCAACCAGTCCTCAGGATCTTCCGTGGGTGAACCATGAAATGATGGTCGTTCCCGGGGATGCTGCAGAACTACAGGATTGTTCGTGGCCATCGTTGATGGGTTGTTCATGGCAACGGCCGTGACCGCATCCGCCTTCAATTTATCTGGCAGTAGCCCAAACTCGGGCTCAAGGCCTTGCTGTCAGCGGCTTGAACAAGTTGGGCTTCATTGACGACTTGAAGAGGGTTGAGGGTGCATATACCCAGTACGTTCACCAGATGTCACGTTGCCAAAAATGACGCCGTTGTCTTCAAGAAAAACGAGTTTATTGGAGCGAACTTGTGCTGCCCGAACAAGTGAAAGAATACAAGACGGCGATACAGAAATCAACCAAGTGAGGTGCGTAAACTGGTGTCGGCGAATCGAATGCCATGACGCCTGCTCTGCAGGCTTTTATCTCTTGGCGCGAGTGTTTCTGGAACCGTCGTTTACATCCAGAACCTTGTAGCTCAAAGAAGGTCATTCTGGGCTAGCGACGTTAGGGCGAGACAGTACGCTTATCTGAATGTGATAGCCCGTGCGGCATAAAAATAAAGAATGGAAGGCGCGCTTTGCTTGGGACGCAGATAAAACAGCCGGGAATGGCCGGGCCGGCAAAAACAAACAATAAACTTATAGATGGTTCGCGGCAATATGTGTACGGGTACAACAGTATGACGCCTTTCCGTTTTCTTGTCATTACAACCATGCCACTTGCTAATCGGGCCATTAGGAATGATTACTCGATGACCACAAACAATAGCACGGTTACGCCAACCGTAAAACACGCTTTCTTTTTTGTATGACGTAGACTATTGCTCCGGTAAATTGCTTCCATGTAAATCATTTTTATTAGATGCGACGCATCTCTTGCTCGGAGGAATGTCCCTCCGGCCTCGGCGTCGGCGTCGTCCGCACGCCACCTGCGCATGCGCGACTCTCCTTCGCTCTTCTCTCCCACAGCTGTGCGCAACACTTTCACTCCGTCTCATTAACATAAACAACAGCTGCGTGCGCGCGCTTCACACGCTTTGCCCCGCTCCTGTCGCGCAAGTGCGCGCATGCGCGACTCTCCTCTGCTGTCTCCTCTCCTTCAGCCACTGTGAATATAAAGCGAGTAGCGCGCTGCGGCGGTTCAGTCAGCGCTCGCTTTCGTTCGACTTCGCGTCACTTTGCTTGACGACATGCGTGCAACACATGGCAGACAACTACGGCTTCAACTTTGTGTCTACCACCACGCCGACTACCATTCGTGACGCCTGTATCGACCTGGCTTTCGCCAACGTCAACGCGATCCGACCATTCCCACGGCAACCTTTGACGGTCCACTTTACTGACCATAAAGATATCATTCTTAAATATAATAAAGAGCTTGGTGGTGGCCAGTGCCGGTAAAACACGTGTACACTTTCACTTCTCGTATGCATGTGCATGAAAAGTAAAATTACGCCCATCGTCTCGCGTATGAGAACACTCGCATGTGATGGAAATGCATCATGCGCGTTCACAACACGTTTCACCCGATTTAGAGAATCACCCCAACGGAAACAAAAATTGAACACCCCGATGCGTCGCATCACACCAGGGTTTCATCGCGGGAAATGGGCGTAATTTTCGTAAAGTCTGAGCTGATTTCAACAGTTCATTCTGAGCTGAGGATCAAGAAGTCCCGCGACTGCAGCGATCGCAAAATCTCGCCCTTCGTCGAAAAGCGAATATTTTCACTCTCAGTTGGAATTTGTAGCCCCGCCACAAAAATCGAACAGCGAGCGACCAATCAATTTTCTACCAAAAGCGACCATTTGCTACTGGACCCTTTGCGTTTTCTGTGACAGGACACTTAGCATTTACAATCACCGCCGTCGTGTAACTTCGCATGTCGCAGGGTGAAGGAGCCACACCACTGTCTGTAAATGCTTTATTTGAAATGCGTTACCAGCAAGTGAAAGCTCGATAATTTGAACGCAATGGAACCAAAATGTTGTAAATTTAAAAAGATTCGACCTAAAGGAAGCTTAGTGAATGTAGAACCCACCTGCGGTTAGCGTTTATGCACCTGAGCTAACACATAAGCGGAGAAATTCTGGAAGATTGATTCCCGCGTATTTATATATACGTGTCCCACCGTCACTCATATAAGTAATCGCTGATCCCCAACCGCACAGGTTTATCTTGAAACTTGCAAACAAGCCCCAACCCAGCATTCGCATTCTCCTGGCAAGAAAAGTGTCAAGCCGCATCATACAGCACAGAAAGCCGAAATTACTAGTCTAACGCACACCAAACGTTTTTTGCTATTGGTAGCAGATTGTAAAAATAATAATGTACCAATCTTCTGTGTTGACGATCAAAAGAAAAAAAAGATTGAGAGATAGATGTACAGTTTGCCGTGTTTGATTAAGGAGTTTTCCTTCTGGCAGTTATATGTATTGTGCAATGCAGTTCGCATTGTACTTCACGGTCTTTTATCTTAACAGTTGTTTTTACACAGATGTCAAAAGTCTAAGTCTGTTTGAGTTCTAGGCACGGATATCTGCTTCTCACAGACACAGCGGTCTCGGGCTGGCACAAAGAGGCGACGATCCTGTGTTTAGCATGCCAAATATCTTTTTTAACATGTCGCTTTTCACAATGAAATCGGCGCATCACGGTTTACAGTTTATGTGAACACTAAACAAAGGTAGCGTACTGCCAACAATATTCTGCTCCGCCGCCCTTTCGTAATGACAATGACACTCCATTTGAACCATCCGATGAGATCACCGGGTGCCGTTACAAAACCCGCGAACGTGGTGGCGGTTCAATATTCGGTTTTAGAGAGGAAGCAATTTTCGGACTGGTATAAATTGGAGAAAAGGTGAGCATTAGTCATGAGTGAGTCGGTATTTGAATTCCAGTAGCGAACCTCTAGAGATTGAAAAGGGTTCACTGCCATGTTAGTGTGAAGACTGCGTTTTCGCCCACTAGAACCTGATGACTTTCACAGGAGAACAATTTCAATTGTATTTTAGCGTGTTTGAATTGCCGAGTTTCCATTGTATCCAGTCTTAAATCAGCAAGCGCTAAGATATGCGCATATGGCGCGAAAAATGAATTGTATTGAATGCACAAATATTCGGAGTGTCTTTTATTTAGGGTGCTTGTAATAGCATCAATTTGCATGAGGTCCTACGACAATATTACTTGTGCATAACGTAAAAAAAATTGTCGAGAACTTACGTAGGGTATTTTTATCGTGGATCAAGGAATGAAGCCTTATAATATCAGAAGGCGACTATACCTCCGAAAACGTCAGAGCACCGGCAGACTGTGGCTGCCGAGAGGTCGTATGACTGCCAGAAGGGTGTAAAAGTGTAGCCCTCTTTGTCATAATGATATTAAATATTTTTCAATACCCGATGACATCAGAGAAAGGCATACTCTAAGGTATGGCTGACAATCCCGAGCTACAAGTTTGAAATATCGGTAACCATAAACGGGAAAAGGCGCATGTTTTAATCACACTTCCTGCTGTGATATTAGAGGCTTGAATTTCTTCATGTGCGGAAGGAAGCTTTGTGAAAGACCTGCGTACTTTTTTGTCGTAAGAGCGAAGCGGGTAAAATCTCTCAGCCAGTCATGAAGAAACATCCTAACAGTTTTCGTTCACGAAGGGGAAACCTGCCATTGAGACATTAAAGATCATGCACGGAGTGAATACTACAAGAAAGCAATGGCTGACATCCACTGCACTTTCAGAGTCGCAAGAGGAAAATCACGCAGTGTCAACGTACAGCTTAATCAGCAAGCAAAGGGCGACGTCAAATACAACATAGAAAAGTTGCTCCCGACTGTCGAGACAGTTGTACAGTGCGGCCGTCAAGACCTCAAGCTGAAAGGTGACAAGGATTCGGGGCGTCTTTCACTTGAGGAGCCCTTAAAGAAGTACGGCAACTTCAGGGCCCTTCTACGTTCTAGAGCGAATGGAGGAGACATCCCCTTGGCCAATCATATTCGCACCGCCGCAGCAATGCTCCTTACTCCGGCCCGTAGATTCAAAATGAAATAATTTCGATAACTGGTAAGCTTAAGAAGGAATAATTGCGAAGGAAGATTTCACATCCACCTAATGCATCCGTACGGCCACAAAGGAAATCTCACAGCTTTCTCCGGTTACGTGGTGGTTTCGGGTTTGAATCCTGAACCAGGAAAAATTTTTCTTCAAGTGCGAAGTTTCTGGGGAAGCAGTGAGCTTTTTTTTTGAAGCCGTATGGATGAACTTAGGTGGATGTCAAACCTTTTGCAGAAACTTACTCCACATTCGAGATTTTCCCTAAACTTAGTCGATTAGAAGATATAATTGTAAGACTGTAAATCAGGCCGTATTTTGTTCGGTGCTGGCAGGGTGAAACAACGACAGTTTCGCCAACCGAAGAATTCTCTGTGTGCGGACGCTACGTCCATCCCGCTACGCCGGGCATTCGGGAAGATTTCCTCTGCCTCTTACGTGTTTACGACGTCAGTGCGTCTTGACTGGCTCACACGCTGAAACATTAGTTGCTGAATTTTGGCCTGCATTTGAACATTGATGAAAAGCCAAGGATACAATGAAGCAACAGCAATGAGCGGAACACTCAAGGGTATGCGGGCCCTCATTCAGAACTACTTCCCCATGGCGTTGTACACGCACTGCCGGGCGGACTCCCTGGAGCTTTGTCTGCGCGACGCCTCCGATGCCTACAACATTCGGCGTGCCTTTTCACATTTAGTGAGGGATGCACATTCTTCCGGCTGCCACCAAAATTAATAGCGCTTCTGAAAAAACTTCCGAACAAGCGTCTCAAAGTATTTCCGCCGTCTGGGCCAGTATTGCGAAAAAAGGTGTTTGGAATATCATGCTTCAGTCGCATTGTTTGGAGGCGCACATTCTGAGATAGTTTGCTAAACTCAAGAGTTTATGAACACCTTCCGTTACAACGATACAGCATCCATCGGTCATTGCTTCAATCGGCGAATCGCTTCACTGAACTTTCTTTTAAGCCTAGCACTTAGTGATACATTCATGGTCCTGACATGCCACTTGTCTCTCTATCTGCAGAGCTCATCTTTTGACATCAGCCTCGTTTTGGAACAGGTTGACTTGGAGCGGACTATGCTCGAAGAGATGGGCACTAACATGGAGGCAGAATTCTACAAAATGTTTTCTATATGTCAAGATAGAGCAGCGGAGTTACAAGTGAAGTGCGACCTTCCACAATTGGTAGGAACACAGAGAAAACGGGCAAAGTACCCTGTTAGTTCTGCGCAAGAGTACTACAGGCAAGTCACGGTCGTTTCATGCATAGATGAACATGCAAGCTTCACTAAAACAGCGCTTTTCAAACCATCAGAAAGCGCTGCAGAATTTGCAATTCATATTGCCAAAGCACGCCTCCAATTGCAAACTCGAACGTCTTCAGCCGGCCTTCGATTTGAACCTCAGCGGTTTGAGCACAACTCATATGCTTATACTAAAAGGTGAATGGGAAATCTAGAAAAGAAAATGACAAGTCATGCAAGAGAAAACTTTGAGACGGGCGCTGTAGCTGAATGCAATGAAGCCATCTTCGTGAACGTTCACACACTCCTCAAGATATAAGCAACGTATCCTCATGAGTGCAGCTGCTTAAGCACGCAGGTTCTCGCCACTGAAAGAGTAAAAACTCATTTGAGGAACCGGACGGCTGAAGGGCGGCCTAATGGCCTCGCTCTTATATTTATAATTAATAAGAGGACCAAGGCCGAGACGTCCCGATGATGCGATGGTGTTCTATTTACAAAGATGGCGACTCTTGGTAAAGATGAAGCAGCTCGAGCGAGAGCTGCTCACGCGACTATGGGCACCGATGATGGTGATCACATCGGTGCAGCGATGATGACCGCTATAAAGTTTCTACATCTTCCCAGCCCGCAACGAACCGTGGTCAGTCCGCTTCCATAAACTAACATAAGTTCGTTCCGGTCCGATCCGGTAGGGCAGTCAGACGACGAAATCGTCCCTGTGGCCGTCTTCCCAGCACACGCCGAGCCTGTCGATGCAGTGCACGTAGCCAGGTGAAAATCGTAGCCCATCTTCACAGTGGTGTACTCCGACGCGAGCTCTTCGCATTTCTGCGCTGCCATCTCGAAACAATGACTTGGAGTCTGCCACTTTTTTCTGGAGCTTTGTACATGGACAATTCGGCTGCAGATATCAGATATTTTCTGTTTCTTTAAAACGTGCTTTTCCGCGACTTTCTTTCGTACACTGTCTTGTCTGGTAGGTTCAGCGGCAATCCTCTCGAGATATCTCTGCAAACTTCAGCAACCGGGTCTTCAGCATCGTGCCTCGGTTTTCCTTTTTGTGTCCTCGTCTTGCCCTTGAAGCTTTCGAGGTTCAAACTCCATGGTATCCCGCTTGATATATTCGCATAAGGAGATTCTGCTGGCGTCATGAGGTTCGGTGACCTGCCACCTGTCTTGTTCGTGGACATTTGGCCGACTTTTTCATTGCTCGCGAGAGTAAGGTGCTTTGAGTTTCAAGGTCTAGTGCAGACAATGAAGATGTCACATTCTCAAGACCTGTTTTCGATTGGAAATCTAACCTGAGGTGAGGTTTCTGGTAATAAGGTATGCCGCCATGAGATTTCTTACATAATGTATGCAGAACTTCTACAAAACAGGAAATGTAAATGTACATGATGAAAAACTCTGCGAAAACACAAGAAAAACTGCACTAGCCTGTATAAAACCTTCATGACGAGACAAGCCTGCCCGTGCTTCGGAGTTCGACAGGATTAGCGCACGGCATAAGACCGTTCACATCCACGTCACCGTGAGCCGACACAGTCGAGGATCGCCCACCCCCTTCTCCAGAAAAGAGGCCAGAAAAAAATCTTTCCAGTGGGCATGATGACAACTGCGACTAAGAAGGCTACCAGATGTGTTCTGAAGTCCAAGATACCGCAGCAATTGACACTACACAAGATGGAGACATTAAGGGTTCCAATCGGCGTGTGAGGCACAAGTGCAAGACCTCAATGAACCTATACCTGAGGTCCGCGCGCGGAAGAAACAATGCACAAAAATATGCCTGCGGTTTCATCGCCTGGCCTGGTATTCATAGAGAAGCACACACAAAAAATCAGAATAACGGCTAATTCTAAGCGCACCGGAGGGGCGAAGGTCAGAAAAAGGATACATTCAGACACCGGCTGGATACGCACGACATGCGGAGCTATATCTTCGCCCAGGACTCGGTTACTCAACATTAACGTCGGTTGATAAGACTTCAATCACGTTCGTTTATATCTCGCACGAAATCTTGTCGGGCGGGAGAGTGTTAGATCTTTCTATGTCGACGAAGACGGGGCAGGAACCTAGCTCAACAGATGCAGAGGCTATGAAAAATATGACGACCAAGCGAGGCGACAAGATGACTGCATAGATGAACGGTTCTGTGCGTATAGTGTAAATATGTTGGCTTTTCCCAGACGATGGCCTCCTCTCTTGCCTCCCCGGACGTTTTCCCACATTGTGCTGAAATCCCGGGAATGCAAGCGACCCTGACGAGGTGAGCCATGGAGTGGAAATATACTCTTCGACCGCATTGCTCACCCCGACACGAGCAGTAAACGTCGAACCAGATGAACCGACTGAAACTTGTTCAGCAAAACCTTGTCGATTTCAATCATTCGCTGATCTCCGAAACAACGTCCACTCTAGGACAAACCAAAGACGTCGAGGCCGCAGTTGTATTAGCCAGAATTCAGCATAGCGCCGACTGACTGCGTCGAATCAATGAGATGCTGGAAGCTCTGACTCGCCGAGCCAAACGTGACGTGCAAAACGAAGACGCTCTGGAGTCATTGAAAAAAGCGCGCAGAATTATTGCTTTACTGGAAATAAGTCTTCAGGAACGAAAGGAGAACGCACCACCCCAGATTGCTGTGATAGAAAAGCTAGACCGACCCGAAGGTAGATTTATAAGTACCAGCTACCGTAATGACCCTCAGGAAGAGAACGGAACATACCGCGAACAAGCTACTACAACGTCATCGATAGGTACTACAGTAATAGGCCAGCGTCCCCAAGAATTTTAACCCATAGCTATATCTCCGGCTCAAAACAACAATATACACCTCTATGAGCGGCCACTTAACTGAGGAGGCTCTTGGTGAGGTTTCTTCTAAGAAGTTATGCTCCGCGGGTGTCTCCAAATCGCGTGAGACGTAGCACTGTTCCGTCATTGTAAAAAAAAACTCATTGAAGTTTGTTGGTCAACTCAATGTCTCTATAATTTGGCAGTGTTCGATGGTGTCACACCTTCTATCTTGCAATCGGTAGCACAACCGGATCATAACATGCATAATGTCCTCTTTATATTCTGCGTTAGGTTCCGAATTCCTCATCCAAGTGTTCGATGTCAATAATCAGGTTCAATTTCCTCATTCAACAGTCTGAGTTCAACTTCAATTTTCCGCAGTTGGCGCAGAAAGCTCGTCAACCCACGCAAACGTCGCTCCTCTATACAGTCAGCCCTAATTCGGCTTCTGCGTAGATCACGAGCAATGTACCGCGTCATTTTTCTTGTCATCTTCAGTTCGAGCCGGCGCATTTAGATTGAGGGAACACCTTGTTCGTGAATCAAAGGTAGTCAGTTTTTCATTTCTCGATGAGCTGCGGCACTCCCCTCACCTTTTGGAGAATCGCTTTGTAGACGCATGGAATAAAATCCTCAGAGAGGGGATGCCTCGTCGTCTTGTCTGCAAATCGTGTCGGTCGGGCATAGGTAGCACCATCGTCGATATGTCCATCAAACGGTCCGTCTTCGGCGTCCAGGGGTCCTCCTTCTCGTAGGCCAAAGTTCGGATGACTCCGAAATGCACTGGGCCTTCTTCGCGGGTTTCGGCACCAAAATAATAAATAAGAGGACCAAAGGCCGAGATGTCCCAATGATGCGATGGTGTTCTATTTACAAAGATGGGAACTCAGTGAAAGCTGAAGCAGCTCGAGCGAGACCTGCTCAAGCGACTATGGGCGCCGATGATAGTGATCACATCGGTGCAGCAATGATGACACCTATAAAGTTTCTACAATCTATTCTCCGGATGCAAGTAAGTGTCGATGAAGTTATCGCCATGTTTTTTTGAGAAACAACGACGTATGAAAACTGGAGCGTGAACCGCTCTTTTCGTCCAAGCTACGTGTTCCTTGTTTTTTTTTTGCGGGTTGACTTTTACGATAGTCTACAACCATTTTCAATGCAATCTTTCAAATCGCTTGCTGTAGATTCGAATGTTAGCGTTCTGCATCTTTTTGTGTACTGAAAGCATCCGTGTTTCGGTTCTTTGGTGGTAAATAAAATTGTTTTTCCAACTGTGTCGGTTTTTTGCTTAAGAGTTGCGTGATGAAATTGCTCACGCTCTTCTCGCAGACTTGTTGCAAGAGGGAATGGGAAGCGGGGTAGAGAAAGCGTCGGAAATATCTTATTTCTCGCACATCTCCGTAAGCGGGAGCCTGATTCCTTTCCGTTCCCCTTTTTTGTCACTCCACTTTTTGTCACTCGCTCTGTATGGCACTTCTGGGTGGAGACTATTTTGTTTCAAAGTATTCTTTCCGGTGCACGCAGAGCTGCTTCATTGCAGGAACAAAAACTTGAGTTTCATCTCGGCTTACTCGCCTCTCTTGCTGCATTCCACTTTGTTATCGTTCTCTTCCAGTAATTAAGAGCCTTCAAAATTTTGAGTACTTTTTTTTCTTCTTTGCCTTGGAAAGAGTTTCTTTAGAACAGTTAGGCCTTGGCCACCCTCCCCGATACAAAATGACTGCGTGTATGCTCCTTTTGCTGCATAGATACACGGAAGTCGCCTTGGCTAGATTACAGATAGGGCACATACATGCAACGCACTCGCACCTTCTCACTGTATTTCCAAGACCCCTGTGCAGGAGGTGCGGAGAGGACATATCCGTGATCCACAACCTCATACAATGCAAGCCACTAGAAACAACTTAACACAGACACTCGTCCCAACTATACAGACAACACATTCCACTACAACACCCATCGTGCTTTCTAGGGAACGACCGAGTAATGACCCAGAAGTATACTTTCAAGTCTCTTAGCGATGTGAAGTTTTTACATCTCATTACTTACCATGCATATTTACGCCCTGGCCCTTTACACCAGTCATCTACATTGTCTTTTATATCAGTCCACGTATATTTTTAGTTTAATTTTTTGTTGAATTTAGGTAAATCCTCTCGTCCTAATAAAACAACTTTTCCTTGGCGCTATTTGCCCGTAGATGGCCTTGCGCCAAGAAAATACAATCATCATCATCATCAACACTCACGCACGTCTTCACTTGAAATAAGTCAAGACAATTTATTCGTGGTCACAGTATTGCAAAAAGATGTTTGCAGCAATATTGAGGTGTTGTTGCTGGTCGCTAAATCGGGGAGCAAGGCGGCGAAAAAATGGCCGTGTATCTTCTCCTTTCGTGCATAGATATACAGAAGTCGCCTTGGCTGGATTACAGATAGCGCACATACATTCAACGCACTATATGCGGGGACAACTTTCTGTGGCAATGGAGACAAAGCAACGGAGGGGAGGGGCGAACTGCTTTGTGTTACTGCGCCAAAGTAGTTCCCAGTAAACTAGTTTCGGTTTCGGTTTCAGCGTCACGCATACGCATTTGCTACAGTTCGTTTTTTCGCATGAGCTCTTTGGTTGTGTGCGCTGAACCGCAATCACCAATCAAGCAGGCATTTTGACATCTCCTTCTCTACGTTTCGTTTGATTCTAAGCAAAAGCCAACGCTTTCAGGGGAGAACTCGGACCGACTTATTTTATTAAAGCGTAGACGGTATCGTTGAACTCTGAACCGCCAATAAACACCGTCAATTTTGTCAGAGCTGCAGTTTTGAGGGCAGGCACTGATGTTTAAACTCTTCTTTAGCCGAAATCTGGGTAGCACAACGTGCAGGTTTAGCGTGCTTACATAGCGCAGGCTCGCTGTACCGTTACGGCAGCACGCGCACACTACGGCGCGAAGTGAAATCCCATTTCGATCGCGCTGCTTTAGGCTAGCCCCAAGAAGGTTCGGTGACCCACCACTCAGAAAGCGTATGAGGGAACCTAGCGCTGCCGAATCCATGAATCTTGCGCTCAATCCCAACGCCTTCCTATTCAAATATCTTTGGTGAACATCATGCAGGCTTTCGGGCATGTCTCGCTATACTACATGGCGCTGGTTCATTAGCTCAGGATAGCAGTCGTACTGCACGGGCTAAGTTCCCTATTTTCAGCATAAAGGTGTGTCAGCACTTGGACGGAAGAAACACGTAACGCTGTCTAAACACCTGCACAGTTGGCGTTGGTCGTAAAGTTTAAAAACAATTGGTCACTGAAGATTTTGCCAGTATTGTGGTCACTGACCTGGTAAAGTACATTGCATTAGCTAACTTTGCCAAACGCCAACATATCCAGGCGTTCTCTGAATGGTGGTTAAGCCACCTCTTTCAATTTTTGATGGATGATCACTCCCACACTTCTAGGCTCACTTGCTGAAAAAAAGCACCGTATGCAGTACACTGCAACTGGGGCCGTCAGCAAAATTTTAATCGGCTTCCAAACCAGGCAACAGAATTCGCGTTGGCAGCGTGTAGGCGCAAACTCTTCATCAACATTCCAATTGGCAGCAACAGCCTCCTTTCTTTTTCACTTACATCAATGGTGAGGGAGCATTGTTGGCTCTACATTAAAAATAGCTGGCTGGTATTGATGGCTAAAATTTGATGTTGGCCTCACCTTGCTCTTACTTGTTCCCAAGCCCAACACGTGGGTTCCCCAGTGATAGTCCTGCCGTCCAATTTACCAATTTTGTTTGGGGGGTGACGTGACACCCCACCATAGCTAAGGTGCTCCCAAATTTTGCAAAAATGTACGATTTTGTGGCTATGGCCAGGATTTGCACACACAATTCCACAACCAGCAGAAAAGCTCCGAAACTCAGGGCTGCCACCGCCAATTGCAAACCGTTTGACATCGGTACACCGTGAGCATTAGTCAGCAGGAATAATGTGTGCTACGTAAAAAAATGAAGGAGAAATAATTTGTTTTGTTTCATTTATTTATTTCCTGCATAATCAGCTAGACAAATCTGGAAGCCACTCCAAGTAGTCACACAACCACAAACTTGCACACAAACGCCAGTCACAGGAGTAAAACTTTAAAACCATGGCCCCATCTTTCCAGCCCTCTTGAGCACTCCAATTCACGCAGCCACGTATTTCCAAACATTGCTGGCTCTGTTAGGAGTTATTCGCCGTCACTGAGTACGGTGTACAGTAATTTCTTCATGATAAATGTGAAAACAACAGAGTTGTACCAGACCTTGCACCACAAACATGACAAAGTGACACTACCCATCCTCATGGCAGTGAACATTTCTGTAATTTCTGTTTCATGAGGACGAGCCGTTACCTTTTGGGTGTTCGAGCACATATCATATGGCCCCGGGAAGCTTGTATTTTTTTAAAAGCTAAAGCTGGTAGTAGGGAAACCCACAGCGTTTCGATATTTGAAAGTGAGGCTTTGACGATTCCTATTACTCCTCGCCATTTACCCTGTAAATACGCATTAAAAAGAAATTATTTGAGCTGGAAATGGTCTTTTACTTCACCAATCTACCCTCTGTAGTCGAAAAGACCAATAAAACACGTGGCAAGTGAGTGCAAATGATTACCTCACTTACAATGTGCAACTGAAGGTAGTACATTTTTTTCCACATGACTGAAACAATTACAAACGATAGACAACTCAACAATGCATTTCTGAACATCAGTACCATCTCGCAGTTATTGTAAAATAATTCTTCCAGTCTTGTCATTTCATTCAAAGGTAACTGCTATTTGCAAAGGCTGTTTACAACCTCTTGGGTTGTAATCAAATTTTCCACTGCATTTCTATGGGTGAAACAGGATACGTGACGTGCCAATCCTCACAGCTTGCTACCAGCGCTCGTCGTCAGGTTTAATTTTTTGTATGACAAAGGTACAGCAAGTGCATCTTAGCTGCCACCCACAAACGACCACCTGAATACTAATTCGCATACTGACAACAAGCACTCCTAATGATTGCCTGGTGCTTCACAAATCTGTCACTGTATCAGCAGCTACCTCCTGAGTTGCGGGGCATCAGAAAGGTAAACGAGGTGTCCTGCAAATTGCTGCACACAAGCAGCACCACATAAGCCAACAGAGCGTACTTCCAAGCTTCTGACCACCAGAAAGGAAAACAAACTACCTCGTCACTTGCCACACAAGGCCAGCACCACATAACCAACAAAGCGTGCTTCCAAGCTTCTGGACATCGGAAAGTTAAACAGGGGGCTCTGTAAGTTGCCACACAAAAGCAGCACCAACCGAGTGTACTGCCAAGCTTCCGGTCACCAGAACCGTAAACAAAGCACCTTGTCTCTCGCCACACACGACCAGCACCACAGAAGTCAGCACACACCGCTTTTATCACAGTTCCTCTACGCCGCTCATTTCGCTGTCACTGCAGTCACTAGAGCTCCTGGAGTCGGAACATAGCGGAATCACGACGTTGTAGATTCTGGTGTCAGTAGCACCATCCCGCTCCCCGGCCCCTTTTTCAAGGCGCTCCACATGAGCGCAGTCCCAGACCCAGTTTTCGCGAGTCACGAGGGCGATGGCCTTGTTGTGTAGTCGTTCACTCCACGCCATTTCAATAGGGTTGAATTCACAGTGGTAAGGAGGAAGCCGAACAATGTCATGACCAGCAAATCTGGCCAGGGCTTTAATCCAGTATCTAAAAAACTTGTGTTTGTTCTCATTAACCAGCCGAAAGAGCTCGGGCTTCAACCTGTCATCACACCACGGGATGGTTTTTCCACTCAACCAAGTCTAAATGTTGGCCATGCGCCACGACGTCGAGGGCAGCTTTTCGGTGTGAACACTGTGGTACGGAGAATTGTAATTGACAACAACAATGCGTGGCTCAATGTTGGGCAGAAGTTGTTCTGCAAACCACTTCTCAAAGCATGGGCCATTCATTTCACTGTGGTAGTGAGTGGAAGCACTCTTTAACGCATGGAAAATAAGACACGCTCCTTCCACAAATCCCTTCTCACTTCCAGCATGAAGGACGATGAGCCGACCACCTTTGCCACTTGGTGCACGAAGCCCAGTAGTTAAACCATATCGAAAGGCGTCTTCACGGGATGACGCAGTGGTGCCCTCCCACGCCGTGCCCTTGTTGTTGCCAGAATTGACCCAAGTCTCGTCGATGTAGTATTAGTCCTTGCGAAAATGAAAGGAAAATGCGTCAGTTTTACTTTGGGGAGAAATTTAGTAAAGACAGAGACCGCATTTATTGCTTGCACCAAGCATCATTCTACTACGCAGGCAGGTATGTTTAGTTTTTAGTTACACCACAAAACACCAAAATTAAAAAAAAGTTTGAAGAACGAACACCATCACATGGCTAACAAAATCCAGTCAGTGAGTGTTATTCATACATTATTATAACATGTCGATGCATACTTGTCCCTTCACTTGCTGAACCAGAATAGCATGCAAAATTCGAATAAGAGGCAGGGATACAGAAAAACGCCATGAAAAAAATAAAGTGATCGCCAGTGTGCATGCGGAGTGGTGTTGATAAGTAACTCTCAGCAATAAAATATTTGGCTGTACGAGAACTTCCATCGTTATTTTTTCTTGTTACATTTCAGCTGTCAAATAATATTACATACAGAATTTTTATTTTAGTCGCCGACATTTAGTACGCCAAATCGAAACAGTAACCACGTACCGTTTCTGCTTTCGCATTTCTTGAAGGATCCGCAGATATTTCCGCCACCACCCAACGATGTCATCCCTTTCCAGAAGCGCAGAGTAACATGTTCGCTTCCGAAAAGCAAATTCAATGTCATTCAGAAGCCGACTCGTTGTTCTGACACTCAGCTTCGGCACCCCCATGTCGGGGTCGCTGGTCACCTCGCTGAGGATCTTTTCTGCAGTTGGCGCCTCGTTGCGAATGAAGTACTGATGCACTTTCCGTCGGACAGCAGCAAGGGTGAAGCTGTCGTACCCTGTACTCTTGCCTTTCCTGTTTTGCAGGTGGGTTCCCAGTCGACAAACGAAGCCTTTTGCGCTTTGGAGACTTCGGGTTGCCACGCAAAACCCCATTTTTGAGCCGTGGGACCGTACGCTCGCTTACGCCGGTAGCTGGCTAACCGAACAAAATGCGGAGACGGCGGAGTCCTGGTTGCTTCAGCCTCACTTCGGCATACACGTTGCAGACAAATTGCTTTGTCTGTTTTGAAAGCTTTTGGTTGCGAAGCTTTTTGAAAATCCTTTGAGGAGCATGAACTGGCGGGCAATCTCACCGAAAAGTAGGTGCTGTCCATGAAGACACCGTTTTTTTCTGATGAGAACTGTCGCGCCACCAGTGGTAATTTCCGCAACCGAACAAAACCGAAAATTTGAAAAAGTAACCCTTACTGGCGATTATATTCTGGCGATTTGTTGGCATTGTCAATCCAATCGAGAAAAAAAGAAATATATGTTTTTGAATGGCATAGGTTATGTGCATTAAATATTTTTTTAGAACTACTTCCAACTGCCCAGCGAAATGTCGTAGTTCAGCCGGTCACTTCGCCCCGCCTCCCGTAGCTTTCTCTCCATTGCCACAGAAAGTTGTCCCCAACTACAACACGTTCTCACTGGATCCCCAAGACAACACATTCTGCTACACCCATCGTACTTTCTAGGAGACGACCGCATAATCGCCCAGATGCGTACTTTTATGTTTCTTAGTGATGTCAGGTTTTTACATGTCATCTTACCATATATATTTACGCCCTTGCCCTTTTCATCAGTCATTTACATTGTCTTTTACGTCATTTCACGTAAATTTTAGTTCATTTTTTTTTAATTTAGGTAAATCCTTTTGTCCTTATAAAAAAATTTTCCTTGGCGCTATTTTTTCGTAGACAGCCTTGGGCCAGGAAAACACCACCATCATCATCATAATTATTCCTCACGCACTTTTTCCCTTGAAATAAGTCAAACAATTTATTCGAGGTTGCAACATTGCACAAAGATTTGTGCAGCAATATTGAGATGTTGTTGCTGGTCGCGCAAGGAGTAGGCAAGGCGGGGAAACAATGCCCGTGTATCTGCTTCTTTCGTTGCAAATGTCGACAAAAGACGATAGCCTTTATCGACATTTGCCAAGCAAATGCCTCCCTTCGCTTTCCGCTCACCTCTTATGCTATTCATCTCCTGTGGCACTTCTCCGAAGATAATAAACAGGCTAGAGCTTTTCTAAAGTCAATTTTAATTTACCGTGTTCTACTCCTGCAGGCCGGGTGCTCTATGCCAGCGGTGCCATACAGTGGAGACGCGCGTGAATCAGGGCGCCCTACTTGAAAGTTTATAGAACCACATTTCCTTACTTCACGTGCGTTCCAAGCGAAACGTGCAACCTATCTACAGGAGCATTTTCTTGCTGTTGCCATTTGAATTTTTAAATGCAGCGAGGTTGCGCGGTTAACAGCAGGCGACGGTTTTGTGCAGTTGATATAGTATTTCGTTTGCTTTGGCAAAAACCAAGCACACATAAATTTTTAAATAGAACACTGCAATTATCACTCATGCATCGATTTTCTGCCTAATATTTGTGTAATGTCTTGTTCTTGTTCAATAATGTCGACAAGTATGAACATTACCACAAAATTAGATATTTAGGTATCGCTGCTCGTGTATAAGACGAGTAGTTTTTGATTAACTTTCGCAGGCTTTAAAAATCGAGTGACAAAAAGGCAGACAGAGCGACAGACGGACCAAAATTGCCCCGTTCAAGTACCCCAAGAAAGACTATCGTCTTTAAAAATCCTGGCTGCGTACCTGTCATGACCAAAAATGGTAGCGAGTCGCGTAGCCAATTCCGAGGACACCGCGCAGAAGTCAAGCGGTGTGTGGTTACGAAATACAGACAAAAAGCCTGACAGCGAAGCCGAGTGTTGTCGCGACGAAGCCGAGAGGGTATATAAGCGTGAAGCACAAGGAGGAGGGGAGCGGCAAGAAAACAGGAGGCAGAAGGAGTATATAAGTTTCAAGGAACGAGCCATGGGGACACGGCCACGACACCGACTGTGCCTACCAAGCCTGGGCAGGAGCGGACCGACTTCGCATCGCCTGCGGCGTCAAGTCGCACCACGAACCCTCCGCATACGTAGTCACAGCGGTGACATTCGGGCACCTACGGCCGAAGACCACGCTCTGGCAAATTTCGCTTGGATGGCCCCCAAAAGCTACATTCGGCCTCCTCCTGGAGACCTCCGGCAGGCAGCGGCTACCAGGGGGTAGCCAGCCATGAAGAACTTCGGGCACGCGGTACCAAGCCCGTCCACAGAACGACCCAGCACAGCGACGGCGACATCAGGACGAGGCGGGAGCCGTGGCCATGCAATGGGTGCGACATGTCAGCGCTGACGACTAGGGTAGTCCAATCCAAAAAGAATACAGTAGTAGGACACGGCTGGAAGTTGTCGGGATAGAGATATCACGTCGGACGTGATGCACTGGGTGTATTTGAAATAATTGTGCAGAAACGAATTGTAGGGACTTTTGGGTTTTGATTGAAATTATATTTTGGCTATATTTATTTAGGCGTCTGATTGCTTATACCTTTTGTGCAACTGATTTCCTGAGTTCATTCCGTAACGGTTTTCAAGCTTGTAGAATAAAATTTGTGCGTTTGTAAAACCTGTGAAGAGCTCTCTCCCGTGCATTTCTCTAAACTGGTCACCACATAACCACCATCATCACGTCTCAACGGTGCAAGTATACGTAAACAGAGAATAAATATGCATTGATGTCGGTCTGTGCCACCACGTTAAAAAATAGTCGTGTGCCTGCCTATCAGTCAACATTTGTTTCGCTCCCATGCAAAAAATATTTATTACGAGCGCGCTTCGGAGGGGTTAGATAAATGTAAAGCAACTTAGCTTACTGCGAGACCGCTAGAAAATTCCAGCTCCAGCACGTTCATTCGCCGCACCAGTGGCACGAAGCAGCCCATGTAGACTGCCCAAGACAGCATCTTCTTGTATGTGCTTTGCGATTTGTTGAACCTCCAACCATTAAGCATGTGGACTTTAATCTGCAAAACACAAAGCGGGAAATTACGTGACAGAATAAGCGGGGTCTGTGAAACAAAAGACCACGGTTACAACTTATTAAAAAAGCAGACATATCACATCATGGAGCGCGGTTTTGTTTGCTTGTTTCTATTTATTTTATTGATACGATTTGTTCTTGTCTTGTATTCTGCGGAGATAAAGTGCATTTATCAAAAAATACGACACTGGCCTTCCCGACAATGGGCACAATTTTAGGGACCTTTCGCTTTGATTTACACCGTCGCGACCTTTCGCAGATAACACCAGCCGCAACAGCGTTTGGGCTTAAACTGATCTATTCCCAGCTAGCGTGAGTGTGCGCTGGAGAGCAGCCACCGGCTTTGTAGTCAGCGCCGTTCGCTACATGGCTGCCCCCGCACAGCAGGAGGCCCTTGTGTTTCCTACGGACGGTATTTTTTGGTTTAGCATGAAAATCCCAGGGCAGGGTGGTTGATACGGGAGAGGCCAGAGTTAGTCTTTGGGAGATGACATAGCCTGGTGTTACTTGGTCGGCGGCGACCTCGACTTGGCGGCCGTTAAGGTCAACGGTGAACGTCTCGGAGTGTCACTCGAATGTGCTGTATGGACCATCGTAAGCGGGAGTTAGAGGACAATATGCGCCATCACGCCGCTAGGAACACGTGAGTTCAGGACGAGAACTCTTGGCTCATGAAGGCGGAGTGCTTGATATGCTGTCGAGAAAGGCGAGCCGGATTAATTCGAAGAGGCGATGGATGTCAGCTACGTAACCAACCAGGTACGAACGTCCACCGGCAGGCGGACGTATAATAAAGTCTCCGCGGAGACGCAGTGGGAAGCCGTATACCAGTTCAACTTATGTGCAAATAAGGCAACCCTGAAAGCCTAGCACCGGCCGAGTAAGACAAGAGGATGGTTGCGCGTCCAATGTTCGCGTGGCTCGTAGGTGGTGAAAGTTGCCGTGAGTTGTGGATATAACCGTTCCACCATCCCTTTTGCGCACGGATTATAGCGGGTGATGTGGATGTGGCGTGCTCCTAATAAGGAAGCTAGAGCGCTTGACAGAGGGAATTAGAACTGACGTTCGCGAATCAGTGGTGAAGACATCAGGGCAATTCAAGTCGGTCACCCAGTCGTTAACAAACGCTGTAGCTACTGTTTCCGCTATGATATCAGCGATCGGGATCGCATCCGGCCAGCATGTGAAGCGGCCCCCCGCACATCAGCCAGCAAGTAGGTGGCACCTACCGACGGCAGTAAAGGACCGACCAGGTCAATGTGCACGAGCTCTAAACGAGTGTCCGGAAGATTGAATTGCGGAACAGGAATAGCTGAGTGCCTTGTTACCCTGACACGTTTACACTGGAGACAGGTGCTTGCCTAATGGTAGACACCTGCCTTCATGCAGGGCCCTAACCACCGGGCTGTATGCCAGGCCGTGATTTTTTTTTTTACTGAGCAGAAAAAATACCCATTTCCTGGTTCAAAAAGGTCCTGTTTTTTCGCATTTTCCCCTAGATGTTTGTAAACAATACCCTGCAAAATTTCAGGCGTCTTCTTTCGGCAGCTTGTACCTATTAAAGTCGATTCATTTCGCTTTTTGGGTGCTAGGCAGGAACTTGTGTCTACTTTACGTTGCCTACCCTGCGCTAATGCCGTTAAAAAAATAATGGTTTCAGCGTAAACAACACTCTACTACACGTTTCGTGCAGTGAGCATTTCACTATGCAGTTCACATTTTGTTACAAAAAGCATGCTCACTTTGCATGTTAAGTAGAGTCGCACGTTAAAACTGCCAGTATCAAAGGAACAAGCCATGTGGAGCAATTGAGGCCATTTCAACTAATCACCAGCACTGCTGGGCCATCTCTCGTTAACAGCACGTGGACTATGGCGCCCCCGAAATACTTTTTTGCATATTGCAAGAAATACATGCAAACAGGCATCAGTCATTCCACCACTGCCCCTTCACGCATTACTAGCTCCATTTCATGGAGTAGTCATTCTTCGATGCTCCCTCCTCTTTTATTAACTGGATTGGAAGAGATCTTTAATGACTGTGGCTTGCGGGAATAAGGCTGCGGATATTTTAACCCGAAACAGAAGAAGTCTTAAGGTATCCTTTTTAAAAGAAAACAAAGTAATAAATGATGCGAGCTCCGGTGTACAGATACTGTTTTCGCATTTTGTCACCACGATACAAACTTTCCACCATAATTTAAATGTTAACTTTTTCTCTTTTGGCCAAAACTACCCCCAGGAATTTCCCAAAACGGGGAAAATTCACCGCACGGAACATGACATCCACGTTGAATATTGCCATCCAGGGCGTCAAAAACAGCTCGACAAAACGTCGTTAATACGTATGGTCGAGAGACGCCGGTTGATGTGTCGCAGGTGATTGTACCTTCAATAAACGGCAACGGAACATCTGTGAAAGGTTGTGTGAAGAAGGTAGCATGTCATATTTCTAGCTCAGCGACTTGTTGCTAAACATAAACTTGTTGCTAGACTCGTTGCTAAACTTAGACTTGTTGCTAAACCTACACTTAGACACTAGTCCGTATTTAAAACCTAGGAACACGCGCACCGTCAGGGGTAGCCATGCGGGCCAGTTTCTTGCAATTAATGCCAGGAGTAGACAGTTTTAAATACTCGTTCCTACCGAGAACAATAGAAGACTGAAATGCACTTCCACAGGCTGCAATTTCTGTGATCAAGGTTATTCAGTTTGAGTTGTCCCTGCTTCGTCATTACTCATTATAAGTTATTAATAGCTGCTGTAAAGTTTTAATCGTGTGTTCTTGCATTTCCGTGTGCTTCTGTCTTACGCGCGCGCTCTACACATATTTCTTTGTGTAGTTCCTGCGCATTCCATTGAAGAACACTTGCTCGCCGCTTGTATGCGGGGATGTTGCTTGGCTGATGAGACCCCGTTGTTGAACACGTGTTGCTTGTCTTCATTGTCGCTATAGCTTGCCACTGCGTGCAAATGGTATCTGTGCTCAAATTTGGTATTCGTTTTGTGTATGAAAATGCGTCTTTGTATCGGGCTGAGAAGCTTTGTTAGTGTTATTTCTTTTGTGTCTACCACAACGTAACGGCCCCACTGGGGCTAACAGTATCATTAAATAAATAAATAAATAAATAAATGAAGCTGTTCCACCGAAATTAATTGGGGTGAGGACAAAAGGGCTGCGATGCAAGACAGCGCATCATCAGCAGTGTTGATCGGGCCACTGACATGAAGCAGATCGACGGTAAACTCCGAGACAAAGAAGAGCTGTCAGATCTCACGCGACATGTACACGCTGCGGTTTGCGTTCGAAGGCGCACGTCAAGAGCTTGTGGTCCCTAAGGATGTAGATGTCCCCGCCTTCGAGGTAAATGTTTGATTGCAAGGTATATAGCTACTGGTTCGCCTTGCAGATAGTGTACCTTGGTTCAGCACGTTTCAGCTTCTAGGAGTAGAAACCTAGCGATTGCCAACAGGTGACGAACTGCTCAACAACGTTCGATAATTACGCGAAGTTGAGCACCAGCCAACGGGTTGTAGTAACATGTCGGAGAGGGCCCTTTTTCGCTGCAGAAAGGCCGTCGTTGTTCGCTCGCTCCACTCAAAGGGCTCTCCAGGTCCTGTCTCAGTGGGCAGAAGATCAGTGAGAGGCAGCATCTGTACGGCCCAACTCGGAATGAACTGTTTTGCACGTATAGCAGGCTCAAGAATCCCAGACTCCATGTACCCATAGTAACACGGCAGACAACTTGTACATTGGCGGCCCCTACTGGTAGCGGGCGCGCGCCAGCGTCTATCATCTATGCCCGTCAAACTATGCTTCGACGCCCGCCAACGGCTACTCTTCCGGATCCTCCGGAGTGCCTCCTGCTGCGGGGGCTACCACTGGGATGGCCACAGAAGACCCACGTCAGAACCTGCGGCGCAACGACTAAGCCTATCCCAACAACTCTACTGAGCTCAGCGACGGCGGTACCACCACCAAACCAGACGACTATGGCTACCACCGCGTCACGGCAACCGAAAGTCTCCGCCACGTCAGCGACAGGTTACGCCCATCCGATAGGGACACTTAAATGTAGGACAATAATAAGATGTTCCAACGACGGCCCTTAGCTCTGGGTGATTAGATATTATCAATTATACGTTTCTTGAAATTGACTGCTTACACTCGTTTTTGAGGTTTCTTTTGGCCTTGACTGTTTGTCTTGGGGAGGATTATTTAGGTGGTCTAGCGTTCTTAGGGTTCATGTCGTTCTGTTTGTAAGTGTGCTTTCCCATATAGTAAGGGTTTAGGTGTGTGGTAGAATTGTGTGTTTTGTTCAGCATGTTGACAGCTCTTTAGTATAAATTTGTGTTTCGTTCAGAATGTCCACAGCTCTTTCTGGACTGTCCCTCTGAACCAGTCAAGACACCACGTGACAGCATAATTTTGCTTACTTGGTAGTTTGCTGCAGTTTCATTGCCATTTGCCTTTTCCGCCATCATCTTTTGCTGCATCTCTACGTGAGTCTTCTCGATGAGGTACTGGTACCTGATGGCCCGATCTGAAAGGAAGCCATGATTACGACACAGAAAGATTGGTGCAGCAAAACCCCTGCGTTAATCAAACGACAAGATGCAATGCATGCCTCTCATTCAATTTCTGAGAATCACTTCTTATTCTCAAGTATGCTTGAATACCTGTATTCTACCTCACCAATTCAACACTAAAGCAAGTTGGAACATGCGTTATGGTCCCGTCGCACTGATGCGAGTTCGATCGTCACTGTGGATTAGGCATTTATGCAACAAAATCGAGGGAAAATTTCGCCCACCTTTTTGCTCTCCAAATTCGCACTTAAAATGCGAAAGGTGGGAAATGCATTTATCGCACCAGGCAACACTCGTTGCCGACTGCCACAGACCAGCGAATACCCTTTTACACTCGCCGTGGCATTTCACAAGAAATCAACGCAGCAACAAATGTGACAAGAAAGAAGTGTCCCCCTAGAAATTCTGTAAACAAAAACACCTCTCTTTGAGATCTGCGCAGCACTGGTGGCAAAGATGCGCGTCCCGCTGGGTCCTTTTTCCGACGGGATCAGCCATTGTAATTGGAGAGCTAAGAAACAGGCCAGAGAATCAATTCTGCCTACGACAAAACCCGATGCGAGGCAGGAGTGTTGCAAAAGGGCAGTTCTATCACAGTCCAATTGTTATCTGAGGAATTAGAACTTTCCGCAATTCTCTGGCCTTCACTTCCATCTAATGACAAATTTTGCCCATCCTCACTCGTGAAATAGCCCGGAAGTCCAATTCCATTCATGTAATTCCTCAACGTTGAACTACCTCCTTGGTCTGTATGGAGTTACCTACAAACGTCACCTAGAGGTGACGTTTTATACACGTTGAGAACTCCAAAAATATACATACACTTCGCAGGTTGTATGTATGGTAGCAGATGGCTAACACCTTAGGCAGAGGAACAACCCTTTTTATTGCCAATGGCGAGTATTCCTAATCCCTAATATAACATTAAACGAAAGCTTTCTTTTTATCATTGATGGTGACGGTACACGAAAACGCAATGAAGGAAGGCAACAAGGAAAGAAGTAAAACGATGGTTGAAAAGCGAAGCTTTGTGTGGCCGAAAGCCAACGCCTTCGAAATGCAAAATCCAAATAGTTACCCCCAACGCGCACTGCACGAAAGCCAGCTTACACAATAAACTTGCACAAAGCCACATCATGCACAGGTGACAGTCAACACTTCATGCGTTGGCAATCCCCCAACTGGGGCGCGTGCCCAAACAGTTCAAGGGCATCATCATCATCAAAGTCCAAAATGAGACGACAGCGAAGGGCTCCCTCCCGAGATTGGACTTTGATTCGACTTGGTTCGGAAAGCTTCGGAAGTCAATCAACTTCGTCTTTATTTTGCATGACCAGCATATTCTAATGCCTTGTTATTGCAGGGTGCTAGAGGAAGAATATAATGTTGTCTACTTATATCGTTTTGCACAGCCTGTCATGTGTTTTCTGACTATGTGCTTCACATTCGTCCACGCCAACGCCATCACAATGTTGTAGCTAACTCACAATCCACGTCGCCCGTGCCTTGCTCGCATCGACATGCACTTGTCATCCTTAGCTTTCTAGTGCACTGAACAGAATTGCTATCGTGCGGGCGCCATGGAGATTAGCGTACCGTCACGGAAGAGCCTAGCCTTGAATTCACCGTATGAAAGTCGCCTCCTCATCCACATTAGCTCATTCAACTTGTCGATTTCTTGCTATTGACATTGCCTGTTCAATACAGAACAATATTTAGGGCAGCTCTAGTTGCCCTGACGCAAGTTGGAACATTTTTACGATTCTCTCTGAGGCTCATACAATATTCTAAGCAATCCATACCGCGAAGTTGCGGAGGAGGGGTTTAGGGTTATCACTCGTCTTTTATGCGTACGTTTGGTTTGTACCCCGCAGTACATCAATGGTGGAGCCCACAGTACAACCAGTTAGTGCACATGGCTGCCTCTCACCTGGGAGACCTGTGTCTTAAATCCTCCCATGGTTTTTATACCCAACCACACTTTCTAGGACAAAAGCTACCGCCAAACATCGTCAGTCTTCAACGCCTTCCGAAATTCTACCCAGTTGGTTTTAAAACACCTTAAAACATCTACACTTAAATGGAGAAATTATTGTAAATAAGATCTGTGAAACCTGTGCTACTTCAAGAGCCAGCCTGGCTGCTGATTCTATATGAAGATCAGCAGTTTGTCAAAACGGTCGCCCATTCGATTTTATATAAAAGGTGCTTGAATTCATTCCTATTCCAATTCTTGAAGTGTTGGCGCCATTCTATTCCATTTCCATACCATGCCGCGTAAACTTGGAATTAATCCACGGTCCTTCAAGTTCCGAAGTGCTGGCTCCGCAAAACTGCAAGCAACGACATGAACGCCTGATAGCACCGGCTGTTCTTCTCCTGTCCGCTTTTATGCGTTTTTCTTTTAGCAGTTCCCGCTAATTTAAATCTCAACACGCCGAAGTAAATCCTGGGCAATAAAGTCCACCGTAGTGGCAGCTACTGCTTAAAGAAACTGCGCAACACAGTTTGAAAGTTTAGAAATTCAAATTCTTGTAAAACGTAGTCAACCAATACAAACCAGTAATTTAATTAGCCGTCGCCAATCATCTCTGCCCAAAATTATTGCTACATGCCCGTCAGATAACTTAAAACCTTGCTCAACAAATTTTTCTTTCTTTCGCGGTGTTGGCGTACTTTGACTACTGAAATTGCGTCATTACAGCGGTATGGCGGCTATGGGGCGGCTGTCGTTAAGTTGCAGCACTTAACGCATACAATAGCCACTTGAACAAGAAAGCCACGAAGGAAAGCAGAAACTAAGGCCTGTCGTCTTATACGGGAAAATCAGGCATGCTGCTCCGTTCTGGCGATAACTACAGCTTTTGCACTGCTTCCAGACGCATAAGAAAAAGGAAAAGCGTTTATAAAACGTGATGTAGAGTCCACGTGGAGATTTTAAACGTGCGCCAAAATCTGGGAAAATGCAATTGTTTTTATGGGCAAGACGTAGCGTATGTTGGCATTCTATGATTTACTTAGTTTTGGATTGATTGATTAAATAATCATGGATTGTTTGATGATTGATTGATTGATTGATTGATTGATTGATTGATTGATTGATTGATTGATTGATTGATTGATTGATTGATTGATTGATTGATTGATTGATTGATTGATTGATTGATTGATTGATTGATTGATTGATTGATACACCACTTCACGCCGTACGTTGACGTTAACCAGGGAGTAGTAGTATTCCAATGCCTTGCGTGGGTTGAGTGACCCCCACCAACTATTATCACTAGTACAATTCTCCTCTATTGTATACATTTGGCAGGATCGTGCAATGCAAATTACTCAGTACGAAAGACTACCGACGAGGGCAGAAAATACGCGCGAACCACGCCTTCCACAATTAATGTCGTTCCGTTTATCTCGGCGGCAATATAAACGCCTTTGAAAATGACGAACGACCTTGCTTGTACTGAAGTCTGGTCAGATCACCTTCTGTTCGCTGCCTGTTAGGATCCAAACGAGAAAGCAAGTGTTCAAATTTAGCCATTGTAAACGTAGTTATCACGAGCGAAGGAAAATACAACGCACTCAGTGTTTCTTAAAAGTTTGCCTTTCCTTGAAACTTCTCGGACTGCACTCTAACGGCTTCATCTGGATTATTGGATTCTGCCGTTTGCTCGCGCTGAAGGATACAAACAACTCAGAGGGCGCCCCATCGATAGCTAGACTGAAAGACCAAGAGCCGGCAAAGAAGCCGTCAACCTCTCGACTAGTCCCTGTGAAGTTCGGGCTCCTCATTTAATTAAGGAAAGCCGCCGGTGGTTCATGTTCGGCGTCGCGTACGCTGGTTGCGGCTATTCTGTGTTCCTTTCATGTAGCCGCACGGACGCCAAGTTCGGAGCCGCGGAGAGCGTGTGTTGTGCCTGTACTTTTGTGTGTCAAAGGACGGGGGCGATTAGCCTGAGTACCTCTGTCGCGTCGAAGGTGGCTGGGTCATTCGGCATAACAAGCTGACGGGAGGCCAGATGATCGTATCTCTTAGTGTTGAAAGCGCGCGCCGTGTAAGTTTGGAAAATCTTCGACTCCGGCGGCGGGCGCTCTTCGTCGACGGGTCGTTCGCCTCGACGATGGTCGCCTCGGCTGGCAGCGTCTCTCCCCGTGGTCTGTCCAGGTGGGCGGCGGCGCCCCTTCGTCTGGGAGGGAATTAGCAACCCTCATTGCCCGCGCGTCGCGGGACAATGGGGGCGTCGCGGGAGGCGCCCGCGCGGAGGGAGGTCAGCCGCGCGAGGACCGCTCCGGGCCCTCGGCTTGGCTGTTGTTTGTGCAGATGCCGCCCGCTTAACGTAATGGATGGTTCACTTAAGGCCGCAGATGTCCTGTATTTTCTGGCCGGGTGTAACAGCGTGCGTAGGAAACGCACTTTGAGTGCATAAGAGAGAGGGTTAGGTCACGTGACCGCAGGTGAGGACATGTGTGTGATTGGCTGGTTACTGTGGCCAATCAATGGTTTGTAATAATTGTTTTGAAAGGTTTTTCTCTCTTTCTTGAACGCCCCCTTTTTGGAGGCGGGGTTTTTGCTATCAAAACCGAAGTGTTGGGTTTTGTCGAAGTTCGGTCGAGAGGGGATCTAGTTTAGTATAGATCTCGGCCGAACAGTCTGCTGCTGTCAGAGTGACAATGTAACCGTCACTCTGACCTGCCGTAAAGTTGGAGTTTTGTAAATAATGTAAATAAACCTAATATCTAGCAAGGAAGGCAGTCCTCATCCCTCACCCGCTCCCAGCATCGGTCGTCGGTCCTCGGTGCGAGTCGAGATTGTCCTCTCGGCTCGCGCATCAAAAGAACATCACTATTTCGTCTCCATCAGTTCGCCAAGAAGATGGAGAGGCGAAATTTAACTGGCGCAGTCGACAGGATGACCACGACCATCGGCTGGAGCTGGTGGGGCATTCCGGAGAGACTCCTTCAACGCAAGGTTCGGCTCCGACCAACGACGAGCCAGACTCCAAGCATCGACGGGGCGACACCTCAGCGGGAGGCCTCGTGAGTTCCGGCTCAGTGCGGCAGCAGCCGCGATTCAACGGCAACGGGGCGACACCTCAATGGTAGGCCTCGCGGGCTCCGGCCCAGGGCGGCGTAAGCCGCGGTTCAACGGGGCGACACCTCAGCGGGAGACCTCGTGGGGTCCGGCCCAGGGCGGCGGAAGCCGCGGTTCAACGGGGCGACACCTCAGCGGGAGGTCTCGTGGGCTCTGGCCCAGGGCGGCGTAAGCCGCGGTTGAACGGGGCGAAACCTCAGCGGGAGGCCTCGTGGGCTCTGGCTCAGGGAGCGCGGCGTCATCCCAGCGGCGAGAGCTGGGCGTCGGGTCCACGAGCTGCTGCACCAGCGACACTGCGACCCGACCGAACCCGGAGCGAGCACAGGTGGGCCCTGATTTGTTTTCTCCGGGTTCACCATGGCCACTATGCTAACGGGATGTCGCGGCACCGACCGGAAGGTTAGTGCCATTGTGCTCGAGATCGAGGAGTTGAGAGCGGAGATAGCTCTCAAAAATGCCCAGCACGCTTTAGAAAAAGCAAGGCTAGCGGGTAGCCGCGGCGCGGGGAGCCCGTCCGCATGGGCAGCTGAAGAGCTTAGCGCTCAATTAGCCCAAGGGCGAGCGGAGATCGCTTATGAAAAAGCGAAGCTTCGCAAGATTGGTGGCCTCGAAGAGGACGCCAATGTTTTCACGGTGTTTGTTCCCTCGTGGGCGCTTCGAGCGCCACGGGGTAAGGAGAGTGGGAATGTAGTGGAGGTTGGCGAAGCCACCCCAGTTGTTGTGCAACACGGTAGCGTTCCCACTGCTACGGAGGAGATTGTGGAATCTCGTAAGACAGATGTCTTAGCTGCAGCAATTGCGTCTGTTGCGGCGGGCAGTGTTGCCGTGGCCACGCAGGAAAATGTCGAGAGTAGCACCGCCCCATGCGCCGACATAGATTCCGCGGCCGACCGCGAGGAGCCCCGCGTGGATGAGCTAACGCAGAGATTGAGCGAAGCTGCAGTAAGCATTCTCATCTCGGAGGAGTCAGAGGAAGCGCAGGGGTCATGCAAGGGTAGCGGAACGGCGCGCCTAATCGTTGAGCTTCCGTGCGCAAAGCAGGAATGTGCAGGCGGCCCGCGGCGTATTGCGCGTAGGTCGATTCCGACGGGCCCGAGAACGCGGGACGCGGGGGCAGGTGTGGCGGCGCAGGTGCGACATCGTCGTACGCGCTACCGCCGAGTAGGGTGTTCCTTTTTTTCCCAGGAGCAGAGGACACCGCGAGCCAAACCAGGGTTCGTGTAGAATCAGCTGGTGGGGGGTAAAGAGAATTTATTATAACCCACATATTGGCGCACAAACGGAATCAGCTTCCGTGCGACGGTCGGTGTGTGCCACCGTGGAAGGAGGTGTACGCGCTGAATAGGCCTCCTGCGCTGGAGTTTTGGCGACATGCAGCGCCCCTAGCGGCCGACGCCTCTGGGTAGTACAAAAGCAGACGACCCTCGCCACCCTCCATGTGTTTTCAATTACAAGCCAGAGTGAAAGTTGGTTGTGGCGCTTTGTGGCGTGTTTAAATCACTGCATACTGTATGAAATAGCCCCTAAAGTAGCTGCAGAGGCTAAACAAAATAATATCCGCAAAAAGAAGCCGATTTGTCGGCTTTCTTTTGAGCGAGCTGTCGCGGTGTCGCGGTGGTCGCGGCGTGGGACAGTATATCGCCAGGTCGGGTGGTTAACTGTTTGACGACAGTTAGTTTTTTCTTCTTGCGTGCGGTCGACAAAGGAAAGTTCACGAGTAGCATAAACACGGAACGCTGCTCATCTTACATCCTGAGGTAACTGCAAATGTTGCTTCATCGGGAGCATGCAAGCGAACGCAGAATGCGCGGCTGACTCAGCTGACACTGCTGGCCTGGCACCGCTTTGAAACGAGTGGAAATTTTGTTTTGTATTTTGCAAACTAAATGATTCTTGCGTAACGTTTTACGCCGCACGATTTACGAACGGCAGGGTACATAGCGAGTAGGTGGGGCAATAGCGCCAATTAAATAAACAAATTAAGCGCTATTAAAGGACGCAAAAAACACGCACCAAATCAGCACGCCCTGCAGAGATGTGTACTTCTATAACATCACATAACACATGCCGCATACACGGCGCGGGGCCCCGAATATTTCTATACGATCATCACTGACAAAGTTGGTTTTCTAGTGCAGGGGTCGTACGCCGACACGCCAGTTATGACTTCAAATGGAGTTAGACAGCGAGACAAGAACAGAGAATTGGTGTCCTCCAGTTGAATTCCCCCCCCCCCCCCTCCCATCCTTCACACTTCGCCAGATTATTGTCAAATATTATTAGAAATTCGCTGACTTTTTTCTCTTCGCATTCAAAGCCCCCCTTCCTCCTCCTCCCTCCCCCCCCCCCTTTCCGATTTGCCGTCCAGCCCTCGGCTGTGTAGGCTGCATGGACTCAACCGTTGCTGACCCTGATTCTAGGCTATTAGGTGCGAACTGGGAATGTATGCTGCAAGAGCGTAATTAAGTAAAGTGAGAGCAAACAAGGAAAGCGAGCGGCCTCTTAGATCGCCCGACCACTTGTTTTACGGCCACTAATTTCGGAATCGAAAACCGATTTCACGCTTCTGACGGTCGCGGCATTTTGTCACTGAGACACGCAACAAAACGGCTAGCTAACGCTGCACCATGTATTCGTAACGGCGACGCAAGCGAGCACTGTTTAATGAAAGCGCACACATAGTGTGCAGGTACGCAAAGAGCGGCGCACCGCAGCAGGCGAGCCTGCGGTCCGTCGGACTCGCTGGCTTTTTAAAGCGCGATCATCGCCGATTGCGTCACTCTTCTTTTTTGATCGGCTGTTTTTGAGAAGTCTTTGTCACCTAGAGTATTAGTTTTAAACTAGAAATTTTACTTAAAATTTCACTTCGTTCGACCATCGATCGGTGATCCTGCGAGTAGCAGACGCCGTCACGGGCCCGGCACTTTCGTCGGCGCTGTAGACGTGTTTAGCGCTGCAAAGCTTTTTCCCCTAATGCCAAGTTGATCGCTGAAATAGATCTGACGCGTCGGGGATGAGCTGGTGACCACGTCGCAAAATAATCGGGAGCGCCGAGCTCATTTGTCTGCTGTCAACACGGGATCCTATGAGACCCGCGCAGCTTTGTACTACCCGGAAGTACTGCCCGGACGCCGCTTGCGCAGCGCCCCTGGCAGCGCAGGAGGCCTATAGTATGCAGTGCGAGACAGGGACGGTTCAGCGTTGTTTGCCGCACACTTAGTTGTTAGCGTTTTGCGTTTTTTTTTGTTTTTTTTTATGTGTAGGGTTCGCCCAGATTAGGATTATTGTTAGTTTTACCTCTACTGTCGTTCTCCCCCTTGTAGTTAGTTTTCTTTTTGTGTGTGCATGTGTTGGTTGCGTTCAGCTGTCGTAAGGCGTGTAATTTGCGAGCAGCGTAGTTTGGCGGTTTTAACGCTGTCTTCTTGTGAAGCAGAGCCGCGGTTACAGCACGGTAGGGAGTTTACCTCTGGGTACAATGGCGAGTGCATTCCTTTATTTGCGCCCGTTGGCATGTGGTCATGGTGGGCCATGGAATGTGCAAGTAGGGCCCCCTTGTGGCGCTTGTGTGCGAACTAGTGTTTGAAGTACTGAGAAATGAACTTTCAGTGCATCGCATGTGGACAACAAGCGAACCGCAACCGGGACGAACAATCTGTGTCGCATTCCGAAAGAACCGGCGTCCGCGAGTGCGTGAAGAAACGCTGAACTTTCTTTAAACGTTTTGTTATTGGTACAGGAGTAGCCTCATTTTGAGCGTTTGGGTTTTGTTCGGGTGTTGTTTTTTTTCTTTCATTAGAGTGAAAGAATGTTCCTACATGCGCTGAACGGTTAAGGATGGATGGTGTCATTCATCCAGTTGTCAAGTTGTAACATTTATACCCTCGTGGGGTTGGTTGCCTTTAATGGTAGAGGGTGCCACGAGTTTGTTCTCACGGGCCCTGTAGTTGAGCGCCTTCGTTTATTGTTTGATGTTGCGCAAGCCATGGCTAGGCAAAGGCACTGAGTATGCCGTGTTGTATCCGTTTTTGGTGCAGTTGGCCGGCGCGTTGTGATGTTTGGGTTGGTGTGTAGCGGGTTAATTTTTTTATTGTTGTATTGTATTGTATTTTGTAGTGTACTCGCGTAACGGCTTGAGCGCGTTTTGTTTAGTTCGTTGCTCTGCAGCAAGACATAACGTGCAGTGAGAGTTAATGTTGTACGTACAGCTAGTGTACGGACAACATTGTTAGTGCGGAGATGTTAAGTTCGGGCTCCTCATTTAATTAAGGAAAGCCGCCGGTGGCTCATGTTCGGCGTCGCGTACGCTGGCTGCGGCTATTCTGTGTTCCTTTCATGTAGCCGCACGGACGCCAAGTTCGGAGCCGCGGAGAGCGTGTGTTGTGCCCGTCCTTTTGTGTGTCAAAGGACGGGGGCGATTAGCCTGAGTACCTCTGTCGCGTCGAAGGTGGCTGGGTCATTCGGCATAACAAGCTGACGGGAGGCCAGATGATCGTATCTCTTAGTGTTGAAAGCGCGCGCCGTGTAAGTTTGGAAAATCTTCGACTCCGGCGGCGGTCGCTCTTCGTCGACGGGTCGTTCGCCTCGACGATGGTCGCCTCGGCTGGCAGCGTCTCTCCCCGTGGTCTGTCCAGGTGGGCGGCGGCGCCCCTTCGTCTGGGAGGGAATTAGCAACCCTCATTGCCCGCGCGTCGCGGGCCAATGGGGGCATCGCGGGAGGCGCCGCGCGGAGGGAGGTCAGCCGCGCGAGGACCGCTCCGGGCCCTCGGCTTGGCTGTTGTTTGTGCAGATTGCCGCCCGCTTAACGTAATGGATGGTTCACTTAAGGCCGCAAGATGTCCTGTATTTTCTGGCCGGGTGTAACAGCGTGCGAGGAACGCACTTTGAGTGCATAAGAGAGAGGGTTAGGTCACATGACCGCAGGTGAGGACACGTGTGTGATTGGCTGGTTACTGTGGCCAATCAATGGTTTGTAATAATTGTTTTGAAAGGTTTTTCTCTCTTTCTTGAACGCCCCCTTTTTGGAGGCGGGGTTTTTGCTATCAAAACCGAAGTGTTGGGTTTTGTCGAAGGTCGGTCGAGAGGGGATCTAGTTTAGTATAGATCTCGGCCGAACAGGCTGCTGCTGTCAGAGTGACAATGTAACCGTCACTCTGACCTGATGTAGAGTTGGAGTTTTGTAAATAATGTAAATAACCTAATATCTAGCAAGGAAGGCAGTCCTCATCCCTCACCCGCTCCCAGCATCGGTCGTCGGTCATCGGTGCGAGTCGAGATTGTCCTCTCGGCTCGCGCATCAAAAGAACATCACTATTTCGTCTCCATCAGTTCGCCAAGAAGATGGAGAGGCGAAATTTAACTGTCCCTTAGCTCGCTTGCGCTGACCGAGGTCAAGAGCAGGCGGAGTAGCGGTATTACCCTCGCGTAGTAACGTCACGCCACATAACTGGGAATCCGGTTCAGTGAAGCGATAACAAAGAAAATCGCAGATCGCGTTTCGGCGGCTGAAGGTCACTTGTGAGGCGACGAGTGACCTTGAGGAATGTAGCCTAGTAGGGTATTCGCTCTGAAAAGTGTGGGTGCCGCAAGAAAAACACAATTAAAGGCCCCCGATGTTGACGTCCTTCACACACATGGCTGCATTGCAAAAAAAATTTGGTTACTGCTTCTCTCGGCTTTCGCTTGTATGAGTAATGAATAGTCCTTGAAGGTTGGAAAACTTCATGACCCCGCAACACGTCGCCTGAACGTTTTTTAACCGCAGAGCTGTTAGGCGGGGCATTATCCCGTCCGTCGAACAAAAAACAATTGGCCCCATCTACGCTGTGAAGGTCGTTGGACAGCAAAGCTGTAAACGACACCACATCAATTGGCAATGCGACGCCACTTGAATTGATGCACAGACGTGGCTCTACCAAAGAGTGAAACAAGAGATCCTGCCTGCCGTTACCTGTTATTCGCGCGCAAAAAAGCGCCCTACCCACCCCAGCCGCTGAATAAAAAAACACAACCGAATTTGTATTCACCAATTTAAAAACCGGACTGCCATTCGTGGCAAGCACTGGGCAAATTGTAGCGTCTCTCTAGCGACCAAGTGTTTATATGTGGTCTCTACATTTTGTTTTCGTGCCCTGGAAACCAATCCTTAACGTATCTTTTCCGTACGACCACTTAATTCCGTAAGGTGCAAGTTACGCAGGAGGTGTTGTAGAACAAGTTAATTACGCAGTGCGATGTAAGCGCGAAATGACGCGACGGTGCGCCAAATGAGGCCCACAACAACCACCGCTAAGAAAAGGAAAAAGGGGCACCGCAGACGTGCCCGTCGGAGACAAGGCACTTCCACTCGGGAAACGCTGGCTAAATTTGGCGCGCCCATATACAGAGTGCTCCGTGGGTGAAACCCTCTGCACACCCCATCCTGCCCCACCGCCCCCACCCCTTACACCCCCATGCCGGTCCTTTGTTGTGCCGCACGCCGCGAAAGAACCGTTGGCTGGTTGAGGTAAACAGCTTTGCTTAAAACCTCCAAGTGTGGCGAAAATGGCAAGAAAGCAAGGACCCCCGCGTGGAGGGGTTGGGGTGGCCGCCTCAAGAAAAAAATGTGGTTTTTGATGCGGAACTCGTCCCAATGTCAGGCAGGGACAGGCTGTTATGGTACAGTGATATCATCGGTCATTCCGTTTAGGCCGGGCCCGCTTCCCACCCCGCAGCACCCATCCCTCAAGTACGTAACTGGCATTCGGTGAGTCTGGCGACTGCTACAGACCCTACTCGTACCCAAATCCCCTAGGTATAGCTTTATGCCTACCCAGGGCGCTATTTCCCCCCAGTGTGATAGATGTCAGGAACGAGCGGACCTGGCGCACATGCTATGGCAGTGTCCGCAGGCGATCACAAATGGCCGCACAATCACTAACAGTGAGCAGTGGGAGACACGTGCTGCTCAGCTCCAGCCCGGAAGATCAACTCTGGGCCGTCCAGCTGGCCTGAGGACGCTGCCAGAGTCCAAGGGCTCACGGCCGATGACTAAGCTACACAGCTGGCAAATTAAATAAAGTTTACTCTCCCTTCCTCTCTCTCTCTGGATGGTCACACGAATTTAACCCGGCACTGTTACGCCATGAAGCCGGCAACCTAACCACTGGGCCACCCCGAAGGCTGGACGGTAAGGCATCTGTAGCGGCGGCGAGAAACTAAAATAAAAGAATTAAGAAGAAGAAAAACGCCCCCTCGTGGTGGCAATCGAACGTGCGTTCCTTGAAACATGAAACGTGCGTCTACCCGCCTGATCTGTCATTGCGTTCCAGGCGCCACAGGATTTCCATTGTAATCATAACGCGGGCGTCGGCTTTGGACCTGGCCGCAGGTTCCAGCCCGTGCTAACGCAGTTCACTTTGTGAGATATAAAAGCTTGCGGGCAAAAGGGTCCGGGCCTGTCAGTCATGGGGAAATTTCAGCAGCAACTTTCAAATAATGTGTGGTGCAACTGCCGGCCTCCGACGAAAGGAGATGGTACGCCACCTTTGCTGTTTCTCCAGCGTTGCACTATTAGTGCAAGCGGCTCCAATTGTTTATTCTTGCTTTTAAGTCGTGTTTTTGTATAGTATTTTTCCGCTGAAGAAATTCCTATCTTTTAGGTTGCTTTGCTTTCATGTGTGCGCTGAATTGCCACACGTTTCGCGTGCAGTGGTTATATTTTTAGATGCCACGCATCTGATTCACCCGCCTGTCCCTCCATCCGGCGTAGGCGGCGTTGTTGTCGGCGTCCCCCCTCCCCCATTCTCCTCGCCGCGCCAGCTTCGCTCTCCGCCGCTCACCCCCTCTCCTCTCCGATAGTGAACACTCTCTCGCAGAGGGCATTGATTGCATTCGATTGGATTGCTTGGATTGGATTGCTTGGGTTGGCTTGGCTGTTTGATTGGATTTGGATTGGATTGGATTAAACTGGATTGTTTTGGATTGTGTTGCGTCATAGCCGCCTGCAGACGCACTGGCGCCGGGCGTCCCCTAACCGTTATGCGCGCTATAAAACGCAGGTGCCTGATTCGCTCCGCTCCATCCGTTCCAGCGCCGTTCCTCCGCTGTCCAACGCTTGCAACGTGAACCCCCTATGCGTCGCGTACTACACAGGGGTTCCCGCGAAGGGAGGTGGTAGTTTTTGAGGTAAAGGAATGGAGGTCTGGCCCAGTACTTAACATCTATACGAAAACACTGCACGCCTCACGAGTTCAGGCCTGGCGGAAAGCTAAATACAAAAACAGAGAACAGAATTATTGTTTCGTCCTCTTAGCTTCCACGGCAGTTTAAAGAAAGACGGGTTATTTTTTACACAGCTTACCGAGCTTGCGGCTTTCCAGTCAGAGAGCCCAGCGGAAGGACTTCGTTTCCGTACCCATCCGGCTGGTCGGCATGTACACCGTGAACGTTAGGCTGGCGTTCGAGGCACCCTCCTCGTTGCCGTTGCTGTACAGCGCCACGCATAGAGGCTCCGTCAAGCTGGCGTGTAGAGCCGATCATGTGCTCGCAGCTCGATGGAACCATGTCGGGGCTCTCAACGGACTGTTCAACGCAGTGGCAGTTCAGTTTCATCTTCTCTTTTTCTGAAGTTTCATTTTTCCCGCCAAGACTGCGTGACAAATCCAAACAAAACACACGAGAGGTGAAAAAAATTCCCTTCCCTGCTAATGGCCGCAAAACGACCGTAGCCGGATGCGGCCGCTGACACGTGAATGCCTCTTCTCTCCCCCGATCTTCTTGCACGTTCTTTCCCACCCGTATCGCTGCTTCCACAACTGACAAGGTAAAAGTTTGCTTAAGTAAGTTCTAATTCCCCGCGCTCGCACTTCACCCGTGACTTCGCTTGAAGCCTTTTATAAAAGTGAAAATCCGTCTCGATGTGTTCGCTAAGGTGCAAGGGCTTTTTGCACTTTACCTCAAAAACATTGTTTCCAAGGCGTCTTTTCAGGTTTGAAATCACACATCTCTTTTCCATCATACGAACACTACTAGTTCCTGTTGTGTATTTATGTTTGGTCTCCAACGAGTGTAATGTTTCCTTTTTGCTCGACAAAATTGGCAGGTATGAAGTGTTGCAACTTACTAAGTAATATGAAAAGTTTTTGCCCATACAAACTACTTGTTTAAAAATGCACAGACGATCACAATACTCCCAAAATTAAAATCTGTGCGCAGCGCGAGCTGCAGTCTTCTGTGTCACCGCGCATATCTCCTGCGTCTGAGGAAGCGATCGCGTGATCTGCGAAATCACGGCGGCGCACGCTACTCCGCGGTCATCTCCCAGCGCGTCACCGCCGCCAGCGAGCGCGTTGTTGCAAATCGTGTTTAAACCTCCCGAGCAATGTCACGTGGTGAGGATTAGCCAAGCAAGGCGGAGCAGCGAGTTGTTGCGAATTGTCTTTGAAATTTCTTCGCAAACGTCCCGTGGTTCACATTAGTGGCGAACGGAAGAGCATCTGGGGACTGTGTCAGCGTAAAGCGCTCCTCGGCGGTTACGCATGGGGAAGGTGTGATGGGTGGCAGTGACGCCATCGCCGCGTGTGCCGCCCTCCTTCTTACCTTTCGTCACACACGTAAAGAACTCCTAGTCACGCGAATGATGCATTTGGATCCTCGGCTTCATATTTTACCAATACAGCCCCATCTGTTTTTAACCTTTAGTACCTTTAGGCGGATCCGACGTGTGGTGTTACCATAAGCATCAGCCAGTTTGCAACCCGCCTGAGAAAAACGAAACTTGTGGAATGGAAACGTGTGGAGTTTGCTCATTAAGTAACGAGGTTTTTTATTTTTCGTTGCGAATAAATTTACACCTTTTGCGGAACTTTCTTGTTCGTTTTCTTTTTTACTTTTTTGCTCCTTTTGTGTCCCTCCGCTTTCCAGTGTGCATGGGACCAGGAGCGGTAATTAGTGAAAACGACCGAACACGGCAGGGGATTGCAATGTGACGGTTCTTGCCAAAGAGATGTTGGAACGGAGGTAGTTCATTTCGGCCTTCGTGACATAGGCACCGGCCGATGATGGGTTGTGCGCCATGAAAGATTCTGCCCGTAATGTCATTGCTCGCGCCTGTCTCGTTAACAATTGTGTGGTGCTTGTGTTTGCGTGTTTCTATATTCAAGCATGTGCCTCAGTCTGCAACTGTCCTTAAATGTTCATTTGAAGCAAGCGTTGCAATTGACGAAGACCAATTGACCCATCGTAGGCTAGTAGTCGCTGGAATCAGAAACCCTGTTAGGCTACTAACGTCTCGAATCATGTTATGATAATATCTCTTATCTTAAGCGTTCTAAATACCTCGCGCGTAGCGAATTGTGAATATTCGTGCTCAAAGTGACTTACCCTTTTCTAGTATTTCCCAGAGACTTTGTGGCCGGTATTTTTGCTTCGAGCGAAGGTCATCCGCTACGGCCTCCATCAGCGCTTCGTGATAGGCGTTCGAGGCACCATAGAGGAGGGCGTCCGGCCTATACGGTACCATGTCGGGGCTCTCGAGGATGTCACCATGCTCATCGATTAGCGTCGGTGGTGTGCCTGCGCTTATGAGGCAAATGAAGAACACAACCAAAAGCACGATAATCTCGAGCAACGTGTAGATGTAGTTGCGGCGCACAGCCTGAATGTATAAGGTGCGCCAGAGAAGCGTTCCCACGTTCCGCATGGCTGTGGCAGAGTGAAGCACCGGTCGCGCCGCGGTTTTGGGGGCGAAATGGCACTGAGAGGCGATTTATACGGTGGAGGGCTGTGCCAGTCCGGCTGATTTTACCGAGATTTTCTCCCTTCTTCACAAACCAACGGGACGTGCCTGCGGAAAAGACAGGGTTCAAAAATTTAGCCGTGGTTCCACGTGGTTTAGACCAAGTTTGCGGACTGATAGATCAGTTTTTGCACTGAGAGCATGCAGTGAACGGAACTACGGGCACAGCTTTTGTTTGAAATAAAAAGATTTGCTGAAATTCAGAGAATTCTCTAGAAATGCGTAGCTTTCATACGCAGCTTTTTTGGCTGGTTAGCCAACGGCGTTGAGGTATTTCATTGTCTTAAATAGAAGCTTTCCTTGCCACACTGATTGAGAGCGTACACAAAAAAACGCGCTGCAAGAAAGGCACCTTTACACAATGGGAGGGCACACGACGAGACACACCAAGCGCCTAAAAAAGACAAATCTAGAAATTCACAGCATTTGTCCACTAATACGCATTCTTACGCCGCTTGTCTTGTTTACAGCCAGATTTGGCTAGGAGTAGCCAAAGACGACGGCCTATTATATATTTTAATTTTGTTTTGTTTTTTGCCAATGGTGTCAATTGACGCCAATATAGTGATCAAGTGCGTTTACGTCGCCAATTATGTATTTTGCCGCGAATGCAATCCGTTGTGCTGGGATGGTCCGTATTTTGCTTTTCCGATGCGTATTTACAGTGTTATTTCCCCCGCGTCCTCGTGTCTTGGAGGGCTTGAATAAGACGCATATTGATCAGATCGTTGATCGTTTTCCGTAAAGTTAACAATGTTTCTATTGTTTATTTTTGGTTCTTTAAAAGTCCGTTTCATGAATTATCCCTCCTTACGCTATTCCAACGAGAAAATGCGTCACTTCACTTCCGCCAGTTATGCATTTAAATTGTGACCGGAAATCATGACGGGTGGCACAACCACTCGGCGCTCTACTGGTTAGTGAAGTGGCCCGGTGCATTGGACTGCGCAGCCTGCCAGTGTTTTTCCGTGTTTGTTTGGATCCTTTGAATATTTTGGTGGTGTTCTTAAGGGATACGAGCGGTGAAACGACGTCTAACAGATGTGTCGCGTTCATAGATGCAGTAATGGCGACGTAACTTGTCGCCCGCTTCTAAAGTTGGACATGGGCTGCAATGGCATGAGCACTTTTTCCAGCGATCTACGCTTAGTTCCACTCGATCTGAGTACGAATAAAACTCCTATCTGTAGTATCCATTTCCTTTTAAATGCACTGAGGGCTACGCAAACTCATTGGACGCATCTAAGGTTGGGAATGGGCTACATTGTCAACCGCGCTTTTTGAATGAGTCTGCGCCTGTCTCCGCGAATTCTGAGCAGGAAAAATCTATTACCATTAGTATTCATTTCTACCCGTTTAAATTATCTTCACTGATTTCAATGACTATGGATTCCCCGCAGCCTTAACGATGGGATACCTCGATACGTGTGCCTTAAAGACAAGGGCACTTACGTTCGAGATCGGTTACCGTGTGGCCGTTGAAACATCGCGGCAGTTTACACTTTCTTTCGTAACCGTGATCTGTGTGCCTTCGGTTTTGGTGACTAACTGTGACAGCACGGCTGCCTCACAGCCCAAGTAGAACACTTCCACATCTCTACTGATCATTTTATTAAGAGCCAAAGTTATTCAACAACCGAAAAGCCCAAGCTACGAACCGTGCCGCATTCCCTTACCATTTTACCGTCTAATAAAGGCTGCCACCGGTATAAAATGTAGCAGTGCTAACGTCAGCCTGTTGTTTTTATTTCTTAAGCATTGTTTACCGAGTACTCAAAAAATAGTGTAATGCCTCGTGAAGAAACCAAAAATGCGCGACTAGTTCCCTCAAATTGGGATATATCACCCCGAGTCCTCCAGCACAGACGAATCTCCGCAACGCTGGAAGCAGTTAGGATATGAAAAGGAGTGCATGGAAATGCAAACTTAAAGAGCTAAATCATCCAGCCCTCCCTCTAACGACGACGATAGTTGAATGCGAGGCTTTGTACGTACGAAATAAAATGGGAAAGGGTCATAGTCAATGGCGCTGCGATCATAAGGCCACACTGCGTGCTGGTAAATTCAAAGCTCAACTACGCAACGTTTAAATCCAGAAAGCAACCAAGGCCAACCACACGAGAAAGCTTTGCGATAAAGCATCATCGTCGTTAGAAGGACGAGTGCATAATTTTTCAAGCGTAGGTGGCACCTTGTGATCCCGAACCGCCGAATTCAGTCGTGAAACTGGGGGCAGGATTTTGGAACCCTTCTGTATCTCGTCCTTCAGACACGCAGGAATTGTTTTTTTTTTTGAAAAACCAATAACCAACTAGCCAGCAACCATTGCAAGTCTTGTAAATCAATGCTTTTCCACGGCAAGCAAAAACGTTCTACTATCATGCGGTGTTTATTGTGTAAGCGATTTTAAATTACTAATAAGCGTTCTAGATGCGAATCATCTCATGCTATGGGCTGTGTCGCACCTCATTTGTTGTCCACCGTCCGCACTCCAGTGCGCGTGCGTGTCTCTTCAGCCCTGTCAGCGTTTGGGCTTACGTAGTGCGCTTCACAATATTGAGAACTAGTTAGGCGGCGCGCGGGCTCGATCCCACGATTCTCTGGCCGCCACGGAGGTACGTGGCGCTCTACCGACTCTGCTACAAATCGAGACGGAGCATGTGCTACGAAGGCGCCTTATGTTCTTCCACTATTCAAACTAAGTCAAGAAGCTACGGATACAACGAAGGCACGCGAAGCTAGACGTAACGGAAACGACGAACTGAAAACTAATGGGAACTTCAGACGACCCCATGGATCCTTGGCATACTACTCAGGGGTTCCCCAGCGCAGATGTGTAATTTTTTTTCTGTGAAATTAAACACGTTTCTTTACGGTAGCTATGAAGTTACGAAGCGTCGTCCCATCACAATTTCTTTTTTTGGGGGGAGGGGGGGTAAACTTACAAGGCAACCCAAAAACTTTGTTTTTCGCTTGTGCACGACGCCGTTTTGTCATCAACTGACAACGGCCAGAGCCGCAGCATTCCCGAATCAGCTGCACACACCGGCTCGATACGCCAAACCTAATAGAGGAATTAAAGATTTGCATGAAGGAACGGGCTTGCACTTCCAGCTCGACTTAGACCTTTATGCTTTGAGCGTCGTCTGCTATTTGTAATTAGTGGGTATGGGCACAAATAAAACATGGCATGCCCCAAAGGTCGCCCTTACTTTGAAGATTTGCCGATCGTAAAAAAAAGCTTTGCTCTTAAAAGCTCTTTTGGTTATCTACTCATTGCAGGCCGCACCGCACCAGAACGGCAGAAAGTTTTGCACAACTGCGCTGCGCTGGCCGCAACCGGCTTTTCATAGCGAGCGCTTCGCCACGGGCGGTGCTGTTCACTGAAGCGACGGTTATGCCATACAACAGCAGCCCGGTGCCTATAGAAATGCAGCGCGTTAGGCGGCTTCCTGATCTTCGCTATTTTGTATTCGTATTGTGGACTTTCTTTTGTGGGCCTTTTGCGATTAACCTACAGTTTTTCGATGAGGTAAGACCAAATTGTTTCTATCTTTTCAGATCCCTTTCTTCAATTTTCTTCAATTTTTTTTTAATTTTCAAGAATCTTAACGCCCAATTATCTCTATTACGCTATTATTACAAATAAATGATTTTGTGACACAAGTTACGCATTTTTGTGTAATTTTAGAGCTTAATACAGTTTGCTCTTTATCCATTTTTTTTATTTTTCTAACATTTTTCGTGGCACTACTTTCATTATTTTTTGTTTTTAGAGATGTATCAATTGCATACTCTTGGTTATGTAATATCATTTCTGGGTTTTGTTGTACGTTCTTTTTTTGTGTTGTCTATTAAAGTAGTTCAACCAGGTACCTCCATTTACGTTGTTAGAGCAATCAAATTGTTTACGTCCCTTAGTTGTGCATTTTTGAAGAAATTCAGTGTATTACACGCTTTCTTTATTGTCGCTATTCTTTAAATTTGCAATGTTCCTTCCTGGCTTTTTTATTTTGTTTTTCGTATTATGAAGGAGATGGTTAAATTGCATATTTTGATTTGATCAGTATATTCTTGGGAAGAGTTCAAGTTTTCTATATTTCTGATTTTTGGTTCTTCAACAATCTGTTAGGCAAATTATCGGCATATGCGCTGTTATATCGATGAAATATGTTACTTTTGCCAGTTATGCATTTAGGCGGAAATTTAGGGAGTTGCACAGTCTCCTCCTTTTCGGTGTTTTCGTTGGTATTTCAAATGCCTTTTTTGGGCTTTTTTTGGTTACAACTTTGCTTTGCGGGGAAGATGTATCTCTTGCATACAATTGATTTCCAGGGACCATTTCGGTAAAATTTACTTTTTTCTGTTTTTTGTACTATTGGTTGAGAAAACCTGCGTTTGAACAATTATCTTTATTCAAGCTATTATAACGATTAAATATGCTAGTTCCGCCATTTAAGCATTTTGTGGAATTGCAGAGTGTTACATCGTGTGCTCATAGTCTCTATTTTTATTCTATTTCGAGCGTTATTTCCGGGGCCCTTTTTGTTTAGACTTCGTCTTTCGGGTAAGGTGTATGATGTTTTTTTTTAATTTTAATTCATTGGGTGCTCAAAATTCTGTTCAACCAATGATCTCCCGTTACGCCATTGTAACAATTAAATGTTACTTTCGCCAGTTATGCATTTCGCTTCTTGGGGGAGCTGTATAGGAGGCCTATTTCTTATTTATTGTTTTAGTTGTTTTTTTAGAATTCTGTCCGCCCAATTATCTGTGTTTGCGCTATTATAACGATTGCTTGCATTACTTCCGCTAATTAAGCATTTTTGCGCCAGTGCATGCCGTTACACGGTCTTGGTTGGGGGTAATCCGCCAGGAATGCTACGCATAGACGCTGCACGGTGCAGAATCTTGGAGCTAGGCGAAACTGCGCACTTAGTTTGTGAGCACCAACGCCTGTTGTATCATTTTGTTAGCGCATGTGACTGTACTCTTTCTCCTTATCTCTTTTATCTTTCATAGTTCTTATATTTTGTCCAATTATCGTATAAGAAATTGTGGTTGGGGGTGTTGATAAACGTCCAAGACATTTGTATCTGCTCGTTCTTTAATACTGTCGCCCATTTCCAGTTGATTCTGGTTACTGGGGCATCTTATCCACGTCTTTTTCATCGTCGTCTGCTACGGGACCCTGAAGCAGGAGCCAAATATGATGCTGAGCCTGAATTCTTCCACACGTGTTTCGCATTCGGCTTATAAAAGCGCCTTTTTTCCCCGGGGACTGCTGCGCCACTGTCTGAGAGAGGAGCGGGCCATGCAGAGGTCAGATGGAACTAACCACAGGTGCCATCAAGAATAATGTTTTTCCCGTGGCTTTGCGTACAAGGCGACAGCCTTAAGTGCCCCAAGAACCATCGTGGTTGTTGTTCTTTCAGGAAAATGCCGCTGCTTCAAAAAGTAACAGGCGCGTGAGTTCATATCGGCTCTGAAAGACTTAGCTCCCCCAAGAAACGTCGTTGTTGATGTATCAACAAGCTGGTCGTCTCTGTAAAAAGTAAATAAACGTGTGAGTTTATGTGGGATTTGAATCCGGGTCTCCACAGTAACAGCTCGATCCGCTACCAGTGCGCGATCTGCGGGCTCGCCAGAAGAACCACACATTTGCTATCGTTCTTCTTTTCTTCTTCGCACATACCCACATGGAGGCTTGCCAGGAATCGGTAACTTTGGGGGCCTTACCTGCCCCCTTCTCGAAATACAACAGAATTTGTAAAATTTTTCGATGCGCCTGACATGTGGGCGTGATCGTGATGGAACGCGAGTAAAACAGGTGCAGACCACCCGTGCCGAATTCTCATGCGTGGCAAACTGGGGCATGTATCGCCTTGCTCGCTGTCTCATCCTCGCTTACAACGAAGAAACGAAAGCGGATAGTTGAAAACACGATTTAACCAATCGAAGTAGTTCACGCCAAAAGCCAAAAAATGAAAGCTACAGAAGAGACGCAAACATGGTGTTGCGGTAAAAAAAGTACATAAGTGTCTCATATTTTGTAGCATTCGTATTTTTTTAATTTCGCAGAACGGGCACATTGTCCCCAAACCTTGCGGTTCTTTGCCAATCTCCCAAGTGGGTACGCGCCACAAATAAATGAACAACAATGACCGCTAGTTTTCTAAGCTGGAAATATCTGGAAACAGCGCAGCTGGTACAGCTCTGGGCTCATACTGTGCAGATTGGGGTTCAAATACCATCTGATCACACATGTCGTTCATTTAGTACGCCAGCCATTACATACAACAACTGCGTTTTTTCGCAGAATGGGCCGCTTTATGCTTCGCCCTAAATCCTGCCCTAGCCAACGCGTAAAATGGGCACCAAAACTATTGGAAGGTCTATTGGTAAATCTTTACAGCTCGTGAGGACCTATGTCTTCTCCAGCCCCTTGGACCGAGGCACTAGGTTTGCTACGTCGCCCGCAACGCAGGTTTCTCCTACGCCCCTCGCACATCTTGCCGACAGCTCTTTGCGTACAGACCATCCCAGTGGTAACATCCGCTTGCCTTTGCGGCGCCATTGGCTTCCATTGGTCGCCAGTATCGTCATTGCTACGCGTCATCAAAGGAAGCTCGACAGAGGCGGAGAGGAGCCAGCCAGCCCAGCTAGAAGCGAGCACCTACTGACGCTAGATAAGATAATAGCGTACTGCCCCTGAGCCACGCAAGTGAGCAACGGCGGCCATTTAGTCGTTCATCAGCGTTGCGAGATTGCCGCATTTAGGGCACCGCCGCTAACTTCCACCACGTAATTTGTAACGACACTGACGAAGATGCAGCAAAGCGGCACCTTCGCACGCACTTCTGCGGCTGAAATGCTGCTACACGCGTTGTCTTTTATTCACGTTGGGAACCACTTTAGTCACGCGCAGCCGCATACAAAAGGAGACAAGCTAAGCCTGCCAGAGCTGACCAACTAAAATGCATAAACAACAGAATGGTGTGGGTCAATAACCATGTCGCTGTAAAAAAATGTCATGGGATGAGAAGTGACCAACGATCATGCTGGCAGAACAAAACAATGGGAGGAAGGAGTGCTGATGGTATGGAACCTAATCTAGTTACACTACCAGCCTTATAGTCCTCGCTTCGGCCTAACGCCCCAAAACAGTTATAACCGCCGCGCCACCGCCACCGATGCGACGCCGGCCTGGGCTCGGCTTGAAGAACCCCTCTGACACGGCCTCTGTCAACACGTATTTCTCTGGAAGTTGACAGATCGGCGGCGGAAATTTTACCAGCGTACCCCGAGTATTGCTCCCGCAATAAAAGTTATATCAACTTTTAAACTCGGGAGCACGGGTTACTCATCGAAGGCTTTCATTCGGTGTGCTAACGACAATATCGCGTGAATAAAGCGTTGCCGAGGCTTTGGAGCTTTGACGATAGACCTTTGTGGGTACGTGCTAAACAGTGTGAAAGACGGCAGTGCTACACTTCGAAGTACGCATACAGGACTGACACAATGGGAGGGGATTTCTCATGGGCGACACTCCTGCTGCTTTGCCCTGGATTTGACTCAATGATTGCTTGGTGCATGTCCTAGCTGCGTTTGTAGAAACATGCTCTAGAGAGCCTGCACTACTGTGTATAAAGCGTTGTTCAATACCCGTATTGGCGTGTCTAATAGTCGGCTGACGTTAGAGCAGCAACTGTGGAGTATGGGCGGAAATATAGGCCTAACGCCACGCTTCGAAGTCTTGCACAGTCAACCTGTACTCGCAACTCAACACCATCTTCGACAGGTACCGGTTGACGACTGAGCCCTCAAATGTTAGTTAAGGCTAAAGAAATCTTATGTTAAGGCATAATGTCCTGCTAAGAGATCCTACACTGGAAACCGGTGCCCGCAGCTTGAAATACGTTAAGCGTAATTAGTCATAGTTTCAGCGGCAACCGGTTTACGACGTTAAACTTGAAAAACATACGTTAGCCCTTATGTATTATGTTAAGTCTTAACGCTCCGCAACCTTCAAGTTTAGTATGGCAACGTGCCATGCAACTCCTGCGTGTGGTACGGACGTCCAGGTGCGGGGTGCATGTAACGACGTTAGATCTCAAGGTGTTACGTTACGTGTACATCACAAGTCGCATACCCACTGTGCCCTATTCCACTACTGCGCACCAACCTGTGCGCAAATTAGTTCCTGAAATTGAAGGCGGGTGGAGACCCTGTGAAGCCAATTTACCAGAGGGGCCATACGGATTGCACGTAAACACCTACATAGGCCTCACACAGTTATTGCATAACGAAAGTAGATGTCATGTACATCCTGCGCACATCCAAACACTATCTAACGATAAGGTTGAGACAGTTGCCACACCTTAACGAAAATCAAAAGCTCACTTTGCACTTGTGAGGCCTATGAGCATCCATGCGGCGTTTTGGAACCAGTGTCCTGCTAACGTAGAGCCCCCAGTACCCTCCCCATACAAATTAGAGCAGGCCCTCGGTAGCTCTGAGGAGGCCAGACAAGTGCTAGTCGTCTGCCGAGTTCTGGTGATCGCGGCGGACCTTTAGTCCGTCACCAACCGCCCTGCCAAGCCCAGTTTTATAGGTGAAATTTGGTCTGTGTCTGTCCGTCTGTCTGTCGTTCTGTCTTCAGTTTTGGCGAGAATCGTAGATATATAGGTTTCATCAAACGGATGAGGTACAAAAAATCGTCATGGGGTGCATAGAATCGCCCCCAAAAAGTGGAAGTTGCGTGAGCCGGGGCGCCTGAGCCAAACATCGAGCTGTATGAAATGGAAGCAGCAATTCCGGAGATGGCTCGGAGGAGGTCTCTGAAAAAGGGCGACGCACCGCATGTCGGTAAATAAAGCAGCATAGCTGAATAGAGTTGGCCATTGCCGCAAGTGCATTACGAGCCGCCTTGAGAGAGGAAGGTACCGAGGGTGCCAAAGAGAATGCTCCTTCAATGGCTAGCGAGCTGAAGAAGTTACGCCGTGTGCTGGCCAGGGGGATTGTGCCGCGGCCACGAATTCAGACTGTTTGAGCGCAGATACACAGGCTTTCCACTTCACATTCATAGATATTTTGGGTATATCGCGTAATTATACCTTAGCAAAAATAAAAAAAAGGATCGCGCCGCTAGGTGTTTTTCCAATGAACGCTGTTATCACAGGAATGCAACAACTTATTCTCGAGGTCCTCGAAATCGGACCCAAAGCAGTAAGGCACTCTCTTTTCCAGAAATTGTATCCCACATAGCATCATGTCTGTGTGATACCGCCCCCTCACCGCAGCTCCAATCTCTTTCAGTCACAGTGATGCTGTCCCCCTCGTTGACATACACTTTTGGTTTAACAAGTAGAAGTCCGGTCCCTTTCCGATGCCGTTCCGTTCCAACACTGCCATGAAGCACATCGTCTATTGTGGGTACCACCCACCCCAAAGGTGCAGCATTTGATGAACTAATAACTGTATAAATACTTCCTGTTGCTTAACCGCGAGTCTACAAGAGGAAGCGAGTGCACAAGTGTCACGAGTCACTGCAAGTGCCCTTAGAGGGGAGGCGCAAAAACCACTTAACAACATGGCAATGTCGGCAAAGTCAGAAACACAGGATTAGCAGCACGCATTTGCCTTATCGTGGAGCGCCCCACAGTAAAATGGGCAGCACGAACCACATAGGAATTAGGCGCTTCCAACACAGGCCAGGAGCATAATGAAAAGGTGCCCCACCTAGAAGAGGACACAATTTATTCCTAGAGATGAAGGTGGAAATGGTGCAAAGCAGAGGGCAAGGAAGTAGCGCCAGGTGGCGACGGCAGGTCAGGGAAAACCAAGCCAGGAATAAAGCTGCCGGGAATTTTTCGTCGCGATGAAGTTTCAGCGGGAGCGGAGCGACGGCGCTGCCGTTCAGCCGTCTTGACCCACCGCCAACTGCGTTTTGGTGGCCCCAGCAGCGACGGGCGTGTGCCTACGCGTAGCGCCATCACAACGTTGACACAGGGATGAACGACCGCCACAACGGCGATGCATCCGGAATCACACACAGCTACGACAGGAGTAGTCACCGAGCTCAGACCACACGGAGATGCAGCTTCAGCAATTCGTCCACATCGCGTCTCTAGAAGCACACTCACGCTAAAGCCGCGTCAGTGATGGCCCCACCAGATAAACGTCATGGTGACACCGGACTGGGCATATGGCTAGTAGCTGAGGGCCTTACCCTGATATTCGAGAATTCTTCCTCTACTAGAGCCTCAAGTGGAGAAGATGCTTTAAAAATATTACCCATGCATAAGCACTGCGGCATCATTCTCTTAGTCGAGTGGTGGGTGCGAATGGACTGGAGGAGGGACTAATAACAGGGCCCTTAGTGTGAGGACAATATTAGGACAGCTTTGCAGTTTTAACCATAAATATTAGTTGGGGATCTTATGAATTCGGTGCTGTCATTATTAGTGTTGTAGCTATTTCGGTGTCTTTGTGTTGTTTTGAGTGGTATGCTTTCTACGGAGATTTTACCTGTTTTAAACTTGTAAGTTAGTCATCACACCATTCCCTCCAGAGTTTGCTCTGTGCTGCCCTCCTGGATGGTACTTGAAAACATGACACAAACTAAAATTTGTTCTGTTCCCGGTATTCCTGTTTTTTGGTGCCACAAGTATGTGGGAAGAGTCGCGTAAACAAGCAGCTCAACACTCGGCTTGAAACACCTAGTAATGTACAGTGCTTTACATGCGTATCGATGGCGCTGTAATGCCGTGCCACAGGTCACAAAGGCGGTTATATTGATGGCAGGAAAACAGCCAATTTATTCAGCACATGGCTAATTGCGAAAAGGCCAGTCGGCTACAGTGACCCCGCTTTATTTCTCTCGTGGCGCTTCTATACCACCGGCCTTAAAGTAACGCCTTATGTTAACGGGTGTAGCCAAACCGGTCAAGGTATAATCTGACACCTGGTGAAATCCACACAAATAATGACATGCCCGGCACCTGGTGTAGAAACTAGAAAACTATAACACTACGCCACAGTACAGCCACCCCAGCTGGTGGCAATTCCCAGTATCGAATGTCCCTAAGGCCCCCCATTCAAATGTGGGACTTTACTGCGAAGCATTTAATCGCAACCTACATCGTGACGCGCCGTCAGGCCCTTTACTAGCCACACAACGGGAAAGCAAGCTCAACCCGCGCCTGAGGAACACAGGATTAGCAGCACGCATCCATTCGGAGTTGCTCACCTATTTTAAGTGCGAATGCACTTTATAAGCGACCCCAAACCATCCACCGCCGGCGGCGGCGGCGGCGTCCGCAGTGCTCCTCTATATTTAAAAAAGAAACAGCATCCGGCGCCAGATTTCGATCCGAGGACTTTGCGGCCGCAGCGCGACGCTCTACCGACCAAGCCACGGACGCGACGCTGATATCAGTGTTAGTGACGCGCCTTATATCTTTAACGCATTCAAACTACGTCGTCAGCGGCGTGCGTTGGCGACTCAGCGGCGTTATAGCGGCTTGATAACTGCGTGGTGTACACGTGATACTACAAACCCGATGGAAGAGATGGAAGAGAAGGCGGCGAGGCGGTGGGCTGCGGGGGCCGAGCGCAAGCGCCGCAAGCGGGCCGACAACCGTGCATTCGCACTTTCACATTCTCCCCCTCGGGGAAATGCGGGGGAATTTTTTCCGCCATTACGTCAGAGGTTGGCTGAATTTGTTGGCCCAACAAAAACCGCACATAACGCGACTAGGGCAACAGTGCCGACAGCAGAGCAGCGCTACTTATCTTTTTACTTCGAAACCACCGAACACCAGTCCCAGCATTGAGTGCTTCGGGGAGTCCGCCACCATGGCAAACAAGAAACCCAGAAATACGAGGAAAGGCGCATTAACGCGGATCACATGCATGTGCGCAACTAATCTGCAACAAGGTGTTACAACCATACGTCACTCGTACACCCACAAGCACACCGTTCAAAAGCTCAAAATAAGCACGTGGGTTGGGCACTTGGGTCAAATGCTTGCAGGTTTCACCGTATAAGGTCGCGATGGAGTGCCTGCACTGTTGCAGCTTTGGGAAAATGAGTGAGAAAATAGCCAGTAGCAAGCACCCCGAAGATCTCTCAACTGGGCCCTAGTTAAAATGCCTCCATCAGACGAAATAATTGCAACTATACGTTCCTTTTAAAATTGGTTCCAAAATTCGTTTAAACAAATACAGATCCAAACCATGCACCGTGCAGTCACTACTACCCTTGCCAGTATTTATGCATTTGCGCGCTATGTAAACACTGGGCGTAACTGCCACATTTATTGTGAGCTTGTCATCTGGAGAACCATCAAGGTCTCAAAATCCAAAATGAAGAGCAGAGGCAGACCGTGCTCCTCCACTCCTTCCCGCAAGAATAACAACGTGCTGTACTCAAAACGCCGCCAGCCAGTGCCCAAAAGCTGCAGGCCGACGTTTAGAGGGGAAGACTTGTCCTCCTCACAAATTCCTCTCTCTGCATAGTCGGGGTCCTTCCCATCATGTCAATATCACCTTCGACTGAATCACTCTGCGTGCTCGTTTCCAGGTTAAACATTTGTTTTAACGAAGGACGGTAAGAAATAAATTCCGTGTTTATAACACTCGATTTGTAGTAATGTTCTTTGACCGTTCCGTCTGGTTCAACCGGAATTTCACTAAAACGTGACGCGGAAACTAAGAAATACAGACGTCAGTGCAAACCCTGTAGAAAAAGATGACACCTCGACTCCTGCGTGCAATCCTAATCATCATGAGAGTTATGTTCCATTAAACCACGCATCAGGACGGGTCTCGGCCGCTTGTGCGTTTTCCCACATTTTTGGTGCCGAAAACCCGTCGCTCGACGTTCTCCGAGCTTGCGACGAACCGCCGGGAGAACAGGGAACAAGGGACGTCCAGAGGTGAGTGACACCGAGCGGATTTTAGCTTCCTTTCGACCGCCTTCTCACCTCTGGGGAACAGAAATGAAGCCGCCGTACCCACGAACCCGTTGATAAAGCTCGACATCAGCCAAAGAAGAAGAAGAACCGAGCTGGAACGATTCGTGCTGCACCTTCAACGACACAAATGAGATACGCCTTCGTGGCTGCGTACCTGCCAGACGGATCACGCCGACCTTTGCCCCGTGAGTCCGATTCCCATCCCTATCGACGTCGGTGACGCTGGACTGGACCATGGATGCTCTATACGAAAGGCGGCTGATCGTCCGGAAGCAACTGACCGGTGTGATCAGTAAGGCTGAAGACTTGCTTCGCGGGGAGCAACCACCTATTGGTGAGTTGACAGATCTTCTAAAAACTCGGACTGAACAAAACGATTGCTTGTCTGTGATTAACAGAGAATTTAAAAATACCGTTGACATTGAGAACCTTGAATCGCTAATGTTTGAAGCATTTGACTTTGAAGGCACGGTGATATCGGCAAAGGTTAAACTAGAAATGAAGATAACCGATGTTAAAACTAATCGGAAAGCTCTCCTCATATCCACTAGACATCGAATTAGATCCGATCCCACACAGCGACCAAACAGAGAAGAGAATGTTACAGAAAATGAGGAAACTGTGAACGGAAACAATACCGTCGTAGCCGAACGACGCCAAGACGACCAGTGTAGACAAGAGATGAATTGGCAAGATATACCACCAATAGACAACAGACGTCTTGATTTCTGCACAAAAGACATCAAGCGCCATCCGACGTGCATTGACTGTGCGGGCGAAACAGAAGTGATAGTTACTGAAGTGAGACATGCGGGGCCAGGAAATAACGGCGACGAGTTGACCGCAGGTGATCCGACATCCAAAGCAACGAACGCTACATGTCCTTTTAAGAGAGCCGTATGGAAGAAAAGCAAACGCAAGACTGTTTTGCCATACACGGGAACATATTCATGACGCAACCGGCACCAGAGGATGCAAATATACAGGATGGACATGATGTACCGAGTCGGTAACAGCTCAAAGCAAAATAGAAGACAAAAAGAGATAGTAGCTGTGATACCAAAGAAGTCTTCCAAGTGTTTCAAGAGGCTACGGAGAAGGCACAATTCTGCGAGAAAGGCGACTGCGGACTGGCGAACGAAGATCTGTGGACCCAAAGCCAGCGTAGGAAGGATCGGTTTGCGTACTCGGTTTTACGGAGCCAGTTCAACTGGGATTCACCAAATCAGAAGGCCTGCGCCGCGGTACGCCAAGAAGCATCTTTATCATCTGTGGAAGCAGAAGCGGCGAGGCACCCGAATCTGCTTGCTTCAACGGACTTGAATTCTTGATGCCTGTCAACTGGACTAATTTCTCGCCATGGACTGTAAAGCACCGTGAAACTTGTAGCTATTTTCTCGCGGAGGAGGATGTAGAAAAAGATGACACCTCGACTCCCGCGTGCAATTTTAATCATCATGAGTGTTATTTTCCATTAAACCACGCATCAGAAGGGGTCTCGGCGGCTTGTCCCTCTTCCCATAAACCCCATGGAAAAGACAGAAAGCGAAGCAGGCTCACGATTTCCTGAGTGGGGCGCAAGCGTGGGCGACGGCAGTGGACAGCGGGCACGTCGGCGGAGCCAATGCTGACGATGCGCAGGTGGGACAGGAGCTCATGAAGCTTCCATGGTCACTTTGTGTCTAGCCGACCGTGTACCATAGCAGACCAAGGCCTTCAACAGTGTATTGCCGTATCTCTTCTTCTTCTTCTTCTCCATTCTTAATGGCACGTACCCACTGAGGGGATTTCCCAAGGCTTGACGTTTGTCTAATATTTAAAAAGTGTTCTTTAGAAATCGAATATATTGATGAAAAATGCTACACTCCTTTGGGGCGGGGCCAGATAAATTATTGACGAATCCGGTAGAATATGAGACTTTCGGTAGCTGTGATGAATTCGTGAATGAGGTGGTGGTTGTAGAAAACCATTTTTATTTTAGCCGACAAAAAAGAAAGGAAAGAAAGGTGGGTGGCCCCTTCTCAGTTCAGAAAGCCGCGAGCGACTGTGGCTGCTCTAGCCCGGGAGATCAGGTGCTCCTGATTCCCGACGTGAGAGCTGCTCATCCCGCACTCTCGCTGCTCCAGGGCGGGGGAAGTGAGGTGTTTTGGGTTGGCGCATGCCCATACAAAATGGTACGTCGTATTGGGAGTATTGCAGGTGGGAAGTTGCAAGGGTATGTGGTGGGGGATAAATGGTGAAGAATAGCGGTGTTAAAATATGATTTCGTCGGGAGTCCGTGGCCTATTTGGGCACCGAAAGTATTGAGGGATCGATGAGGGGGTGGATAAGGGCGGCGGCTCTGACGGTAGTGGTGCAGTATATCGGTATAGAGAGTGGGAATGGGAACGTTGGAGGACGGTGCTGCCAAGCCGCCCGCCCCCGTTGGGAATGACCGGAGTTAGATATTGCTGGCAGCGGCGTGCGCCGCCTCATCCCCTTGGAGTGATGCATGATCAGGGGTTTATACAATTTCGATGTAGGGCAGGGTCTTTATTTTCTGGAGAAGCTTGACGGCGGAAGGGGAAATGCATCCCCTCAGAAAGTTCCAGCAAGCTTGTTGTGAGTCGCTAAGGATTGTCACATAGCCGGCAGGTTCTGTGGTGGCGGCGATGGCTATGGCTGTCTCTTCGGCAGCAGTGGTGTTGGTATCAGCGATGATGGCGGATGTCAGGAAAGAGCCTTGAGCATGGAGGGCAACTATTGCATGGGCTGTTCTGTTTGAGCAGATGGCGATATCCGTGCGTCAGGTGTCGGGGTCGTTGGAGTATCGTTTCTCTAGGAGACGAACGCGTCCTTTTCTTCGACCCACTTTGTAATTAGGGTGCATAAGGCACGGAATTGCCGAGACCTTGATTTGTGCGCGTATTTGGGGGGACATGCGTTGTGGTACGTCCAATGAAGTAGGAACGGAACGACCCTGGTTTGTCAAAACAGCGCGGCCCTTGAGGGTGAGGGATAGGCGAGCGAGCTGCCCGACTTGCTGTAATTCTATGAATTCCAACACTGTATTCTGGAGGCCGAGTCGAAATAGCTGCGTGGTAGGAGGGAATGCAGGAATCCCAAGAGCAATTTTGTATGTTCTTTGAATTAGTGCGTCCAGTTTGGAGTGTTCCTTTAGTTTCTGTTGGACGTATGATGCCCCATATATGAAGCGACTTATCAACGTCGCTATGATAAAGCTACCTCGACTCTTAAAGGCTATCCCGGCAATCCAACATAGCCTCTACGCAGATGATATTACAATCTGGGAGACTGGAGGCAGCGATGGGGACCTGGAGGAAAGGCTGCAGCAAGCTGCCGATGCAGTTCACGCCTACAACACCCCAAGAGGTCTTGCCTGCTCACCTCAAAAACCGGAGAGCCTTTTCTACCAATCTGTAAAACAGGGAAGAAGAAAGACGACCCGAACTATCAAGTGTATATTGAGCCACTTTAAGTACCGTGCACCACAATCTTTCCTCAACAAATTGCAGTCGGTTGCGTGGAGACAAATACAGTCGAACCCCTTGCCCAACCCCGTTCTCTACAACCGGTATTACTCAGACACGTATTTCGACAGATGCATGTGATGTGCCGACAAAAACACTTTACAACACATAATATGGTCATGCCCACAGAAGCCTCGTTCACATAATGGAGCATTAAACATCAGGACTCAAGCGCAATGGGAGGCCGCCTTGCTCAGCTCTCACCCCGACTCACAACAACAACTACTCGTCCAGCAGGCGGAAGATGCCGCTAGGGCCCCCGGGCTCGTGGGCGCCATCTAACAGGAAAGGTCAGGGGACTTCCTTCCTGTCACCCCCTCCTTTCGACCAGTTTGGGTTCAAATGAAGTTCCTTCTCTCTCTCTCTCTCTTCTCTCGCTCTCTCAGGACCGCATGAATAGGTTGGCAGGTGTCTTTCTCTCACAGGCCGTGGTGTTTGGTGCAGACTCTTCGGAAGAGCTGCGTAAGCTGCGTCACGGTCGCATGGAGTTGTGTAAGAAGAGCAGCTCCCGTACCGTCGGCTTGCAAGGGAACGCCGAGTACTCGAACAGTGGTCGCTTGCTGGACGGGAATGGACGACATGGTGACGGACGGTTCAGGGGTTGGTTGGGGAGCACACCCACGTGTGCCTGCGTGGATAAGAACTGATGTAAATTTTCGGGGTGCACAGGTGAGGCCTCGGCGCTGTAGATATTCCAGCGTGCAGCCGACAGCTTGCGGTATATTGTCCCCCTGTTGCCCGGCCGATCCGGTGTTGGTCCACATTGTTAAGTCATCAGCGTAGAATGCGTGGTGGAGATTGGGGATTGGGGAGAGTTTGGCTGAAAGTTGGAGGAGGGCGATACTGAAAAGTAAGAGGGAAATGACAGATCCCTGACCGCTGCCTTTTGCTGGCGTATGGAAAGGTTCAGATTGTATGGTTTCTAGGCGTATTGTGGCTGCCCGATGTTTCAGAAAGACTCGGACGACGTTACAAGTAGCCGCTACACAGTTCGTGTTTTGAAGGCCTCGCAAGATGGCCTCGTGCGTGACGTTATCAAAGGCCCCTTCAACATCAAGAGCGAGGAGGGTGCTGAGCTGGGCGTGACTTAGGTTATCGATAATTTGTTCGTTTAGTTGAAGAAGTACGTATTGAGCGGTTGGTGGGCACGGAAGCCCACCACAATAATGGGATTGAGATCGTTGTCTTCGAGGTAGGGTGTTAGGCGATAATAAACCATATTGACTACCACCTTGCCTAGGCACGAAGTAAGAGAACTCGTCCGGAGGTTGTGGATGGCTACAGGTTTGTGGGGCTTCGGTACGAGTATTATGTCTGGATACCCGCCATTCTTGGGGGAGGGTTATGGCTTCCCAGTGCTTGTTTTGTTTGGTTTGTTTTGTTTGTCATGTTTTGTTTGTTCTGCGGTCTTTTCACCGCGCGATGTGCGCGTCAAGCGGGCGAGGGCTTGCTCCAATTCTTGCATCGTGAAGGGAGCGCCGAGGTCAGGGTTAGGAAGGCCAAGGTATGGTAAGGTCTTTGGAATTGGCGAGTTTTGAGGGGAACCAAAACATTTTGTGCGGACTGCATCTCTTAAGTGGAAATTTTGATGCGGATGATTGTGAATGAATCGTTGTAGCTTCTGCTGCGCTGGTTCGGAGGGTTTGGACCCTAAGAGGTGGCGGAGATTGCGCCAAATGCGCTGGGTGCGCAGCGTGCCTCGACGTGTGTCGCAGAATGATCGCCAGTTCTGGGTTCTAAGCACCTCAGCGTTTTGAGCGGCCCAGTGGGTGATTACAGCAATCCTCCGTTTGAGGGAGCGGTAATGTTTTCGAGTTTTCAATCTGTTAATGAGGCGTCACCGAGCGTCCCACACATGCGAGAGATGGACGTCGACTTAAGAACTGGCAGTTGTGAGGAGAATGTTTTAGTGTGTTTCCGCACTAAAGCAGTTACCTTGGCCGTCAATTGTTCGAGGTCTTTCTCCGCAGGAGGAAGCGACGTTGGATTCTTGCGAAAGATGACCAGGCTACGAACGTTGCTTGTCCGATGCTGGTCGGGCAAGGTGACAAGGTGAGGGCTAGGATGTAATTATCGCTTCCAAGAGTGTCTGGTAAGCGCGCCCTATCTAGATGGGGTGCATTATGGGCAAATGGGAGGTCCGGCGTTGTGTCGCGAGTGATTCTTGTTCCCAGTCAAGTTGTAAGGGTGAGGTTGTTGCATAGTGTAAACATGTGGTGTTGGGCTGCATGAAGGAGAGCCATGCTATTCTTGGTCGCTTAATGGTACCCTCATGAGTGGTGAGGGGCATTGAAGTCCTCGAGCAAAAGCAGGAGGTATGTCCCGGATCTCTTAATTTATTCGTTCAGGAGCGGAGAGATATCTCCGTGGGAATGTTGCACAGGGCTGCAGATGTACAGGTTGAATAGACGGGGTTGACCGGGTCGCATAGGAATGATTTTGACAAAAGTATGGGCAATGGGAGAGGTTAATGGGTGTTCTTGAGCGGGTAATGCCTGCGCCACCAGAACCACCGTCCGGGATTTGGGGTCATGGGTGCATCTGGCGTAGCCGCATAGTTCCGGTTTCGGGGCATCTCTTTCTTGAAGCGCGATGATGTCGGGTGGGGTAAGGGTGACGTAGTGGCCGAGTTGGGCTTTTTAACTATTGAGCAAATGGGAGTTTCATAGATAGATGGTCATTGCGTTAAGATTAGTGGCCGCCGGAGGGGAGAGGGGTGTTGGCGGCTAAGTAGGCATCGTATCCTGGGGAGCGCTTGGCTTTCTTGACATGGGGACGGACGGTTGGTTTGTTTGCTCGAGCGCAGTAAGTTGAAAGGTGCTACCTTTCACTTCCGTAGGTTTCGAATACAGCCGCACCGCTCTGCATCATGAACTTTTCGTTTTCACGAGGAAAGCGATTAAGAAAGTTGCGTCTCCATATCGAGACACGGGGACTGAAAGTGATAACTTTAAAGAATTAAGTCATGTCACGTCTCAGCAAACCGAACTGCGTGACATGGCATTTTTTACATCCATACATCATGATACTGGTTTTGCATTGGTAGTGTAAACACAGCCTAACATACAAACACCATCCGCTCTACCACGAGCGACTTCGGAGAGCTCCCATTGGGCTGGTTTATGTTCGCGTTTAAATCTCGCACCAGCACAACCGACATGCCATCCATAAGTACGAGAATGAAACCTATAGCTGCGCGACCACGCCTCTCCTCCCCCTGCCATTATTCTCCACTACTAACTTGCGCAATAATAAACCAGCAAACGGTCATTTGCGAGTTCTTAGAAGTGACAGTCGCCATCGAAATTATAACCTGAAAGGCCTCTGAAAAAGTGATATTAGCTCACGCCGGCGTTCCAAGCGGAGAACTGCCTGTTCATCCAGCAGGAATTCGCTGCTACTCGACGAGCTGAACTTGAGGCGGTTTACGGCGGCGGCAGCAGCTTTCCTTTGTTTTTGCCCCCATTCGCGCATGTGTTCGGGCCAACACTTGAATTCTTGCTCTTCTTCCTCCAAATGAACGGCATGTATCCGTCCCAAAACTAATTAAAACATAGAAACCCTTGACCTCTATTGTCGTGTACAAACATAGGACGGTGCGTATTCTTTCCTCCTCATGTGCATTTTACTGTGTGTGAAACATATATGTGTAGCACATGAACACTCACTCGAACCACTGATTAAGGAGGACCGCCGACCAACCGCATTGAGCCATTCAATTTCGAGATCTAAATCTCCCAGCATCACAACCGCCATTTCATCGGCAGGGGCATGAAGCCTAGCTGTGCGTGCACGCCCCAATCTTTCTACCAGCAAACCGTGCACGCATAAACCGGTAACAGGTGATGGCGCACACTTAGGCGTGAAAGACACCGGTGAAAATGTCGCTCGGAGGGCCTTCGAAGCTGGAAAATAAATATGGGCTCAAGCAATCGTTACAACTTTGGAAGTTTCTCTTCTACCGGGACCGATTCGCAGCTACTTGTGGAAGTGAATTTGAGTGGAAATAGTGGCGGCGGGTTTCGGTCGTTTTCAGAGGCAATGCTTTGACATCCGTTTCCTGGGCTTCGCGGGAGCGGCGTCTTTTTATGACCACGTAACCGAGTGAGCGAACACAGCAGCGACCAAAGAAAGAAAACCGAGAGAAGCGTCTTGCGAAGGGTGCAGTGGTGTACGACACGTGTGGCTCAGGCATCATCTCTCTCACTGCCTTTCCCTCACACATGTGTCATGCGCAGCCACCAAGGAGCGCCCTTCCCCTCACCCTTTCCCCAAACGCTGTTCCGTTTTTCTGCTTATCCGAGCCACGTGACGCTTGCGCGGCAGTTCAAACACGACATGCAACAACATGGTCGCTGCACCCTTGCGCGGGGCTTATCCGAACTACGTGATATTTGCGCGGTATGTTCAAACACGATTTGCAACATGCTGGCCCGCGGCGGTGGCGCACTGCGAGGTAGCAGAGGATTAGCGCCTGCCGATGTACGTTCCCTAATGACGCGAACACTTCCTGATACCCAGCAGAAATGTTCCGTGACCGAAAAGACTGCAGCTCGCGCTGCACACAAATTTTATATTAGGGAGTAGAGTAATCTTGAGAGGATTTTTACGCCGATAGTGTTTCTGTTCATTTTTGGCAATCATCCGATAACCGCATACCGCCGTTTGCTGCCGACTGCGCAACTTCCCAAAGGGGCATCGGTGGAGGCAAGGGGGATAATAGCTCTGAAAGAGGTGTCAGCGGTGGTGAGGAGGAACCCCGGAGCGGCGCGGAGCAAATCGATGACACCGGAATGAAAACTGGGAGGTTAGACATATACAGCTTTGCAGTAAAAAGAATCAGCCGGTTCTACTGGAAATCATACAAAATAATGATACCGATGTAATAGAAAGAAGTTTTGAGATAATTGAGTTTAAAGTAAGAAAACAGGTGAAACAATACTTGTCAGCCCAAGCACCACTACAGTCATTTATTTAGTTGTTACAAAATGTGATCTGGTTGGTTAGAAGACGACGAAACCGAAGAGGCAACGAGCACCCACCGCACGAGCAGCACGGCTCAAGACATCTTCTTCCTCCTTAAAATAACGCTAGCCGCTTGAAAGCCGTGAATAAAGCGGTGTCCTCTAACCCGCGCCTGCTTCCTGGTTTACAACAATTTGGTGCCGTGACCAGGATGAAAGGATTACACCGTTGGAGACCCCTACCGAAGAAGCAGGCCCATTGAAGAGGACACAACGGTCACGAACGGCGCATCGAATCAGCTCCTGCCAGAGCCATTTCTACGTACCGAGCCCCATCATGGATCGTCCGAAACGGAAGCGTAATGTGCTACGCGCCTCGACTACAAGGGTCATCAGCGATATGAAGTCCTTGATGGAGGTAACTCCACTACCGACCGGTGAGCTGGCTGAGCAACTTCATATGCTTAAACGGAAAGAGGCTGCTTTAACTGAACTAGACAAAGAGATAGAGGACCTCGTTCCCGATGACGAACTAGACGATGAACTGGCAACTGTAGAAGATTACAGAGATTCTATTGCACGCATGGTCTTCCGCGCTGAAAGACATCTTCCAGCCGCATGCACTCTAACGACTAACGGTGTGGTACAGGCCGCAACGTCACCTCAAGAACGAGTTCAAGTTAAATTGCCCATACTTGAGATCCAACCTTTTGACGGAGAATTCATACGGTGGCCTGCATTTTGGGACCAGTTCGAGTCAACGATACATAAGAACCTGTGCCTAACAGACGTTGACAAATTCAAGTATCTTCGCAGAAACCTGAAGGGGAAAGCGCAAGGCGTAATCAGCGGATTGCCTACAACTAACGACAGCTACCCCTTAGCCATCGAACTGTTGCAGGAACGTTTTGGAAACAAAACCCTCATAATTAACGACCACATGAGCAAACTGCTAAACCTCCCGAGAGTGACTTCCTGCGAAGACTTGAACGACCTTCAGACGCTCCATGATCGTGTACACACTCATGTTAGATCACTTAAGAACCTCGGAGTACATATAGAGTCGTACGGCATTATGTTGAAGACTGCACTATTGCAGAAGTTGCCCTATGAGCTCGTGCTCAGGTTCAACCAGTTAACGTTAACGACACCACAAGCACAGGGAAAAGAACAGGCTGGTGAAGTATCGAAGTTACTTGAACTTTTGAACCTGGAAGTGCGAAGTCGGAAGATCACTTCACTAATGACGGGATCAGACATGCCTGCCAGGACAAAACCACACCGGAACCAGGTCAAAGAAAACATGCAAGGTTCTTCTTCCGCACTAACGTTAACGATATCCCGCCATGGATGTCTTCTCTGCGAATCGAACGACCACCTCACAGAAGACTGCCGCGCTCAAATTACATTAGAAGAAAAGAAAGCGAAATTGCGAAAACAAGGTTGTTGCTTTCGCTGCGCCAGGCACTTTTCACCGCGCCAAGAATTGCAAAAATGCAAGAAGCCTCTCATGTCGGAATTGCAAAGGACGCCACATAACTTCCTTGTGCGATCCAAATTGGAAACGACCAACACCAGAAAAACTGACGACTATGTCCACATCGACGGCTGAATCAGAGACGTCCCAGGAAACGGCTTTTGGGTTTACAGTGCCTGGAGACGCGAAATTTTCAAAAGAAGTGACATGTTCGCAAGTAGCAACTGAAGAGCCAGTGTTTGAGCAGGAAAAGGCTTCTTTGGAGGTGGATCAACCAAGAACTACAGACAAAGGAGGATGTTCCAAAGAACGTCCACGGGGCTCACAAGTCCTCACCGAAAACGAACGAAAAGAAGAATATTTATGCTCCACTTCAGCGCCTGAAACTTCATCGGCTGAGACACTTTGTGCAAGATGGAAGCATGGAGAGCGCCTTTTTGACAGCCCATGGCAATTAGGCCGCCGGAACAAAGACCTGCTCTTGTTGAGCCCTGCGGAAATGACTCCAATGAAGTCTCCAGTTCTTCTCGACTACGGAAGCACCAATCAATCGCCAATCCATTGCCAGGTTAAAGATTTTAGCCAGCTGAAGCCAACACGATCCATATTATTGCGCCGGCCGGGAGCCTGTTACAAAATGTGATCTGGTTGGTTAGAAGACGACCAAACCGAAGAGGCAACGAGCACCCACCGCACGAGCAGCACGGCTCAAGACATCATCTTCCTCCTTAAAATAACGCTAGCCGCTTGAAAGCCGTGAATAAAGCGGTGTCCTCTAACCCGCGCCTGCTTCCTGGTTTTCAACATTAGTAAGCCCCAGCTCCATTATCACCGTTGAAGTCATTTTCTTTTGCTTTTCAGCATGTCGTATGTCCTGCCTAGCCTTTTTTGTTAGCCGTTGTGCATCTCTGTTCGCAAGTTTCTTTTACTTGTGGTCAACGTCTTTTAGCCACTTGACTGCGGTGTTGCGCCCAGGTTTGAATACGAAGAATTTCAAAATGCTGGTTCGTGTGATGCTGCGGTCATTGAATGAAAGAACAGCATCCAGTGTTGCCATCTCGAGAGTGAGTAGCCCAAAAAAGGCGACTTTTGGCGGCTCGCTCCGAAGCACAAATGTGGAAAAAACTTGCGCAGCATCTTTGGACTCCCTTGGCTGAAACATCAGCAATTCAATAGATGCCAAACGATTTCTTAATACAGCTGGTTCCAGACTAGCTTTTTAATGTGTGCCTGGGAGTCTCGTGGTGGAAAAAACTACAATAACCACTGAGCGCACTCTAAAAATGGGACATGGTCACTTACTAATTGCTTTAAAAAACTGTTTGTGAGGCACAAATGAAACCTCCTTATCTAAGTGTGAATATGTAAAATGTGCATCAAGAGGTGAGTTGCGTAATTGCGTAGAAAAAAGTCACCTTTTTATTAATTTCGCCTCACCCTGTGCCCTAACAAGCTCATTTCACGATTTTGCAAGGGCGCTGAGGCTGCGCTGTAAGCAGTGCTCTTGAAGCATACTCGGAAGGATGCCATCACTAACAACCGCCATAAATAAAGGCGACTATCGGAAGTGAGCGTTGCGTGCAGCTGGAATTTGCAGCAGTGACAAATGAATGGTGGAAAGCACACTGCGCGCTGGCTGCTTCCGCACAACTATGAATATTGGGGAAAATAAAAAAGATGTGTGATTTCACTAGCTCTTTGCCGGTGCTCCCACCTATAAAGTATTGCTAAGCCGAGATAGTTACTGATCTCGTTCGCCGATTTTTCGTGTTGATGAGGGATACGAATCCTATCGTTCTCCTTAAAGAAGCCATGAAGACATAATGCAAATTTGCTTCATTCAAAAGATTGCCTCCTTAGAATTATGCTGACACCGCTTTTAACGTAATATTCTCACAAATAAGCTGTATAATTAGAGAAAAAAAGGGATGGCCATGCCACACACTAGCTGATTTCCCGCAACAGAACCTATGATGTCATACCAGCCTGCTCTGCCATTGGCGGAAGCCGGAGAAAGCAAACACAAATTAGGCAGAACTCATGAGCTTGTCGAACGCGCTATTTGCGGTTAAATTTAGGGCACATTCTTTTTATATCAGTAAGAATAAACAGGCTACTGAAAAATAAAACAGACTACTAAAATGTGACTTCTTTTGCAGAAAAAAACTTTAATAGCGTCTATTGGCCCATAATCCCAAACTCATTCGCGGATTTTCTGTGGCCCGCTCCTGGCGGCAAGCTCGGTCCAGCAAATGTTGACGTCTTAACTCGACAAACCGTCAGCCTACACGGGACCGACCACCGTGTTTTTCTTTGGCCCAACCGTATGAGGCTTCGCTTTAAAATATTATAATGAAGTCTGGGCAGATCCTACCGTCAAACGCAAAAAACGATGGACCCGCAGCATACGACTACTTTGTCGTACGTCCCAGCCCTACTACACCGGGCGAAGTCATCAATATCTGCGGCAGTTCCCTCCGGTACTTAATCGGCCGACACGGGAAGGTTACGAATCACATTTCTTTTGCCGCGGCGGCACCGTCTGCCCTTGGAACTGAAAGCGGTGACAAACAAGCCTGGCAGGGGAAACGTGAAAATTGTGCGTCTCCGCTGGCGTATCCACGCTCTCCCTAAATGCACCGGGTAGAAGGCGGCTGTCGTCCTGGAAGCACCCAGGGGAGGTCCTGTCGGCCCGCTCATCAAACAGTGCGGCCGCTATCATCGATCAAGGAGCCGCGGCGGAACTTCGGGGCGAGTACGCCGCGGGGCCTTCCGTTGCAGCGATATACTCTCAACGGTTGTTCCCCGCCAGGGGATGGAGGGGGGACCAGCGTGACAATCTCTCCGCGATCTCGTTGAACCGGGAGAAACTGCCCCGCGGTAGTTCTAAGGGCCCCCGGTGAAAGCTTCAACTTCGGGCTAGAGCTCAGACAATGCCGTTTCCGAACGGAGGAGTTAGAAATTGGCGAATTACTCGCAAACAGGGCCTGTTCGTTATTATTACGACGTGGTGTCCTATTGGTTTTTTTAATGAAACTTTTTATGGCTAGGAGAAGGACCATCCGGCGTCTACATGTACGGAGAAAACTCCTTCTTAGAAACTGTATAAACCTCACGAAAAAGAAAAGAAAATGGCTGGCGATTACGATAGTATCTAATGTGCTTTTGGGGGCAGCAGTTTAGCTGTTTTGAATGTGCAAAATATGTTGAGGAAAATAATTTAGGACAGGCTTACTTGTATGGATGCAGAAGACATTTATTTGCAGTGGCTGATGAAGCACATTCACCGGTTGCATGGCTTATTGTTCAGACCTTACGCGGGGTTCTGGCATCGGCGGTGCTGAGCCTCCGCTCTGGCAGCTTGTTCAGCTGCAGCGGCTGACGAGGCGCACGACCGGTTGCGTCACTCGCAGTTCAGCAGTCACTCCTGATGGCTGCAGTGCGCTGACGCAACACTCACTCGTTGGTTCTCTAGAGGGCAGCTGTAGTGAGTCTCTGCGTCATCGGGGCGAATTGTGTCTCACAAAGAGACCGCAAACTGCGCCTTAGAAATCCAAAGCATGTCATCATCACGCGCACGGCCCATGCACGTTTCCACCAAGCGTCGCGTAGTCGAGCGTGTCGTGCGGGCACAGCATACCACCCTGTCCCTCCCGCACACTTTCGGAGAAGCGTCTCGCGCCAACACAGCGAGCCGCCCTCCGCTCCCATGTTCTCGACAGTCTCTCCTCCACTGTTCTCTTTCACTCTTCGGATTTGCCATCGTTCGCTGAATGACACCGATGGCGAGTCCCGTCAGCCCACGAATGGGGGCCAAAGGACTCTGCCCTAATACTTGCTTTCCCTGGTCAGAGTCAAACCTGGGTGCCTGGTCTATGAAACTGGCGTCTATTCCATTTAGCTATCACCGCATGCAGGTTGCACATCATTTCATTTGGGGTCGTAGGACGGGCGCTAGCCATTTGAACTTGGCCGCTGATTTAGCGTGTGCTAACCCCGTACATTGTGGGCGAGATATGGAGGCTTGCGGACAAAACGATCCGGGCATGGCATCGACGGATAACTTTCAGCCGCAAGTTCGGAACTGAACGTGAGGGCAACGACGTATGGAGCGGTACCGTGCGTCTTACTAAAAACGTGACAGCAAATTTAGGTCTGCTGAGCGGGCAATGCAACTAGAAATTATTGGTGTGGCACTTTTACATGAAACGAGCTTCCTGGGATCAGGGAACACACTGAAGAGAGGTTATCATGGTTAAAATAAAGAAAACGTAATAGGGCTGGCGCTTGCCACATAATCAGGCGAATTGATAATCGGCGTACTACAGTGCAACAGTCCGGACACCGAGAGACGGGTAGAGAAAACAGGAAGGCCAATCACTCGGTGAAGGAAATAAATAAATAAATTTGTAGGCAAAGAATGAACTCGACAGGCACGGTACAGTAGCGGTTGCAGGTCGATGGGGTAGGTCTTCGTGCCGCAATAGACCAAGTAGGCCCACGATAATGATTGTGGTCAACAGTCCAATTAGGCGTCGCCAGCTCTGCTTGTTTGGGCAGCCTTGCATCAGTAGTGCTAGCTACGGCTATTTGTTTTGTGAACGCGACGGTGTACACAAAAACGCTGGAAATTCGCTTACAAAGCCAAATCCGAAGTTGTATACAGCTTCGCAGTATACAGCCACGCAGGAAGATTTAGAAATTCTAGTTAATGGACCTTATACAGCCGCCCCTCGTCAATGCACACATGCGGAGTTCATCCCCTTCCTAAAACTAAAACTATTTTTTATTTAGCGTATAGTAAAACAAGACAATCAGAAGGTATATAGAATAAATGCACCCAAGCAAAGTTAATAATGTATAAGGTGCAATAATAATTACCAAAGATTGAGATAAAAATATATTTCTGGAGATTTTTTTTGCTGAAACGATGCGTAAAGCAGTCTGGCTACATTATTCTTAGGATATTATTCTGCGGAGTGCATTTTCAACTTCCAGTATATAATAATAAATGTCCTGAAAGAACATCAATATTGTGACGTAGCAGCAGCGGAACGTTTGACAATTAAATGTATGAACAGGGATGTTCAATCGGAGTACCTATGCCAGCTCAAATGTCCGAGGCCCAGTGCGCGTCCGCGCTGCTCTGAGCGTCTTAGTCGTCTCTACCAAGGCTATGTACAAGCTTGGCGTCCGACCAGTACCGTGGCACCTATTCCTAGAGGAAAAGTTGGCCCTAGCTGAAGACCTGGCTAATCTTGGCTCCGTCATTGAGGCCTTTTTAAATGCAGAGCATTTCTTGAACTCACATGTAGCGTCCGCAGTGCGTCCGCAACAGCTCAGGGCGCAGGCGCGCCCTCTCCCCCACTCCTCCTCTCCCGCATCACGCTACCCTCCTCGCTCTCAACAACAGGTCCGCGCCCCTCCCCCTACACTATATACAAAAATAATACTTACCGGCGCCTGGTTTCGATCCCACGACCCTGCGGGCGGAACGCAAGGTACATGGTGCTCTACCCACTGCGCCACAAAGCCGACACAGAATGGAAGGCTACAAACGCGCCTTATATCCTTGACTCATTCAAACTACGTCAAGAAGCTGCTGATACAACGCATTCACTACCTGTGGGCGGAACGCGAGCTACATGGTGCTCTTCCCACTGCGCCACAAAACCGACACAGAATGAAAGGCTACGAACGCGCCTTATATCCTTGACTCATTCAAACTACGTCAAGAAGCTGCTGATACAACGCATTCACTGCCACCAACTCCCCAAACACTAAATGTTAACGCAATACACCCACCCCCTATGCGACGCATTTACTCGAGTCCCCCACGCGGGGAGATGGGCCCTTTTTTCAAATTGCAACAGCCCGTGAAATAACCTCTGGCGGCGAAAGGACCTGACCTGTGCAAACCACGAAACAAGGTTAGGGGTTGGTTAGGTGGCGGCAATGATACGGCTTTAGACGGGATGCATGCACAAGTTGCGGCGTTGAACGCCAGGATGGTGGCGCATTTTCTGTTGTCCACGTTCCCGAGTGAGACAACAATGTGTCCACCGAAAAGGGAGGTTCGCGGAGAAACAGGAGCGAGAGAGAAGAGTAGCCAGCGGTGTCGAGGAGAGGGGAGTTGCAAGCAAAGGAAACGTAGGCCAGTGGAACGTCCCAGTCATGGTGGTAGGCGGACATGTACATTGGGAGCCTGTCCGTGAGGGTTTTGTTAAAGCGTTCGGTAAGTCCGTTTGTCTAGCCGGTGGTAACGTTGTGTTCTGTGCAGCAACAGCGAAGAAGGTCGTCAGTAACTTGAGACAAAGAATACTGCCCGCGATCCGCAAGCAGAGCATGAGGAGCCCCGTGGTGCAGGATTGCACCATGGAGGAGGAAGACCGCTACGTCTGTGGCGCAGCCGGTTGGGAGAGTACGCGGGATAGCGTAACGCGTAGCATTATCGGTGACGGCAGGAATGCACCCGTTTCCGCAATGTGGCAAAGGAAAATGTTAATTTAGGGGCGAAGCTCTTAAGGCGTGGGTCTGTCCATCCTCGACGTATGTATGTAGCCACCTCTAGTTTAGTTCTTGGATTGTTTACTAGATGGCGTGGCTACCTCTAGTTTATTTCTTGGATTGTTTACTACATGGCGGTACTTGTATATGATGAAAAGATGCGCTTGGATTGTTTACTAGATGGCGTGGCTACCTCTAGTTTAGTTCTTGGATTGTTTACTAGATGGCGGGGAGCGTTGTAATAAAACCCGTTCGCTGTTGGCGCGCGCTCGGAGTCGCCCGATGGATAAGGCTGCAGATGTGCGAGCCCGCGCGGCAAGAAGCGCTCCGTGAAGCTGCGCGACGCAGCTTCCAAGATCCTGCCCGTACGAGAGCGGGAGGCCGAAGCGTGTCGTCCTGGCTGCGCGACGAAGCCGCCAAGATCCCGGCGTTCGAGAACGAGGGGCCCAAGCGTCACGGCAACGGCGCGAGAGACCCTGCCGTACGCGAAGCGGCACGGCTGCGGCGCGAAGAGGATCTCCAAAACGTCAGAGAACGGGAAGCCGGCGAGAAAGCGCGCGTATCGGCAGGCAGACCCCGATGCAGTGAGAGCTCGTGAGGCGTCTGCAAAACGCATCAGCGCGAGCTCAGCCCCAAGGTGCCGACGCCGGTTAAGGGAGACTTTCTAGACGTTACGTTCGGACACAGATGTAGTGGGCGAACTTTCACTGAAGAGTCACGGTTTTACCGATGATTTCCCCTCAGGAGCTTTCGCCCACTCATCATCATTCACCTCGTGGATATGCTGTGAATTTTTTGGCGTTTTGCTTTGTTTTGCTGTAAAATTGTTGAATTCGCTGTATATTTTGCCGTGGTTGTAGCAATTCTGCATCAATAACAAAGTCCCCAGGAGCGCTAAGCATCCGGGTCTTCCTCTGCCATGTAAGTCATTTACCTCTTCAGCCACTTGTGCATTCTCAGACTGTGTTCCCCATCTACCCCACACCGCTCATCCTCCCTCTCTTAGCCCGTCCCTTAAGCCCTACGCGAGGGGTCCTGCAGAGGCCCACTGATTTGTACCGTCCTCAGCCCGATCAGAGGAAACGGCAAATGGTATTCTTTCTACAGAACATGGGGTAAGCGACGCTACACTGTCCCGTTGCTTCTTTCTTCGACTACAGTACGTGACGCCAAGGCATGTGAACACCGCACGGAAGCCTCAGCAAGATGCAAAAATAGAGAAAGCATTATTACGCCTTCCTGCTAGCTAGAGTATTTCTCTGTTTACCCTTTCAATCCAGGGCCCAGACCTAGCGTTTGTTTGGTCTGTGTAATAGGAACTCCTAATCTGGAACAGGGGAAATATTACGAAATGTTTGCTCCTGCTTTTTTTTAAATTAGTTCTGTATGAATGTCATGATCAAGTAGGTCTAGAGCATAAAAAGAATGTAGCAAATGTTTCCAGCGAGCGTTTTGTTTCATGCGCCTTGCTCCACGCATCTGCAATACGACGTACATCGTCTGCAAATTTTCTAGGCCATGCCAAAGTTTTCTGAGCCGCAAATATGCAAAGCATAAGCTTAACGTTTAGCTGTTTTGACACTAGTCTTGAGAGTACTATATTTTGACACTAAGAAAGAAAGGTGTTTTCTCTAGCTTTAGGATATGAAATATTTCATTCTTTGTCAAAATGTCAGAGAGAGAGAGAGAAACTCTTATTAAAGAGGAAAGTGCAGAGATGTTTGCCAACATCAGTTCGCCGGCATGCTACTCTGCGGGGAAAGGAGAGGGATAAAGGTAGTAGGTGTAGTGAAGAAAACGAGAGTAGTAGTAGTGAAAAAAAATTATGATCCTTCTTCAGGGTATGGAGTTCAAAGGCTCTTGAGATGGAGGAACGACTACAATTTCGTGGACACAACCAGGTCCTGGAGGAATTCGATTAGCGCGGACAAGAGTTTGCGCTGAGCGTAGGGAGAGGGTCATGGGTCCAAGTACCAATCTTAAATGTCAATGGTCGAGGATGGAGGCAATCAATTTTATGTTGTAAACGGCACCTTGAGTCGGCATAGGCAGAGCATTCCAGTATTATGTGTTCAACAGTTTCAAGTGAACCACAATTGTCGCAATATGGGCTTGATGTCCTGGCCGATTCCGATGTAGATAGGAATTTGTTAGTGCTAGATTAGGACGAAGTCTATGTAGCAACGTCTCCAAGTGGCGGGGTAGACTCTCTGGCAGCCGCATTCTGACATACTGGGTCTATGGAATATACAAAGCCGTAATGATGCTGCTACAAGGACCATAAACGGTTCCTTTTCCGACAGAGCTAGTGCCTTCGTCATTGTGGCGGCATCATGCTTCGTTGAGAAAATCTTCTTTCTTTTAAATGCAGAGCATTTCTGTAACTCACGATGTCACCCGCGTTGACGTCCGCAGTCCGCACCGCACCCCTCCCTACTATATAAAAAAGTAATACTATCCGGCGCCAGGTTTCGATCCCTCGACGCTGCGGGCGGAACGCAATGTACTTAGTGCTATACCCACTGCGCCAACAAAGCCGACACAGAATGGGAAGATAGGGACGCGCCTTATATCCTTGCCTCATTTAAGTTACTGCTGACGAGCGCTCTCTCATCAGCAGTTGCCACAAGTGCAACAACATTAACGTAACGCGAACTACTTAACGTCGTGGCCCCCGGAAATGCTCTGCATTTGATCGTGCCCCTCGCGAGGGGGATGTTTTATGAAGTTCCACACAACCAGCATCACGCGAGACAAGTTTACTAGCGGCATCAGGAGGGGACGGGAAAGAACCAGGAGCGTCGCACGGCGCAGAGAGCGTACAACAGATGGCGCGCCTCTTCTCGCGCCGGCCTTACGCGCCACGACTTGAACGGGGAAGCGCGGGGTTCGCCCAAGAGCGCCAGCGTAGGTGCCAGCTTTTTCTCATTTGTAGGCCCCTGCGGGCAGCCTCGTCCGCTTTCTCATTTCCAAGTGATGCCGCTGTGGCCTGGGAGCCATTGGAAGATAACGCGATGTCCAGCGACGTATGGCAGATGGTGCAAATACTTTACGTCGCGCTGGACATGTTCGTGAAAGCTGAAACAGCTAGCTCGTTGTAAGCTTTGAAGTGCTGCTCTCGAATCAGAGAAAAACGGTCCAACATGTCGGCGGCTGGCGTAGAATATATCGAAGTGCTTCTTTATCCCGTAGAGCTCCGCCGACGCAGGCGAAGTCGGTCGCTCAAGCCATTGTGAAAATGCTTTTTCACTTGATGGAATGAAAATTCCCGAGGAGCTGCACTCAGGTGTCGCCGATCCATCAGTATAAATGTGAGTAGTTTCCGAACAAAATCTGTTAATGTGTGCAGCGTCACTGCAGCAGGCCAATTTGAGGTATATGTTTTTTAATCAATTCCGGGTATGAATGAATTTAGCCGTAGAGGCGTCAGATTCCAGGGCGGGAAGTTCCGTGGCATGGTCGGCGGTGCTTGAGTTGGAATTGGGGCATTAATACATTTATTGTTTGTCCAAAGCTAGAATTCGGATTTTGAACCGCAATACGGGACAGAAAATGGGTTCGTGCATGTAGCGTATGCCTCAAATGAACGTGGAGCGTTTCTTGGAGCCGTAGCACGTCCAAGGGGAGGCAACCTGCTTCAGCAGTTGTCCCAGAACATGACGGGCCATTCGGAAGTCCGAGGCATTTTCTGAGGCAGTTATTTCTCGCCACTTCCAGCTGTCTTTTGCTTGTAGGTGTCAGTTGCTGCAGGACAGGAAGGCTAGAGCGCAACAGGCCATCTACATACGCCTTGAACAGCAAAACCATGGAGCGGCAATCGCTACCCCAGTGGCTGCCAGCAAGATACCTAATAATTTGCGATGCTGTTGATATTCGCTTCCGTAGCCTCTGCACTTCAGGGGCCCAGGAGAGGTTTCTGTCTAAGAGAATACCAAGATATCTTTGGGTCCGTCTGTAATGCAGAGGCCGACCAGCCAGGGTTGAGGGATATTTATCCATGCATTTGCGAATGAATGCCATGGCGACGCTTTTTTCTGAGGAAACATGGAGTCCTTTAGGCACCACGTACGCAGATATCTTTGCAAGCGCCTTCTGAAGTTTGTTCGGCGTTACCCTCCGGATTTTGATGCACTCCAAATACAGATGTCGTCTGCATAGAGAGTGATCTTGACGCCACGGGGGAGAACACGCTTCAGGTGGATGAGCTTGAGATTAAAAAGTGAAGGGCTTAATACAGCTCCTTGAGGTACTCCTCTTTTTATTTCATGATATGATGTTGGGCCTTCTGCCGTGCCACATGAAGAGTTTTCGTCCTGTAACCCAAACGTATTTGTAACCCAAACGTATAATCTTCCGCCTAGTCCAAGTGCAATAAGGGATGATAGTATGGAATCGTGATAAACGGAGTCGAATGCTGATTTAACGTCCAGAAATACTGCGACGGGTACATGTCCAGAAGTTAGTTCTTCTTCAACAGACGTACAAGGGCAATGATGTTGTCAATAGCCGATCTGTTTTGCCGAAATCCATTCATTTGAGGTGGATAAAGTTTCTTTGGTTTCCATGTACCAAGTGACCCTCTTAAAAATCATTTTTCCATTATTTTCCAACACAGCTGAGCAAGGCTTTCGGTCGAAAGGAGTTGTAGCTTGTCGGTGGTTTTCCATGTTTTAAGACAGCAGTGATTTTCGCCAGTGTCCACCAGAGGGGACGATGCCATGTAGCCATGCTCTATTGTAATATTCTAGAAGACGTAGACGGGAGTGCTGAGATAGATGAGAGATTGCGTCGTAGGTGATTTCGTCATAACCAGGAGAGGGACCGTTTTCTGACGTCGGAAATCGCTGCGTTGAGCTCCTCTATTGTAAACGGCACTTCCAAGGCAGTTGAAGCAGCTGGCGGAGGAACAATATCGTTGAACTGTGAGCGCATGTGCGTCGACGAGGTTGCCCACAGGAGCTGCAATAATGTTCAGCTGCTTCCATCTGGGAAATGTTTTCGTGCAGCGATAGCGCCCTGAATGGGTACAGCTGCGAGATATTGTTGCGCATGCCCTTTACAACGCGCCAGATGTGCGACGAAGTTTGTAATGTCTAAATTTGCGCAGAAGTCTTGCCATCGCTGCCTTCGTAACTTTTCAAATGGCGCTCACATGTCTTTGTGCATTGCGGGCTTGTTTCAGGTCTTCTAAAGTTCTGGTGCGCAGCGCCTTCCGCTCCGCACGCCTCCGAATGGCTCGTAATCTCTCATATTCCTCATCTGTCTTGATGTTCAAACGCCTTCGCATCACACACGATGATTCCTTAAGGCAGCGACCTATGGTTGGAATGAGGTCATCATCTGTAGTCGCAGCACTAATCAGCTGATCTACACTGTATTCATAGGTGTCCCAGTGGGTGCACTTGATTTAATTTCCAGTCGGGGCGCATGTTTACAGAGGTAGGATAGTAAAATCGGGTAGTGGTCGCTGCCCCTAGTTTCCATGTCTGTGTGCCATGAAAACCTTTGAGCACTGCGGCTTGAGACAAATGAAAACGTCAATGCAGCTGCTGACTGTCGTGTTTTCATATATGTGATGCTTCCATTGTTAAGGGGCTCAATAGAGTGTCTTATTAGCTCTGATAGTTTCACTCCGCTGGAACTTGTATATGCGCTGCCCCAGATCTCATGGTGCGCGTAAAATCTCCGCAAATAAGGTAAGGTGGGGCCGTGCTGCTTATTATACTTTGTAGCCTTGAGGCATCGAAAAAGTTGCCTGGTTCTATATATGCAGCGATGAATGTAAAATATTTATGCTGATCATGGTTTTGGCACATACGTATTCTTCAGTCTCATGAGTAGGAACGGCAACCTGGCTACAGGCACGTCATTGCGGGCGGCAACAAAAAGCCGACTTACAGCCGTTAGAGCGTTGCGAGTGTAGTAGATGGTAATGTTTAGGTGCAATGCACTTCTTAGCGACCCTGAACCTGCGTCCACCGGCGATGTCCGCGCACGTGAGATGGGCGCGCGCAGCCTGGCCACTGACATGGCACCTACCCACAGTGGGGGATTGGCCAGGAATCTCCTCGTCTTCCTTGGCAACGGGGGGAGATGGGTGGCGCTGCCTGGCCGCTGACATGGCACATACCCACGTGGGGGATTGGCCAAGAATCGGGCGTGAGAAGGGCTAATGCACCTGCTTAAAGGAGTACTGACACGAAAATTTCAAAGCTGAGATCCGCTCTAGCAATCCAGTACAACGACAACACAAATAGTTGTCTGTGAATAAATGCATCTTTCTTTCTTTGTAGTTGTGTGTTGTGTGTGATCTCTCTTTCGCGAACATTACCGAACCGCGCAATTCACTCGTGCATTCGCACTTCACATTCTTCCCCTCGGGGAATTGCGGGGAATTTTAATCTAAAGTCATCTTCAACCCGAGATTCGGATATTACAATGAAGGGAAAACCGATATGTACGTACAAGTTGCCGAAAGTCGGCAAGCTTTGATTGTAGTCCACGCGCATTCCATTGGAAAACCTATACAGGTCTTAAGATTTGCATTGATAAACGGTTTCAGGGTGCAGGTGTCCGATGAAGTCATTTTCGTTGGTCTCCGGAGCCACGCCGCAAAGCCGAAGAAGAGGCAGCCACAAGATGTTCTAGGGACAAGACAGCCTGCTACTTCCGGAATACGTTCGTAGGAGGGGTTGGCACAGCAGCAGAGCCCTTATGGCCGCAATAGCATGGGGATCAGACTGCCAGTAATATCGGCCGGTGTGTCCTGACCTGCCTCATGCTGATTCTTCCGTGCGGGAACGTCGACTTGCTTGGGAACGTGCACCCTGCGAGAGCGCGTCACGTGTGAACCTGAGTAGTCTTGGCTGGTCCGCTGGTCCTAGTGGGGCTTGCGCGTAAGACTTGCTGGCAGGAGCATTCACTTTGAAGCGGAGGGCCATTTGTAGGCACAGCCAAGGCTGAAAGGACAACTTCTCGGGTGTCGATGGTGTTGGCGTCGTGCAGGAGCTTTCCCTTGTATTTGCTCGACACTGCGGCAAGTGTAGCTGCCCTTTGTTTGGGACAAGCCCCGTACGACGCGGGATGTGGGCCATTGCAATTTGCACATCACGGTTGGTTGCGCGAAGTGCAGTCCTTATGTGTGTGCTCTCCAGAACAGATCTTGCAGGGAGTTTTCCCCTGCAGTTCTTGGCGATGTGCCCATGTCTCTGACATTTGAAGCGCTGCACAGCAGATCCACGTATTCTGTGACGGGGAAGCTATAAAATCCAAGGAACACTCAAGCTGGCAAAGGAGAGCCTGGCTTGAACTCCAAGATGACGGAGCGTCGACGACTTTCAGCTACGGCTTGGTTTTCATCTCGTGAGTAGGTGACTTGCCGACGAGCAGATGTCACACCTTGATCGTGCAGGTAGTTCCTTAGTTCCTCATCCGTGTTCTCGAGGGGTACGCCTTGAATTTTCCCATACGTCGCCATGTATGACTGCGGCACACGCGTCTCGACTGCGTACCAGCAAGGGTGGATATACGAAGGAGTCGCTTTACGGCGCTGAGCGACGACACGGTCACAATAAGGCTGCCATCTTTCTTCAGGCGATGGGTCAAAACTTTTTCTTGCGCCGTTGCCACGACCTCAGACGCCAATAAGTTGGGGTTCGCTCTCCACAAACTGTAACCTTCGGCTGGTTTGAACATCACGGGAATTGCGGCGGCTCGCTTTTCTTGTAAGTGACCATTGTGAGTTCTCTTCATTCATTTCCGTGTCAGTCGTGTCAGAAGACGCATTTTGACTGTCGGGTTCTCGTTGAACAGCACACTTTTAGAGACCAGCGCATTTTCCGGTTATCCTCAGAATTGAAGTCATGTGGAATTGCAGGAATACCTTGATGCGGTCCACTTGGGGTAGGCAGAACCTGGTTAGTGGAGTCCATTACGGCACCATGCAGCGCAGGTGATGGCGGCACCCTGCTCAACTGCAGGGCCCGCTGGCAGCTGCGCTGAAGCCGTTTGACGCGGTGAGCCCGCCTTTTTGAAGTCACTGGATGGTCGTAAGGAGGCAGGGCGAAGGAATTATAGGCACTGCGAATAACTACGGCTACAAAAAACTAAAAAACCTGCCGAGTGGCGAAAGCAAGCAGCCGGTTAAGCCGATCTTCGTTTCTTTCCCCCCCAAGATGTCAGTTTTGTACACTAATTGTTTGGGCCTATGCACATTTGCCAATGCCTAAGATTTTTGAATAAGACTGTACTTTGGTTTTTCGCCATTGAGCGAATAAAGTATGCTATATCGCCGAGGGTTCAACGTTTTGCGCAGGAATAACGAACACATTCAGGATTAGGGAGAGTGTTACTGTTGTTCACGGGGCCTACAACAATATGTATAGAAGGTTGTAATATTTTTTAGGTAATTGGTGTTTATACAAAAAACGTGTCACCAAGCACCACTACTCAAGTGGGTCGCTAGGGACTATAAAAATGCTTTCAGATAAGTATTACAGGCCCAGTATTAGTAGTCAGTATTAAGTATTCCCAGAAAATTACACATGTTCCTCTTTTTGATAGGTTTTTTGCTCTGTGACGTTATTTCTTTCTGCTCTTCATTGCTTAATATATGTTCTAAGCACATACACAACTTCATTTTATAACCTCAATGTATGAAATACAAATGAAGTGAAAGTTACCCAGCAAACCACGTTATGTCGTGCAGATATCCTGGAGTCATCAGCAATTGACATTGCAGATGTCCAGTGGACGTACCGTTGGGGTCGAAATTACATATATGCAAACTTCCTACAACTGCAACAAACTATCCAAATCACACAAAGGATAACGTAGAATAGACCTCTCATGGTACTTTATATGCTGTTTACGGGACGTTACCCTAGTGGCACATGTTATGGATATTGTAGTGGTATGCATGCAAGACGTATATAGATGGTGTGTTCTACATTGTTTTTCTCTCTTTGTTATATTCATTATTTTATTATATTCATGACTTCTGTACGTTAGTATGATATTGTTGAGATGAACCTGTATGCCTGAAATTTACATTTTTTATAAATTATCTGGAAGTTTTGCCAGCCCCCTTCCGAGGTTGCCTAGGTGTTGTGGACATTTAAACTTCAAATACGTCTTACTAGCTATTCAGCACTGTTTGCTGTTACTTGTCACCTGGTTTCTAGATTAATGTGTTTTCCACTTTGAAGTGCTGCATACTGCATGAAGTCCCATATGTGAAGTGCCAAGCTGACCACACACTCTCGCAGAAGCACACGATGCACAGCTCTAAACAAGAAATATCGGATCGAAAACGAGGCAGTAAGTAACAGCAAACCAGTCCTGATCAGCACAAACATCCTGGACACTAGGGCAACCACAGTAGCGTCATCAAACTATACCAAACAGCACGGCTGTACAGACCTTCTGCAAAAAAACTATCACAGAAACAATTCAAAAATAAACATTTTTAAAATGACAGCTTCCCATTATATGTAAGTACCTGCAGCTTGGTAGTAGGAACGCTTTCAAAGTACACATAGAAAACAAAAGAGTTCAGGGAAAACAGTTTATATTGACTTCCAAATTATGTAATATGCTTTCGCAACACAATCACTTCAACTTTCATTCCTCTCTGGCCTGGCCCACAGAGTACACATTGTACAATTACAAGAATAGTACTAATATTCATGACTATAAATAGGTCACACACAGCAGAAAGGTTAAAAAAATAGGAAGAAAAGCAAACATGTAAACCCAGGGTACGAGCACAAGATAGTTATGCAACTTGAAATAGTTCACATGTAGTAAAAAGTTTGTGGAACAATAAAACAAAAGCACTTTGGAAACACAAAAGTGGTGTTGAGTGGTGGTTGTGAGTGCACTACAAATTTAAGCTACTTTAAACAAACCAAGAAGAAGGGAAATGGTTATGATCTATAGAAAATGTGTGTATAAAGAAAGGACTGTACGGCGGTTACAAGAGCAGTAGAAATTTTTGTGATGAAATGATTCACACTTAGTGAAATGGCAGGACAGCAATAAAACAACAAAAAAACTTTAGAAACAACCTACTGAATTATGTTTAGGAAAACAAAAAGTTAGACTGTTCAATATTTCACACAAAGTGATATGATTTGGTAACAAACGAAAAAACGGGGTACACGGAAACCATTGAATATTAGCCACAAGAAGACAGATTTACATGACTACGTGATTCACACAAAGTGATATGCTCAAAGAACAATAAGACAAAATAAAAACGCAACGGAAGCACGGAAATGATTCAATGGTGGTTCAGTGGTGCATGCCTCCATCATCAGTTATCATAGGGATTCTTGAACAGTTTGCGCTCTTCGTTGTGGTGCCAGAAACTGCCAAAATAGTTGCAGACCGATTGGTTGGAAAGTGAGTAAACATTTAATGGCCAAAACACTGAAAGAAATTTAATACCGCTTCTAGCAATAAAAACTAAGAAGCCGCAGGTTGTCGACAAAGCTGATATTTGCGCAGGGTGTGACTGACAATAAAAACCTGGGCCCTATACATTGTCTGGTGAAAGAATTTGATGTCAGTAACTACACGAATATATCTAGTTACACACAATGCATGATGCCACTCGCAGGTGGAAAAAAGCGTGTTCCCTGTTTCCCAAACCATGAGAAGTCCTGCGCCAAGTTGACGTCAACAGTAGCTTGAGCAGGTGCCTTGTGTAGACTGTTGTAGTATCACCTCCCTTGCAAGCCAGTTCATCAATCTAGGCATGGGTACAGAAAAATCTGTGTTGTTAATACAGGTTTTTAAGAATGGTATAATACAGAATGGCCGCCTACCATTGTCCCTGCAAAAGACAGTGTATGACAGCTGCATCCTACCGGAACTCGACTACGGGCAGAACCTCCTAGGCTAACTAAAAGCGTCTAACCTAAATTAAGGACGACTTAGCAAGCAATAGAACGCTAGAAGATGGGTGTAACATTAAGGGACAGGAAGAGAGTAGAGTCGATATCATTTATTGTCAGCAATGTTGCAACTAAGGCAACTTTAACACTATGACAGCTAATGTGAGGTACCACTATATATAAGAACTATATTTCGTGAATGGGGACTATGAGGATATTTTAGCATAGCTATAGGTCCCATCTGAACTTGCAAAATGTTTTTCTGTGTCTATCCTAACCGTTTGGTGGATTCAAGTGACAATTTATACACGGATGAAGCCACGTCCACAAAATGTGGCAAAAGGAAACATGCACGAACCCAGACAGCGTCACTGCCATGTACGTATACTTCCTGCAGCAGAATTGCGAGGTGGGCTAGTTGGTATATATCCATAACTAAACCTTCAAAAAGCACATCACTGGAAAACTTGTCATGTTTTCCTGTTCGCTTGTCCTGCAGGGCCTACATTTTTATTTGAAGTATACGTTGTACAGCAGGCAGCATCAAAGTAGTGCAAGAACTTTTTACAGCACAATCACATTCACGCATAGTCTAAGTTGCACCAGCCAGCAGCCTGCAACATGTAAGGTATTAGCAAACGACACGCCAGACACCAGAATCATACTCTGCCTTAAACCTGCGAACTCCCAAATGCTGTGCTACTCTGATCACCAAGGCGTGTTGCACACTAAATTCATTAAGCTGAAAATTCCACAAGTGACAGAAATTTAACAGCCATTATTGAATATTTTTACTAGGTTCTGAAAGTTAATTTACGTTTGCGATGCTGCAGTAAGAGTACGAAGCACAACCAGCGCTGCTCGTACTACTGTACCAGTTACGACATGTGTGTAGTTCTGACGTTACAAATATATCGGGGTTGCTACACGTTGTTCATTCTATCATTTTACGACGGAACTGGGCGTTCGCAAAGATTGAAGACTCACTTAAAACGCGAGAAAAGGCACCCAGATGGCATTTTAATACAATGCTGTACTCTCGTAATTCACTCGATTTATTAATTTATTTTATTGCTACACGCACGGCAATCAGCCAATTTATTGTGCACGTTTTTTTGCGAAAGCTATTATGACGAAAAAAAACGGCCTCTGCAGAAACGAAACAAAAACCAATATTACGCTAAAAGTACACGATGTGCGTGTAACGCATACATGCTTCTATTGGCACATGCACTTATATTCGCACTGTGGACATTCCCTTATTTCATTTCATATCAACATAGTCGCGTATCAAAACTGGACAGCACACAATCACTTCACCAAACACAGGGCTAGAAATTGCGTGAGAATTGATTCTGTTTACAAACGCAGAAGCCAGGTACAAAGGTCTACCGACAAATTTCCGCAACGCACAAAGCGAGTCCCTCAAATGGTTAGGGCTAACCACTTACGCGCACTGAAGTTTCAGAGCAACTCTGCTACGTTAAATACATATGACAAGAAAACAAGGTTCACTAGTACTCACTCACCTCCACTACTTGGGGGTATTTCTTCGTCCGGTGAATAAATCCATGTGTGATGTTAAGAGGTTTTGGAGACTCGAGACGAGGTACTCGGAGGTACAGATCAGAGACTGCAGCACGGTTTGTAACTATGCGAGGAAGAACATTTATTACTGACAATAAAGATGCCGGGAGGCGCAACGCAAACGGATACAGAGTACAGTTGAAATGTTCAGGTGGCGGAAATGATGCGGACAACGGAACAGTCCAATTCGTAACCGATAAACAAATTGGAATGGGTGCAGTCTTACGATTCAACAAGTCTCGCTGTGGTTGCAGAGGCGAAGTGTTGACGTCTGTGTTGTCAGGTGAAGCAGCGGATGCAGAGAGCTGCGGCACGATGCTTCCTCGGCCTCTTGTGGAGGGTACGGACGTGGTGCCTCACTGTCGGTCGACAGAAGCAGGACACCGTGGTTCTCCGGTCGACAGGCCGCAGAACCTTACCGACTTCATCACTAACAGCGAGTGCGCTGCGCTTGCCCTCCGATTCTCCACGTCTTCTTTCTCCCTCCTCTGCTTTCCTCTTCGTCATCACGATACCATCAACCATCATTGTCTTTGTTGCGCCGCACACCTCTAGTGGATTGTCCATAGTCTTTTGATTTTTACACCCTGTCACATCACACCATGGTAGTCATAGCACCGAAATAACGATAGTTGAAGGCGTGCACACTCGTGTTGTCACCGCCCTGTGCACGCCTATCGATACGGAGTGCGTTAATACAACTGTCGGACGACCGGTCTCGCCGCGCAGCGACTTCCTGTCTCGTGTTCATCCGAGGGAAAAACTAGTTCCTGAAAAACACCCACCTTGATAAAACCGTGTTGCGAAATAGATGCCCAAGTTATTCGAAAATACAGTTATTAGTTGCCAATTATATACAAGAAAAGCTTGAGCGTGGGTATTTTCTAAAGAAAACAGTAATTGTACCGACAATCAAGATTACGGCATTTAAGGCAATTTCCGGTTCTGTGGTGGAAATACCGCTGCCGTGTGGTTGTGGGTGCCGTAATTTTACGGTTAGTTCTGTGGCTGCAACGACTTGCAGCGTATTTTCCGCGCTTTCGCGCGCCGACATCGCCCCGCGTTGACGGAGTCGGCAAATTGCACGGCGACGTGAGCTGACGCGCGAGGAGCCGGAAGAGGAGAAAACTTTATTGGACACGTAGACCGAGCTTCGAAGTGGGCGGGTCCTCAGTCCAGGACTCCGTTGGTGCGGACTGCCGTCTTCGCCCTTTCAGCGAGCCAACGCTGCTTACTTAGGTCCGAGCTGGCAAGTTCACTTTCCCACTGCTCCTATGTAGCTACGCCGATGTCTATGCTGCTCGCCAGATATCAGCGTCGACGCATCGCCAGAAAGCATCCGAAAGCAGGCGACATCGTCCGCATTCAATGTGCATCTCCTGGTATGGGGTCATTCCGTTCGCAGAGACAATCATTTTTAACGTGCGGTAATTTGGTGCCTTATTGCAAATTACAAGCTATTTCTGTTCGAAAGTACGCATTCCTCCGTGGCTAGCTTGGCTTTCATCGGGGAGATTGGGGGTTTGGGAGAGCTTTTTGCGAGTTAAATACGGGCACTCTGGCAACATCGTTTGTAGTGTTAGCATGATGGGCTTGTCTGCAAGATCGGTGCGCAACGAACAAAGTTTATCAACGCCACAAATCTAGCGCTGCATTCAATTTCGTTCGTGGCTACCGTAGCTTGCATAGGGTGGAAACGATGAAGCGCGATAGCTTTTCTTGGCCTTAAATAAGGGAGCTTTGGTTACATCACTTGCAGTATAGCTTAATTGACCTCGCCTCCATGATCAGTGCGAAGAAACAAGCGTTAGCGCTGCCGAAATTTGTCAAATACGAACAAAACGAATCATCCAATATTGCTTGGCAGCCTCTGTTAGGGCACCAAATTATTGGGGCAAACGCATTGTTTTCCGGCCTGCTTTAGTGGATTGCAGCTTAGGTGCTGGTGTTGTTGTTTTGAAAGTCTACGGTTGAATCTTGGCAAAACCTCAGGTTTTTTTAGATTTTTTTTTTTTGCAATGAAGTGTCACCGACTCACCGACCTTCTTTTTCAAGCAAAAAAAGAGTAAATTGCCGTTAACCTACAAGTGACGTTTGACGGTAACCTCAGTATTAAGGCAGCCCCGAATTGCTTTGCTCACACTTTGAATTCATGAAGCTGCAGTCAGTACGTACCATCAAGGCTAAATCATGTAGCAAGTAAAGTGTAGCTATTGCGTCTTCGTTCACCATCCACCTTATTTAGTTAAGATTTGCCAGCAATGACACCCGCCCCCTCCTCCCCACCCCCCCGCACCAAAAAAATAACCTTACAAGGCTCGTTGGCAACGTCGCTTGTAAACGAATTCTGCACTAAGTCCCTGCCTCTTTCCGCGAGGTTCGGTATTAGGCTACTGTTTTGAAGGTCAAAGGTTCAAAGCAATATTAGTGGATTACAATACTTGCACAAAACCCCTCGGTACAAAACCATTACAAAACTCATACAAAACCCTCGGTAACTTCCATACAGTACGCCTGCGGAGAGTTTGAAAATAAAGTTTAGTAGATATAGCTAAATAAATCGTAACTGCGAGAGACAAGTTCGAAGTAAAAAACGGACATTCCTCTAACATCTGAACAACGTCAGCAAAATATGTCAAAATACCGTCCCCAAATGAGCAGCAGCAACATCGAGATTACGTCTTTAGCAAAGTTGAAAGAACATCCGACATTAAGGTACCAGGAACGTTATCTCAACATCTAGAAATTTTTATTAAATATTGTACGTTGTACGGATGTCCTAATAAAGATACTGCTTGGACATAGTCGTTTGGATCTTTATGGGATGTCGCAGAGATGTTAGTGGTTTCCTGGGTTCCTATTGTTTTGTTAATGCACAATAAAATAAAAACGAAAGTTGTGTTGTTTTTCATTTCATTTCATTTCATTTATTGGTATCCTCAGGACCTGGAGTATTACAGAGGGGAGTGGTACTTGCACATGGGGGAAAAATACAGAAGTGCAGCAGTTGATATGCATGTTATTACAGTGGTGCGGCTCCTACTCATACAGTCTTAGCTAATACCGTTTTTAAACAATTCATGATCTCGGATAGGTGCTATTGATGCGGGAAGGTGATTCCCATTCAATGCTCGTGCGGTGGTAGGAATGATGTGTAGCAGCCATTTATTTGTTCTGCATAATGGGATTCCGACCTTGTAGCGATGATCTAGACGAGGCGAAATATATTCTGGCGGTGATATAAGTTCTTGATGTGGATTGGGGATGGTGATATATTTTGTGGAAAAGACACTAATCGAAGGATCTGACGGCGAGAATGCTAAAGATGGGAGATTCACGCTAGATTTCATTGCTGATATGCTGGCGGTGCGGTTAAGTTAGAGAGAATAAAGCGGACGAATATTTGAACCATTTCGACTGAGTGGTATTAGATTCGCATATACAGGATCCCAAACCGAGGCAGCATATTCTAATTTGGGCGAATCAGTGTTTTGTAGAGGGGTGAGTTTTTAAGGAAGAAGGAGCCTTAGCAAACTTGCGACGTAGGTACCCAATCATTCTGTTTGCTTGAGTAATTATGTGTTCAGTTTAAAATTGCCCAATCCAAATTGCTGCGTATATGTAAGCCTAGATATTTATAGCTAGAAACGGTATCCAATGCAAGAATTTTGAGATAGTACGTAGGAGGTGGATTAGTTGTTTTAGACACTCTCATAACTTTGCACTTGTTGACGTTGAAGTTTCATTAACCATTTTTGACACCATTGTTGAGACAGCACTAAGGTCAGTTTGAAGAGCAGTTACGTCGGCATCGGAGGTTAATTCAAGGAATATTACACAGTCCATCAGCAACTAAGTGTACATGAGAAGAAAGACACGCAGGTAAGTCGTAACCATTAAAAAGAAAAAGAAGAGGACCAAGCACTGACCCTTGCGGTACTCCAGACTGAACAGCGGTGGTCGCGGCTATTCACCCGTTAGCTGCGATCATTCAGAGAAGCATTGTTAGAAAGATTCAATCCAAGTTAGTAATTTCCGGTCAGGTTTATTTGAAGTAATTTGTGCATTATTAAGCTGTGGAAACTTTGTCGAACGCTTTAGAAAATCTAAAAATATGCAGTCGGCCTGTGAAGAGTGTCCAGTATAACGGTCAGTTTATGTGTAAAAGATGCCAGTTGGGTCTCGCAGAAGTATGTTTCGGAAACCATGTTGTGCTAGGGTAAAAAATGAATTAAATTCGAGGAAGTCTACAAGGTTAGAAAACAAGATGTGTTCTAATATTTTGCACGGTATACTAGTAAGGGATATAGGTCGGTAATTTAGTGGGGCATGGTTGGTTGCCAGCTTTGAAAAATGGAGTCACCTTCCCGATCTTCCATTCAGCGGGCAGGCACCTTGGTCCAGTGAGTGTTGAAAGATCTTTGTTAGTATAAGCGATGAATAAACACACGTACTCTTTAAGAACTTCGGGTCAATTTGGTCACAACCCGGAGCGGAAGACGATTTTAAGGACCTAATTATCGCTTTAACACCACTAGAAACAATAAATATTGCAGGCATAACGGGATAGGGAAAGGGTTCTGCATTAGGTAAAACATCTTATGCATCAACAGAAAACTGAGAGGAAAAAACATCGTTAAAACGTTCGCACATAATTAAGAAGGAATTTGACGTCCACTAGCGTCTTCTAGGGTGATTGTGTTGTCGGGTTTAGGGTTTATTGTGCGCCAGAATTTTTTTAATATCGTTAGTTAGCATGAATGGTAACACGTTTTGTAAGTAATAACTTTTGGCCGTTTTTATTGCTGCTACATACTTTTTACACGCTTTGAGATGTTGAGATTTAGACGCTTTTAGATTTTGATAATAAAGGTCCACTAGAATCGGAGGTGAAGTTAACTACAGCCCTGCAACGGCTACATCGTAGTGTCAGCGGCAAAAAGGCAAAAAATGAAAACAACGAAGTCAGGTCCAGTGCTTGACGCGCCCTTTAGGGAGTAATGATTTGTGACTTAGGCAGAGTGATAGCCCCTAGTGCAGATGCACAGAGACGCAGCTAAATTCAAGCAGTCCATGAGCCTGTCAAGCAAAAAACAGCTTGACATGTTTACGATGTAACGTTTATAATGAACAGCAATTTAGGAATAGTTCCGATAACGTTTGTCATGTCAGTAGTAAGAATCGATATATTTCTTCCGTGGGTTATGCCGACTTAAAAGGTTGTTCCAAATGTTTGAGACAGCATTTCTTACCTAATATCGTAACCGTCGAAATTAGACGACAAAATTTTGCAAGTTGATATTCTGAGGTCACGGCCCTTAAAAAAACGCTATATTTACATTACTGTATTACAATGTGGTAAATGTATTTTTACCATCTGTAAATAAAAAACACAGAAATCGAATAGGCCTTGAAATGCTTTATTCGTAAGCTATATTCCTTACGAAGGTCGTAAGGAAGACAATGCACATTGAAAGAGAAAACTGGAGGCAGAGCTGACACCACCATTCATTAAAGCTAGCGAAATAAATCCTGGGGACAAGACACTTGGCCGGAGTGGAGAAGTGGAGAGCAAGGCAACAGGCCAGTCGCAGCGTCCGAAGCATCGTCCAAATGTCAATCGCAGTACGGCGAGCTGAACCCGGAGCTTATTCTGCCGGAGCTTGTACAGCTGTACGGACGATTGTCCAATCTACTTGGCACCACCACAGAATATGACGCTGCCTTTCTTTGTTATTCGCGACTACTGGAGACAAGCACAAAGCGGCGCAAAAATATCACACAAGGCTCCGTTTCTCATCAACAATCGAAGGACGTGAACGCCAATACACTTCCGTTTCTTGCTGTTGTATGTTCGGTAATAAATAAATTGATCTGTGTTGTCCTGCCTGCAACCGTGAACGGCTCAGATTGAAAAGAAACAGAACCCTTTCTCTGACTTACTCGTCGCTTTGGGCCGGTGACCAAGCGGTCTGGGTGGCTGGCGAAGGAGCACATTGAGTTCAAGTGTTCTTTTATTTATGATGCTGTTTGCTACAAAGGTTTCATTGGTATTTTAGCCATCCGCCTGTTTTTTCAATCTATCTCTGATGTGGGAAAATGAGCATGGCTTCAGAAGCTTTATAAATAAGTGAAAAAGCCTAAAAATAGATAATTCCATTGAAAAAGACGCCGATTTTCTCCCGAAGTAAATGGCACAGAAGCGCCGAAAAACGTTATTTTTCTGTTGTACCTAGCAAACGTAAGCTCTGAATTCCAGGCGCTATTACGGCAAACAACCCCCAAAGAACATACCGTTGCTCGCAGGTGACCAAACGCTTTAATGGAGCCGTCCGGCATTTATTGCAAACTAGGAAGGACTGCGTGTTTTTTCTTTCATTTGGTTGGGAAATTACAGCGAAGATTTGTGTCTGGTCTCTTGCCGAATGGAGCCATGGTTCTGTCCACGTAAGTATGCGAGCCTTAGGCTTCTGTCGCAATCGGATGTCTGGTGAACCGAGTGGACGTGAAGCACATCAATGATCTATTACGTTATGCTGGTGGTTCACTGTGCGCATTGAAGGGCCAGTCAGTGCACATTACTCTGTAGCGACTTAGATTGTGTGATCGGATGTTACTGTGCGAATCACTTAATTTGCCGAGCAACACAAACAGATCAGACTCCTGTGTCTGTAACCGAGCTTTATAATGCACAACTGTTTTTAATCTTTTTAGGGCTGATTTGTTGATTAAGAGGTTAGACGCACGCACAAAAGACGTACTAATTTTTCTGTGGGTAGTTCGAGGTTTCGCATAAAACTGAATCTTCATTTTGATGCAAACAACCATCAACGTCCAGATTACGGAGAGATCACTTGTGGGGATCGCGAATTTCACGCGAACCCCTTTCTGGCTAGCTGCCCATCGCGGCTGGCGTTCCACAATGCGCCGCGCTTGCGTGACAGGAACCATACGGGAGGGCGCCAGCGACCGGAGGATTTGTTGTCACTGGGGTGGAGGCACTGACCCTTTTCCCCACGGCCTTACCCGAGAACCAGTTCTTTCTCGGCACTAGCGCCACCAAATGGCAAGGTCTGGTGGGTTGTCGCATTACGAGAGGACGTTCTCTTATTTTGGGGATGCGGTAGCGAGCGCACGTTTCGGCGCGCCTGTCTGGACCTGGGGAACGCGCAACAAAAGCCCGAGTCCGGGCGAGCTGGGAGACTGCAACTGCGCTCGCACACGCAGCGCTCCGCTGCTCCGGTATGCCATCGGTGAGTCGAACCATCTCGATCTCTAGCGTTGTTTAATGCCTCGCTCACAGTGTTACCGTTATGGCCTACGATCAGTCTGTAGGCAGTGTATTTGATTTGCACTTTTCAATAAATGCTGCCAATGATATTTTGCCCACGCCGCCTCCTGCCTTTGTAGGTCTCCGCAAACAACGAACCCGTCCGCAGCCGACGCCCGCAAGGCATGTTTGCTGAGCGCGGATGGATGCGGGTTAGAAAATAACTAGTGTGCGAAATGTAGAATCCCACACACTTCAATAAGAAACACATAGAAAAAAGACAAACTATAGGTGGGCCTATGTTGGATGTACCCAGAAGTGGGTACCATTTTGAATCTATGTTTAGGGTGTTTTCCGGAATGCACAAAAAATAATCGACGGCATCTATTTAGCATATATTCAATAATAGATGCTACAATTTAGCATCTATTCAATAATAGATGGTAAACCTAATACAATATAATCATTTTACCAATCGAAGCCTGAGAGCACACACCGATATTATTTCTCCTGTGATCCAGCCCATAACGCTGCACTGCCCAGCAAAATGATTTTGCCGTTCGTTCTGGATCCAGGATCAATAAAGGGTGCTTTTGATACGCTGAAAAGCATCCAAAGAATAGCCCCTATGTGCAGAGGGAGCGCGAATATCCAAATTGTCTGCTAAAGTCTATTCGAGTCAAGTTTTGATTCTTGATATCCTGCTATCTGGAAGATTTTGTTTCCAGTTGTGTCGGAACATTTCAACGGGTTGATATGACCGGGAAGTTTTCGCCGCTCGGTATACCGTTAAAAAGTTTTATTGACCCACGGTCCCGTACTAACAATCATGGCATTAAAATTTGCAAACTCCGTGTAACGTCTTCACAGGTATAACGTAACAAAGTAGCCACTGATTTCGGCATTGGGACATCGATACGTTTACTGTTCAATATATACAAGGCAAGACAATTTTATCGGCGCAACCTTTTCAGTTACTGACTTTTCTCTATTATCGAGCTCAACCTCATTGCTTAGTTATTAATCAGAGTTCATGTTTACGAATGACTTCAAAGTAATTCCTTACTTCGCTAGTTCCTCACTTGGGAGATAAACACAATTTTTGTGAATTGCAAGAAGAGCGGAATGGATCAGGGAACCAGCGCGTAGTTACGGGCGAAGCCCAGACACATTTCATCATCTTAATTTCTACTAACATGTCGTGAACACATATTTGTTGGCTGACCCACTGAATGTTACGGCTGTCATCTTCCGTTCCATTGCTCGCTGAGTCGTCCTCAATTTAAGTTGAACCCTCTTAGTGAGCCTCCAATTTTCTGCCCCGTATGTGAGCACCGGTAAGGTGCAGCTGTCAGACACTTTCTTCTTCAGGGACAATGGTAAGCTGCTGTTCATAATCTGAGAATGCCTCCGAATGCACTCCACCCCATTCCTATCCTTCTTATTGCACAATTACGTATTACTAAACAGACGTTGCCAAATAGTTTGTTTTTGTTTAAGAACATGGATACCCTCAGAAATGTGATAAATTGCAGCTCTCCGAACAATTTGCTGCGACAAGCAAATATCGTGCTTTCAAACAATGCAGTTCATTCGACATTATCGGAAGGCGCCCAAAATTCTGGGAACGCACACAAAATGTTCCCCTAAAAAATTGAAGGGGCTGGTGTTGAAAAGCACTGTGTGCATTGGGACACTTCAATACTGACGCGAAGAGTCGAACTAGACACTTAGGGGCAGTGCAGGCCTTTCTGTGAAGAGCAGCGTCACCACTTCTGGTGCGTTCGTTGAAATATTGGAGACCAATACGAAAGCACATGTCCTATTTGGCAGCAACAGGCTCGAACTTGAACGTACGCCTTTGATTTACAAGGGCACTTCATCTCATCGTGCAGTTGGTGCGTTAGAATGAGCACCGACAGCTGCTTTGATGTGCGAAATAGGCAGAGTGTGTTGGGCAGATATTAGTCTAAAATATTTTTATTAGAGAATCAGCGTGATTTTGGCAGAAGCCAGTTCATTTTCTGGAAATTTTCTGCGAAAAGAAAAGGTGATGATAGCGCATGCGAGAATAGTCCTTTATTATCCATGGGTTGGGCCAAGATTGAAACCTTCTCACTGTCATCGTCTTAATAGTCCTCGAGAACAATTACCATGCTTTCCCGCTGTATATCTTGCCCGCCCAACACATCAATAGCCAATGGTCTTCCCCGATTTTATTACCTTGAACGAAATACGAATTGTCTCGTAATGCGTAATATCTCAATCGCTTAAAAGACGCAAAAATGAACTGCAAAGAAACTGTAAATTGCAAGGATATGTTTTCAACACTGTGTGTACTGGGGCGACTGCATTTGTTTAAAACTGTGGGGAGAAGTCCTTCAGAAAGCGCGCCATCGAATTCCCCACCAACAAAACAGATTCAAACGCAGGTCGGAGAGTGTATTTCGAGAATCTCAGGAAGACTTCCTGAAATGGTTTCACATGGAAAGGCACTTAGGATGAAACAGAAGCTGGGAAGAGCTACCAAAATTTTTGCTCTTCCCGTGAGAAGGATTTTAAATTTATGCTCTATTACTTACGAGTTACTGTAAAGTTTCGCAAGCATATTAACTGTGTGTGACTGAGAAATAGAGCAATCCCTACCCACCTTTCTTCAGCGTATATGTAACAAAAATACAACAGTTATCAAAGAACCTGCGGACGCCAAAGAGTCCTGTTCCTGAGTTTGCCCAGCAAATATAACTGCTTTAAAGCGAGCTTTCTGTCCCATTGATGGCGTATATCGCGTCGGAAACACACTGCAGGAAGACCAACTTTCTCTGACGACGATGCGGATTGTCGGTTAAGTGAAAGAAAAGCACTTTTCCCGTGGTCGGAACGGAACATGGGTCCTACTTGTTCTAAAACCGACGTCTATTCGATTTTGCCATCAGACACAGCCTAAGCAGTATAAAAAATGGGGAAGGGTGGATGGGCATTCAAAAACAAACAAAACATTTATGCACCCCTCCGACTGACGCCGTCGATGATTCAACACTCAGCTTTCTCCTTGCGAAATGTAATGGGGAATGTAAACAAGTCATAGCCCACACCGTATCCGAGTGAAAGCCAAACTGAGACAATAACCAAGAAACACCTCACAGGAAAGCTTCGGGTTCAACCAACGTCGGAGTTACCCGGCGGGGTATGCATCATTTTATGACCTCTCTGCTTATGGGCTTTGGAAGCATATACATGGCCTCGCTTAGCAGTAATTATCAAAGTTTTTCACTGCCTCATCTTCTTTAAGCCTCTTACTAGCACCTAGCAACGAGCTCGCAAATTGATGATGTAGCGCGGTAGCAACTCACTCTGCTCTTTTTGTGCAGAACAAGATTTCACCCCATGTAAACTCAGATACGGCATTTCGACTGTTGGCGGCTGCGGACGCTTTCATGTACAAAACATTGAACGGCAACAAGAAATTTTTATCAACATGGGGCAAAGACTTATCCTGTCTGAAAACTTGTACTGTGTGGGCGTTACTCAGTAGCCCTTTTAGGTTTTCATTAGCGTAAAATTGACGCCACTGAGAAAACATCTTCTGCATAATTTATAACATAATCCACTGCAATTCAAGTAGACTACACCTGCCAACCGCAAGAGGTCAAAAGCATATACTGGAGATATATTATCAGGCATGTAAAGTACGTTTTTTACACAAACGTTTATGAACATACAAAGCGTAACTTAGAAAAAACCAATCAAATTTTAATTACTCGTGACCCTGAATGTATTATAGATGTGACGTTTTTTAAGCAGGCATTGAAACTTTCACTGGCTAGGTAATACAATGGTTCCAGGTTGTTTGATACATTCTCAATTCAGCGCCTCTCGAGAACGTGTTCGGCGTTCAAGAAGAGAACCGGAGGGCTTTGTTAGTGCTGCGTTAACGATGCGCTGCATGGCCTTTGCAGCAGCTAGCCATTTGTTGTGTTCAGACAACTCCATAGATGTTATCTTGTTTTATCTTTCCCAATAAACCAACTTTTCACTTACAATACTCTATTCATGACGACGCCCAGCGTGCTGACCCGCCATTCTAAATATTTCATGTTGCCTAGAAGCAATCCGAAATTTGTAAAACCGCCACACTTTGAGAAGCAGAGAAAAGAAGCTTGTACGTTCCTTCTCGCGAAACCGTTTTCCGGAAATGAGTAGCACAGATGCTTTCAACCGGTATAACCGAACTAGTAAGTCTTTTTCTGAAGGCGACAATTTTGAAATTCGAAACAGCGCAAAACGACGGACAAGAAAACGACGAGACAAGGCGTTTTGAATTTCAGTATGCACCAACTAGCACAAACCACCGTTCTAGCAACAATTTTATTTGTAAGGAACACATTCAGAAAGCACTCGCGCGCTCAACATAAAAACCTTTCATAAAATCAAGAGTCCTTGCTTGCGGAAAAAGATATAACGCAAACCAGTCGGTGCCTACAGCTTACACAGCCAGCACATAAATTGTGTCCCAAGATCGGACCGTCTATAGCCGCTTTTTGACATGTCCGGCGAGTATCCACGTTCTGGCAGCCACTGATCGTACGTTGAACAGCCAATATTCGCCTACCAGAACTTCGGTGTTTGCCTGGCCGCCTGTGTTTAGACGTACAACGGCTGGTACGCGGCTGCCAGATATACAATTTACTTTCGGTGGCCGATGTTAACAAAAAGAACGCCTGACGTAGGGCCTAAGGGCATAGTTTTATAGGCTTTTTAAGCGACCGGCCACAGAACATCGTTTCCATATGGCACCTGGTATTCCGAAGGACAGCAGCCGGAGTGGGGCTGCCGTGCGTTTGCTCTTTATACGATGAACCGCGGCGGGGGGCAGAATATTCGGCCGCTTCCCTGCCGGCGTCGGAAATGCGGCTGTTCACCGGCGACCTACACGAGCTAGATGTCGAACGCGCGGTGGCGAATGGCACCGGGAGTGGCAAACGGCATTTTAAGCCACAGCCAATCACAGCTTTGTACTTCTTGTCTGCGCTGAGCCCCTGCGCACTCGCCAGCCAAAGCTCAGACGCTACTTTCGCGCTCTTTCTGGGTACAGTTGCATACTAACTTGAATTCAAAACAGCGCAAAAAAGCGCACAACTGCTCACCCAGATAACGCAGTACGCTTGTTGCACGTACATATAATGGGTCAGCGTGAGCGTGACATTTATGAAGCGTACCTGATTCACCAGGCAGGCGAGGACTGCGTTTGTAAGTCTTCCGTTGAATTACGACGTAAGTAAATCCATTATCTGGATTCAGAAATACTCAAAATAAGTTGCACTGTTCAGTTTTGCCTTTCATTGTCTTGTGTTAGATCGCTGCGCTGCATCAGCGTTGCTGAATTGGGATCATTGCACGTGTATAGATTGAGCCTTTTGTGTTTGTTTGATGTACTTGTTCTTTCATGCTTCCCACCCTCGATCCTTCCTTGGGTATATTTCGCAAACCGCGGAATAAACCAGCCAGTTAATAGTCAGCGCCGTGTGTTGTCGTTTCTTGTCCAGTCTTTTTTGAGCTGTTTTGAATTCAAGTTAGTATTCACCAACTAGGCCAAATTACCGGTTAATACATTTGTATCCCTTTGACAGTAAGCATGGAGAGGACACTCTTTAAGAGAAGAAGAAGGCGGTGGAGGGTTGTTGGCATTTGGAATGTTCCACGGTGTGCAAAATTGTAGTCAAAATGGAGACATTCTACGGGTAAAACTGATAATATATACAAAGAAAAACACGAGCAAAGCAAAACCCCCGAGCAGCTTTACCTATTGTTGCAATTTGGAAATGTTTGTGCGCTATAAAGCCAGTCTTCATACAAAGCTTCTACAATAAACAATTAACTATATAAACCATATTTGAAATGTTTACTTCATGTTTTATTATTTCTTAGTTAGGTTTCGATCAAGTCAAATTGTGGGCAATGTTACACTTCCAAACATATTGTTTTGTATCCCATCAAAAATGCCTTATGGGCGTCTATGGAAAAATGTATGGTGAGCTATGGCCGCCTATGGGTCCCTATGGTCACCCATAAAAAGGCATAAATTACGCTATAGCCAGCTATTGAAGTTTTTATACATCCTGCACTAAAGACTGTAAACCATACAATTCTCTTTAGACGATTATAAAACACCCTAGTGTTATTAGTCTATAGAGTCACAGCTGTTCAGGTTACTGTAGCCAGCTAAAGAAATATGTATGGCTGTAGTTCTATAGACCAGCCGCGACAAAGCTCTTTTGGCTGGCTATAGACCATTGTATAGCCTGAAGTCTACAGACTTGAAACCATTCAGCTGTCTTTTGCAAGCTATTGAAAAAAATATGTCCTCAAGCTAAAGAGAGACAGCCCCGAAAGCTCTTTTGCCTGGCTATAGGCTGTTGTTTAGCTCCAACTCTACAGACTCAAAACCATTCAGCTTTCTTTTGCCAGCTATTGAAAAGAGTTCGTCCTCAAGCTATAGAGAGAAAGCCATAAAAGCTCATTCGGCTGGCTATAGGCCGTTGTTTCGCTCTAAGTCTATAGACTTGAAACCATTCAGCTGTCTTCTCCAGCTATTGAAAGTATTCGTCCTAAAGCAAACGAGAGAAAGCCATAAAAGCTCATTTGGCTGGATATAGCCATTGTCTAGCTATAAATCTACCCACTTGGAACCATTCCGCTGTCTTCGGCCAGATATTGGAGAGAATTTGCTTTAAAGAGAAAGAGAGGCAGCCATAAAAGATACTGCGGCTCGGTACAGTGCAATATATAACTGTAAACCTTTAGACGTGTGACAATGGACCTTTTTCCACTAGCGTAGCCCTCTTGCGGCGGCCGCCGAAATCAGACTTGGGGTATTATGAAAGAACACGCACCCTTTCTTTCCACCTGCCCTGCGCAGCTGAGGAAGCCGCCCCAGGCGCCAAGCATGGTTTTGGTGGCAGAAAAGGTTTTCCATGGCAGCCGTAGCGCCTAACCACCACTTTTAGGGCTCAGAATACAGAGCAGCACTTCGATGGCTCGGCGTTCAACCACGGCCTCACCCAATATGGCGTCGTTTTGTCTACATTTTGCCCCGCCCCCAAGAATGGCGGATCGGTCGCGTGTAGCGAGAGTAGCGCATGCGTAGAGCGCTAATGGAAAAAGGTCCAATGAGCAACATTTTGCCGGCATTAAGAAAGCGTTTGGTGCATATTTTACAAGCCGGAACCCATAAAGGCTTCTTTAGCTAATTACATAGTAACATAAGGCTCCAAGTCTCCAGCCGCTAATCGAAAAGTGTTAGCCCATGAAGGCATAATTCGGGCAACCATTAAATCCTATTCTACTGGTTTCAATATGACTTATGACGCGAAATTCATATAATCATGATTTACATCTACAACACAGATTGGATAACGATGATGAGGTTTATTACTTGTTCAATAAGGTTAGGTACTTGTTATAAGAACCTTACGGGAAAGTACAATGAAAGGCAGCTACTGAATAACGCTCCAATTCAGGTTGCAACTTTGGGTACTGCGCGTCCGTCGGCAAAGCTTGCGAACGAACGTTGACCGAAATACGTATAATTTCGGAGAATTCTTCCTCTGCGGCCCTTCGCTGCCGCGGTCAAGTGAAAAAGCGGGCTTCCCAGAAAACGGCCCTCACAGCATTGAAGCCGATTGGAAATATCTTTCGCGGCCCAAAGTACACTCTCTCAGAAATATGGTGGAAGCTGCGAACAACCGCATTCTTTCTCCCGCGGAGCCCACTTTCAGATTAGTCATTGAGAAAGGGGGAGATCGACCTACGCCGGAATGAAAGAGGCGCGGTGAGGAAATTCTGGGAAGCAATGAAAAGGTAGAGGGGACACCCCTGCTTCCTGTTTTATTTTCTGTTGTTTGTTTGGCATGTTCGTTTCGGCGACGTGTACCAAAGGACACGGCCGTGCCGCCCGCGCTGTGTTTGTCTTCCTGCGCGCAGCAATGCTAGTGACAGACAATTTTCCCTGATTACTGAGAACAGAGACAGCTTTTTCGGATGAAGAAAATAAAACGTTAAGCGATCTTGTATTCACCAAAAAAAAATAATTACCAGCAAACCAATTAGAAGAAGGTCGAAAGATGGGCCCGTATCTCCGCACTATTTGCTATCGCGATGGACCTGCTTATACCAGGATGTACTCAGTCAGCCACATTTCGTCTCCTTGCTGGTGTGCCCGGGCATAGCACGTGTTGCCTGGTGCTGGACATTTACGAGTCGACGGCAATGCGCTCGTGTAGATGGTGTGACGCCAAGCAAATGTGTCGCTTTTCGGTGTCGTAAATTTCGGTGTTTACGGTGACAGTGTTACGATTAATTCAACATCAACTTCAATTCATGCGAAAATGGATACCTGCGATACTGCGACAGGAATTTCATCATGCGCAAAACTCCAGGGTGAGTGATCTTACGAACTGAAGAGACTCTACAGTGCGAGAAATGCAGGACTTTTTTTACTACCCTGCACCACATGGGCATTACAACGTACACAGACGTGAAGATTTCGCCGCGGTGATGTGAAAAAATAATTATTTTTTCGCGAACTGAGGAAACTTACAAGGAACTAATTGAGTGAACTTGAAAAACGCTTTTTTTATCATTGCATTGTGTGCGACCATCTTGATTGTTTTATTGAGAGTGCATTTTCATTTTAGCCACCGTACTTGCAGCTGTGTGCGTTGAGTACTGAGTGTAATGAACGACTTCTGAGTGCTTTCTTTTCTGTGGACTACCCAGCACCTGTAGGTATTTGTGTCTCGGCTGGGCCTTCGCGGAGAATGTGCCGCGTAGTGTGGCTGTCGAGCGAGTCACTTAAGCGTGAGCCCGAGTGTTGGAATGGGTGTGCTGTGTTTTCGATTGGCGTATGTGAACAAATGTTTACTGGCGGCGAAGCAGCGTAGCAGTAGCCCTTTATGAAATGAATGGAATGAATAAACCCCTAGGTTTTGCTTTCCTTGAATGCCTGTGTTTAAGCCTTTTGTGAATGAAAACTGGCGAATTGTTTGCAATCGCCAACCTTGCACTCCCCCTATATCGCTGAAGTGTTCCCGGAGCATATAATTCAGAATGCAGCTAGGCACACAACCTAAGTGCCACAGGAGAAGTTCTAGAGATCGTCAACGCTCTATGCTGGTATTGCAGCGTGCTAATAAATTCTCTGCGGCTGCTGCTGTCGCTCTGTTTCAAGTAGTGGTGATTCTCTTCTGGCTGCAGCGCATGCAAAAATATTGTACAGTAGGCAATTGAAAAACCTTCTTATGGTTTCTTTAGATATTTGGCCCAATTATCCTTAGACGTTTCTGTGGCTGTCTTTAGCCATTCCTATCAAACTTTGTATGGGTGTCGTTAGCTTCTTCTATAGCCATAGCGATATCGAAAGAAGAGCTAAAGACAGCCAAAGAACCGGCTATAGAAGAAGCTAAAGACACCCATTGGAATTTTGATACGAATAGTAAAGACGATTATAGAACCGGCTACTGAAGAATCTAACCCCACCCATAGGAATGTCGATACGAATATCTAAAGACAACCACAGAACGGGCGATAGAAGACGCTAAAGACAACCATAAGAATGTCGATACGAATAGCTAAAGACAGCCGTAGAACTGGTTATAGAAGAAGCTAAAGACACCCATAGGAATGGCAATACAAATCGCAAAAGACAGCCATAGAAATGTCTAAAGAATATTGGGCCAAATAGCTAAAGACGACTGTTCGAACTTCTTCCTCTTCTACGCGGTAGCAGACGACGCTGCATCATCATCAGTTTCATGTGACAACGAACTGGTGGCACGCGCTCGCGCTGCACCCGCAGCTGTTCGATTAAAGCCCTCATTATCACCGAACGTGCGCTCTCCGCTCTCTTTCGACGGCTTGGCAGCCGGAGGACCTCAAGGTCCATTACATGGTGCCGGAAACCCGGGATCTCGCGACAAGGCCTACCTCATCGACGCCCGCAGCCCCGCAAGCACTTTGAACCGACGCGGCGCCGGCGACCTTGGACCCAGAATCCCCGGCCGCCAGCTGACCGCCATGGAACGGCTCCTCCGACGTCGCCAGAGCCTCCGCTCTCAGCTGGACGGCGTAATTATCGAAGCGGAAGCAGCGTTGCGAGGGCAACCTGGACTTTCGGCATCCGGGGTGAGCGTTCTGCTTGAACTAATAGAAGCGCTCCACCAGCAGATAAGGAAGCTCGACGACCGGATTTTTGACGAGACGCCAGACGACCTGCTGGATAATGAGACGGTGGGCGCTGGGAAATACGGCGAGAAGGTCGTGAACACGACAGCGGCACTGCATTTCGAGCTGCAGAACGCCCTTGCATCCAGACGACCCACACGCCCGATGAGCTGCATACTCCGGCCACCAGCAAGGCTAAGTTGCCTCAGCTTGACCTTATCAAGTTTGATGGGAACCGGAAGAACTGGCAACGCTTTTGGATGCAGTTCGCGTCGGCCGTGCATAATAACGACGACCTGAGCACTGCAGACAAATTCAAGTATTTGAACACCCTCGTGACTGGAGCTGCCGCATCGGCAATCTCTGGACTCCAGGTGAGTGAGGAGTGCTACAAAGATGCCATCGACATTTTAAGAAAACGCTTCGGTGACGAAAGGCTCATCGTACAAGATCACCTCAGAAGCCCTCTGGACATGAGACCACTTTCGTCGTCTTCGAACGTGCATCAACTTCGACGGCTGTACGACGAGGTTCAAGTACACGTACGAAGTTTGAAGGCACTTGGCATTAGTACTGGTAATTACTGCCTAATGCTACCGGAGATCCTCCTCCGAGTACTGCCAAGCGACATGGTTCTGAAATTTCACGAGCGCTTCATCCCTCCGACACCTTTAACAATGGCATCCACCTCAACTGGAGTAATAAGGGACCGTCAAAACCAGACTTCACAGCCCGAACAAGAGCTTCAGCAGCTTCTCCAGTTCATCGACCCATCAAGTTCAGTGTCGAGAAGCCGTGGAGCACCACACAGGAGTAAGGACTTCAGACGTCGCTGTGACCCCAGAAGAGCCACCTAGAAAGCAGCAACGCTGTGACGTACATACCATGTCGGCTCTACACCTTTAGGCGAACAACACTCAGCGGTGCCTGTTCTGCCAGTCCAGAAGGCACCGATCAGAGGTCTGCGGCTTCGATGAATGGAACCTCACGTGAAAAAAACAGCTGCTCACAAAGGAAGGTCGATGCTTCCGATGTCTGAAGAAAGGCCACTTGTCCAAGGACTGCCGAGGTCGACTATGGTGCGGCAAGTGTGCTGGAAAGCATTCAACCACCATGTGCACGGCAGACGCCCAGAGCAGCCGCAACGTTGCCTTTACAAAGGTCAGCCTGGTTTCTTGGCAAACTGGCCCCACGTTCCTCCTCCAAACTTTGACAGCAACAGCCACGGGCTCCGCATCCTCGGGACGCCACCGAATTCTTTTCCATGGCGGAAGCCAACGCAGTCTCATCACTGCAGAAGCGGCGAAGAAACTAGGATGCGAGTTTTTAGGACAGGAAACTTTGACTGTGGAGGTCTTCGGAGGGCAGAAACGAAAAGAACCATCAGAAGAGTGCGTGCCTTCATCGTTGCCGCAATGACAGAAAAGCCTGTGCCGATTGAAGCGCTTGAAATAGACGCAATATGCAACGACCATATTCCCACACCAGACTATCAAGTCATCAAGGCAATGGAAGGAATGCACTTGGACGCCCGGGCAATCTGCGCACAACAAAATTGCGAAACCAAAATATCGATAATGATTGGATCCGATCATTACTGGGATCTTGTGACAGGCAACGTAAAGGCAGTGAACACGACGCTCAAAGCCATCGAAACCTTGCTAGGCTGGACTGTTCAAAGACCTTTGCAATTAGGAGAAAGCGTTACGCACTGTGCCAACGCTATCGTGCTCCGAGTGGGCGTGGAAGACAACAAGGAGTCGAAGTCTCTGAAGCGTTACTCGGCCTTTGGAAACATCGGCGTAAAAGGCAAGGACGCACAAAACTCAGACACTGAACTGGTGAAGACAAAGTTTGAAAAAGCATTCGAACAGACGAACGAGCGAGAAGGGGTTTTCGCGTGGAAACAAAGCGTTGACCTTGATGCTGCGACGGTGCGGCTCCACAGCTCAACGAAAAAACTACGAAAAGGTGTCCATCTCGTGAGGAGGTATGACGCAGCGACTGGTGCCCACCTGAAAGAAGGAACAAAGGAAGAACTTAAGATCACCCGTGATCCAGCCCGCCCCCCGCACAGGTTCACCATGGTGGTGTACGAGACATCCTGACCCAAGTTCCCAAGGGGTTCCAGATACCACTCCTCGACTAGTAACAGGGACATTCGACAACGCTTTGTCTGCCGATGTATATAGTAAATAGCTCCGCTCAGCAAAGACCGTTCCACTCTGGCCCACTTACGTCATCTGTCGGCGGGGGAGAGTGTTGGAACTTCTTCCTCTTCTACGCGGTAGCAGACGACGCTGCATCGTCATCAGTTTCATGTGACAACGAAGTTGTGGCACGCGCTCGCGCTACACCCGCAGCTGTTCGATTAACGCCCTCATTATAACCAGACGTGCGCTCTCCGCTCTCTCTCGACGGCTTGGCAACCGGAGGACCTCGAGGTCCATTACAACGACAATAAAAAGGATTTTCTTTACCCGACCATACAATATTTTTGTATGGGATTGTACATCTGGCAACCTTGATGCAAGCAGCTCGCTCGTCGGCGCTGTTCCCCGCATCACGTTGCATGGAGGTTGGGGTGGGCGAAACCTGTGCGGCGCGTCAAACCGCGGCTGCCGCCGCGCGAATCTGGCCGAGCGATTTCTCTGCATGGAGGTCGGCCTTAACACGCAGCCATTGATGTTGCTGAATGTGCCAAAACGTGGCCACTGGAACGGTTTCACGAGGGACGTACGAGAAATGCCTTGTTAGAGTCAAAAGCTTGCGAAAGGTGTGTATACATACCTCGTAGACGCAAGTTTGCCTCCGATGTTTGACATCCTTACGAATTCAAACCCGGCCAATAAAATATTGAAGGTTTTTATTCGTTACAGTATGCTGTGATTGATTTGGTTGATTGATTGTGGGGTTTAAGGCGCCGACGCAACGCAGGCGATGAGGCGCGCCGAAGTGGAGGGCTCCTGATTAATTTTTACCACCTGGGGATCTTTATCGTGCGCCGAAATCTCGTACACACGGGCGTTTTTGCTTTTCGCCTCCATTAGAAAAGCGGCCGCCGCGGCCGGGAATCGAACCCGCGACCTCGTGCTCAGCAGCGCAACGTTACAGTATGCAAGGTTTGCTGTATGCACACTGCCATTTCTATGTTATTGGTTTGAAACAAATTATAAAACTCTAGTGTTACGCCGTGCCTTGTGTCAAAGAATATTGCATAGAACTGCAGACACCAGAAGCAGGGCGGCATTCGCAACAAGTCTAAAATTTTTTAACAAAGTACGACATACACGGAAAATTAAGTTCTTTCGAAATATTATGTGGTGTGCACGTAACTCATGAAAACAACATATATATAGATTGAAAATGAAAGTACTTGTTCGATCTATCCTAGCATCAGCAGTGGAAAAGCTCATCATAAAAGTTGATCGAGTTCGAAAATGGTCGAAAACTGGATGTACTTTTGGGGTAAAGGAAATTATGTGAATGTTCCTGAGTGTTTTGCGGGGCACGAAAAACGCTCCGTAAAGGCATTCGTGCCGGTTCTATGTACAACTAAACTGGTCAAGCAACTGTTGTAAAGATTGCCGATTCCGTCAGAGCATGGAAGTGTTCAGGAAGATTGTCCTCTAACAAATTGGCTAAAAGCGGCACTTTCATGTTTGTGAAATCCAGCTTCTAAACTATGCGCCTCCCGTCCCGCCTCCGCCCTCCCTGTATATTATACCCGGGCCACCATACAGGAGATATCAGGACCTGGAAAATACAACAGCAGCAGCTATAGCAATGAAATGAATATTTCCTGCATGCGAGAGTAAAAGAGGCACAGCATTTGCATGAAAAATTGTCAGAAGTGTTTAATAAATGAATTGTGCTGTCAACTGCGCAGGTCAATAAGAAAGCCTCTGCTGAAGGCTGGACGGCTGGTGGTGGCGTGCGGGCTCACTTTGATGTCTGTGCAGTGGGCCCAAAATAGTGGGATTGTGATGCAACGCTGTGCGACTGCGTCTAGTGCTTGCGCGTCATGCAGTGGCGTCCACCAGCTTCAGTACAGTTAACATACTGTTGCTGAACTCCGATGCCCGTGGCATGGACGAACTTCCGGCAGCTGTAGTCCGGCGGGAGTCCGACGAACGAATCTCGGCTGACCTCCGGTGGCTTTACTGCGGCCGCACACGGGTGGCTTTGAAATGGCCGGACCGCTAAGGCTGGAATCTGGAAAATGAACATAAGCCGGTCGACTCGCCGACAGAGACTGGCCGTTGGATTGTCATGGGAGTACGACCGTATACGGCCAAAGGGCCCACGTTTGGACAGGTGCCGAACACGTCGGACGGAAAAAGGCCGGACAGCAAATCACCGGCCAAAGTACACCGGCTTGACTTGGGCCGAACGGTCCTGTGCTGCCTGGGATGAAAAACTCCGTGGCGGCACTGGCCGATCGGGTCCACACAGAGTTTTATTATTTGGTAGTGCTGCCGCTTTCTATGCGGGGCGCTGCTTGATTGGACCGTTTTTCGAGGCAACTTCATAATTAAGGTCTTCACCTTATTTTCGCACACCCCTCTGCTCGGAACTTCCCTTGACACGGGACAAATGAATAGTGATATCAATAGGCAGCAACCGTTATACTTGCATGGGGGCGAAGCTACTTCAAAGCATCACACAAAAATTGACTCGGCATGTTAACTAAATGCTATTTACATCATACAAACTACTCAGGATTTATAATTTTTAATGGTGAGGACACTTTCTGCATGTCAGTTATGAAATTTCTATTTCTTCAAGTACTTGTAGCAACTTTGCACAGAATGCTTCAGATGTTTTGGGCAATGGTTGTTGCCTATTTCTGTAAATAGCGGAGTCGCAATTAAATGTTCGCGGTCCTTTAAGACTTTCTTTAGGGAGCAGTGGAAGAATGTGGCAAATGTATCCGTAGCAACTAATATTATTTAATTAATTAAATAATAATTAATTAATGAAATAAAATTATTCATTTATTATCAAAAGAAAATTAGGGAAGGAAGAACAAATGAGGTATATAAAATATTGCACAGTAAAAGAGAGAGATCTCCAGGCACAGCTGTCACGGGGATTAACTCAAGGCTACTAACTAAATAGTAGGCAGAAGAGACTCGCGAGGGATCGATTGCGGACCGGCGACCTAGTCGTTGGGCGCCATGCATCGCCCAAAGGTCACCCCGTGAGCTACGAACGAGCTCATTGTCCAGGAGCCATATTCCTCGTGAGGCTGTTTTTTGTGCTTGTTCGATCGTCTTGGTCGCACGAAAGAGTATGACGGTGGCTTCCTCTGCTTGTGGCGACACCAGAAGACAAGCACAAAGAGCACAAAAGAAATAACAAAAAACCTTACCCAAGCGCCCCGCTCCTATTGGACAGTGGGAAGAGTGTAAGCTCTTACACACTTCCATTTTTTGCTGTCGTGCCTTGAATAATCCATCAGCTTAATTTCTTTCTGCCGCCTATAACCAGGTACTGCTGTAGGCGTGTATGTTTCATCGTCAAGAGAAACAGCGCACTCCGTGTGACTTACTCGTCGCTTTTCTAAGTAGTTGCAATGCAAAGATGATGTAAAATCGTTCCGGTTTCGGCGGCGAACCAGAATGCGTGGCTAAAAGGGCCTTGGCTAAATTCTTAGCGCAAGGGACCTAATATTATTTTCCCATTGCGTATATATTTCACCCTATACACAGATGTTGAAAGGCACCTTCGCTACAGAAACATTAAAATTACGAATGAACACCTACGAATAAACTGGCGAATAGAATACCCTCTACTGCGATATTTGGGAGCGGCTGCAGTGGCCTGGAGAAGCACTCACTCGTGGGGTCTCACAACGGCAGCGATAATAGAAAGTTTTAGCATAGCGGGTACCATCCCCTAAGGCTACGGCGGCGGGTTGCGGGGCCCGACTGGGCAGAGAAATTCGCTACGGTGGGGTGGATGAGTTCCGCGGGCCTGCCTTCGCCATGCCCGCTCATTCCCTCCTCTAAGGGGCAACCTCCTCGCACTCCCCGCGTGCGCATGCGCAGTCAGGTCTCGCTAACCCACCGCCGTAGCGTGAGCCTTCCCCAGACGCTATGCTAAAACTGTCTAATGAGCATCTGCGTTGGCGGCGTGAAGTGCGTCTCAGGAAGGGACCACGACCCGCGTCTTAGACTCAGAACGCACACCATCGTCACGCACACGCCTATCTCGCATTTCCGCCAGCGTCGCACAGACGAGCGCTTTGTGAGGGCACATCATACTGCTTCCCACCTCCCCCAACGCCCACTTTCGGATAGCTCTCGCGCCTCCAAGGCAAACCGCCGTCCCCTCACAATTTCGCGACACTGTCCTCCTTTGCTTTTTTTCTCACAATTCGGTCTTGCCTTCGTTCACCCGGCTACGACGGCGACGCGGCTCGACCCAGAGAACGGCAGCAAATGTCTGCTCTCTGAACCGGATCATTCCAACCAACGAAAAAACTATGTACTGATGTAGTAAACTGCGTAGTATAATGGTGAAGTTAACGGCCTGGCTTGATTAAAAAGTGCAATGTTCTGAAGTAATAAATCTTGCTGCATGTTTACACAATTGTAACATGGTTAGGCAAACAAAAATCGGGCATATCATGTAATACCTGATATCTGACGGACATTTACATTGTTCGTATGGTAAAAGTAAATGACCATTTGAATATTATGACAGAAGTAAACCACTACTCCATGAAAAGCGATAGGGGTGTTCCTGATGAAACTATTCCCAGTTCAAGAATAAAAATAGGATTCAGTAGAGGGCGCATGCCATGGAAACTCTGCAAGGATGAATTGGTATGAACTGGAAGTGCTCTTCTGCCCTAGCAAAGTTCTGTGAAGTTTAGCCTGTCAATAACTGAATGCCGCGTAGTTTCGCTCTGAGCGACAGCGTTCGCGAGCCTGAGCGGAGTTCGGAAAATTTGTTTTTGTTCACAATATAAAAATCCTCCAAAATATCTAAATAAATGTAATAAATCTTTTGACATATTTCTTCAAAAGCTATAAAAACTGCAAATTAACAAAATGGTTTAATATAGAATGTTGTGCAGTTGTTGCTCTTAGAGTGTCGTTGGAAGCGCAAACAAAACAATTAGGATTTAAAGCAGTAAATTTGTACTGTTCTTTGTGGTTTTTAAGGTAAATTTTCTACATTTGTTTGACAAATTGAAAAGCAACCCATAGTTAACCCACAATCCTTTTTGTGATCTACTCATTTCGCTGTGTGCTAATGAGGTTACGCAGTAGTTGTGACTTCTAATTCTTGGTTTAATTCCAATGAATTGATCTTATTAGAAGTACTGAAAAGGCGCCGTAATTCTGCGTTGTTGCGAACAGCAACTAAGAGCATTTTTTAAGTGCGAATTCACTTTATAAGCGACCCTGAATTCCGGTGACCGCCGTCCGTCCACATAGCAACAGCTGCGGGTGCGCGCGCTCCTCGTCTTCCTTGGCAACGGGGGGAGATGGGCGCGCGCTCCCTGGCCGCTGACATGGCACATACCCACGTGGGGCATTGGCCAGGAATATACAATACAATACGTTTATTTCATCATCATTACATGATGACAGGGGCCCGCAGTAAAAGCTGCGAAAAGCTCAAAAGAAAGCTCCAGTAAACGCTCCAAAAAAAACAGCTTGACTGAAGCTGCTGACCCCTAACTTGGCGAACAGCAAGGATCAAGATGAGAAAAAGAAAATACAACGAAATGTACATAACACCAATACACAGGAACACTGGGATAACATTTCTAAGCCTTGTTACAACCTACTACGGAAAAGTAAAAGAAAAAGAAAAAAAAACATGAAAACAGAAGATGCACAGTGGAACAAAAGTTAGGAATAAAAAGCTGCAATGGTTTGTATTTGCAAAAAAAGAACAGAAGACATTCAAACGAAGTACACTTTTCCAAAGTACACTTTGAAATACACTTTTCCAAAGTACACATATTCAAAGGAAGTACACTAAGGAAGTACACAAAGAGATAACATAAATTATAAAAGAAAAAATGATAATAACTCTCTATTTGTGAATCTTTCAAGGGGTGTGTTTTTAGCTGCGAAGCTATTGAGCAGTCGCGGAAGCTTGTTTTCCAGGGTTTGCGTGCCATAACTTGTTCGGTATGTTTGAACGTTATATGTATCTGTATTTCTTGTTCTGTTTATATGTTTTCGCGGCTCTAGCAAAGCAATCTTACGAAGTAGAAATGTACTATATTTAATTTCACGCTTGAACGAATGACAAAGACGATAGTCATATAATTTAGTTACAGGCACAATTTTGTGCTTGGCAAAAAGTTCGGTTGTTGTGTGCCACCGAGGAAGGTTTTCCATTACGCGTAAGAAGCTCTTTTGTAGGACATGCAATTTGTGTAGGTTTTCTTGTGTCGTAGTGCCCCAAACTAAGTGACAGTAGTTTAGGTGAGAATAAAATAAAGACTGGTAGATTAGGATCATCACGTTCGGCGGCAGCATCTCGCGGTTTCTGTAAACAATGCCTATTACCTGCGACAGTTTGCTACCAAGATAGGTTGCATGGTCGTCCCAGGACAGTTTTTGATTTATCAGAACGCCTAATGTTTTAATCGATGGCACTATTTCTAGGGGAGTATGCTGAAAACATATATCTCTTGTTAATGTGATTTTGTTGTTTTTTCGTCTAAAGATGACGACTTTCGTTTTTGAACTATTTATCTGTAATGCGTTCTTTCGTGTCAAGTTATCAAGTTTATCTAGTGCGTCATTTGCTTGTTCTGTCAATTCGCCTATATTATCTCCAGCTAGAAATATGCTCGTGTCGTCTGCGTAACATACAATTTTTGCGAAGGGTATAGCATGCACAATATCATTGATAAACATGTTAAAAAGAAACGGGCCCAAAATACTGCCTTGTGGGACGCCACACTGAACAGGCCGCGTATCGGATAAGAATCCGTTTACAACAACTGCCTGCCTAGGGAATTCAAGATAAGATTTTACAAATGCAGATGCATGTCCACGAAATCCGCAACGATCTCACTTGCGTAGCAACAGTTCATGGTTTATGAGGTCAAAAGCCTTCGTAAAGTCGACATAGATGCCAATAACAATTTTGTTTTTGTCAAGCTCCTTTAGAATGTGTTCTTTTTGTTCCAGTAACGCAAGCTCTGTCGAACAGTGTTTTCTGAAACCAAACTGCGAATCGCTAATTAGGGAATGCTTAGATTCAAAGTTCACGAAGCGCTTATGAATAACTTTTTCAAACAACTTTGAAAATATTGGTAGTATAGATATTGGCCTGTAATTTCCCAAATTATTTCTGTCACCCTTTTTATAAATTACTGATACACGCGCAAGTTGCATACTACGAGGAAATACTGCATTAGTGATACATTTGTTGAGAATGTGCGTTATGTACGGCGAAATTATGTCAAAAATAAACTTAATTGGTTTGACTTGGAATTCATCAATGTCACAAGATGTCGTGTTGTTTAGCGTGTTGAATGTGCCCATCACCTCGGCTTCATCAACAGGGCTAAGAAATAGAGTATCTTCAATCGAAGTAATGTTTCGGAGGTCATTGAACAGTTTGGCTTCACTAAAAACGCTTACAAAGTGGCGATTAAATTCATTGGCAAGTTCCTGGCCGGATATGGCTTCCCCGTTCAGTTCGAGTGCGGAAAGTTCTTTTTTACAACTTTGTTTTCCTAGAAGATAGTTTAGCTTTTTCCACGTTAAATCATTGCGACCCTCGCACGCAGAAAACTGATGTGCATATTAATCTGCTCGAGCTTTTTTAAGTTCCTTGTTCAGGCGATTACGGATATTCTTAAAGATACGCAAGTCATTCACATCTTTAGTCTTGATAAACTTGTGATACAAAGTGTTTTTCGACCTAATCTTAGTAAGCAGTTCTTGTGTGATCCATGGCTTCCGAGTTCGGTGGTTATTCTTCAAAACTTTGAATGGAAAACTTGCTTTGTAAATTGGCTTCAGAACATGTATTAACTTGTCGTACGCTATTTCAGGATTATTTTCCTCCACAATAAAATCCCAGTTTACTTCCGCTACATTTTGCCTAAATATAGAAAGAGCATTTTCAGTTATAGGTTGAAAAGTGCGGGTATTGCTAATATGTTTTCTGGACTCTTTTATAAAACATAAATAAATCGGCAAATGGTCACTAATATCGGCGCTAATTACTCCAGATTTTACCCTTGCCCTGTCTATGTTCGTAATAAACAGATCTAGTAACGTGGAAGAATTTTGCGTGATGCGGGTTGGTAAATCAATTACATTTGAAAACCCATTTGCCTGTAATAACAAGTCAAAATTCCTTTTCGAAATATTATTACTTAACATGTTAATGTTTATGTCCCCTCCACATGCTAGGTCTAATCGCTTTTCGCGGGAGTATGAAAGAAGAGATTCAAAGAAACTAATAAAGGCTGTAACTGAGCCCTGTGGAGGACGATAACACACTACAAAAAGGGTGCTTCCTGAACATACAGATAACACTTCATAGTCAACCGTGCATACTGTAAATACCGGTAGCAAGTCCGCTTCCCAAATATTCCTAAACAGCATACAAACACCACCCCCGCGACCATTATCGCGGTTTAAGAAAAATGTTTGGTACGTAGGAAGACGGATAAGATCACAATTATTTTTCGACCAAGTTTCAGTTACCATAATTACATCCAAAGATGTATCTAACTGCTCCAAAAATAAAGTTAGGTGCATTTCTTTATTTCTGATTGACTGTGCGTTAAAATGAACAGATTTGAAAGACTTTGCAAAGGCTGGACCAAGAATTTTAGAAAACTGATCCGGATTCACGTAGGACTTATGAAAAACAGGTGCCATCTGGTGTTTCTTTTACACACAAAAATCTAGAAGTAGTCAGACATCTAGGTAAGCTTAGCAACATCGCGGAAGTCCGAGATAGGTTTCGCTGGATGCCTCTCAGCCTTTCTCACCAGGATTTTGTTGTTTCTATGTCAGACGTACTTGTAGTCGTTTACTTTTGCCCAGTCTTTTACTTCCTTCAACAGCGCTTTACTGCGTTTTGTGAGGTTTTCCAGCACGCGAACTTCTGTGTCCATTTCCGAAATTTTAAGCCTGTTGTCCCACCATGCTTCTCTGACGCGAGGTTTCGTGAAACGGCAAATAATTGCGGGAATCTTATCTGGCTTGGATGGTAAACGGTGAATCGCAGCCACATCGTCAGATGATAGCTCAGGAAGCTCGCTTTGGACGGCTAACTCATTTATCTTGCCAACAAGATCTCCTTGTTCAGTCTGTGGTATTCCATGAAATTCAAGATTGTACCTTCGGTTACGCCATTCAAGGTCGTCAAGCTGACGGTTTAGCGATTCAAGTTTTTTGTCTTCCATTTCGAGTTTTTCAATCCTGGTTCGTAGTTCTTTGATGTTGCGCTCATTTTCTTCGGTGCGTTTTATTACGTCCGTCATCTGATCGGACATGAACTGCACAGATTCTTCTATCTTATCAACGGTTTCTTTCAGGGGCATCAAAACATCGAGCTTTTGATTGATCGCCTGCAGCATTAAAAACACATCTCGTACGCTAGGTTCGTCATCGTTTTTTTCCGGTTGCATGCGAGTTTTTGAAGGCCTGCACTTTAAACATTTCCAACTTCTGCGATACGCATCCCCCTTGGACTTCAATGTTGCGTCAGACACACCCGCACATTTTCCCGTATGATACGAGAGCTTACACAGAGTGCACACTATGCCATCGCTAGCACGGTCTAGTAACGTTTCACACTCAGGGCATTCAATACTGTCAGACATAGCACTTTATGGCGGCAGCAGCGACAAACATGAGCACAGGCAAGAGCTAAGTGAGACAGTTCACAAACCTGTAACGGTACAGGGCGATAGGTTAGGGCGATGTTCCAGTAGTCACCGCTGCCGCCAAAGTGATGCTCGGGCGAAGAAGAGGTCCCTTTATAGGTTGTGATGACCGCGCCAAGTGCAGATTGCGGCAGGTCCCGTGTCGATGAAAATCAGCAATTTGTTGTCCCTCCGGTTGTCGGTCACGTGGTTGTTATCGGCCCAAGTGCGGCAATTTTGCTGTAACGGTACAGGGCGATAGGTTAGGGCGATGTTCCAGTAGTCACCGCTGCCGCCAAAGTGATGCTCGGGCGAAGAAGAGGTCCCTTTATAGGTTGCGATGACCGCGCCAAGTGCAGATTGCGGCAGGTCCCGTGTCGATGAAAATCAGCAATTTGTTGTCCCTCCGGTTGTCGGTCACGTGGTTGTTATCGGCCCAAGTGCGGCAATTTTGCTGTAACGGTACAGGGCGATAGGTTAGGGCGATGTTCCAGTAGCCACCGCTGCCGCCAAAGTGAGAATCGGGCGTGAGAAGGGCTAATGCACCCGCTTAAAGGAGTACTGACACGAAATTTCAAAGCTGAGATTCGCTCTAGCAATCAAGTACAACGACAACACAAATAGGTGTCTGTGCATGGCACATAACCACGTGGGGGATTGGCCAGGAATCGGGCGTGAGAAGGGCTAATGCAACCGCTTAAAGGAGTACTGACACGAAATTTCAAGCTGAGATCCGCTCTAGCAATCAAGTACAACGACAACACAAATAGGTGTCTGTGAATAAATGCATCTTTCTTTCTTTGTAGTTGTGTGTGTGTGTGTGATCTCTCTTTCGCGACCATTACCGAACGGCGCAAATTCAACTCCTGCATTCGCACTTTCACATTCTTCCCCTCGGGGAAATGCGGGGAATTTTTTTTCTAATACCCGCGTCTACGGCGCGGGGCGGATGCCGGAAACTGCCAGCTTTTAATATTACTGTCACGAAACCTTACGTAGCTCAAGTTTCAGCAGAAGAATAGTTGGAGGAATTGTTTGTTTTTGTTTAGTTAGAAACGCCCCAAAGTTGTTGCAGAAGAGATTGTTTCAATATTTCAGAGCTGCTTAGTGCACATTGCAATTACAACTCCGCGCTCTTCATTAGGCTTCCATTGCCAACTCAGGAAAAGAGGAGACTAACACATAACTCTTTCTGGAAAGGCGCAATGATGTAAAAACATTTCACCGGTGATCTGTGACTGGTGCATGTTTTAAGCATACCCTCCTTGTACCGCATGATTTCTGCATGTATGGTTTTTGTCGTAAAGAGCTATATTGCTAAGCGATCAGCCTTGTTAATACAGTGGAAATCACACCTACTGTTTACTGCTACAACATTGGCTGAGCCCAACAACGCGATCCCTGCCCCAGACGCTTGTCGAGTGGGAACAAAACGAACATCTTCTATTGACAGCATACTTTTATCAAAATAAGCTATTATAATTCCCTTTCGAACAAGCGATTGCACCCATACCTTAGGGGGTTGAAAAACAGTCTGCTTATGTAGCCACGGTGTTTAGTGGCCCTCTGGGCACGGCTCCGCTCCATGTGAAAAAGTTACTGGTTGTGCTTCCATTTGCGTGGAGGGTAAATGAACCATTTCTGCTTCAGAACACAGAACCAAACTGGGAGTTGGCGGGAGATGTTAGACTAAACAACCCGTCGAGTAATCACCATTTTTCTTAGCTGAACACATGCTGCGACACGCCATGCGTCCTCCGTTTTGAAGACGTCCGGGAAAGCACAAGCAGCTTTGTGGGAGAATACTTCGGCAAACTGGGGCAATTTCCTGACCTCGTAAGAATGTCAACCTGAGCCTCATGCCTAGAATCTCACGTCTTCCTATGTGGCCGGGTGTGAAGCTCATTCCTGCTTTTTTTATGCAGATGGTTTTACTACACGCGACTTCTCAATGCCGTTGATGAAATGATATTGCGCGAATCATAGCGGAATTCAACCTCGCTTGCCGCACAATTACACAACGTTGTGTAGTCTGTTGTGGTACTTTCGCCGATGTTACAGAATCCTTGCCGGTGGCTCTCCAAGCTTATTGATTGTGGTTAGATGTTAAACGCAAGAAAATAGGTCTGGAATTGTCTCCTCTCTCTGTGGTTTGAAATTCCGCATGGTAGTCCCTAACGCCTTCGAGTTTAAAAACAGCACCAGTTATTTTCAAAGACTTCCCATAACAAACAATCAAAATATCCGGATGTTCAGGTTCATTGCATCCAGAAGTACGTACTATGCTTAAACCTAATTACAGTGTCTTTCAGGTTGCGCAAAAAATGAAAGACGCTTCGGAAATTGAAGGAACAGACATTCAACTTCACACAACTCTTAACCAACTGAGCTCAACGAAGCCTGCATTACACGCGCCGTTATTAACTTTCTAGCAAGCCAGAACATAACGCCACACTGCACAGCAATTTTTTTTTCGGGTTTGCTTTGTGTCCTGGATCAAGAAAGGCTCATTACTAAAAAGTAAATACATAGAAACAACAGTTACGTTCGCGGAGATGATAGTGGACAAGCAAAAATTTGTTATATCCTTCATATATTGAATGAGTCATGTCTTGCACTTTTGATATACCGTAACGTGTATGATATTTATCTAGTGCGTGTAAGCATTCAGCATTCAAAAATGTCGATATACCTTAGGCAAGTTTCACCACTCAGCAAAAACCACGGGTACGAAATGCTTAACCTAAATGATTCGATAATAATGGTGACGGCAATAAGAAATGAAAAAATGGCGGCGGCTTAGCACAGCTAACCTTGGATATGCAAAGCAAAAGCTTGGCTCAGTCTGGTTGGCTTTGGTTTCACTTGGTTAAAGTTTTGATTCGCCTATATTGCCGACAAGGTCTCAAAGCTGTTCGGTTCAGTCCAAGGCCCCCTGAAAGAAGCCTGCCGAACGAGGCATTCCTCTTCGCCGGGCGCGAGACAAGTCACCTTGCCCGAAACGACCCAGCGCTGTATCCATGGGAGCCTGCGTGGGTGGTTGGCTGCCTCGGCCGATGCGGCGGTGCGACTGATGTTGGCGCCAGCAGGTGCCAACAGCGGGACCGGCGAATCACGCGATACGCTTCGAGGAGTGTGTCGGCGTGGGTGTGCCTCCGCTCAAAACAGTATTTGCGCATACTATACGAAGTCGCTCGACGGAAGTTGTAAAACTTTGCTTTAAAAGCGTTAAACGGTCGGTGTAACTTCGCTACTATATCGTAGAAATGTACGCACTTATTGCGTATTGCGACATGTATGTATACCAGATGGAGACCTTTTAAGTGACGGAAGCTGTGCACTCCCTGATTTCCGTGGTTCAACAAGATTCTGTAATTGCCAATCGATGATTATATTTGGAAATGCCTTTTGATAAGGTATTCCCCATTTTGCCAATTCCCTCACTGTGCATGCAGATAAAGACGAATATAAAAGGATAGACAACCCTCCTTGGTGTTACATTCTGTCTCCCAAATGAAAGGGCATCACTTCAAACACCCTGGACAGAAACGGTATCTCCGATAATCATCTGGAACGTTCGGAAACGACAGTTTTAATCTCTCAGCCTGACGAATGCTGCCAAACCAATTGTTGGCGAATATGAAAGACAGCCGCGCAGCAGCGTGCTGTTAAGCGTAGGTGGCATCAATATTATCATCACCAACAAGCGTCTGAGGCCGTCTGCAGGGCTAAGGCTTCTGTATGTCCACGGTAGTGTCATCTTCATACGCCCCATGAAGCCACCTTTAGGACAATTTTTTAGGTATTTCTTCAGGTTACCCGACTATATAAAACGCTGTATTTCATATGATATACAGAAAGTGCACTCAGTATAAACCGGTTCCTTGTCCTTTTAACTCGTTAGTTTTTCTTATTTATATGCTGTGCTCCTCAAGTTTTGTCATGTAGGCATGCAATTATTACCAATAAATGTAGCGTAATAAGGAGCTGGGTTTAAATATGTTTACTTGTTGGCCAACCATTCAAAGCTGCCAACATTATTTGGAAAACAAAGTCACGCTTTGATTCATTTCACCCACTAAACTAGACAGAATGTAGCCGCTATACTGAAGCCATCAAAGACCCATTGAAATCTGTTGGCCCGAATATTCTTCGGCTCCTTTGATTTGTCGATTGCAAATGAAATTATTTTTGGTGAAGTTGTGTTTTTTACAGTTATTTATTTCCAATAATTGTTTGCATAGTCCTTCTTTAGTATTCATTGGTTGATTGTAAGGTTTAACGCACGAAGTAACGCAGGCGATGAGGCACGCCGTAGTGGAGGGCTCCGGAATAATTTTGACCCCCTGGGGATCTTTATGTGCGCCGAAAGTTTATGCACACGGGTGTTTTTAGATGCAATGCATCGCATGCTCGCCCCTCTGTCCTTCCTGCGTCTGTCCGGCGTTGTCCGCACAGCTGCGTCTCTCCTCCTCTCTTCTCTCCGATAGCAAACACTCTCTCCCAAACAGCTGCGGGTTGGCGCAGCGCGCTCTCACTCCGTTGCTAGGCGCCGGTTAGAGGCGCTGCGCGCGCTGCGCGTGTGTAGTACTCTCTCTCTCCGCGCTCTCCTCTCCTTCGGCCGCTGTGAATATAAAGCGGCATGGCGCGCTCCGACGGTCTCAGTCAACGGTCGTCCGCGTTGCGACGACCGTTGCGACGATTCCTTGATGCAATCGTCGAGCCCCTAACTGTGCACTTTACGGACCACAAGGCACTCATTCTCGTCTGCAATAAAGACCGTACCTGAGAATGCGTGTACTGCATATGCATTCCATGGTGAAAATGAAAAATTACACCCACCTCCCCTTCGCGTGAGAATCCCTGCCATAAGCGTAATCAATACGATGGAAAACGACAATGGAACCCCCCATGAGATGCGTTGCATCACACCAGGGTACCCGCGAGGGGAGGTGGGCGTAATTTTTCTTTTCGCCTCCGTCAGAAAAGCGTCCGCTGGGGCCGGGAATCGAACTGGGGAGTTCGTGCTCAGCAGAGCAACGCCATAGCCACTGAGCCACCGCGGCTGGTCTTGTTTAGAATTATGTACCCGTGTGTATATTTGTTTTGCAGCCTGCGAATGTTTTCCGAATGTCCCTTATTTATTTGTGCGAGTCTGTTTTACAAGCGTTCGTATTAGTTATTGTTTTTTGTCAGTTTGCTGTTTTCATTCTTGCTCTCGAAAACTGCACTTCCCTTTAAAATCACCTCCCTGTACTCCCTTATACTGTGAAGGGTGCCTGGAGGATTATAAATAAAATATCGCTGGCGCTGTTCTAGGGATAGACGGGCAACACTAAGTACAAAACACTCAAAGGAAACAGGTCGGCTACTGTTTGGCTCGTTTATGCGATGCGTTTTTAGCTTTGGAGTGACATTGCTCGCGCTTGTTAAGTATTTCGAACAAAACTTCTTACTGCGTGCTACCTCACGATTTTTGCACCAAGATGTTTTTAGGTACTGTTCAACCTATCTAAAGAGGCAATACTTCCATTTCGGGCGGGGGTTTCAAACATGACCTCACAGGGGGAACTTAACGAATGCAAAGAAGCGTAGGGTGGAATATATGTATTGCAAAGAATGAAACGGTATACGATGATACGGTTTTGTTGAAAATTCTATTCAACAAATACGGTGTTTTGTTCTCTTGTTCGTTTTATTTTTCACTTTCCAGAGATGAAATTGTTCTCTTGTTTCGTTTTATCTTTCACTTTACAGAGAGGAAACGAATCCCCCTGATACACTGAGGGATGGCAGATACAAAACACCGGTTTTGCATGAACAACAAAACAGCAAGAGGATAGTAAGATAGACCCACTCCGAAAGCTCCGTCGGAGACAATGTGCCCAATAGCGGTGCGCATGGCGGAAATTCGCCCACCAACTAGAACGATCGTGAGGAGCTACTCTGAAACTCCTGAATCACCATCAGAGCTTCTCAAATTCACTCTCATTATTTTATACCGTTCGTTTATCTTCCTGTGCAGACTCCATTGTCTTTTTTTTCTTTTGGTCGTCGTGTTCCTTTCAAGTTGAAACTCGAACGCTGAAATTTCGACGGGCGTTAGGAACTTCGGTATTGTGAATTCCGCTTTAAAGCGAATTCGATTCGGAACGCGTATATATTTCTCAGTTTGCAATCGTTGAGCGCCTACACTGTGCTGCTAACGACCAGAATCGAGGGGTAGTATAAAATGTCAGTCATTGCACCCGGCTGTGGACACATTTATGGACCTGAAATTGCGTTTGAAAAAGAAAACACTACCTCACCTACTTTCGCAACCAATTAATTATGAGGCTTCATAGACCCCGTGAACTTTTTTTAAGGCTTCCAGTAGCGTAAAGGCTTCCATGAAGCCGTGTCGGCGTTACATCGTGCTTACAATTGCGGCTCGCATTCTGATGACATTCCGTGCAATAAAATCTGTCTTGTCTTTTAATTCTAGGCTAACTGAAAATACACCGACGTCGGTTGAGCCAACTACAGCCCATTTAACAGGGGCTGCATGCTTTTCAAGCACCCTATGAGGAGATATAAAACAACCAAAGAAAATACCAAAGGAAACTTGATGCACTAAAAAAAGTAAGGGAAGGCGTATTGCCCTCCCATCCAACTACGCCGGAAATATTTCAGGTATTCACACTTTGCCTAACTGGCTGATTTTAGCGCAGGCCCGATACGTAGAACATATTTTACTGCTCTCGGCACATCACAATATGTCATATGCCAAGCATATTTAGAAACTTCACGTGACTACGTTACGGATCCAGTTGTCGTGCAAAGTCAGCTCTGGCAAGCAATCAAGAACCAATATATGGTTCGATCTTGCTAGTACGCGTTCTAGGGTACTATTCATTACGCTGCAGAAACAAATGAATAATAAGTGAGCTGCAAACTAATTCGAGCGCAGCAAAGGAACTTAAATTGTGACTTAAATGCACTAACGTGGCTACCTGGGCGTGTTGGTTTAACATCATTAGGAGAAGACAGCGCGGTTTACACACGGACACAGGTTAAGGGAACATCCACATAAGGTAAACAACGCACTCGAGAAGAAAAAGAAAGTGTTCGATGGATATTTAGTGCAGCACTGCCACACGTGCGGATGTGTGCCGTTCCTTGATAGAACTGCTGTCTAAAGAAATGCTCAGACCGTATCACACGGGAGATTATTGAAGCTGAATTAATCCACAGGCTTGGGCGAGCATGCGTTACTTCACCGTCACTAGCCCCTACTACAAAAGAATTGGACTTTCTGCGCATGCGCCGTGTATAAAAACCCAGATAAGCGTGACTAATGTGCGTATATATAGGTGTGTCTTTTTTTTCATTAAAACTGTTGGTTCAGCGCTCGTGTGTGTCAAGTACTCTTCCCTGTGTCCGTGTGTAAACCGCGCTGTCTTCTCCTAATCATTAAATTGTGACGTAACTTGCTATCTGAAAAGAAAAACGTCTACACGCACTCAAAAAATAGCCAGAATAAAGGGTAAACGTATGCAGCCGATAGCACAAGTTAGTACCTTGAATAAGAGTGTAGTATACCTAAAACTTTAGTGAACCTTCATTGAGTGCAATGCCGTATCGTTCACCTGTTTTGCAACATTAGCAGCGGAGTATTCCAGTAGTGCCGAGCGTCGCTTAAAAATCGGAATATCACAGTCGAGAGGAGGGAGATGATAGTCAAGAAAGAATGAGGGGAAGTGGTGATAAGGCACGGATCCGACGAGCAGGTGGGGGGAGTGCTACTCGCGGCGCAGATGTCGAGGTGTGCCTGATGTAGATTTAACTGGGCTTAGTGATGACACGCAGAAAAACTGCCAGTTGGTCACGTTCGTATACGTTCATAATCGTATAAGAGCAACTCAAAAGCGGAGACCAAGCACGAAACACAAGACGACAAGCAAGTGATGACACCTAGTGATGAGGCCTACAAATGACGTAAGAGAGCGAGGGTGTGGCCCGCGCCAGGGAACATACACGGCAGCGCCGCAGGAGCTTAAGCCGCGTCCAAAGATGCAGCAAGAGCCTGATTGAAGGTGCAGGTACTTACGAGGCCTAACAGAGGGCTCCATGAGAAAAGATCGAGCGTTATGAACGCGGGAGCAAAATTGGACACAAATGTCAACAGTATAGCTACAGGAAGACCATGTAGAATTTTGTCTTCACGTCCTTAAAAAAATCCTATTATCCCCGTTATTTTGACTATACGCTTTAAGTCAGGTTTTTCCATAACATCATAATGAATATCGTTGCCGTCATATTCTTATTGGGGTTTTTATATTGTGATAATAATGTATATTTTGCCACCTTAAGCCACATAACTAAATTCGAAAGGGTACGACTATAAGCGCACGTGCGGCTTTGTTAAGAACAGTTTGAGAACACGACCCTGGCATACGTAACGGAATTGAAGTGATCGGCGCCATTCCATGGGTAAAGAAGCAAAGCAGAGGGCCTTGAATGCATAGCCGAGTGGCGTATAAGAGCGCGAGTCAATCTCTTCTGCAAACAGTGTTCCTTTTGAATGAGCACAAGCGGCAAGAGTGGCAGAGGAGAGCCGCTCACTTCTTCATTTAAATAAATGCGTCACCTCGAGTCAGTGAATTGAAGTCAGTGGCTCCCCACAGCTCTGACTTTCCTTGTGGCTTTCAAGCGGTGCATTACACTGCAATATCAACCACGAATGAGCCCAAGCTCCCAATTTACCGCGCAAACAGACGTGATGCCGAGCCGATGCAACGATGTTCAAGCGGGGAAATCGCATGCTTAGGGTAAGCCGAGAGGCTGGAGCCCCATTTCCCAAGCTGTTTTACAGCGCTACCCCGTATGTAACAAAGAAGGCTGTAATAATGCACAGGAACACGGAGAGGCAAGCGCTCACATGCGCTTGGGGTTTTATGCCTCCATTGGACGGATTTATGTTGGCCTAAACAGCCCTGGTGTTCAAATCGTGACGACTGAGGTTGCCAGAGCGCAAATCATGGCTACAAGCACTTAAAGGGTATTTGTCAGAAATATGGCGTTGGGGACTTCTAAGACCAGGGAATGTCTATGGAGCAAGGAGTGCGAACCGGGACAACCCTCAGTTCGCGATGAATAGAGCTGAGGCGGGCGGGTGTTCTAAACGCCCATGATATGATGCATTTATCCCACTAACAACCAAAGAGCGTCACCAATTCATTACTGTTAGGCGCGCAGGTGGAAAAATACCGACGTAACGGGGAGTTCTGAAACGCCACTGTGAAACATGACAACATGTCAAGGACGGAGCACATACGATAACTAGTCAGCAACACACAAAATATACTCCGGTTGAAAAGAGATAGCTGGGCATCCCCCCTGCCTGTCGAAACATTAGAAATACGAAGAGTAATATTTTTGGAAGAGCCGAAATACGGAAATTGTTTTTTGTTCCGTGATGCACTTTTTACGAATTATAAAGTGACAAAAACGATTTATTATTGCGTGCTTTTATAAAATCCTCATGGAATGTCATTGGTTCACGTCGCCCAACCATGTAAACTTGAAAAGGAAAAATTCTCTTGTGGCTCCATTTACCGATCATACCCACTTTCTAGTTAGCACAAAATATAGCCGAAGCATGTGTTTATATTATTTGGAAAACGGCTCTGACAAATAGGCCTACCTCCTGAGAAAAAGAAATTCCGCCGGAAAAAATAAACTTGCTTAGCAAGAAAGAGGACGCAAGAAAAAAAATCAACAGACTACGCTTGACAGTTTCACTAGATGGACAGCAATCACGCTGCTGGTGTATCTCAATATTACCTCCGTTTGGAGAGAATTGTTGCAACCGTCTCATCCCAGCGCTGACACCAGTTGTTGGCCCCGGGTGGGGGCACCCGATCCGAGCTCCGTGGCCTCCGAAATACGAGTGGTAGCGTTTATGAAGCGAGCGGCCAGCCGCTGTTGCAGCCGTGAAGAAGTCCAAAAGCCGTAGGCTAACGTAACTGTTTAGTTCATAGCGAGAGGGGAGCCGAAGCCAAAGCACAATGTCCGACGGGCGAGGTTACAATACAGGACTCAAACAGAGTAACAGCATGGATTCGCTGCTCAAACAGGAATGATTGCAATGCTTCGGCAGCTTCTATTTATACCAAAAAGCCGCAACGGTCAAAACGCCAACAAGTAGCAACACGCCCCGAACGTCACAGGCACACACAACGCTCTTTCCACAGTTCGTGAGCCGTCTGTAGCCTCGGCGCATGTTGAGTCCGAGAGAGGTTGAGAGAGGAGAATTCCCCTGTGGCCGACGGGGTCTCTGTGTCCTTGAAACATGCGTGGACGTGTTCAGTCGGCGCGCTATCGAATGTTGATCGCACCGATAGCGAAGCGTCTGAGCCGGGCATGTCGAGGCGTGAATGTATGACTCACCGACATGCTGGCGCCTGACGGCTGTGGGGCGCACGTCCTTGAAACAAGTCTCGACGTGCCGCTGCCAACCGCCGGAGCCGCGTTGAAAAGCGAGATGCCTGGCCCGGCATGTCGAGACATGAAAGTATGATTCACCGACACGGCGGCGCCTTTGTCGAAAATCGCACGTAGTGGTTTCGCCGCACTGCCCAGGACTGATGCGGGAAAATACGGCGGCACTGGCCGATTCCTAACAGAATGAAGAACAGGATATCTTTAAACTAGGACAAGGTTAAAGGGAGTTTGAAAATTTCTTTGCTGTAATTTAAACTGGGCTGCCTTGGCTCTGAGGGTGACGAAAGTAAAGGAAGTCATGCAGAACAGGCCGAACGGCTACGAAATAGTAGAAGTAAGCATTGATGCCGTAGGAGCCAAACTTTTAATAGCACTCCAACAACCGCATAAGTCACGCAGACAATGGATTCGGGTTGGGAAGGAATCGGAGGGAAGATGCGTTTAAGTGTTAGGTGGAGTCGCGTGCTCCAGTTGTCGTCGGACTTCATGCTCATTATTTTTAAATATGACAGTATTTATTGTGCAACCATTTCGCGAAAAATTTAATATTTCTGCTTGGCTGTGCGTTACTCGATTAAGGCGACTAGCCAAAATTATAAAAATTGTGTTTTGCAAGATCTACATGTTGGCAGAATGGTTTGAACTAATAAACTGTAGGGGTGGCTGATGAATGTCGAAGCTATCAAGCGTGAAGCAGTCCTCTGCCATATGTTAGGCTTATTATGCCACTATACCGAGAGTACCCACGTTCTTTTAATTGTGAACTCAAGTTACGCTGCTTTTATGACACGAAAATCAAACGATCATCCGGTATAAAAACGGTGCCCAAGATACATAGAATAAAAACATACATTGAAACGAAAGTTTCCCGTTCGCGCTGTTTGAAGCCGGCCAAGAAGCAATAGTTGAGAAATGAGCGGAGTAATAGGTCCGATGGCACAGGAGCCATGGGAATCCAAAAATAATTGTATTTACTTGAGCGAACCTCCATTGCCCTCATCCTGGAAGTGAGAGGAGGAAGAAAAAGTGTTAGGGTTAAGAGGCGGACAGAAGACAAGCTGTTATATGTGAGAGAGGCAGGGAAAGAGCACTGCCCTTCGACGAAATTTGCATGAAAGCAAGTATATCTGCGGTCCGTTTTTCCCTTTTAATGGGGGAAGTTCGCAGCAATCGAGAATCATAGAGGGCATGATTTTAATTGCTTTTGAAAATTTACAAATCGCTCACTCAATGCGACCTTCAATCAGGAATGCGTGGTTTAGGCAGTGCAATGTTACGATAAGGTTCAATCTAAACGCTTATAATCCTATGCACGTCCTGTGCCATTCTTGAATGCAATATGAATAAGCCAGAACCGAAAACTGTTTCGTTAGAAATTGATAGATAATTTTGCTAAATGGAGGAAGCGTTTGTTTAGTGGTTTTTACCTCCTGCTGGAGAGGATATAAACATAGTGCGTAGGATTATGCCCCATTTTGCAACAAATAATTACAGCGCACTCAAGCACTTGCGCCATTAATCATAATGCTCTATGTCGCGTAACTGACACGTTTGCTCTGCCTAAGAAGCTTTTTTGCAATGCCGGCGCTCGCATAGTGGGCCACTTGCATAATCTGACTTTAGGTCCTGTGGAAAGCGACTAACGGGGCTTAATTCCGCGTAGCTAATCAAGTAATAAACGAACGTTTCTGTAACGCTAAGAGTTCGGTAGCTTCTTTGTCTCGCGCACTTTCATGCGAATATCACTATCTAGCAAAAAGTGGTTGGGCAAATTAAAGCACTGAACAGGTGTTTTCCGCCGTGAAGTGAAGATGTAAAAGGGGAGAAGGGAAAATTGAGTCCAGTTGAGCTAACCTCCTCAGCATTTATTACAGCAGGAAGGAGAGGGCAAGAAAGAACGCGAGGAGTACGAGAGGATAGAGAAGCTGCTAAGGGTGTGGTGGCTGACCAAGCGGCTGTAAACGTGGTAATTTTATACACCACGTGGTAATTTTAAAATTTTCTTATCATGCATCATGACAACATGGCCCTTTTCAGCAGACATCTTCATTTACTTTTGTTTGATTTTATGTTTTCTTGTACCGAAATGTTTTCAGTTGTCATATCACTCACATGAACAACTATCCTTGGACGCTTTTTGCCCTCATTGGGCCTTGCGCCTTAAAACTTCATATATCATCCCCATCACGCGATGGTGTTCTAATGGTAATATTTATCACTTCCAAAGCCATAGAGAGCGAGATCAACCTTCCGCTAGGTCTAGAGAGCTTACTCCTAATATGCGGGGCCAGCAAGTGTCCGGTAGAATTTGGTGGAGTGGAGATTGATATTTTATGTTTCTTCATTTATCCTTACGTCTTCTTTACGTAGGAAAGAAAGCTGAGAGATTGTATAGATCATCCAAATAACAAACAAATACACCTTAAATATTCTTAACCAGAGGCGAAAAACTGAACGCTGTAGGCCACAATTTTACACATGTTGTCTTTCTTACCCTTCCTTAACACAAAACTGTTGATGTGTCTCTATTTTTATCTTATACTATTCATCTAACAGGCCAAAAAAACGAAGAACGAATGCTCGAACACGGTCAGTATGCAGCCACGACCATTCGAAAATGCTAACTTTCCTGCCATGGCTTACGCATCAGTGTGAGCTACTCTTGTCTAGCGGTGTCCTGGAGTACCAAGCACTCCTTGCAACCCGGCCTACGACTGCGTGGTGAACACATGGCTTCCTGAATTGGGATCCTACCTTTGTAGCTGAACAGTGTACTCTCTCTGTCTCTCTCTCTATCTCTCTCTCTTTCTCTCTCTCTCTCTTTGTGTGGATCATTCTTCGCATAGTTCATATTTCATAGGCATATTTCAAGCAAAACATGAGTATACAAAAAAAGTACCGGCATCGCTTCAGTTATCACAAATGCTATATTGGTATTAGTATGGTAGTTACAAAGCCTCCGAAAAGCCACTGAATAGAGAAACAATAAAGTAAACACTAAACAAAAGATACCGAAGTCGACCTTCTTCAGATACCCAAAGAAGGCTCATATATAGTGGGAACGAGGGAAAATTGAATCAAGTTGAGCTAACCTCCTCAGCATTTATTACAGCAGGAAGGAGAGGGGAAAGAAAGAACGCGAGGAGTACGAGAGGATAGAGAAGATGCTGTTATCGGCCAGGGCTGGCAAAACATTGTCGCTTTGGACAACACTTGCAGCGTAGCAAACATATATGCAGCGAGAAATTTGCTTTATTTAAGAATTTAAACTTTTGCTAGAACCATTTCTTCCATTCTTCTTCAGAAGCGGCGAAATAAAGGAGCCGAGCTCTTCTGCTTCGGCCCCATCACAGAAGTACAAATCTCACTCTAAAGACTCTCTGTTGTTTGGAGAGTGCCCCAAGCTGCGAAAATGTTTTTGGGTGCTTCCATGAGGTCGCCGAAGCGATTCCGGCTCTCTCTTTGGGTTGCCGCCTTTTATTTGAACCGTATAAACATTCCGCCCAAAAACCAAACTCAACGAAAGAACAAATAAAAAATGGGCGCCAACCCGCCCCGCGAACGTAGATGTCCACTGACGCTGTTGTAATCTAGTACACATGCTGATGTGGGAGGCTATGAAATATTCCCCGTCGTCTAGGCGGGTTTGTAATTTGCGCTCGGCTTCTCTGGCGGCAGAGCCTTACGCATGTCCTCGACGTCAAATGACGTCAATCCCCCTTTTCGCGAGTGAGCCTAGTATTTCCCACGGACACATAGGGGGTCGCCTTGTTAACAGGCGCTTTACCATATATCGTGCGGTTTCTATGCGTACTTCGTGTTTTTTTTTTAATGAAAGCACAAGTTTATGCTGTATGCTGTATGCCTGATTGAAAATAAAGATCGCGTAGGGCGTATGTGACGGCAAATGCTGCGTGCTGCCTATCCTGACGCATGCACCCCGCTTCTTTGGCTAGAACAGCTGGATCCTGCCTAGATTTCTTTTTTACGAGACAAAATTTTCTGACCAATGAGAGGTTATTAGCTTCGCTGTAAAACAAAGTCGTTCCACTCAATGTGAAAGCTGTCGGAAGTGCAGAGCACTGCTTCGCCACGATGAGCTCTAGCGCCGTTATCCGCTCACTGCTACCCCCAATGAAATTCAAACTTTCGACCTTCGCAGTGCTCGCGCACCCCCTCCCTGAAGCTGCGCCAGTGGAAGTCCTGTTCCTTTGTGCTTGCTTTTCCTCCCGCCCGTGCCGTGGTTGCATTACCACGTTTCTTCGCTTCCTGTCGTAAAAAGCTACCCAACGAGCATTCCTAACTAGATGAAAGTGGGCGCTGCTGGTTAATAATGTATATTTCGGCTCAAATGGACGTACAGTTTTCTTTGCGCCAAACAACGAGGAGATGTATGGCAAGCGCCAACGGTTCACGAGGTTCGAACGGTTACGACTATATGAACCGCTTGGCTTTCGAAGCATCTGGGTTCCGCCGCGACGACAGCCGCTACGCGCAGCGCCCTGTGGCTCTACTTGGGTCCAACGAGCGAGCTACGACGACAAAGCGAGCCAGTAAAGTGCTCTGCACTTGAAACACTGTGTCTGCTGCAGCGCTCAAATCACAGGGACCGCGTTTCTCGCGATGGTGACCTATGAGTTACTGCAGAGGTGTACAAAGAGAGCGTGTTTCGGTCTCCCGAGAACCACGCGAACGTTCTGAGCGGTGCCACCCTTCTTTCGTCCTCTACACATTTGTTTCACCGGTACATATTAGATGCGACTACATCTCATTCACTCGCCTTCTACCTGCATCCGGCGTCGGCGTTGTTGTCGGTGTCCGCCCCTCCCCCATTCTCCTCTCCGCGTGAGCTGCGCACTCCGCCGCTCACCCCCTCCCCTGTCCGATAGCGAACACTCTCTCACGAGGGGCATTGGATTGGATTCGAATGGATTGGCTTGGCTTGGCTTGGCTTGGATTTGGATTGGATTGTATTAAAGTGGATTGTGTTGGATTGTGTTGCGTCATAGCCGTGGCAGACGCACTGGCGCCGGCGTGTCCCCTCACCGTTATGCGCGCTATAAAACGCGGTGCCTGCGCCGCTCCGCTCCATCGTTCCAGCGCCGTTCCTCCGCTGTCCAACGCTGCAACGTGAACTCCCTATGCGTCGCATCTACACAGGGGTTCCCGCGAGGGAAGGTGGGAGTTTTTTCATTCAGTGGGGAATTGATTTGTGCGCAGGAATTTTTTTTGACACCTCATTTCGTCAAAAACTGACAATTTCGGCTGTTTGAGTATAGTGTTAACGCCAACACACAAACTATTTTCCTTCTTTTTGTTTATTACAGCAAGGGGTTAACAGACAATTTCAGGTAATGTTCAACGTTTACAGGAGCTCGTAGACGTATCATGTATTGTGAAAGGACAGGTGGATGATGCCCGACGCCCCCTTCGACGGCCACCGTCGACGACCATGAGGGAGTGGCTGGCGTGGCGCCGGTTCAAGTTCTGTGATAGCCGCCATGTAAATATAGTAAAATACACTGTGCGCAACTCATAGTTCATGCAACTATGCAACTTATGAGTTCGCAACCTTATAGTTTATAGTCCGCCACGTAGCAGTATTGTGCGCTGCTCTACATAAAAGACGTACTTTTTCTCACCCGACAACTGGATAGCAAATTTCGGACAGTGATACATGTCGTGTTTTCAAGTTCCAAAAATTATTCAGGAATTTTCTGGTTAAAAATGGTTCGTTTTCAATGAAGTGTGTTTTTTGTGTGAAAATAACAGTTCTTCCCTCAACAAGTCCTCGGCTGCTACGTGTGCTATTTTTCAGCAGAGTTCAGTGAACAAAACAAATGTCCATTCTGCTTTGCTGAAGCGCAAAATTACAAATAAATCGCCTGAGCGCAAGCTTTTTCAATTTTTTCCCGACTTCGTATAATATTGACGAAAACTATATCTTGCTACGCCAAGGATTCACAGTGCTCTCATGAACAAAAATACAGAAAGTTTTTTCTCCACTACATAGAGCTTTTTAGTAAATCCTGTCTAGTAACAGAGAATATTTTCCATGTTTATGTAGTACGGGCCGAGCAATTTAGGAATTAATTCCAAGCCCCAGGGATTTAGTCCATGTATATGTCGCTCGTATTAAAAGGACTTAAATAAACGTGCAATCGCATTTGGCATCCTTGCTTTTGTATGGTATCGTAAACTTGTAACTTGGAATCCTCATTGCGGACGTTTAGTATTAATGGTTAATGGTGATGGTTCCGAAACAGAACACGGTGAGTGCTGAGACACTACCTATGGACTAAACGCTGTCATAATACACGCCAATTTTGCAGAAAGAAGTGCTATTGGTGGTTATTTTACCATCTAAATCTAACACAGAACCTTACAAAAGTCCGGGCGCAAAAACGTAAGCTACTGCGCAGTGACGGAAAAAAAGCCGAAATTGACATCACTAAGGCGGACATGCTGCCGCGGAACTAGTTTTTAAAGACGATAGTCTTTCTTGGGCGACTTGAACCCAGAAATTTGGGTCTCACTATGTCTGTCTGTTCGGTCTGTCTGTGACTCTATTCAGCCACCCGGCCAATTTAAAACAATGCTTGCGCCATAGTCTTATATAGTCACTGCTCAATCTACCCGTCTAAGTCCGGTCTAATTTTCATACTTCTCAACATTGTTAAAGAAGAGCAAGACATTACGCAAATATACGACAACAAATTATTACAGGAGTGATCTTTGCAGTGTTCCTTTATAAAAAGTCATACATGCTTGATTTTTGCGAAATTAAATACTTCATAAACTAAACAAAATTCACTCCGCTGTCGCCTGCTGTCGTTAGCGCCACTATAGCTTCTTGCGGCATTTTAAGGAATCAACCGGCAACAGTTACGAAAGGTTCCACTATATAGGCTCCATATTCTGTTCGCAACGCAAGTGGAGTAGGGAAACGTGGATCTATAAACGTTGAAGTAGGGCGCCTCGATTGACGCTCGTCGTCGCCGTACGGCAGCGTTGGCAACGAGACACCTGGCCTGGAGCCGTGGAATACGGTAAATTTAAAATCATTTAAGCAAACCTTTGGCATCTTTACCTTGAAGGGAATGGGGTAGAACAGAAACAGCATGAGAGGTGAGCGGGAAAGCAAAGAGAGGTATTTACTTGGCAAAACTCCTTAAGGTCTATTGTCTTTTGTCGACATTTGCAACGAAAGAGCAGATACGCGGCCAATTTTTTTTATAGTGGAAGACAACGCCCGAAGACCCAGCGGCGCCCTTTTATTCATTTTGCTTGTGCTGTCTGTGTCAAACAAACTTTACTCCATAAATAGTGATTAAATGATGCGGTTGTCTAAAATAGGCTACTTTTAAAAGCACTACTTCCTAAAAACGAAGCTCAAGAAAATAGATTGTCTCTTTAAGGCCGTGTTAAAATACCCCTGTACGCATCCACTTCTAGACGCAAGCGTCAGGGGATCGACAATACCGCGGAAGAACTCGTTAAAATTCAGCATATTATTCAGCTGTGGAGACTTTTGGCCACCTGTGCCGGAAAGTATGTACAAGACCACGTGGTGCAGCGCCCCCCTGATACTCCCTATTATCCGGGTTACCGATGCCTGTTTATAGTCCCCCACATACAGCGCAACATGCACCCCGTTAATCACAAGCGTAGTTAGGAGATAGAGAATGGAAGCTCTCTACGCGATTTTTAATAACACCACATATCCTCTATGTATATGCTACGAACTATCGACACCACGACGTACATGCAGGGCATAGTCGACCGACAGTGACCCGCCTCCTAGCTTCCTCTCCGTCCGTACCATTTGTCCTGCGACGGCAGAAGAGACGCCGATTACACTAGCCTAGACACAAAGTGCACGTCCTCGCTTGTAATCTCTGATTCGAATACAGCATTAAACATTTCGCCGGGGAATAATAACCCCGCACGCCATCCAAATTCTCTCCACAATACACGCCCGCGCTCCCCTCCTGCCCCCCCTCCCCCGACCGAACTGATCTGGGCCGCAGCCCAGATGGATGATGGGGGTGGGGATAACTAGGCCACCCGCACTACTGCTGGAGAATTCACTATCTCAGTGGGCTCTAGTATCGTCCCGTCACACGGTGACAGATCGGCTCTAGATAGCCTACTCAGCTATTACGACTTGGTAAATCACTACCATCTCGCCCGCCGCGCCTTCCTCTTCCCCCCTCCACGCCCTTGCTCATGTGAGCTTCAATCGCGGCCGAAAACGCACGTTGTGGCAAGTGCAGACCGACACTCTTCCGGGTCGCGCATTACACAACTATGTCCATCCAACTAGAGGTTGGAGACTGCTGGAGGATATCTACAATGGGTCCGCGGCGGCCATACTCCTTCACAAGGAGAAAAAATACCTATAAGGAAGGGAGCCAGACAGGCAGACACAATCTCTCCAATGTTATTCATACCATCTTTACAAGAGGTATTTATAACATTGGATTGGAAACTGGTGGGCGTAAAGGTTAATGAAAAATACCTCAGTAACCTCAGATTTTCTGATGACGTTGCCTTGCTAACTAACTCCCGGCACGAATTGCAAAGCATGCTTACCGCACTGGACAGACAGAGTAGAACCGTGGCGCTGAAAATTAATATGAACAAAACTAAAGTAATGCTCAAAACATCGGGACAGCACAGCGGTTTGAGGTAGGTGGAGAGGAAGAGGAAGTGATAAGCAAAGTCATATATTAGGCTAAGTTGTGACCCCGGATGCCAAACTATGAGGCAGAGATTATTGGAGGGTAAGAATGGGGTGGAGGTCATTCGACAAGCATTGTCAGATAATGAATTGCAGTCTGCGAAGAAGAAAGTGTATGATAACTGAATCTTACCGGTACTTACCAACGGGGCACAATCGTGGAGGCTCACTAAAAGGGTTCAACACAAATTGAGGACGACACAGCGGGCAATGGAACGGAACATGATAGGTGTAAACTTAAGGGACAAGAAGAGAACGGAGTTGGTCAGGCAACAAACGCGTGATAAGAACATATTATCAGAAATGAGGAATAATAAATGGGTGTGGGCAGGGCATGTAATGCGATGGCAAGGTAACTGTTGGTCATTAAGGCAATAGTGGAACCCTAGAGAAGGCAAGTGTGGCAGGGGCGGCGAAAGTTAGATTAGCAGATGATATAATGAAGTTTGCGGGGATAAATTGGTCACAGTTAGCACGGGACCGGAATGTTTGGCGATGTAAGGCAGATGCCTTTGCAATGCAGTGGGCTTAGATAGACTAATGATGTTGATGATAACGGTGTTGTTGAGGATACCGCACTATTCTTCTCCCCAACTAGCCTCCTGCGGTGCTCGAGCCGCCGTGTCGCATTCCATGTGGGCATGTAGAAAGGGTTCATAAAGGGTTCACAAAGGGCAGTTATAACATATTCTTCTTTCAAATACATTCAACAAAATTCCCTGAAGATGCGTCTGCAGCGTTCTGTCGTGGCAAACATTTTTGTTGAAAATATTAAATCAACTTTGTTCCTGCACTAGTTGTTTCTTTATGTTTTCAGTAGCGTATGGGTTCCACATATACAACCCTTGCAACGTCCGTGGAACATTGCTTCAACTACATTGCTTGTGACTTTATTTTACTAAAGCACGGAACGCATGGTAGAAAATACTGCGTGAAAAGCGCTTTTTCTTTTTTGCAATGTGCATGAACAATTATAACAATAAGCGCAGTTACATTTTTTGGGCTATGAAACTGAAGAGACTAACAGAAAAAAGCCAGAAATATTGCCACATTTCAAGAGGGAGTGCTAGTAACTCCCCGATAACGATGTGCTTCTTTTGTTGGACGAAGTGAAATTCGCATTTTCCTAATTGCCGGCCGCTGACAGTGGATATCTCGGGCAAAAAGAAGGAACTTTACGTAGGCCTTATTGTGTGAATGTCTGCACGTAGGCGGAAGCACACTGCGCCTCAAGCCCGTACGGAAACACACAGAGGCACCCACCAAAATGCGTACCTCAGTCAATTGCAACAACTTCCGACCATGCGAACAGTGGTGCGGCTCTCGCTCTGTTGTAAGGCAGCAAGGATGCTTCTTTGGGGAGACTGGGTCATCAAGAATTTCGGGAATACCGGAGATCCCGACGAACCATTCTGTCTTCTTGAGTGAATGTAAAGTTTGCCTTTTAGAGGACATCTGGCAGGAGGGTTTACAGTGTGCAAGTATGCCTTTTTTTGGAAACACATTTTTGTGCTCCTCCCGAAACAGGCGTCATGAAGGGGTCGCCGCTTTGAAATGCTGCAGCGCCGGAAGAACGTATCGTCGTTTCGAGATCGCACAAATACAGTGAACCCATCTTGCCCTAATTTAATTAGGAAGGCGAAATTAGCAAACCGTGCATATTCCACGGGAGAGGTCGTGCGGTTCTAAAGCACAAGAGTAATACGTGGAACATAAATTTAATGTCGGAACACAAAGCTAGCTAGGTAAATAGACACGGCCCCACAGTAGGTGAAACACACCGTTGTAAAATCTCCTCCCGACTCTTGATGTGATGTAACGGGGCTGCGGGAAGCGGTGGAAATAAATACTTTCAAAGGAAACTTCTTCATGACTGGCAGTCCCATATTGTTTGTTCGCAGTCTTTCACACTTCCCCCGAAGTGTACCACGTTAGCACGCGCTGTAACCGGCGCCAACCGGCTTAGCGAACTCTGCGTCGTTATAGTGAGCTGTTCTATGCTGCCTACTTCATGCTCGAACTTACGTGAGCAGGCGATGAGTCGTACACGCCAGACATCCAGCCATGAACGCGAGGTACAGTGATATTAAAGGTGTAGTGGTGCCGCTAGACCTTTTTAGGCAAGACTTAGTACGACTTGGCTCTAAGTAGCAGCAAGTAGGCAAGACTTGGCTCCATCAAGACGGCTGGGTTTTGGTCGGGCCGCGTGCCTTGCGCCGGAGGAGCTTTTTCGGCGTTTTCTTTTGCGGGCACCGATAGACCAAGCGCACACCTAAACGGCTAGGTGGTTAAAATGCTTAAGCGCTAGGATCCCACACTCCCCTGCAGCGACACAACAGAAACGGGATGGGACACCTCCAGGTGCACCGCCAACATCGGTAGCTGCAGAAGAACGCTTCAAATGAACCCTGTGTTTAAATTGCCGACAGCAGAGGATTCCTGCCGACAGCAACATCCTACGGCGTCACTTGAAATCACGTGGTTGTCGAATATACGTGTTTCTTCGCTGATAGATATAACAGGTCATCGTTAAGCCGATGTATAGGTTGAAGTGCTTGTGGTTCCCCGTTTTTTTCGTAGCGATGACCCGACATGACAGAATAAAAAGCGATAAGAGCATGTCAGACGTTCCACCGACCACTTCAGAGTAATAAATTGTGTCCAGAGACCATGTTTTTGTATTTACAAAACGGCCCTCACCGCTGTTCTATCGAAGCGCAAGTCGTGCAAAGTAACAGAGGATCGTAGCTCCGCGTAATCAGCTTTTGCCATTTAGCTTGCTAAAAGATACCAGAACAAGGACTAGAAACATCCAACTTGGCTACCAATCACTGGGTATCCCAAAACCCATTTATGTGGATTAGCTAGGGACGCTGAGACAAGCCATGGCCTACTTACCGTTTCCCATTTCTAGCACGTGAACTCGCTCAGCCACACCTATGGTTTCACTATCCAACCACAAATGATGCCCCAGCCTTCTCACTTCACCAGAGCAAGCTTACGTGTCCTCAGGACTTTCCGGTGTACACCGAAACTTGTGGAATTGATCAGCAAAATGACCCAAACATACCATCAAATTTCGGGGCGAAATGAGCCAGATGCGCAATAGTCCAGATAGCATCTGGGTCATGAGCGGCGGTCGCGCAAGACCAAGTTTCCCACAGGTTCCCAGGAGTAAAAATTCGGTAAGAATATTTCTTGAACCAGTGCGCACCCAGCAGCATTACAGCGCACGTGCCACATTGTGTATTTGTATTGGTTGGTCCGCCATTATTACCATGCTCTCGCAAATATATCAACACAATCCAACTCTCCCTGCTTAGGTCACGGTTCAAAATTAACCGAGGTAATCGAGCAGAAAAAATTTGATTTGTGTATATCCTATTACCAGCGGAGTAGGTACGCCAGAGCCCGCGACAGTATGAAAAAAACGTTCATTCATGCAAAGACTCACAAAAATTATCAGGTGTTTACAGTTGGCTGTTCAAGCATTTTGTCCACCATATGCATTCATTAGAGAGTAAATGGTGTATTAGGAGTCTAAGAAAGCGCAATCATGCAGTTCATTTTTTTAAAGACGATAGTCTTTCTTGGGCAACTTAAAGCCAGAAATCTTGGTCTGTCTGTGACTGAATTCAGCCTCCCGGACAAAGCAAAGTAGATATTGCGGAATAGTCTTATATACTTACAGCCAAAGGTAAACGTCTAAGCACTATTTATAAGTTCATACTTGTCAACTTCGTTCAACAAGAACCAAACATTACGAAATAGAAGACACGAAATTAGTACACAAATGATATTTGCAGTGTTCGTTTATTGAAACCTTCATGGATGCTTCGTTTTTCGTTAGCAAATGATATTCTACATCTACTCCAGAATATGAAAAATCACGCGACCACAGCAACGAAAGATGATGATGATGATGTACTCTAAGATGTTGGCAGCCACCCAAAAGGGGGGATTGGCCAGGGATTAATCGGTTGTTCCACTAGCTAGGTTCCACGTTCTGCTTGGAACGCACGTGAAGCACGGCCACGCGGTTCGATAAACCTTGAAGACGGCTGCCTCCATTTACGCGCGTCACAGCCGTACTGCAGAGCTGGCATCGAGGAACCCGGCCTGTAACAGTGGAACGCGGTAAATTCAAATCGCCTTGAGCAAAACATTGGTGTATTTACTTGGGGACGAGCGCGAAGGCACAGGAACAGCATGAGAGGTGAGCGAGAAAGCAAAAGGGGGCATTTTCTTTGCAAGTGTCTATTTGCAACAAAAGGAGCAGATACAAGGCAAACTTTTTTGAAGTGCGTCGAGTGAATACAAGTAATGTAACCACGAAAATTATTTGATTCCAAATGTACATACTCTTTGGACGGTGTTCACATTCAACCCTTGTGTAAAGTTCCAATGCGTTTGGATGCAACATTGAATGGTTGCAGTTGCTGTTGTAAGTTCATGCTAGAACATTTTCACATTTTCGTTGTTCCTTTTTCTCCTCCTGTGAATTAATAGTTAAATATTCGGAATCTTCGAAGGCATTCTAGCTGTTGGAGTTTGTCCTATCATGGTAGGCTCCCCTTTATACTATTTTGTTCCAGTGAGAGTAAGTCAACAGGATGGAGGCTGCTCTTGGGAATTCATCTCCACAGAAAATGTGTAATAAACATGAATTCAAAGAGAAAGAAATCATCAGATGGCTCCCGCCTGAACAAAAAGTGTAGAAACAGAATCAATACCGCGTGGGCCTGGTGAGCACCCTCGACACGAGAATCTTCTGCCCCAAAGCGGGCCTGTAATCCTATTACGAGCCAAAATCCGCTCCAAAAACGTCTGGTGTTCGTCGACTTGCTCCTATTTCCAACCTTCTCGACTTTATTTAGCCGAATCTGTAAGTCTTATTTCCAAAAGGTTTAGTTTTTGCCTCATGACCAATGTATAGTAGTCGTATCAACGCAAAGAAAGACGAGCCTACGAATCAAATCTGGGACGTCGACGATATGATGTACTCTCTTCGCCTAGGGCCATTTGTAATTTGCTGGAAACCCTTTTTTCACAACTAAAATGTTGAAACCATTAGGACAGCTGAAACTCTAAAGCTTCCACTAATAAATGACTAGTTTTTTATTATTGGTAGCATTTCCAGAGCAACAAATAGTTATTATAATTGGTTTGTGCAACCCTTCTAAGCTTGTGCGTAGCGTTAGTCATTGGCTAAACTTCTAGGCCATATACCAAAACGTGTAAAACGTGGTCTGTGTTTGATAGCAGTAATAGCCCGAATTGATTGGTGCATTCCGGAGTGCCAACCTAATGCTGTGTAAACCACCAGAAAGCTGTTGTAGCAGATTTTTCGCGTTTCCTGAATATAGAAGAAGAATTTGAGATCATATTACTCCCTCAAATGTTGCTGAATAACTTCCCATTGTAGAATTTTGAAGGCACTTGATTCCAAGCAGATCTCGAGGCACAAACCTCTGTGCTTACAGCAGTGTTCCCATGGGCAGAAAATAAATACTCACAGTTCATTTTCTCCACTTGCATAAGGTTTATTCGGTAGCGCAAGTTTCAATTTCATTTCAAAGCGTTTCCACTGCGGCAGTGATGTAAATTTTTTTTGCAATGTTTTTGACTATCTGGTTTCCTGCAAAGCACGAAACGTTTTCTCCTGCGCCTTTAAAGGAGTGTTACGATTCTTCTTGAATATCACGTAAGCCGTGAATGCAGTTAACCGCAATACTATCACCATTGCACCGTAATTAAAACGTGCAAATAGCTCGCATTTTCGGCGAAGGACAGGTGGTAGCGCTAAATGCTAACTTATCATTTTAATTCGTTTTGATAATAAATACCATACCTACATGGGAAGACTGGAATAATATGTACGAAACACCGACGCGAAGAAAGGCCATCAGGCTGAACCACTGTCACGTTCGGGCAGCCATCGCCACAACTGCGCATTGGTGACCTCTAAAAATGTGATTTTCTTCTGCGAAACTTTGTGGCTTTGCGGCGCTACCTGGACAGGCCAATCTTCGGGGTCCGTCTTGGTGCAACCAACCTCTTGGTTGGTAAGCGCATTCCCATCCCGTGTTCTCTGATCTGGAGCTTTTATCGAGGGAGCCCGGTGTGAATTCCCTTGCACAGCAGTTTTGGGGTGTCTTCTGCGCGGAATTTCTTTTATTTCCACTTCTTCCTTTGTATTGTCCGCATAACGTCTCCTCAAGCCAATTACTGCCCCTGAAAGCTTCGTGGTAGCAAGCAAACGAAAAGCCCCTCTCACGGCGGGTGTTATGAAATGGTATGTCCCTCTCAGCAACCGATATAAATGACTCTAGTACATAGCCTCAAGCATCGTGGACGCGTGCTTAGGAACAACCCAAAACACTACGGTGATAGTGCTGGAGCACGAGAAACACTGAACGAGCCGATGAAAAAAAGCTCCGGCTATGGCCAGTGCTGTGGCCTCCCTTTTTGCAAATACGTGTAGTGAATGCACCTTCAACTTCAGGTCTTCCTAATAATAACGTAGGAGTAGCTCTACAGTCCGCGCTTTTCAGTCGCCTCCCCGGAAAGTGCTGCCAATCGTACACTTTCGAGTTCTGGTCTTTCAAGAGTATCCTCATGAATAATCTAACAGTTAAATGTGTAGTTGCTTAAGAACGTGCGGCTAGTGACTGGTGGTCAATGTAACAATTAGTGACGGGGCTGGTTTCCTAACTAAAGCAGTTGTCTTAATTACGTGTTTCCGTCCTTGCGTTCTTAAATTAGCTTCATTTTAAGACACTGAGGACTTATTGTTGGTTCATGGGCAAAAGAATATATGAGAAAGTCATCAGTTGAATTGAGAGCAGTAGCTGCAACATTCACCTTACGTTATGAATGCTGCAATTTTAAATTGTTGATAGTTCCGAAGCCAACCTAAAGGCCTTTTAGAAATGAACACTTCCGGTTAGCAGCACTTGGTATAGTACACCCAGTTCATGAATAGCAGATTACATGTCCTTTCAAATCACCGAGGTGATCCTGAAGACTCGAATCTCGTGTGAGCTTAACATTTCAAGTGTAAAGTGAAACTTTAGTGTCTTCACTGATGCTGCTCTACGCCGATACACCCTGCAGAAAATCCAACATTTCTGACGATTGCGATGGATGATCGTGGGTGATGTGAAAGAAAAAATGCTTCCCGTTGCCGGAATGGAACCTGAGTCCATCGCGTTATGAAGCCGGCATTTATATGATTGCTCCTTGTGGACATGGTGGATTTGAACGCCAAGCGGCGGGTACCGATTCACGCCATTACTCCAAACGCAACCGTTAGGCTACTGCACTCCCGTGAGTTGCTTTGGGTATTCTGGAAAAGGGGTGAGCACCCCCCCCCCCCATTACCACATACTGCCATTGTGGGATCGACCCACCAAAGAATTCAACATGAGATAAGTTTGGATTCACCTATCATCGTCGTTAAACGGAGTTGTGACAAATTCATTTAGAACCTCGTCCCTAGAAGGGCCACAAGTTCCGCGCAGAGTATTTGCTTAAGACGACGACAGTATTATTGTACCAAAGAGCTCAAATTAAAATCTTACAGCCTTCAATCATCACCTAACTACCGAATAGGTATATTCAAAACTGGCGGAACGGTGTTAACACCAACTAGAACGGTATGACTGGATATATCAAGAAACCCTATGCAAAGGTATATTGGTATTTCTTGAAATATGCGGATGGTGTATATACTTCATTTTTTGTGTAAGCTATACGAGTAATGAAATAATGTTTACAGCAGTTTTCGTTTTGCGCGTGGTGATCTCATTTTGGCGGCTGTGAAACAAATCAGGCGCTCTTCTACCGAGACACACCGGGTTTATGGTGGGCGTAGAAAACAATCCTAAGAAAACTGCAGCGGAGATTGCTATGCCTTCGCGGTAGTCAAGTGTGCCACCACAAGAAATCCGTTAAGGGTGATTACCGCCGGGTGCAACATCACCAAGTTGTCAAGTACGCCCCTGGGTCTAGTGCGCCAGGGTCTAGTGCGCACCTATGCGACTGCCATCATCGGAAAGACCTACCTTCAAGACAGAGAAGTCCGCATCAAGCGGTTCCCGGCGCACATGGCCGAGTGCGCGAGTACGTTCAACCACAACGGGACGGCTCACTCGGTGGCGCGTGCACTTACTTTCCGCTCCCCCGAGACCAACCGTCCATGCTGGTTCGAGAGCAAAGAGCGCCTAGCAATATATACCGAAATCACTAAGGCTATGACCTAGCTCGACGGGTAATTCCACCCCCCCCCCCAACCAACGACTGAGCCGAGAGGAGGCCGTGTTGCTGCGGCAGCTCAGAACCGGGTCGATCCTCGTGCCGGCAACGCTGCACGTGTTACACCAAGGACTTTATTTGAGTGGTTTGTGCAAAGTGTGTAAAGTGGGCCTGGCACACCAGTGGCACATCTTCTGGGTCTGCGGAATGGTGTCAGCACGAAGCGAAGTCAAAACCTTTACGCCGAACCTCATAGAACCACTACGCAGTGAGACAAGGACGTTCAACTTTGGGCCGTCCAGCAGGCCCGGGGTGAGCTCGAAAAACCCAGGCGACCCGGCCACCGGGGGTCTTGGCGCTGTGCAGAGTAACAGCAAACACGAGGTCGACGCCAGGCCCGCGTCGCAGCGAGTAAAAGCCGTCGTTTTGCAGGCATCAATAAAGGACATACCTAACATAACCTAAGGGTGATTGCTGAAACAGTACAGGAAATAATGTCCGTGGATCCACTACGTAAACGGTCTATCTGCGTAGTCTTTGTCCGTGCATTCGCTATGTAGATTTTGCTGAATATTAGCTCAAGAGGAGGGTGGAAAATACCTACAAATTATGGTGTGTACCACATCTCAAGCACGCGCTCTTCTAGGCAAAAGCGCCGTGACATAAAAAAGCTTTTCCGCATTTTTTACAATTCCCTAAAATAAATAAACCCTGTGGGAATGCAGCCATGAATGGAGATCTGTGGTGTGTAAAACCTCATTCGGTTGTACAAGTTATAAAACTATACCAGTGGGAGTTACAAACAAACCACTGTACGTCGAAGCTGGCGCAGGTGTTCCGACATTCACATGGTTTCGTTTATACTCCGCTGAAACACATTGTGCTTTCATTTGCATTTTCCAAATTACTGCATCGCTTCCCACATAGGTAGGGTGATTACGTAGAGGTTCTACATAGAAAGCTACCTGAATCAATGGTTTTACTGGTACAGCTGCTACAACAGTTGTTCGGCACTGTCCGGATAGATATCTGTACAAAGACATTTGTCCACACAAAGACCTCATAGATATTGTATCCAGTCGATCATAATAGTGTTGCGTATTCCTCTACTCCTGAAAAACAGGCCTAAGAATGGCGACGACGAAGAGAACGCCCCCAGCCACCTCTCTTCAGCGCGTGCTGACTGACGACGACGATGACTACGAGGACATGCAGCGAGCCAGGCGAACCAGAACGCGTCTAGAGCTTGGTGTGGAGGGAGCGAGGAACCGCCGGGCGGAGTTGTTGGAAGCACCTTTTCGCATCAATAAATTTTCTTCGGCCCCTTGACTATGTAACGTAATTCTTGCTACGCCACAATAGCGGCCGCGATGATTGCCATTCTTGCGACAAGAATGCCTCAGCGTTACGTTTTCCCATTTGTCGATTTGTCGGGCTCTACAATTCGGCGGGGATCCTTCATGCGGACACAGCTGAAAATCATTGGGACGTCTGTCCATGGTGATGTCATCCGCGAAAAGCAGAAATATACTATCCCGTACAACGTGAAGGCACCGTGACAGCTAACATAAAGCCATATTGATCTTGTTCGAAGGAAATGCCGATTCATAGGGTAAATGGGAACACGAACCAAGTACCTAAAAGCTTCTTCGTGAATGCGCATGGTAAACGTGCTGCCTTGAAAGAATTACTGGGAAAATTTCCCCGCACGAAGGAGGAAGTGGAGCGTGTCAATAGAGCCGTGGTTAGCGCAGTGACGGATGTTGCATTGCGCTTGTTGTGTACTTTGCCGAGATGCCCCGTACACATGGACTCCGGCTAGGTGACATAGTTGATGCTTCTGAAAGGCAGGCGCTTTCTGAGTGCCAAGTCTGGGCAAAAGCCGATTAGGGCGAGATGGTAGTAAACTTTCTCCTAGGACACCACGAAAGGCTAATTCCTGCCGTGTGTCTTCACAGATGTTTAGTTTGGGCCAGGCCAATACTCACAGTGTATGTGCCATCACCCCCCCCCCCCCAAGATACACGTAACGTGTATTTTTTTCTTTCTATTTGCGAATGGGGCGTCCTAGTTAGTTTAGTGGGTTAAACGGAACGCTTGCGACGTCGTATTTTTATGAGTACGCGTGGCAAGGGGTTAAAGCGAGTACTTCTCTTAGTGGGCGCGTTCCACTTATTTTTTACAAGAGCGGTTTTCCTTCCCAGCGCCTCATTTATTTTATCGTCGGCTTCCGGTTCAATCGGCGACAAAGCTGGAAAGTCAGTCACTCCCTGCGCTTTCCTTCCTGACATCGCAGTTTTCTTCGCCGGTTCTCGTGAGACTTCATATTGAGGCTCTACGCCTGTTACGCAGTCTTTCGTGGTCGACGTACTCGGCATGCTGACAGAAAGTTAGTTTTCGGGGTTTTGTCCGGCTCACCGTGTTTTCCGGGTTCCCGACGCGCCTCCTGTGACGCCGCAGGATGTGGCGAAGCTACAGGAGGGCTTTGCGTTGTCTCCGACGTCGGCTGGTCTTCGTGCAGTGGGGAAGAGGCCGCTGCCTCCTCAGCTTCTTATTCATCCATAAAACGGCTTCCGTATCTTCCTTTACACTCTTGCCTCCCGTGACCATCGGACAGGTCTTCGGGTAATCCAGAGCCTCATGCCCGAACCTCCGGCATTCGGAGCACCGCGGTATGCGGCAGTACTTTTTGATATGTTCATTCCTCTTGCGGCTCAGGCATAAAGGCGAATGTCCAGGCACTATCAAAGGGCATTACGCCCCTGGATACGCAGCTGATGCGCAATGCTTCAGTCTTGTACCCATTCTTCAAGGTTATGGTTGCTGACCTTATACGTTTGGGTTCCCTTGAACTTATTGTTGGCGAAGTCTCTCTTCCGACGTCGTACAGAAGGCTTGAGGGCCTTCCGCACGACGTCTGGCAGCCAGTGGTTCTGGATGCGAATTTCGCCATCGTTGGGGTCGAGCACGAGACACTTCTCGCCCTTGATACGAAGTTCTTTCGCAGCAACTAGCGGGTGTTGGCTGCTGCGGACTGCGCCGACACAGCCCACACATGGTTCATTTTATAGGCGCCAATTTACGCCACATCCTGGATCACTCCCAGTCATTCCATCTCGTCTTGGAAGTTGTTCATTCGGTATGACCGCCCGAACCCACCACAGTGCGAAAACACAGTGTTAAGCCAGAATTTCTAGTTGCCAGCGGAGGCATTAAAATACGGTATTCGTCAGAAGAAATAGATAAACCGCGGCCAGGCGGCCTGACGATAACGAGCTATCGGAGCTCATCCTTTCCGCGCCTTCACAGCTTGGCAGCGGGAAGTGGAATGCCCCACTACGCAACTGGCCAGCGCTGCCAGAATTGAAAATATAAGGTATATATTGTATAACCAGTTTACACTTTTATTTATATTTAGCATTTCAAGCAGCTTAGGTGACTATTTGTTGTATAGCGCCTCCCCCAAATTTTGACAATATCACCCGTCTAGCAACTGCATATCTTAGACGGAAAAGCGTTCGCAGATGTTTGGTCGTGCTGCTGACCACTGTGTTTTTACTCCCAGCGCAAAAAAGCGCTTCCTGCTCCCTAGTTTTACGCTGTATGGTAAACGTATGAGTTAACTTTATTTTCTTAGTACCTATGTTGACTTCGCTGACGATTCTCTTGCCTTCAAGTGGCCTTACTCCTACTAGCGTGCAGACGGCGAAGCGTCGCATGTGAGCTTGCGCAGCGCTTGTGTCGAGCAACCTTGACTTGGAGCTATACAGACAGTGTACCAACTAACAAAGTAAAGAAAGACACATTGTCCCATTCACAAACGTGTCGCGGCTTCGTTTCAATTGAGCGAACGAAATTGCGACGGCCCGTTGCGACGACGAATTGCGACGAACGAATTGCGACGAAACGCTGGGCCGGCAGACTAAACGCTGCGTCGAATGACTCTACCGTAAGGTTGGCGATCCGTGCAGTCGTGCGAGACGTGCGAGCTCAGTCGAGCCTAGTCATCTCCTCCAGACGTCACACGAAAACGCCACTGAAAATGGGCGAGGATTCAGAGAGGAGGACAGCGTTTTCGAATTGATTTTTGTACTAAATAAATTTGCGTAAACGAGCTCAGAGTGACCAAAACATTGCCTGTGGACTCCGGACTGCAATTTGCGCTTTTAATCCCGCAATGTTTACAAATCACTTCAGTGTCCCAATAAAGCTTCCAGCGAACAAGGTGTTTCGCAGCACATTGCACTGGACAGAATCGAACGCAGAAAAAAAGGAAGAAACTTTTCTCGAAACATTGATGTTTATATTTGTTCACTCAGTAGATAAAAGGGGCGGGAACAGTTCGTGAACCGTTCATCGACGCGACACTTATACAGAGCGCCCATATCACAAACACGTTCATAGTTCAGGAACTCTACACTATAGGTAAAGCTGGCACAACGATAATTTCTTTGAGAAAACACCGTTTAAAGAGCAATATTCTAAATTCAGTTTTTAGGTTCCCCAAAAATAGTATCCAACTTGCCATAGATGGTGCGTACTTTTGGCAAATGTAAGTTTCCAGGTGAAGCGAATCTGGTGACAGCCAAATTTATAATTGAATGTCTGTTGAATATCCCAAAGGAATTCATCATACTTAGATAATTATGGAGGGTAAATACAAAAGGAGGAATTTTACTAGATTTGGGAACTTGAGTGTGGATACTCTGTAAGTAACAATGAGGCGTAAACCGCGTATGCGCTATGAATATCATTGGAACCCTGATTACAGGTCCGCGTTGTTTGAGAACGCGGGTTTTACGACGGACTTGACGAGTCCCGGCGAAGTCCCCGTAGAAACAATGCCCTAAATACCTTTCGTATACGACGAGATTTAATGGCTTACCCGAGTTAGCCGATCACATCGCGAAGCGCCGACCGACCAGCCGCCGAAATAAAAGTGCGTGACACTGTTCCGCGCACCTTGAGCCGGCTGAGTCGATTCTCTCCGGCACAGCTTTTTTCCCCGTCTCCTCTTTCCTTTCCCTCCATTTCCAGTAGCCGCCCGCACCTTTCATAATTGTTTTCCCCATTTCCTCGCTGGCGTCTGTTCTTGTCTGGTCCGCAGCGGTTGCAGAGGCGGTTAGCAGGTTAGGCTGAGAGCGTTAGGCTTCCACATACGTTTGTCGTATCCGTAGCGAAGTTTTCCTCTGTTCAGAAGAACGCCTACGCCCTGAAGGCGAATAGTTCTGTCGCTCATCGACAAGCTATGCACGGAAGCACGAAAAGCAGACATTCCCGAGACTCAGGCGAAGTCTTTAGCGTCTCGGAGACAATAAATTTTAAAAGGGGCTTGCAGATTTTTGCGAAATTGCAGGGTCAGAAATATGTCTCGAAAGAGTGTCGCATAAATCGCCGTGGCTGGCGGGATTCGCGGCAGTGGTCTACGGCAGGAGGTTGGTGTTACTACATCGTGAGTGGCACCTGCCCTGCCATATTGTTTTCGCGTTTACGTTTTTTCTGATTTGGGAGTCCGAACCCTTTGTAGCTTACATTGAAGTTTCTTGCAACTCCACCGCCCGATATGGTGTTCATCGGAGAATTCATTGTTCGGTTTTACAATGCCCGCATTTTACAAAGCCTTTCCGCGATCCCGAGCAACGTATAATTGGCGTGTACTGCAATGACAGGAATGTGTTGGTTTTGCAAATTTTGTAAAGGAAATTATCGGTATCTGTATGTTTTATTGTTAGATGTAGCGCAGTAGAGAATGCTTGTGAACAAAAGCAAAAAAAGCGAGATTAGTGTGGGCTTTACAGAATGGCGCCGCCTTCACTAGAATGCGGATGCCGAAAACAGCGTTCGGTTCCACACGCGCGTAAGGTCAGTTTACTCCAAACTGTTATCAACCCCGATAACTGAATAACGGTTCGTGGGATTGCTGGGCCGCTGTTACGAGGGTTCTAATCTAATAGAAAATACTAAAAGTTTTTTTTTACTTCCAAATGAATGGAGGCTTTTTTCGCGGCACCACAGTGAAATATTGCTAAATATTCGCTGAGATTAGAATAACGGTAGCAACTTATTTACTTGGTTACAATATGGTAGCATAACTTGTTTAAAGAAATGTTCTCAGTCAGCACGTTGGAAGATCCATAATGTAGAATGAAAATAAAAATTTCCCGGGTTTCGACGCTTGCGGACGCCCTTATTAGTCGTTCGGAAACTTAATAGCACGTAAGTTATAAAGACAGCATATTTTATATTTAAAAATAGCCATTATAAAAGTTATAGCTGGACCAAATACACCCTTAGCTTCGAGTTTAGCTAACAAGATAATGTCATTAGTAGTGTCAAAGGCTTAGTTAAGGGCTAGAAACAATCAACCGGCAGATAGCTATTTTAATCTCACTTGCAAAAGCTCGCCCGGAGCATATTCAGGTTTTAATCTTACCTGTGGGAGGTAGTCTGGAGCCATCAATCGTCAGATTCCCGCACCTCATCAAATCAATATTGATGACGTGCTGGAATGTTTAATTTTTATCGCTATTTTGTCGAGCGATTTACGAACGTTTTCAACATTCTTGTTGAAGAATGGCAGCGTAGAGGTCGGACGCTCATTGTGAGTACATATTCGTTTTTTTTAGCTTTCAATCACCCTTGCTTTTTGAAGCTGTTGGGGAATTACTCCCGCGAAGATTCTCTAGTAGATTACTTGATTAAAGGGCTTTTATGACATCTAGCATTAATTTTGCTCACTAGAATAAAACTGTTTAGGCCTACACTCGTTATTTTTATCTCATAATAATTAAAATAATTTTTTACGGGATAGTCAGGAAAAAAAACTTACAACGAGGACGTAACGTTTGAGCTGCAGTTAGTTGCAAATGAGGTGCCTTCCGGAGAAAAGTTTGGTATATACATTGCCAATGTCGAAAAAGTCATTGTAAGCAACAACGAAGAATATGAATTTCGTTATGCGAGATTCAAATACGTATGCAGTGATTTTGGAAAGAAAGATCTGTCTTGTTAGAATGAGAACTAGAGTAACTATAAAAAGAACTCCTTAAAAATGAAAGCACCGTGCCTAGCGCTGCCCACGTCGGAAGCAGCAAATGTAGCACATGCATTTCTATCCCATCCACGACGTCACCAAATGGCCAGGATTTTAGAATACATAGAACGATGAAATAGAAGCAGAAAGTCGAACTCGCAAACCTGACGTACGTCCCACCCGACCAAGGGAACAGCTTCGATAATGGCCGATCGATTATGGCCACATGTCTTCTGCCTGTCGCCGCGGAGACACGTCCGAGCTATCGCACTCCTGCAAGCCATTATGCTCCAGGCCGGCCGCATCATCCCACGGGGTTCCCCTTGACTCTTACTACCACACTCTCCCTTTTGAACCGGCACTCGAACTGTACTAAATTTTCGCCGACAGAAACTTGTGCGCCGCATCAGACATGTCAGCATCCGTAATTGACGGCTTTTTTCCGCCTATTCCGTATGAAATAACCGTATAATTTATTCGTCGTTTCCTTAACATTTTTTATTCTATTTCCTTTCAACTCCTATCAAAATGTCTCAATATTTTCAATTAAAGTGATTGTTCGAGCTCTCTATTCGCCTCAGATTTTTGGGATAGCTGAACATAGCGTGAAAATTTCTAGCAGCCAATAATGCGGGGAAGCTTTTACATTTTCTTTTTATAAACACCACATATCTAGCGTTATTGCATATGTTTACCTAGAAATTTTGTTTTTAATGACCTTTCGTACACAGCCACTTGGCGACCTCATGCGAATGTACCTCAAGGTTCAGCATTTAAATGAGCCAATCCGCTTTGTATACAGCTTAAGGCAGTTCTCTTTGCTATATAATTCACCGATGTGACCTACGAAAGAGACGAGACATGGTAGTTTACTATGTATACAGGCAACGATGAGGCCCTGGCTCGACTTGGTTATCATCTAAGTGCTGGAACTACATGTATTGCAATAAAGACCAATTGCTATTCAATGAAGAACACCCGTCATATAGGGAACCTGCTCTGGGTAGGAGGCGCTCCGAACATCGTACACTGAGCGCCGCCTAGGAGAGCGGCGCAGAAACTTTTAGTAGTGCGGAAGCATACGATACGCCCGTGTCCGTGCGTGTATCGGCCTGCGCGCGGGTTGCGCATGAGCTGTTGTAATATATTTTGTGTCGTGTTTGCCAGGGGAGAATGCCGCCGGTCGTTTCGCGCTATGGATCTGCGAATTGTTACCAAGACTTTTTACGAGAACGTTTGACGGATGAAGGGCAGAAGCTGTGTACAGCAAGCTACGTGTACGACGTGGAGCTCCGCTGGGATTTCGCAGCTCCCAGTTCGTGTTGGCCACCTCTGGAAGTAGACAGAAAGAGGCTCCTTCCAAGACAAAAAAAAACCAAAAGCAAGGGACTTGCGCGCGGCGAGGTTAAGGGGAGCTTCCCCAACAACCCGCAACCAGCCTGCGTTGCTCGGGTCGGCTCGGGTGTTGGGAACTTTACGCTTAGCATTGTGGCGAATATTTGATCGCCGCTATATGTACAATTGCGAATGACAAACCCTAACAAAACGTTTTACCACACTATCATCCCCTTTCCCGCATGCGGAGCTTTCCGCGCAGGTAGCGCCACCGTTCTGCCACTCTCCACAGTTTGTAGTCACAACGGGGCGATCCGGAACAAAAAAGAAGAGGGGGTTTCGCACGGCAGTGGTACATAAAAAGGGCACTGCAGATTACTAACAGAACGGCTTCGTGTAGCGGACTAACGGCTGACCTCTCGAATCGCTCCACCGACATCTAGCATCACAAGGCTTTACACAGTGGTATGCCGATAAGGAAAATAATGCAACGTATGCCGGACGGTGCATGTTTTTGACGGGTAACCACATGCAGCTACGCTGACAAGCGACGTAAAAAACGTGCGTAACTCAATGTGTGCAATGATCAGATAGCGTGGGAGAAAGTGAGAAGCAAAAAAAAGTTAATACACTGCCCCCAATGCTCTCCGTCGCCATCGCTCGTCACTGCCGCTCGCTTGTGGGCCGCTGCTGACCGGCAAAAAACGAGCGACAGCGACGGCGCGTCGCCTGCAGCGGCTGTCGTCGACCCCGGGGGGCCCGTGTATAATTTTTTAGTCGGTCGCTGTCGCACACACTATCTCCTAGCTGTACCCGATGAGTTTGGGTTTTTACGTCGCTCGCCGCCGCATGCAATCATTCTTTCACCCCTCGCGTTGTCCTCCAAAAGCGCGCTGCGTATCCTGGTGTTTAATGTGGGCTCCCATGGTGGGCAGTCTGGGCTGTGGACCTTACAAATATTCGTAAGCTCGTTGTTCTCGGCGCTCAGCCGCGCAAAAGTTCACAACGTCAAGGTTCGCTGCAACGAGAAGTCCGATTGCTTGCCCTGCCCGTCGGACCACCTGAATCCAGCGTTGTCGCCGCTACATGTCGTGCGCTTTCGCATCGTAATATTCGCATCGAATCCTTTCTCATTGTGGCACTGGTAGCCACAGGAATACCTTACTTTACATGGCTTTCGGCGGGGAACGTCGCGACAACCGCCGCCGCCACTAGCGTTCGCAGCCACTTTAGGTTTGAGCGTCTGCTAAGGGTACTACCAAAAATAAAATGGTGCTCCCACTAGGGCGGCGCTACCTGTCAGTCAAAGCTCCAGCTCGGGTTCCCTATAGATGTGCAAGTGGACTGGGCACTGGCCAATGCATGGGCGACCGGTAACACGACCACTGATGCGGGAAAGAGTGATTCTGGAACTCTGCTCTATTTTAGGCTTCCCCAACCCCACACGCATGGTGTGACACGGAGGCAGAAGAGGTCCAATTAGGAGGGGTGTAAGTATCCAAGATATCGCCGTAGAAATTGACACCGCCACATCCCACAATATTGCCAGTCGAATTTCCGCATCAAATATGGATGACTATCGGCCATTATCGAAGTGCTCCTCCACATGGCCCGACTGGCACCACCCTTACCGAGTATGTGCTCGCAAAGTGGCGAGCCTACGTGTCGATGAGCCGCCACCACGTTGGTCAGGATTCAACACACGTGGCAGCCGTTACCTGCCCTTCCTGTTTCATTGATAAGCTGCGGGTGTGCCAAGGCCTCCAAACAAGTTCAATGTCTGTCTCACTGGACGACTCCGGGGCCAACCGCAAATTCACGACTCGGAATGCGCCCTCTTACTCGCACTTTTAGCGCTGAGCAGGTGTTGACCATCTTATGCCAATCACCAAGTTTTCACCACTTCCTATTTTTTCTACCTCGCACACTAACCCTTCCTTTTCTTTCCCATTTCACACAAGCACATCCTTCACCTCCTACTAAACCTCTGATGGGGTGTACAATTTTCCCTAGTCGGTTTTTTGAGGATCAGAAGAGGGTTTTAAGCATGGAGCGGCTTTGCGGGTGTTCTACTGTACAACAACTATTACCTAGCAGGACAGCTTTTTCTATGGCAGCTCATTTTCAACACGTTCACCTGAAATACCACAAATTAAACGTTTTTGATTGCTATGAGCATAATGATTTCGCACTGCAGATATATTTGGCCCCTTTTTCCAAAGTGATTCAGGTAACTGGTTTAGGCGGTATTATGAGCAATTTCCGCACCAAACGTGCTCTTTTTATGTGCACTTCCACAGATTTCACTATGCTAAAATATCAATCAGGCGCAAAATACCAAATAAAATATTCAGTTATAAAATAAAATAAAATTTTGAACCTCAATGACTCGGTAGCAGAAGTGAACGTAAAAAGTGAAAGTAGAAAGTGAACTCTTTGAACGGAACGCACTCTAAGCTAGTGTGTTAAGAAACACGCTTTACCTGGGCCGCTTTGCCGAATCACTGCTCTGGTCGGAGTGTTTGAGAATAAGAAAAAATAATTTGACACAGTGAGCGTTTGCATTACTGTAAGATATGTTGAAAGTAAATATAAAAGTATTGTTAAAATGACAAGTAGCGACAGAACACAAGAAAATCAGCTTGTACCCAACTACGGTCCCTTGATTCACGCGCATAGTCGATGGACGCGGTGGGGACATATGAACTTTGGCGCGCAATTTAGGCCCACTTGTTTCCCGCAGCTTTAATTAAGTGTAGCAAGACGGGCTGCCTTTTTTTCGCGCGCTGTTTAATCGCGAACTTTGAATCATCTTATTTATTTCATGTTGCGGGGATTGTCCTAGAAACAAAACCAACTTTGAATTGATCACTTTCACCCAATAGCGGCGGCACGGAACTGTTTAAAGGCTGTCTCTACCATGTACGGCGGTGCTAGCATCGAGGCACCAGCGCTACTGGTGGGGTGTTGCTCCATGGTAGCCGTTCCCTGTCTGCCGCGTTCGCGTGGGTGGTTTGTTAAGAGTTTTTGGTTGTGTTCCCATTTCAGCATTTTAAAGCAAAGATTTCTAACTCTACCAGCCAACGGTTCTTTTGTATCGTGCGGGAAAAGGAACACCCAACCCGTTCGATGCGGCCGCGGGGGAGCAGAGGCGGGCGGAGGGTTTCCCTCACGGAGCACACTAGAGATGACGTGTCGAATTTATCCAGCGTTCCCCGCGCAGAAGTGCGTGCAAGCCGGCGGCGGCGTAAGCGGTACGGCTTTGTCGTTTTCTTTAGCGACGGTTGTTTCGGGCCCTTTTTGGTGCAGCTTTGCGTCCATTGCGCGGTGCCTTCGCACGGCTTGATTAACTTGTTCCACAGCACCTCTAGGTTTACCCGCACCCAACGGAATTAAGTGATCGTACGGCAATTGTACGTTAGGATTGGTTTGCAGGGCGAGAAAACAAAATGTCGGGACCACATACAAGCATCTGGCCGCTAGAGAAACGCCACCCTTTGCGCACTGCTTGCCACGGATGGGACTGCGTTTTCCAAATCTGTGATTACCAATTCTGTTGTGTTTTAAGAGGTATTACAAAAGGCGAAATTAGCAACTGATTCTTATAAATAGCGATTACAAATGTTCCCTCAGCTTTCTTGCAATTTTTAAACTAACTAAACCAACTAGTTTAAATCGGTATAAATGCGAAGCACTAAGCTCACATGCAGAAGTGTTTCGGTGTCCGCGCTTATGTCGCGCAGTGATGTAGCCCCAAGCTAGCACATCAGGATGGCTAGGTTCCGCTGTCTCACTCTTCGAAAGACGCTCCTTACTGTTTTCTTTCTCCCAAATCACGGCAGGGCTACAGCGGTGGCGTCCGCCGCTCTAGCCCGGCCGTGGCTGAAGCTGCGGCTGCGTCCGGGACCCCGCCCCCGCGAATTCCAGGTAACGGCTGATAGAAGCTCTGGTTTCACGCTTTGTAGAACCACATGTGTTAATTCAAGTGACGCTTCATGTGCAATTGTTGTGGGTGTAGTTATAAGCTTTGCCTTCCGACCACCTTCCCAGCGTGGATTGTAGCCATATTTGCTTGTAATAATCCACTCTCTTTGATAATTTTTAGGGGTGGGCGACTATCAAATTTTCGAATACAAATCGAATACGAATATCTATCTTCGAATGTCGAATCTAACAATGAATAATTAAGGGGGAGTGTGGCTTTCGAAATCCACTTTTCAATTCCTTTGTGAATTTCGATGAACGTTAGCACAGCAAGTGGAAATGCTTTTGTGATAACACAACAAAAATTTCAAAGTAATATTTTGAAAACTTTTTATTTATAAATTTTCTTTCTGTCCACCTTGTACAGAGCTTGAGCGGTCTATAAAGCATGATAGAAAACTTGTTTAAACTGCTTTGCATTCCCAAATGTCTGGACGGGGTCGTCACAGTCTGAGATTTTTTTCATTAAACACATTTTTTTTTCAGTTGAACTGAACTCAAGTTAAACTAAACACAACTTTCCAGTGAACAGAAGTATTAAGTTTTTCAGAGGTGAATGTACAACAGGCATACAGACAGTGAATGACTCTATGATTAAAAAATTCGCAAAAAGTAAACCTAAAAAACACAGTGTCACCACCTCAACTGCTCATCAAGGAATCTAACGCAAAACACGGAATAAAAAATAGACCTTCAGGTCACGAAGAAATCACTGGAACATGAGACGTAGGTGGCAAAAAAGTGTTTTGAAAAAACGGCTTCCAAAGTTGCAACATAGATTTGATTCATCAAATGTTGCTAGGGGGCTAGCCTTTTGTGTTCTTTTGAACACGGGGCTTTTGGAACACGAAGCTTTGAAACTGGAGTGCATTTTGCAGCCTTTTTATTTCCATAAGCATCATTTTCACTTACTATGTGAAGAGTACATAAAGCCTAGTTAGCGGACCAAACGGGGTGGGGGAGGGGGGGTAGATGGTTTTCAGTGCAAAGTAGGTTAGCTGGTTCCTTTATTGCACTGGACAACGTTAAAGTGTTGCGACATTGGCAACAAGTGAAGCACTCGTGTTTTTTTATTTAAATTCGAAAAGTGACTTTTGAGTTTTTTTATGCTTTATAACATTGCTTGGTGCCGCAGCTTACGTGCAGGCGTTCATTGCCAAAAGACAAGGATACAAATGAGCTACTTTGAAGCATGGTATAATATTCTGCATAACTCGAACATCCATATATGCACATTTTTTTGGTACTCTGAAAATTCAGGGCATACAATGTTCCTCGGTGCACAGCCAATTTGCACTAAAATATAGATGTATGCATTGGTGCCAAAAATTTCTTTAAAAAATGAATTTGTTAAATTCAACAAGAGTAAGGTACGTTTTTCAAGCCGTCAACACGATTCTATTCCGAAAACAGACCTGTTTGTATGATTACTCGAAGTGCACGGGAAACATTGCGCAACAAAACGCAAAGGCTCGCCTGCATCGCGGCGCTTGTATACTACAACATGTCATACTTTGTTTATTCCTGACATGGCCCCTCAGGTCGCTCTTAAGATTCAATCGAAAGTCAGAAGCAATAATTACAACTACTGGCGTTCAACCGTACCAGGTTGCGCAGTTGGCCAGTGCTCCAACGCGCAGCGGCTGCGCCTTGCCTGCCGAAGCTTTTGACACGTCGGCCGTTTCTTTACCAAGGATAGCGAGCCTACTGGAAAGCGTAGCAATAACTAAGCGTGAAAGCATCCCAATTAAGACTATAAGTTCGGTGTTCTGACCGCCATTACAAGCGCGCACGCCGCGTTTAACGCTCCAGGGTAAAGGTTCGCGCGCACCACGAAGCGTTCGAAGACCTCCGCCTTTCGAGCCACGCGACTTCCCGTAATATGGCTCGTGATCTCGGGCATTCCCATCGCGATAATGTCCGTGTTGAATACCACAGCAGATGAAATAATTGAACCGAAATTTGGCCGGGCGAAGCAGTGCAAATGACCTCAGAAACGCGCACTACGTAGTTCAGCAGGCCGCCACCTTGCATTGCCGTAGCGACGCCCAATTAGGAGGGCTATTTCAAAGTGCGCCGTCCGGAAGGCCAACCCCGCCCTAGCATCTGTTTCTGGCTTTATTTGTGAGCCTTTCTTTTTCTGCCATTCGTGCGTTGGTTTATGAACGAAGATAAAAGAGACGGTAAGGACAGCAAACGGTATCGCTCAGCCTATCCAATTGTACCAAAATGGCCAATCCTGGTGGCACCGTTTCGGAGATATAGCACTCCCAAAATTGCAGTTTTTTCGCTCATTTGCGCTGACTCATTGTCTCCGCGGCTAACAAAAGTATTCTTTGTACCAGTTGGTGACGTTTCGCGTCGTTAAAATTTCGCAAACGCACAGGACAGAAAACATAGAAGCTGAAAATGTGGCTTTCAAAAAACCAATGGTATCGTCATTTTTCTGAAGTTGAAAGACGCGTCCCCCCTGGAACTAATCAATCCAAATATTCCATAATTGCCGCATATTCGCACAGGCTCAAATATTCGAGATATTTTGAATACGTAGTTTTCGAAGCGAACAGGAATATAACATTTATTATTGTAGTAATATTCGAGATTTCCGAATATTCGCACACCCCTAGTAATTCTCCCTCCATGGTTGGGCTGCTGCGATTCGCTGCGCGCCAAAATACAGCGAAGATGTGACCGCAGATAAGCTAATTGAAAGGCGTACCTACGTAATTAAACACAATGATCGGCTACTGCCCCGTAGTTTTTGCAGACTCATGGAAATCACTGTTTGCTGTGTAGTGGGTGGTGTGTGGTGCTAAACATTTTTTCGTCTTCCGTACTTATAGGCCATACGCAAAAGTGTTATACCATGTCAGAGGTATACACGAGAAAGTCAGAGTCAGATATACACGAGAATGTAGCAACGTCCACGGACGTTGCGTCACCTGCGATTACATAATAAACAATATTGCTTTGATATCTTGAGTTCTTATCTTTCCTTCTCCAGGGTCCGTGTTTCCACCTTGTATGCAAGAGCCCGCACAATATATCAGGGCATCCTCGTGGAATGAAAACGCCAGATGTCCGAAAAATCTCCGCCATTAGATGCCCAGCTTCTGGAAGAACACTTGAACAAGGCGGCCGTATTCGTGGTGGCCGCGAGAGGTCAGCAGATTTTGCACAAGGCCTAGTGCCGCCCTAAGTAATAAAGACGTGTGAAGCACAGACTGTTGTAGACTACAGCCTGTATTTGTGTGTGTGCTCCTGCTTCCGAAGGCCCGCCGCAGTGGTTCAGTGGCTAAGGCGTTGCGCTGCTGAGCACGAGGTCACGCGTTCGATTCCTGGCAGATGCGGCTGCTTTTATGATTGAGGGGAAAAGCAAACACGCCCATGTGTATGAGATTTCCGCGCACGTTAAAGATACCCAGGTGTTCAAAATTATTCCGGAGCCCTAAACTACAGCGTGCCTCATCGCCTGCGCTGCGTCGGCGCGTTAAAACCCTACAATCAATTCAAATCGTGCGTCCGAATTGACACTGCCAGTGAACGACGTCAATTAATAAAACGTGGCAAGCGCCTAATTTGACGAATTAACAAAATAAAGTGAAGACAAAGGAAAATTGCAAAATATGTCTGGGACCAACGTAGCGCTGTGTTTAAGTATGTAACTCATAGTTGGCCAACTTCGTTGCTTTTAAGCTTGTAGCCCCATTGTCTCATTTCGTTACAGGTTGAAAAACACAGTAGGTAAGACACGAATCGTCTGTGTGAACAAGAATTCGCAGTTGTTTAGACTATGCTTTTGTATAATTTGGCCCGTGAGTGAACTGACACCCGCGGCAGCTGCCACAAACAAACTAATCACAGCATTGGTCACGTAGGCCCTTTACTGTCCCTTGGTGTTCAAGCAGAATATCATGAATGGCAATGTCAATGTTCATCTTAGCGCAGGCGGTGTTCTCGCATGCCTAAACACGCGACTACGAGTGCATTCGTTCACTTGGATTATATGTACATGCAGGCCGCAAGGTAGTCAAACTGTCGTACGGGTGTAGAAGTCCTCGTATCTACACTCTTAGTCAGTTCCTGGGTATCCGATCCGTATGCAGGCGGGCTAGTGCGTCATTTTAAAGCCGCTTATAAAGCCGCGATCTAGGCGGCCTCGACCGCAAGCGGCCCGCCAAGCACGCGGCCTGGCGTTTTTAAGCGTCCCTCTTGAGGGCCGCCTAAACAGAGGGCCACCTAAACCCCGGGCCGTGTGTTTGGCGGGCCGCTGGCCGTTATTTTTCTATAAAGCCCGATATGCGAATCACTTCCCTCTTACGAAGCGGCCCCCCAATCAACGGCCCCTCAAATAAGCGGCCTTGTTGCTTTTCACCAAAAAAAGAAAAAAAGCCACAATTGATTTTATCCGGGTTCTTCTTCCCTCGCATTGTCAAGCCAACGCCAGAACCTCGTGACGAGTGGTCTAACGCATGTTACATTATGCAAGACACGTAAGCACACAGACGTAACCCCATGGAGAATCGAACCTGGGTCTACTACAACACATAGGCTTGTAAGTATCCTGCATGCTGTTGCACGTCAAGCAGGAATCCTAAATAACACATTAGGTGGCGAGTGGCTTTCCTTAGGCCACCGTGTTTGAATCGCTCTACCAAAGAGGCATAATACTACGGTTGGCGGGAAGTTAGTACATTGGTTGGAGCGGAAACCTTTTGTCATGCCATGTGCCCGTTCCAACAGTATGATGCGTTGCGCGGTGGTTTATTCCATCGATGCAAACGGAATTGATAACAGCTGCTCTGCCTTGTTACAAAAAGTATCCTTGGAAACTGGCGGAAAGTGTCCCCTATGCATAATGCTTGCAAATAAATAACACGTAAGGTGCGCTGTCGTACTGAAAATAGGAGCTGTCTCGTCACGAGTGGCAAGTATACCAAGCATGAAATGATGTACTGAATTTTTTCCTGCTCCTCGTAGCTCTTCTGGTGGTGTGGTTACATGGTTTGACGTTAGTTTTAGATGCGACGCATCTCTTGCTCTGAGGCATGTCCCTCCTGCGTCGGCGTCGGCGGCGTCCGCACGCCACCTGCGCATGCGCGACTCTTCTCCGCTCTTCTCTCCGACAGCTGTGCGCAACACTCTCACTCCGTCTCATTATCCTAAACAACAGCTGCGTGCGCGCGCTTCGCTCGCTTCGCTCCGCTCCGTCGCGCAAGTGCGCGCATGCGCGACTCTCCTCCGCTGTCTCCTCTCCTTCAGGTGCTGCAAATATAAAGCGGGTAGCGCGCTGCGGCGGTTCAGTCAGCGCTCGCTCTCGTTCGACTCCGCGTGACTTCGATTGACGACTGCGTGCTTGACTTGATTCTTCCGATGAAGACGTCATGGAAGCGACAGTCCCTTCAGCGAGTGGTGTGACACAATCCAATACCAGCGTCAGTCCGAACGCTCCCTCCTTATGCGTCGCATCACATCATGGTTCCCTCGCTGGAAGATAGGCGTAATTTTTGTCATAGGGGGGCGGTAGTAAATTACTCATCTGGTAATGTAATGAACCAATATTAAATCACTCACTGTACTTAACATAGTGTCACGACGCCTGCAGAATTGCTGCGTTGACGCCCAGGCAAAGAGCCGTTGGACGGCCCTCTAGATACTGCGTCTTTTTTTATAGATCGCGAGCACACAAAGAATATCGTTGCGTTTTCTCGCATACACCGGATAACCCCTCGGCCCTGTAACTTGTAACGCCCTGAATTTCCAGAAAAAGGCAGGTTTCGCGAAAGTTCCATCTTTAATCGTTATAATACCGTAAATCAAGGTCATTGGTCAAACGAAATTTTCAGAAACTAAAAATTAAGAAAAATATGAAAAAATGACGGAAAATGGTGAACGGTATAACGCCCTGCATATCCACAATAATGCAGATTTAGCAGAAATTCCACTTGTAATCGTTATCATAGCGTAATTGTTCGAACGGAATTTTTAAAAACTAAAGAACAAGAAAAATATTAGAAATACGGAAAATGCTCAGCCTTGTAACGCCCTTCACTTTAAAAATGCAGATTTGACGCAAGAAGAACCTGTGATCGTTATAATAATTTAAATGGACATAATTGGACGCAAAGGCCAGAAAAACCAAGAAAATTGGCTCTTAAAGACTCAAACTCAAAGAAGCGGAATAAGAATGCTGCGCATTAGTAGGCAATTCTCTGAATTTAGGCAATTTATAGTTGCGAAAGCACCTTATGGTCTCGGCATGTCCCGCGTCGGCGTCCGCACTCACACTGCGCATGCGCACGTGTCCTCCTTACACCCACAGCTGTGCGATACAACACTATAAAAAAAGAAATAGTTAGCGGCACCCAGTTTCAATCGCACGACTCTCTGGCCGTAAAGGGAGGTACGCGGTGCTCTTCCCACTACGCTACAAATCCGGGACAGGAGCAAGTGCTACGAACGCGCCTGATGTCCTTGACTCATTCAAACTACGTCAAGAAGCTACTGATACAACGAAGGCACGCGAAGCTGAACGTCGACGGACACGACAAACTGAAAAATTTAGAGGAGGATGTTGAGTTTCCCGTGGGAAAGCTGTGGCGGGAAGCGCAACGCGCCTTTGAGCTCAACCAGCCCCATCCGCAGCGCCTGTGATGCTGATTGCGGCTGGATGCCCCTAGCGATTGGCCAACCAAAACATCCATCACGAGATAGGTTCGCGTTCAAACACCGTCGTCATCTTCCCGTAGGGGAACCGCCGAAGAAGAAGAAGCAGAAGTCAAAGCTGTGAAGAGGAGGGAGTGTACATTGCTCTCAGCCGGTGCACCAATGTCAACAACCTTTACCTCACCAATGCTGACGGATACTACCGATTCTACCACACAGACAACATCGACAAGAACATGATGGACGAGTTTCGGCTCCTCGAGAACCACCGCCTACTAACCGTAACAGAACAGTGCCTGCGTGCCTTTGCCACCGGTGTGAACCCGGACGCGGAATTCCCTCTGGCGCTAGTAAAAACCAGATCACTCAACATAACGGCAACACAATGGAACCACACGGAACCGCACGATGCTTCAAATTTACGAGTTATATTATTGTACGCGGAAGCACAAGGTCGCGGTTCAGCATTTTCAAGGCAGTTCACCAAAACCATCGCAGTTGTGCATTAACGCACACTTGTGCATCGGAAGTTTAGACCATATAAAAATGCCACAAATAAATGGGTTGCAATGGCTGCAATTGCGTTAACTCATTTGTAAATTTTGCACTTGTGGTATATCTTCATGACCTCAGTTTTCATGCAATGAGGTTTTACCTTTATAATCTCAGTGTTTTGCACCTGATTTATCAGACCTCATTGCACATACTACGAAATAAAAAAAAACTCCTTATTTTCATAATGCCCTGTTTCAAGCAAATGTCTATGGCAAGTATTTGTATACCCTAAACCTATCCGTATCTTTGATTTGATTTTTATTTCTTGGCAAAAACCATGGGGAAGCTGAGAATAAAGGCGAACATGGCCTGACAGAAGTCTCACTCACCCGATTTACAGCGTACATAACAACACGTCTACTCAAACAAGCTTGGGACACGAACAGAGAACTGAGTTGGGTATGTAAATGCTAAGTATTTTGTCGTTCTCGAATTCATGAGCATGCACAAATGTAAGATGAAAATTACATAAATGACACTATGTCGAACGAACGATGTTTTTTTTTATTTGATATGCAAAATACAAATGTGAACAGAAAAGACTTATATTGAAATAAAAAATACAAATATTAGCAGATCGCCCTTATGGAACGCAAAAAGTGAAAATCTTTTTTTTTTGCGGTAGAGCAAATAACGCCCTGTTAAGATAAAATTATTGTTTTTTAATGGAATTTTCAGCAGCTTGCTGCTTAAAAAACATAGAGGAAACTCGTCTTTTTCGAAGGCTACTGACGCTATAACGCCCAACGTTTGGCCTAAATCTGACGGGTATCTCATGTCCTTAATGTAATAAGGACATGAGATTAAGAGGATCAAATATGGTCCAGGCACACCCCTTCCGATGATGTAAATGGCTTTTGTTGAATTGCCCCAAGCAATCTTTCGCCCGGGAGCTGCTGCTTCTGGAATTTCGTCGCACTTGAATGGAAACAGCGCGGTAAATGTTTCAAAAACGTTGAGCCACGGTAGCAATCTGTTGTGTTGGCACTGCGTGGAGAAAAGAAACGGCAGGCGAAAAAACGACCAGGTACAAAATGCTGACGTTATTTATTGGCGGTATGACAGAATAGCCTGAAGGGGCGCAGCAGAAATATCAATAAACGCGTAAGCAGATAAGTGAAAATATCCTAAATTAGGCGAGTGCATCGCTATAGTTTAGGCAATTATTTCTTTGTTACTGCTTGTAGATTCAAACTCTCTCCAAAAGGATGTTTTCTCCATAAACATAGGAAGGCTGAGCGCTTTCAGTGCAAAGGCGTGCGAGAAAACGTTGCCATATTTTTATTCAACGCCGACCCGTCAATTGGATGTCCTAAAGATACTCTGTTCGCCGTTACATGCGCAGGGTAATGTGCCCTGGTTTTTCTTTCTGAAACAATTTCCACCCATAGTATGGTGCAAAACATTTGATTAAAGATCGAACAAAATTTCTAGCAATATCTTTTGCTAAAGCATAGGCAAACTGCGCGCACCGAGCAACAGCCAGCGCATCTGTAACAACACTACAAGCCACCGCTTCGAGTGACCTCCGCACTGGCAACGCGCCGCGTTTGCGCTGCCAATGTTATCATGTTTCTGCAAACTGCGAGTTGATTCTCCAGACAGACGACAGCCGTGACGAACACAACAAAATGGGTGCTGGTGTTACTCATGAGTGTTGCTTCATGTGAAAACTTTACCACGTAAACGCACCGCAATGAAGTTTACAAAGCGCCACACAATCCAGATTACTCATCGTGCAGAAAAGTCACTAGCCAAAACGACAACGCGAAAGCCTAGTTACGAAAAAAACGTTACCTAACTTTTTGCTACGCCTACGGAAATGACAAGCAGTGGCCATGGAATATTAGAACAACACAAAATTCAAGCTGGGTTTTGTGTGCCTTGACCTGGACAATGAAACACATGTAAAAATGTAATTACTTTACGGCACCACGGTACTCATTACGGCAACGGAAGTACCTTCACATGTGCGAGCGTTTTCATTTTACGCCTGCATCCCAAAACGGCTGCCGCACTGGGAAACCGAATCCTCTCTATAAAGCACATCAAATTTACCGTACGACCCCAGGGATCGGAGAACGGTTTTGCCGCGGGCTTCTTACGACGACAAAAAGGGCATAATTCCATGGCCCTTACCAGCTGCCTGCAAACACTAATTCTTACAGTTTGCGTGCCCACCCCTCGAAAAAAAAACAAGAAATCTAGGGACTTACCTATCCTTCCGTGTTCAACCTGGCTATGCCCGCACCACACACACCGGCCGGCTTGACATGGCGTTGCTGCTTGGCTTGCTTTCCCGGTGGCCCTAATAAATCCATCGATTCGCAGTTGCTTTCCCTTGTTTCACCTTACGTCGAAACACACATTTCTGTCAGTGGAAGCGAACGTGGTCAACCAAGTGTGAACGCTCGGAACTAAGTATGAACTGCACAGAACAAGAGTCAAAGCGCGGGACCCCAGCTTGGTCTGCGCTGAAATTCCTCGCACGTTGCGCGATAGAGACAAATGACCGGACCACAACTAGCCGCGCGCAAATTTTTTTCCACTCGTACTGCGCATGTGCGCGCCAAATTTTTAGATGCAAAGCATCTCTTGCTCTCGGCTCTGTCGTCCGTCGTCCATCTATATGCCGGCCCAGGTAGACACCGGCAACACTGCCGCTCCAGCATCTCATGGTTGTGGCTATGCCCCTACCTTGTTGTGGCGACGTCCACACCGCCACTCCGCATGCTCGGCTCATCTCGGGCCGGTCCAGGAAGACACCGGTAAGACTGTCGCTCCAGGAGCCATTAAAGGGTAAGACACCACCGGGCGTTCAGCAAGGCGAGCATGCGCAGTGGTGGTGTGGACGGCGCAACAACTACAAGGAAGGGACATAGCCCCGTCGCATCTAATAAAATTACACCTTCTTCCCATAGGGAAACCCTGAGTAGTATGCGAAGCAGCCGTAAGCTCAACGCAATTACCCATTTCGTAGTTACGGTAAGTGAAAAGTGTGGTAGTTACCATGAAAACCAAACTGTAAATATCACGGTAGCTACGTAACCTAACATAACGGAAACGACGAACTGAAAACTAATGGGCACTTGAATCGACCCCATGGCTGCTTTGCATACTACTCAGGGTTCCCCTACGGAAAGATGGTGTTATTTTTTTATTGTTTTTCGGCTTTCACCGCGTCGTCGGGCGCGCGTCGTCGGCCACCGCAAAGGAAGCTGAGGGGCCATTGTGTGAGGAGGAGTGCGCGCATGCGCCGCAAGCCTAACATATCGCTCGGAGCTTCACGATTGCCCCCCTTTTTAATTTCCTAATTGGCGTCAGTCTGTCTGCTAGTTGATAGCCGTGACACGGGCAGTTGGCGCTGCATATAAGCGTGCTGCAACCACCGTAGGTTTCGTCACTGAAAAGAAGTCTGTCAGGGCCTCTTATATCACGGTATTGAGACTGCCCACCGCATATAAATAGGACGCCATCCGGGAAGCGACTACGAGTGTAGTGGTAGCACACTATTTTTATTATTATATAAAGTACGTACGTTTACTTAACACAATAAAGTCTTGACATTGTTTCCCACGCCACAAATAGGGAGAAGGTTCTGTAATTTTGCAGAGTATTTACACCAGCTATCGTCTCAGGCATTCCGGCCAAGGGCACTTTATTGTGTGGTTGAGCCGCGCGCAGCCGAATTGTTACTGTGGGACTCCGAGTGCACTCAGTGTAAGTGAACATAGACACGTGTGACAGTGGTATCAGGGTTGAAAGTTGTACGAGTTGTATAGACATCTTGAATAGAACAAGCGCGATACAAACAAAGACACAGAAGAAACACAACGACAGTGGCTGCGTTGTGTTCTCTGCGTGAACGTTCCTAGCGCCCTCATTTAAAACAAGTCCTTGCCCTGAGATTTTCCTATCTGTTATTGCACTACCATTTGTATAATTTTGGAGTGTTCATTAGAGGAAAACAAACATAAACCTAAACTCATGAATCTTAGTCTATGATCATCGCGTGTGCGCGGTTTTTTTACTTCAAGAAGAGGAATATGAAGCCCCGGTGCTGGGTAACTGAAGCTGTGTTTCGGTATCATGCCATCAAGCACCTTTGTAAGTCTGGACACGCTTTTATTTGCTTCGGCAACGAGTGCATCTGTTCCAGTTATTGTAATGCTAAAATAGCTCTCGGGTGGTCTTTTTCACCTCGATTAGTAGTGACGCGATGTCATAATCGCGCTGAACTTGATTAGCCTGAAAAACGTCAGTGAGATTCTTCTGTGGAATAACAATCCGAAACGCGACGCTGACTGGCGCATTTGGAGGCTGCGGTTAGTGGCCGTTGGTACTAGGTTGGCCGCTTCAGTTCTATCAACGACGTCACGACCAATTGCAGGTAATGGCGGCCGTTTTTTTCAGTTCCGGTTCCGAATACGTCAATCTTCACGAGTCGTTTGCGGCGCTAGCGATTATGTTTGAAGCGAGGTATTTTGCGTTTCGCACTCTTCTATGTGCACTATAGGATGAAACTAGTCTTACGTTGTCGAAAATATGAGCGCAGCTGATCTTCAACGAAGGAAATAAAGATCTTTAAAAATATTAATATTGTTATCATCCCGAATGCTCACTTCTTGCAGAGCGTGAGTGATGTGCCCGCTGCGGTTAGTGCAGGGTGTCGTTCTGGTCCATAGCGCCACAGTTTACATTTATCTAAGTCCCTGTAACCTTCTGAGTAATCCCCTCAGGCTCGTTCTTTGCACAGTGTTATCCACCTCGTTACGGCAGGACAGATGGTTTGAGCTCCTAGGCAAAGTGTCTCTTCTTTATTGGAAGCGTAAGCAGAGCGAAAAGAAGGGAAAGTTAGGGTATTCATTGAAGGCCATTCAGCAGGAAATTCGATTATGCGATGCCACTTTCACGCAATTATTATGCGTCTTTAAATCCAACTTTCTCCCAGTTAACGCACTCGGAAGAGTGCTGTAAGGCGAAAGTAGTTGGTGCATAATGATCACAATCACCATTTTCATAGGCCACCCTCAGTACGACCGAAAATACGATTTCTCTTACGCTAAGCTTGCCTACTTTGCATTTTCTGCTCTTGCCTTCAAGATTAAGGTTAATCGTTGTTCAATAATGAAGTCACCGCCAGGCCAAGCCGTTCTTTATGATATGCTTCTTCAGTTTTCTTCCTTCCGCAATTTGGTTTATTTTTCCCGCTCTGTTACCGCCCGCGACAGGTGCATTTAGCCAGAAATATTTCTTGCATGTTTTAATTAGCTACGACGTACGTAATAAAGTAATCAAAACTCCGAAAAAAGAAGTTCTCAGAAATTGCCGCACGGTCTCTGAACTCCTTTAAATTTGCAATGGCCTAATATAAATTGCGAAATTGTGTTAGAGCACCGAAAATGCTTCTTCCGGCTCCTTCACTGCTTCAGGCGTGTTGACAACATATTGAAGTATATTACATCACTGCGGTATTTTTTTTATCCAATCACCAGTTGTCATCTACAAGGCATATTGCACCAACATACTGTGTTTCGTAACCCGCTTCTTTACCCGATTCTTTACCAGCGTTTTTATGCGCATTATTACCACTTCCGTTGCTGAGGCGTTGTTGCACGCATCGCGATATTTCTAAGCTACCGCTCATAACGTAATCTTCCAGTTTGAGTGATAAATGACGACAGGGTTATGACAAAATTTTTTTACTCCTGAGGAAGGATATGTTTATTGATTATTGCACTATCAATTTGCATCAATACACGAGTGGGACAAAATGTGCAGAGTGCAAATCAAAACAAGTCACTTTTTGCATGGAAGTCTAGCAAAAATATATAAAAAAAATGTATTCCGAACAATGCAATATACGGGGCAAGAAGGGGCTCACACGGATTTAGCAAAACGTCAAGACTTACAAAAAAGTCCAAATTGCCACCCGAGGAGCCGCCAATGCATCCATCAACCCCTCGACTTTTTCCAGTGGCACTTCACTTAAAGAAGTCCTTATTTTTTCCGCACACGACAAGACAATTGCGGGTAATAAATTACACTCTTCAGAACTGCTAAAAAAATGAATGCTTTAAAATATTATTTCTATCTAAAAGGCCGTTAAAAATCGCTGACGTGTCTGAGGAGTTTTCCTGTGTTAAAGCGGATTTTAATACGTAATATGGCGGTTGAGTTGTGTATAGACTGTGCATTCGTTATTTCATTGTTCAGTAATTGTGTCAAAACACTGTACACGACAGGACTTTTGCTATTATTCGACAGCTTCGATGCCAGAGGTTATCATCAGATTGGTTACGTCGTCATTTCGATTGCATATTCAGTAAATAAAGTTAGCTGCCTTTGAAAATCTTTTCATGCTTCGTTGCTTTTCCCGGTGAGATCGCTGTGGGCCGACACAGAAGGGTCGGAAAGGGAAACCGCGCGTTAGGAGAGATTTTCGTGGGAAAGGCGCTTCTTTCCACCCATATCTGTAGCGGGACCTGGGGGGTTTGACTTTCTTCCCTTTACAATGTAATTGTACAAACAAGGAGCATGCGAAGCACCGGCGCGTCCTCAGGGGCGCGAACAATGAATATGCGCTAGTGTAGTTTGGCAAGCGGAAAGCTTGAAGGAAACAGAAGAGTGACATTGCCGCTGATGAACACCTGGTCACATTTTTTTTTGGAGGAGGCAATATTAGTTTATGGGAGGAGGTGCAACGCAATCTTGCAACACGGCGAGGTGTACATAGTGCCCGAGATTGATAAAAAGGCTTAAAAAGCGCCGACAGCAGAGAAAGGATAACTTCAACATCTAGGCAACACCAAAACTCTTTTCTTTTAGCCGGTAGATATGCTAACTCCTTCTAAAACAGTGTTAACGATGGTGAACACGCGTACCACCTTTTTCCCAATGCAAATGACTCAACCCTGGTGTAATTTGCGGACAGTAGAAGGCCACCACTTTTGTGAGTACCTCCAATTGTGAGTACCTCTTTGTGAGTACTCCAAGCTAGTGAGTACCGACTAGCTTAAAAGAAGACAAAGTGTTTAAACTTGACGAATTTATGCCGTAGAAGACTCAGACGGAGTCGTGCCATTTAAGATGATTTTCTATAAAAGGGGGAACTTCGCAAAGGGGAAATTCACTCTAGCATTCTCTCTCAAACTGCCGCTAACCGGTGCCTTTCAATGAAAACCACCCCTTCTACCTCCTATCTCCCATGCCCTCAGTCTATGCAGATACACACCCCTCATTTCCCCTGAGTGCCTTATGGGTACAACTAAGACATGCACTACTTCCTTCATCTTACTTTGATTTCGGAAGCTGTGAGGCCATGGACACGTTCGGGAACACCAAATCCTGATGTGAAGGCGGCATAGGCGAGGAAGCCTCCTTTCAGAAGCTGGAATTCTACTGCGAAGAAACTGCGCAGTTCATACCTACATAAAGCAAGTCTGTCACTTGGCTGTTTTGTTTCCGAAGCTATTTTCCCCAGAATAACACGATGGGGGACTAGACCATAGTGCTATGATCCGAGGGTTCATGAAGACAGAAGCTGTCTGCGGGGACTAGCCAGCGCGGGAGCTCTCCTTCCGCGATATCTTAGAAATACATCCGCCACCATAACCCATAGTTGGCCTCATCTTTGTCCTCCCCCGCGTAAGAATATTTTAACAAAAATTGGAGGGCAGTCCACAATGTGAAGGTGAATAACAGGCAAAGCAGTACAAAATTCAAATCCATGCATGGTTAGAGAATGTGAAGGAATTTGGTTTTGTCACCATTTGGTAATTGTAGGAGTTATAGCTGCGGGATTACGGAATGAAAATTGGAGGTGCTAGGGCTTCAACCTAACAGACATGTAATTAGCTCTTCATTTCCCTCTCGTAGAATCTCATGTATTGACAGCAGATTAGAGATCTGTAACGTTTGCGACTGCTGCGAACTAATTATGAGAAGAAAGTGCAACTTGTTGTGACGCAGCCGGCTTTGCGCCCTATGATCATCTCGTCATGTTGAGGAAAGTTTTGACAAATCGAAAGTTACATCTATTTTCTACTGATAATTCATAATGGTATTGCTTTTGTCGTCCAATGTTTCTTGACGAACGTAATCAGTCATGGAACCTTACCCAAAAGTGGCTCCGCGGGGAACGAAAGGCTCTTATGTGATTCTGGATTTCAAAGCTTACCTAGTAAACAGTAATGAGAACAAGCCGGATGGGGAATTTAACAGGGTGCATGTTCCGGTAAATCCTCCAGCAGTACAACGTTTACTCTGCCCTGCATAGTGTATAAAGCACTATACGCCCGAACACTCCATCAACTAGGTGACGGTATAAACACGAGGCGATAACATAGCATTGCTCCGACCGAGGACGGAGTTAAGCACATTACCTACTAGGAAATTCCGGCTGAGGAGATTCATTCCCGAAAAACCGCCGTCTATAAGCGGAGGTAAAGAAAGAACCTCTCGCGATATCTCGGGGCAACGAGAGGGCAGTCGTCAAGATGGCTCCTGCTCCCGGTGGACGTGCAGCGAGACAGCGGGCTCCGATATAGAAAACAGTGGCCTGTTGCGTGTATTTTCGAAAAAGTCACGACCTTGTCACCTAAAAGGCACAAAAGAGCGGAATGTATCAGCATGATCAACCAATGCTGTTCCAGACACTATGTGTGGTGCAGGCGTTCTCTTCACCGTGGTGGAATGTGGCGGTGTGTTAGGGTGCGAGAGGATGGAGAGGATACTTGAAGTTGCGACCGCATCACCAACCACCGTAGAACTCGTTGACGCATAAAAGTGTTGCGCTGTGAAAGCAACCAACCTTCCTACACAGCAAGGTGGATGTCAAAAAGGGCAGGGATGCTTCCTGTCCTGTACTTCGTACTTCGGTAAACGCATACTCGATATATTATGTTTGTCAAAGCCTGGATTTTTAATTTTGATTGAAAATGCAGCCGCCGCTGACTGTTACGCGTTGGTGGCAGCGTGAAAGTGAACACGTTTAAGTGTAGCGGCAATCATTTGGTAAAAGCAACCCGCCTAACAACTTCATTCGTACTTTATAAATGCTCCAGGAGCTAGGCTTTGCTTCAAACTAGGGTAGAATCGGTCAAATAGGAACTACTATCTTGTGAAATAGTCCCATTGTTTGCAGTGTTCTATTTACATGGCTGTTTTTGTAAGCAGCACATTATTGAACAAAGTAGCTATACATGTTTATTGTTATTTGCTTTCTTATCCTAAAGTCTCGATCCTATTTTATATCTCGGAGTTTCCAGTGCCAGGAAAGCTCTAAATGCGCCGCAAGCACGCCGCAATGGTGATTCTTCAAGCAGACGTTGCCGCATCGCCACTCGTCCCGCGGGGAGAAATTGGGCCCATCGTTTTCTGGGAGCGTTTAAGGATTGTCGTACCGTTCCCACCGCTGGCACTGCCTTACGGCTTGCCGCCGTTTTGGGGAAAGCTATTAAACGAAGGGGGATATACGCGCACAAAGAAAGTCGGCCTGCACCGAAAACGTGCACTTTACTCAGGTTCTTACGCGCATTCCAATATCATCTTGCTTGCATTCTGGTAGAAAAAGTCCTATTTCTTGTCTTTGGCCTTTATAATATTTTTACATTTTTCTCATGTCCGATTACTCTGCTTATTTTTTTTTTTGTGAGTCATCACTTTTTCTTTTGTATTGGAGAAGTTGTAGTGCGTGGCTGACTTCTCCATAGTTGTTTTTTCTGTGTTATAAAATTGTTTGTAATGATACTCTCCAATTAAGGCGCTATGTAAAATTTGATTTCTGCTTTAAATAAACCGCATGGTTTAAACAGAGAACAGGGTAACTTTCCACTTCACAACGTCTAGTCACTTTCTTTGGAATTCGCGCTGATCAGTGAGCAGGAAAGGTGCAGGTGTGGTGGGCTTCTTCAGGAGCTACATATAAAATGTCTCGAGGGTTCCAACGATCCCAAGCCACTATGACTGTAAGGCGCGCAGTAATGGAAACATTTTGAGTCTTGGGGTCTTTTATATGGCGAAAATATCGGTCCACGACAATTCCTGTTTTTCGCGTTCATCAGAAATAGCTTGCAGTGGTCGAAATCGGACCAGCATCCTCGGGCTCAGCAGCACAATCCCACTGGGCCACCGCGTGGCTGGTAGGCACGTATATTTCCGATGGTGTTTCATGTGTGTTCAACTGATTAATATTTAATTCGCGTTTTATTCGCTTTATTTCCCCGTGTGCCTTGGTCTTTATTGTCGCATGTATTTTTGTTCCGTCTATATGTTTGAGTATCTCGCGATGTATATGTGAGCGCACTTATTTTATTCTGTTGTGAAGTTGACGTTCCCCTTTTGGGACAACAAAATAATTGTATGTTTTGTTATTTGCAAGTCTCGTTACTGCACTGCTCAGCGCGGTTCATTTCACTTCACTAATTTTTTCACTAGACTCTGGAAGACGCTCTAATTTGTGGTGGAGCTTTGGGTGACATGAAATGATCCGCCGGATGCCTAAACATGCCCACCTCCGGGAATGTTCTGAATGGCATGAAATGCCCCTATAACTGCCAGTAAAAACTCCTCTCATCAGCGGAATAATAGACAGCACGAAATACTCTGCAAAATTATCCAAAACGCTCCCATGCAGAGGAGTAATTAGGAACAATAAATACTCCGCTAAATGCCAGAAGTTTTTACAATATTCAAATGTAGGGGAGTAATTAAAGTCCGTGTATGGTGTGCGCTAGAGGACAGGACATTTACTCCCTATCTGGTGTATTTCCGGTTACAGTGCTGGCAGACTGTTAGGCTCATATTGCTGAAGCTTAAGGTGGGTTGAGAAAAATATTATTTGGTTAACTTTTTTCCACCCTTTACCCAAAATAGGCAAATTGAACCATGCTGCAAGACACTAGCAAGTCTAGCAATTCTCTCTACGCGAGCTCCACGAGAGAAAAGTGCTGCTTCACGTTATTAGGCCCTAAGCTTCAAAGATTTTCTTCTTGACAAAACTCGAATGCACGCCTCAGACCCAGCGGTAGCACTTTTAAAGGAGGTGCTTTCAACTCGTAGCGCAGAACATGTCGTTTCTTCGCTCCTTCAACTTCACGGCTCGTAAATTGCCTGGCGAGGGTTTGTGCACAGTTTAACTCAGAGCCGTGCGTGCGGGAACTGATCTTTTGACTCTGGAACATCTGGCTCCGATTTAAGCGGATAATTCTATACAAAGGGCTTTGGTATCAGTTGGCAAAGCCAAGGCTCTATGAATACTGTTTAATTGTTTTAATTTCACCTATTTAAAATAAAAAAGAAAACCGCGCTGTTTCAAGTTTAGTTCTTTATAGTTGCTATGACTACACTTATATTATTTATTGTCTGGCATGGAGGAAGGAGTAGCCCCCATGGACATATAATATGTAGCGATTTCGCTGTCTTTCTTCATTTCGGGTAACCTTTTTTTCAAAATCCCCAGCCCTCTGACTGAAATACGTTATTTGCGAACCTTATTACCCATATTTCCCATCTGCGAGTCTAGAGTACATACTATTGTCACAAGCGAATAAGTATGAAAACCGTAATAAACTTGAAAGGCCTAGAGCACAACGAAACAAACCGACGACGGGAAAAGAGCTTGCCTTGTCGCTTTTTCCTGGTGTTTGTGTGCTTCGCGCTAGAAGTTTATTACGGGGTGGACCTGCTTGCGCAACAATCTGTTTTATTGAACATCGTTTTTGCGTACGTTTGGGTTCAGTGTCGTTTTGAGAATAGTTTGCGACATTTATTGTGCAGTGTGAGCATGGAACGCATGTGTTCAAAACACGCATTTTCCCCGTAATAAATTGCGATATTAGCTTCATGTCATTCCAAAGATTGTTACTTGACGGCAGGGGGAAGGCTGTCGGAACCGTGGTGGATAACGAGCCATATATTTACAATATTTAAACTACTTACCGCCGCGGGTTTCAAATTATAGCTTTACTATTCCCGTCGAGCGGTTTTGTCGTCGCAGTAAATGTGACCTCAATTTGGTCGCTGCTGGGTCGTATCCTTGGCAAAGCATCATGTGAATCGCAAGGCCGATCTCGATTTCCGCCAACGGCCGCGTTCGCCCCTGCAAGAGTCTGCTGCTGCGGGCTTGGCGCATGTGCTCTCCGCAGCTGATTTGCGGATGACCACGTGACTCGCCACGTGCATGCAAGCTGGTCGTTATGAGAGCAAGGCTCTGCCGTCTTCTCTGAGCGTTGCGCGGGAGATAAATGCATTGAATTGCTGTCGGCAAGTGGCGTCTAACCCCCACGGGGTCACCTTCCGGCGAACCGCTCAGCTTGGAAAACAACGTCAATGGGACACAAATGTTGGCAAAGGCAGGCCAGTGCAAAACGCATAACAAATAATGCTGAATCAAAGATTAACCCAGTGTAACGAAGATGTAACCAGGCAAACTATGCTTTCCCTACGCATATCTAGGAGGCTTATGTGACCAAAGGCGCGGCCGCTTTTCCTTCTGTGATGATACGCGTCCCCGTGTTTATGTTCCTGTTTACTTCATCCCGTGACAATAGTTACGATTTTATGGTTTGCAGCTATAAACAGCGATATTATCCAAAATCATTCAAATGCACATGGAATAAAACTGGCTGCGCTTAGCTTCTCTGAACTTGGTTAGCAAAGCAAAGGCTTGGATTAGTCTGGCTGAGTGTTAGTTTGTCTTCGTTGACCTTTTATTTGGCTGTATTGCCGACCACATCTCGACGCCGTTCGGTTCCGTGAAACGCTCACAGAAGGAGGCCCGGCGAACGCGGTGTTCATTCATGGCGAACCCACCATTCCTTTTCGCGGGAGCGAGACGAGTCACGTTGCCCTAAACGACCCAGAGCCGTATGCGTCGGAGGCTTTAGGGGTGTTAGGCTGTCTAGGCAGCAGTTGTGGTTGCGACCTATGTCGGCGCCTGCAGGCGCCAAAAAGCGGGCCTGGTGAATCGAGCGATACGCTTCGAGGGGTGGGTTCGCCGGGGGTGTGTCTCCGGTCAACAATTAATTTGGCGATCCTCCACAAAATCGCTGGACGAAAGTAGTAAAGCTTCGCTTTAAAACGTAGGCTCCTCAAATACTTTTACATGGCCATGAGGAACAGCGTAGCACGTGCACAATCGTTGCTTCCTCTTCGTTTCCACCGGGGTGCCACAGCTTTCTTATGGCCTCTCTTCTGACCCCTTTCCTTTTCCTTGCGAAACCCCCTGGGCTCTCATCGTGTCCGTTTGCGGCACCCTTGGCGAATCGTCGGGACCAGGTTCGCGACCTCCATTGAAGCAGCGGAGGATGTAATCAGACTCGCTCCGCCGATTCTGATTGGAACGGCACAGAAAGCGGATCGATACATCTCTGCGATGGCTCGGTCATCGCTGAGACGTATCGAACCGCGATGTCATGATATGTTTGCTCACGAGATAAACTCGCCGCTGCAGAATCTTCGGTCGGGACGTCAAAAAACAGACGCTTTGTCACCGTAAAGGCGATAACCAAAGAGCCAAGAAAATCCTTCATAACGCGGTTCACAGTGTAGCCGTCTTTTATGTGCATAAGCGCCCTCGTGATATCGGCAGCCATGGCTACGCTAAATGGAAGCTTCAGTGTTCTGACTACATAGTTTTTTTCGGCCTCCAATAGCGTCAAGGAGCACCGCAGTTAATATTGTACACGCCAGAAAACACTACCAATGCTTCTCCGGATGGCCATAATGCCTACAAAAATGTTACATTTCAGGACCGAGTATTAACTCAGCTGTCCTCTTTTCATCTATTCCAACGTATTTTAGCGTGCTCTTACTTCTTTGCGACAATGAGTTTTCTCAACGTGCGAATATCTGATAATATTAATAGTGCAGAACCAAGTTTCTGCGCCCTAAACATTAAGCAGGATTAAAGAGTTTAGGAGCAAAGGCGGTGTCATATAGGTCGAATTGCATTCCATGGTTTCTTGATATGTGCGACACTGAAGCAAGCAATCCCGAGATTTCTAGAAACTTTTTATCAGCGGTGCTTTTCGATGCTTGGCGTTGATGAAAGTCGATGTTGGTACCATGCCAGGCTCTCTCTGGCCCCGCAATTCTAAAATCAGCGAGGAAGTCGCGCCAAAGTCGACATTGTTGACAATGTGACGCATAACAATTTCTGCATCACCAATTTTATTATCAACGCGCTTGTTATGCGCTACTATTGTAAATCCTAACACCGAATCATCTACGGTGAAAATGCTATTTCGGTACGCAGTGATATTGCTTTCATTTCGCCCCTTCAAAATCAACAAACCATTCCGTACATGAATGTAATTCCAATTCCTACCAAACTAAAATTATCTCGCAGCACACCGTGAACAAAGTGATTCCAAATAACAGGGAAACAATATCTTATTATGTCGATCAATTCAATCGTCCAAAATTTAGTTCCCGTCAATCCAAGCTGTAAGTCTTCGCCACAACGAAGACGGAGCGTAACCAACATGTCCTGTGGACACCATAAAATGGACCATACAAACGGCCGTCAGTGTGTTCTGCAACTTGGGGTGGGAATTGTTCACCTTAGAAGTTTTCGCAGTCAAATTTACTTTCATTGTTAAAACATTATACTTTAAAACAACGGTTTCAGGCTTGTGTAGAAATATTCCATCCATTTGTTTGTATAAGGTCAGGCTGCGGAGAGATTTTACTGAGTTTGCAGCGTTGTGATTGCAATAACCATGCTTGTTCTGATAGAATGAAAAGCCAGCCGATTTTGTCACGCAATGGGTGTTGTCATATGTACATTTAGATACCTCCCAACGCCATAAAATAAGAAAATATTCTTGAATTTCGGGAGTATTGCTCATAAATGCCACATTATCGCTTTTGGTTTTAAACATCAATTGTAAGGGCTTAACATGTACTGGCAGCAAACATTGCACCCAAGTCACGGCGTTCCGACTAGTGTTAGCTTTGAAGGAGTGTGGAAGCCTGATTCTTGAGCGCAGAAAAATATGCCGGAATTCGGACAAAGCCTGAGGAAAACTTTGCACCTTGACAAAAAAAAAAACATTTCGTTCTTTGCTTTCGCTTGCGAACTCAGTGCGTATACAGCTGTACGAATTTAAAAAATGGCTAAAATCTACGCCGGGAAGGCGGTTGGACATCGAAGCTGTAAGCGGCACCCACAACGATTACCCATGCGGCGCCTGACGAATTCACACACGTGGCATCCGCTCACTGCTACCAGCTATCACCCTCTTTGCCTCCCAGTCACTCAACACTTGAAGAATAGAACAGATGTGTCTCCAATGCAATTCAAATTTCCCGCCTTCGCATTGCTCGCACGCCCCCTGCATGAACAGCACGAGCTGGTGTTCTGTTCTTTTTCTGCTTGCTTTCATGTCGCACGTGCCGTCACCTTACTGCGCAGTTTGGAACCCGCCGTTTCTGGCGACCCATTTTGGCGTCTTTCGAAGTGCGCCGAGGAGGGCGACACCGCTTTTTTGGCGTCACCTCGCCCACTTTTCCACCCTTAATCTTGTTTCTTGCTTCCCAGCTGAACAGCCCACTTCCCCTGGCCGACGCTGAGTCGTTAAGACCGTCTGTCTCTTCGCTCAACACGTCTGGGCGTCGCTTAGTCGGCAAGATGACGGGCTCTCGCTCCTGTTCTCGACGCGGGCACAGGTTCAATCCCTGGTGGTGCCAGCAGCTTATTTGTGTAGCCAGGGTATATCTACTAGCCAGTAGTAGCCTCAGATGCATATTTGGGTAGCCAATAGTAGCCTGGAAGGTTTCTAGTGACGCGGGCGCTAAAAGTTTCTTGTCTGGTTAGAGGTGTACTGCTTCGCATAAGCAAACATATCTAACGTCTTGCATTTGGTGACAAATTGCTTCTCATCCGACCACAGGAATGATCTGTCGCCTTCTCGTTTAGTAGAGCAGAAAAGGGTAAGTTGGCTCCGGAAGTGGCCACCATCGCGCGGAGAAAAAAATTGCCACGCATTTGCTGCTTTCGTAGCAAATGCCGACAAAATACGATAGTCTTTATAGACTTTTCCACGTAAATGCCTCCCTTCGCTTTCCCACTCAGCTGTCATGTTGTTCATCTTGCGTCGCAGTGCTCGCAAGGTAAACACGCGAAAGGTTTGCTTAAATGATTTTAAATTTTCCGCGCTCCACTCTCGAAGCGGGCTTATAGATGCCAACGCTGCCATACGGCGGAGACAACGCGTGACTCGAGGCGCCCCTACTTAAACGTTGATAGAACCACGTCGCCCTACTCCACGTGCGTTCAATGTAGAATGTGGAACCTATCGAGTGGAAGCTTTCGTAACTGTTGCCGGTTGATTTCTTAAAAAGGCGCTAAAATCAGCAGGCGACGCGGAGTGATTTTTTTTTGCTTTTGAGGAGTACTTTATTTTGCAAAAGTAAACAATCTATGATTTTTTATAAAGGAACACTGCAATTGTGACTTCTGTATTTATTTGGTCTCTTACGTTTGCGTAATGCCTTGTTGTCTTGAACAACTTTGACAAGTATGAACATTACACCGCACTTAGAAGGGTGGATTTAGCTGTGACTATACAAGACTATTGCGTAGGCCTTGTTTTACTTTTCCCGGTAGGCTGAATCGAGCCGCAGACAGACAGACGACAGACAGACAGACAGACCAAAATTTCTCGGTTTAAGTATCCCAAGAAAGAATATCGTCTTTAATAAATACAACGAAGACCAGACAAGCCCCTCTACATTCTGATACAAAACGTGGCGCTGAAATTCAGAAAAAACACCAAGAAAATCCTTACGCAAGCCTATGAGGCTTTTGACAAACTGTTAGGTTCCCACAATTTCACATCTTCCAAACGTGCCGGAGCTGCGGGAAAAAAGCTAGAGGACTTTATGTAAAAGATTAATTTTCACATGTTTTAAAATAAGTTTTCCAGAATGAAATCACATGTTTTCAAGATACTTTTCAATATTTTCACGGTGATGTCTCCACTGAAAGCTCGGTTTGGTAAACAAAAGATGGTGCAACGCAGCCAAGTTAAAGACCAACCTAGAATTACGTACGAATATCCTCCCAGAGAAGACCCACGTAAGGGTGCTAGGCGGGTTCTAGACAAGCGGTAGTTCCGAACCCACACTCGCCAAAAATAAAATCCTTTACCAATTCTTGTCCACAAGCAAAACGTCCAACCAAGAAAAAGCACGAAAAGAGAAAAAGGAGCAATAAGACTCATGCAACCACCTTTAGGACCAGAATATTGCAGAGCTTGCCATACCACGAATTTACCCGCACAAAATAAAGCGAAAGAAGCACCATCAGTAAGGCAGCACGTAAGGCACTTCCTACCCTCGCCATTTCGACCATGGTACGAAATAACAAAGGGCGGGCCACCAGGGTAAATGCTAATGAACATGCCTAGACGGGACTACAACAAGTGGACGGCCATTTATTCGAAGGGGAGATCAAATTATAGTTATCGGAGCAAACAATGGACTAGGGAAGCGCAGGACGACATAGGATGAAGGTCAACAGGAGAGGCCTTCATGTTTCAGTCGTCCTAAATGGGATGTTGGTGATAATGACGGTGAATAGGTCCTCAATTTTGTCTTCCTAAGAATTCAAGAAATCGGCGAAATATTGCACCAGTCTTCTAGCACTGAGAAAGCGCCTTTAAACATCAAATCCGGAGGGACCTCATACACCGTTTGAAACGAAACAGGCACCCTTAAAAAAATGGCACCCCCACTCCCTTAAAAGGAAACCACTCCACGCCACGATAGACATGGCACGGATCCAGCTACCCGCATAAAACTATCCTCTACAACAATATGGATACAATCCTGCGCAAGAAGGTACGGTATAGCAGGCTCAAGGTCCTTTGTTGAAAATTTGAATATCTTAAGACCACTGTATACACCGACTCCAGAACGTACGAAACCCCGAGGCCCCTATTGCATCTGTGGCTGCATGACCCTCCAACATACATGAACAAACAAGTGGAAGTTGGAGCCATCCTCTTTGCAATCCGAATATCGGAAGTATCAAATAAAAGCAGCGTAACATTATTCCAGACTTACAATTACATTATATAGTTTTCTGGAGGCATAACACAAAGCTCTTCGATAAGATATTCCCATCAATATTGCAAAAAGTTAACGACGTCGCCTGGACAGCCGGATCTAAGAGTCTGAAAGAAAACGAGCCACTGTGCAAGAGGTACATGACCTCACATGCCGTGCTCCTTGTGACCACGACTACCACACTGCCCTTTTCGAAAAACGTTCATAAGAATCCTCATTCTTTGCCTATGAACCCAATCTTTCCCCTCGCTACAACGAGGTCTCCATTCCGCAGAATCATCTACTCTGTGGAAGAAAACGGACCCAGTTAATTGAAAACCGTGTGCGGTAAAGTGGTCAGTAGGAACATAAGATATTAACTTAGAACTCTGCTAAAGTAGGTGAAACATTCACCCTCTTGTGAGCTATCTAGCAATGAGCATGGTCGAACATCTCAAACATAACATATTTCACACCTTCGAACCATGGAAGGCAGGTTTAAACAGCTCGTTGCCTCAAGTTCAGCCGAAGCTGATTGAGAGGGCAAGGCAAGAAGATGCTGCATCTGGTGCCCCGACGCAGGTTCCACCTTTGAGCTTCCTGCCATTTCTTTACCCCATTTTCGTAAAGCATAACTGTTTCTTCCTCAACAGAGATCTGTCTTTCTCTCTTTGAAAACAGCTAAATTTTTCAGCCCAGCCTAAAAATCACAGAACAAACTTTTTGATACACTGACAATGACACCTCCTCGATCAAACTGACCAACACCTCGCATTTGCAACCTTTCGCTCTCACATTTGAAGCCCAAGAAGCGCAGAGAGCCTTTGACTCTAACAGTACACGGCGATTAAAAACCCTAATGGCTACTCTTTCTTTTTTCGATAACCGTTCTTTCTCATAAAGCATAGATCGGAATGCAGCAGTTGCGTACAAAAACGCTCCGGTAGATTCGAATTATCGCTACCGCACCTTACATCTTAGGATACAAGCGTAGATACCTTAGAAACTTTTTTTCCAAAGCCACTGAGCGTGTTCGGAACGCTCAGCGGTTGGCGCGAGCCACGCGCCTGCGAGAGCTCCGCATTCCCGTGGTATTTTTAAATGCAAAGCATTTCTTAGCCTTGCCTCTTCCTGCGTCGCACGGCGTCAACAGCTCCGCCGTCCGCAGGCAGTGCGCCTCTCTTCCTTCCCTCCTCTCTCTCAACAGCAGCGGCGCGCGGGCCATGCGTCGTAGTCACCCGTTCGCTCCGTCGCGGTCTCGGAGGTAACAGGTGCGTGATAGCAGCGCGTGGGGCGTGGAAGGGCGCGCGCTGCTTGCGCATGCGGGCTCTCCCCCCCGTACTGGCTCTCCCGCTACTGGGCGCGCTGGCAATATAAAGCGGCTAGCGGTCGCTCGTGCTTCAGTCACTGCATTGCTCCTTCCTTCTTTGGTTGACGCTCGCTTCCACCCTAACGCGACTTTACTCTCCTCTCTCTACCCAAACCAACACCAACGCCACTACGACCCAACTACCCACCCTAACGCGACTTTACGCGGCGCGTTAACGACCCCCAATGCTCTGCATTTCCTCGTGTTCCCCTCGCGGGAAGGCGGGGGAATTTTTTTTTCTTGAAAACCCGAACTTACGGCTTGTGAATTGACCCTGCTGTTAAACTTTTGTTGCTTCACGGCAGTATGAAGGCTACAGAAAAAGCGGTAGATAACGAGATATTTATTCATACGATGTTGATCGTGAGCGGGAGCACTAATAAGCTGCGCCCCAGCCGCAGCTTTCAAAGCAAAGCTTACTATTCTTGCTCAGGGGCTTCGCCGTCGCAGTACATGCTGACATTCATTAATTCGCGCTACGCCTAGCACCCTTGGCAACGCATCACGTTACTCGCCAGCCGAGCTCCACCGTCGGCCGCAGTTCGCCTCTTGCTATAGTCCGTTTCTGTCTTGGTGCATGCGCCTTCTGCACCATGTTTCCACATGACCACGTGATTTTCCCAGTGCATGCGAGCTTGGCCATAATTGAGGGTGAGGCTCGGCCGCCTTCTCTGCGCATTGAACGGGAGCTGGAGGCTGTAAGCCATCATCAGCAAGTGCTGTCGCACCACGCCGCGGCTATCCTTCAGCGAGTCGTTGGCTCAGAATACGCCGGAAGCGGGGGCCCTAACTGTAGGCAAAGGCCGGTAAAGGAGGAACAGCAAAATAAAAACAGCTAAATAAAGGCTTTCCTATGTGTTGCTGGCATCTGCCCAGGCAAATCCGAGCCTTCGCTTTGCATAACCAGGTTTAGCTGAGGCAAGCCGCAAACATTTTTGCTTCTGCGATGAGAGGTGTTCCCGTGGTGGTGTTCTGCTGTTCACTTCATCCCGTGACAATGTTTACGTTTTTATTGCTTCCAGCTATAAATAGTAACATTAGGGGCTGGAGTTGTTGGCGTGTTTTGTCGTCGTCGCCGTCGCAATCATCGTCGCAATTGTTCTCTTATGTAGTCATGATACTAAAACACCGGGAAACTCGTTTGCACCTTGCCCTATAATTTAGCGCGTATAAAAATACACCGGACAATCATTTAGGCCTCGCGCTAGAGTGCTTTGTAATGCGTACTAAAAACACCAAGACACTCGTTTACGCCCCCCCACCCCCTCTAGAGATCTTCGTTCTTCAAAGACCGGAGACATTTAGAGAAAAGCTGTATACCTCGGCCCCTCATGGTGTCATATCCGTTGGCAAAAGCGCACGGGTCTAAGAATTCACTTATACACTGCATGCTTCCCTTTCCCCACGTTTCACATTAGTGGAGGTGGCCCGGGCTTTTTTTGTCCCAGACGTTCGCCAGCTTCCCTAAAAACTGACAAGAAGCATAAACGCATATCCTGGGGTCCAATCTGTAAGTACCTGGATATGCGCTCCTGTGGAAAGAGGCAGGTCGAGGATCTACGGAAATAAACGAAGGAAGACGGCGTCTGAGTTTTCACTGGACAGGCTGCGTGCAACCAACCTGCCTTTCTGCCAGTTACTACGCTGTTTGATTTGTTAATACACCCGCTTCCGACATTCCATCTCTTCGGTTTAACGTGACGATATCGAAAATAATCGAATGCACTTAAAAATGTAGGCTCTTCATCTGATTTGCAAAGTCGTCCGGAATAGCGTATCACTAACTCAACCGTTCCTTTCTCTTTGTTTCAGCCGGAGTGCCACAGCTCTCTTATGGTGTCTATTTTGACCCCTTTTCGTTCCCTTGGTAACCCCTTGGACTCTGAGCATGTCTCTTCGCAGCACCCTTGGTCATTTACAGCGACCAGATTCGCCACCCTGTGGAGGCAACATAGGATGTAGTCACACTCCCTCCACCGCATCTGATGGAGAACACACCGGGCGCGGATCTCATATGTTCACTCACCAGGTGAACAGGCCGCTGCGAAAGCTTTGGACGCGACGTCAAAGGTAGACGCTATGAAGCCATCACAGCAATAATCAAAGTGCCAACACAATCCTTCAAAACTCGGCTCCCAGTTTAGCCGTCGTTCATACGCATAATCACCCCTTGGTACCGGGAGCCATCCACTACGCTAAACGGAAGCTTCGGGGTTCTGACTTCATAGTTTTTACTGCCTCCAATGGCATGCAGGAAGAACCGCGAATAATACCCTGCATGCCGCAAAATGTTACGAATATTTCTCCGGGTGACCATAACGCCGTCGAATGCATACCTACAAAAAACGTGATATCTGAGAACAAAGTATGCACCGAGCTGTCTTCGTTTCATGTATACCAATATATTTTGGCATGCTAAGACTTCCTCGCAACAATACGTTATCTCGACGTACGGATACCTGATATTAATATTAGTGCAGAACCAAGTGTCAATGTGCTACAAATTAAGCAACAAAGAGGCAACGGCGATTAATAATGAGTGTATGAAAAAACACGCCATCATAAAGATCGAAATCAATTCCTCTATAGCCTGTTATTTTCGACATCAGGGCTACCAATCCTGAGATTTCTAGAACTGTTTTTAAAAGCAGAGCTTTTCGATGCCTGGCCTTCATGACAGTCTCTCTTGGTACCGTGTAAGGAACTCTATGGCCCCGAGTTTACAAAATCAGCGAGGCATTCCCGCCAAACGCTTCCATGTTTACAATGTGACGCACAACACAATTTCTGCATCTGCAATCTTACTTACAATGCGCTTCTTATCCGGTGTTGCTGCAAAACAAAAGCACCTGCTCATCAAGGGTGAAAATCCATTTCGGTGTGCGATGATGCTTTTATTTCGCTGCTTCGAAAGCTACAAAGCATTACCCACATGACTGTACTTCCCATTGCTAGCAAATTAAAATACTCTCGCTGCACAGCGTAAACGTGATTCCATATAACAGGGAAGCAAGCCCCTAATATGTCAGTCAATTGACTCGTCCACCATGAAGGTGCCGTGAATCCAAACACGACGTCGTCAGAACAACAAGGAAGAAGCGCCTCCAACATGTCGTGTTAACACCAGACAAACGGCCGTGAGTGTATTCTGCTTTTTTCGAAGTAAATTTCTTACCTTGAAATCTTTCCGCAGTCAAATTTATTCTAATTGTAAAGAACATTCTAGTTAAAACAAGTTTCAGGCTAATGTAGAAAAATGCCGTTTTATTTGTTTGTACATGGTCTGGCTGCGGGGAGCTGTTATTATTTTGCAGCGATGTCAGGGAAATAACAATGCTTGTTCTGCTAAAATGAAACGGCAGAATATCTTGTGAGCAATTGCTTGGTTTCATAGCTAATTCTAGATTCCTCCATGCTCAACAGGGGCAGAAACTATACTTGCACCTCGGGAGGATTCTATATAAAGCACCACAATATTTCTTCTGTGTTTAAACATCAATTGTAACGGCAGAAGCTGTATTGGCAACAAACAATACACAAAAACTACGGCACCCTGACTAGTGTTAGCTGTAAAGAAGTACGCAATACTGTCTAAGGCGCAAGCAAAGCTGTAGGTGTTGAGACAAGGGTGTTGTAAATAAATGAGATTGGAGCAGGCAGAGGGCGATAGCTGGGGTAAAGAAGAAGACGAAGCTGCGCCCACTGCCTCGCTCACAGTTTGTTCCATCACCTTACGAGAACGGGTGCTGGGTCGTGCTTCTCTCTTGGATCCTCCATACGCTGGTGCCGTGAAACCCGGGATTCGATGCACCAGTCGACCTGACTTTGGAGGCGCAGGGGCTGCGAGGCTCGCGAGACCTCGAACCTTCGCGCCACTTGTTCAGGAAGGGCTTGCCCTCGACCGCTGCCCATCATGGCTCGTGCCCAAGCCGACCCTCATTTTTCTACGCCACCCCTTCCATTGGAACGCCTGAAGCTACGCCGCCGGCTCCTGCGAGAGAAAATCACAGGGCTCATTACGGCAATCAACGACCTTCCCCAGGACCCGGCTCCGCACGTGACCGATCTGACCGCCAACATTTACCCACTATCACACGACAAGCTGAGCGAGATACGAGCCCTCGACGCTGCAATTTCAAAGCAATCTGACCGGCGACAAGCTGAAGGAAGACATTGCCGTATCGCAGCATTTCGACGACGAAGTGCGCTCGTGTGAAACGCGTGTACTGCTCCGCCCGGTTGGCAAAGCCGCTATGAATACCGCGTCACCACCTGGGTGAGTTACAATCGAAAGCTCGCGGATGTTCCCGTGCCGCAAAGCCCCACTTTGTAACTCTCCCGACGGTTCCAGCCGAGTCGCTCCCACAGCAGCGTGAGTGCCCCATCTGCGATAAAAATGCACCCGGTGCTCGTTTCGCAATGATTACGCTGATTGGGGTTCGCAATGCTGCCCGCGACGACCCTCAGCCCATGGAATCAGTAACCGACAAAGCAGAGGATCCTCTAGGCGTTCGGGTGTCTGTCCAGAATGATCTTACGTGCATGGCCGTCATCACTGCCGACCACAGCACAGTGCCACAGAGTGAATTCCCTGAAATTCCACACTCTGACAATCCTACTGACGCGGCCCCGCCTTCTGGGTTGCATATGCCTGACGGTGCGCTCCAACAAGCTCGCGAGGGACCCCCAAGCAGTAAAGAAGTGAAGAAGCCCCCTGACGTCGAAATGGAGAAACCAGAGAAGACTGTTCGTGCACAACCACGGATTCTATCGCCGACAGAGGCGACCCTGATAGAGTATTGTGACGGCAATTCGAAGTACCAGAAAATCCGCCAACTGAAGCCACACCGAAAAAAGTTAGTGCAACACCGGCAGAATCATGACGTGGTTGCCAGCGACCCTATCCCTGCGAGGAGGCGCCAGGTCTGCACAAGCCAACCTGTACAGATTCCGCCATTTGCTTTGAAGTTCCGTCGGGAAATCCGGTCCAGAATTTGGCACTTCCCGGTGAAATACCGAATACCGCTCTCCCCGAAAGCACCGCCAATGGAGAATCACAACAGAAGAAAGTGGAATGGCAGCCAGCCCGCCACGGAGAATTCTCCATGGCGCCCTTTGTTTGTAGCAGCCACAACCACAACCATTTGCCCACCGAACAAGCAGTGCAGCTTCAAGAACTTGCTTGTCATCGAGACGCACATCGAGCCACCCCAACTAATCGGGTTCCCTTATGACCCCGGCGGCTACTCCAAGACCAACGGTGCGAAGCGCGTGATCCTGATGCACAGGGAACATAACAGCAACTGGAGGACGCAACATCAGATGAGAATCACCGCTCAAAGTGCCGCCCGTGCGAACAGTCCGACGTCATTTATTTTCGCCTGATCACTGGGACGATATTCAGGCGCCACATTTGAAGGCTCAGATTGAAAGCCAGTCCTTGCCTTTCTGGCCGGTGAGGAGTGTGTTGTAAATAAATGAGATGGGAGCAGGCAGAGGGCCGATAGCTGGTGTAAAGAAGAAGACGATGCTGCACCAACTGCCTCGCTCATAGTTTGTTCCATCGCCTTACGAGAACGGGTGCTGGGTCGTGCTTCTCTCTTGGATCCTCCATAAAGGGTACGAAACACTTTGAATATTCACAATTGAGGATACGTCCTTTCTCTTTTGCGTTCAAACCCAGTGTCTAAACGCACTCCAAGAATAAAAAAAGGCACCGGCTTAATTCAGCAAACCTCTATTATGCAAAGCAAAGGCTTGGCTTAGTCTGGACTAGACATGGTTTCGCTTCATTAACCTTTGATGTAGCTGTGTTGCCGACCACAGCTCAAAGCGGTTCGGGCCCGTGCAACTCCCACATAGGGAGGCCAGGGCTCGCTTTTATTCTCATCGAGGGCGGCGTTGCTGTTTATATGCGAACGCGGCCCAAGATCAGTCAAATTGCCCGAGTCGACTCAGCGGCACATGCGTGGTAGGCTGCTTGTTTGGTCGGCTGCTGATCAGCTGAGCGGCCGCTCCCGTCGCGGCTGCCACTGCCACGTGAGCACAACATAAACCGAGTCCTTGTGCGTAACGCCGACATGAGTAAATGGAGCTTTCAATAGCTCCCCGGTACCACACGAAGTACAACCGGTTATACCCAATTGCAACAGTACAAAAATAGGGCCAACCGGCAAAGAGAATTTTGTCCACACGAAGGTGGAAAGAAATTAACGGGAAAGACTTTCTTGCGACCCACCGCCAGGGGGACGAGCCCAAGGGGACCCCTCTTGTCCCCCCTAGGAAAAAGCCGGATAGGGTGGGTTGCTGGGAACGGGAACTTGGGCATCGGGTTGGGTAATGGGAAAAGGTTGGGAATGAGAGAAGCAATTTTGCTCCAATCCTTTTGTCTGACTCTCTTCGAAGACTGATTGCTCAGCGAGGGCATCAGACAGTGCCAATTGCCAAATATGCGGTCCCTGCCACGGGTTACCGCTCACCCATAGGGTCCGCTAACTGGGCCCCAACTGTCGGAGACAGGAAGTACCCTATTTAGTGGCAGTGAGCACGGCGAATCTCGCGATGTGCTTCGAGGGGTGCGCCGCCGGGGGGCGTATTCCCAAACAATATCCCGTAGGGGCCCAGGCCGACCACACCCCCTAATCAGCGGCGCAGCCAATGAGGTTAAAAAAATTGCAATTTTTTAACCTCCTTGGACACAGAACCATGACGTCACTTCCTCTATCTGCGCGACTTCATGCAAGGTGGATTTTTTCTTTTAAATGCGGAGCATTTAACTCACGATGTCACCCGTTCTTGGCGTCCGTAGTTGTCCACATCGCTCGCAGGTGCGCCCTCTCGGCGCGATCGTGGCGTGATAAAGGCGGGTGTCGGCGAGGCTGGAATGCACTCATCGCCGCGCTCTCTCGTCAGCCCCGCTCCTCCTCGCCTACTCTCCGCTCGTATCGCGCGCTCTCTCCGCGATCGGTTCGCGCCCAACAGGTGGGGGCGCGCGCGTCGCGGGATCAACAACATCTGTGGCGTGATCGTGACGTCAGCATCGCGCGCGCGTGGCGGCGCGATCGTGGCGTGATAAAGGCGGGTGTCGGTGACGCTGGAACGCACTCATCGCCGCGCTCTCTCGTCAGCAGTTGCCACAAGTGCAACAACATTAACGTAACGCAAACTACTTAACGTCGTGCGCCCCCGCAAATGCTCTGCATTTCATCGTGCCCCTCGCGAGGGGGATGTTTCTGCCTCGCTTCCTCGTGGACATCGTATGCAAACCACAGATTTTTCCCCCTCCCCTCGTTTCGGCTGGTTGGCGGGCGGCCGATGTTTTCGCCCCGTGGGCGGGGCTGGCCAGCGGCGCAGGGGAAGCTGACGCACATGAGGTAGAAGTTAACCTTTTCTACCTTAGCCCCTGATCTCTCGGCGCTCTTCTTGCGCGCCTGCAAGTTGACGCTGACCTGCGATCGTGTTAGTAGATAGGCGCTCGGCTCGGTGCTCGTAGTGCGCGCGCGTGGATGGACGCATTCACGCGCATGTGGCAATTATACAGGTTCCGGAAAGCAAACACCCTCATCGAAAGCTCGTTCTACAGCACACAGAAGGGTACACAATTGAGTTGGGTGCTCTTTCACTATATACACACCTCAAAACACGATTTGGTGCTGCAGGTAAGGATTACAGGAAAGGCAGCCAATTTCCCGTGACCACATTTGCAAACTGTCCCACCCTTGCGAAATATTACAGCTTCATGAGCTGCTACACTTTGGCACTTTCATAAGCACTATTATATTGAATTTCGTTAGCATTAACTTCATTGCATTAATTCTTTATCAGGAACAGTGCCACTAAGGAAAACATTGACATTTTGTTAACAGCAATGGAAGGTGTGAATCGTTTTTGCAAGGGTGATACGTTGATAAGAAAGACACCAGCTCAAACGTACAAGTTTTACACTCGGTCATGAATTCTCCATAATTTGCACTGCTGGTCATAACAATTTAGGGAAACAATATCGAAAACATATGCCAACCAAGGGCTAAGTAATAGTTGGATTGTACACCTACTGAAGTACTCGAGGAGTTTGATGTATGTCTTCTGTACAGGGCTATTGACCACAGTCTCTTCACTGAAGCCATCAGTGCGCAGTTTGATATTAGTAATCATGCGTGCTACCACTCACACTGTTGCAACGTCGATTAGTTATTTTTTACAATTTGTGCTTCATGCACGCACAGATTTGCTGCATAACATACGTTATTTATAAATAGACAGCTCCAGCAGGATCCAAATGGCGCTGATGCCCCCCCTTTAATCGAGAAGGCACACCAAATGGTTACCACTTAATTTGACTCTGTCCATTATTCGACTTTAATCGCCACCAGCTTTTAACTCTAAGTCCCGCCCCTGCGACTGAACAGTAACATGTTAGTCGGGTCCGTGACGATCCCACCGCACTAGAAGCAATTACCGACTGCGCCCTTGAAAACAGATTCTACAAATTGGTGTAGCAGCCTGGCCGACTTACCCGTTCGGTCTACAATGTGAACTGTGTGCAGCGTTGCACTGTTTTCAGTGTGAACCGCATTGTCTACAGTGTGAACTGTACATTTAAGTGTGAACTGTGCGTTTTGCTGCCACTGACTGACTTTAATGTGTTCATTTTGCGATTAGGACCCCAAGACTGCAACTGTGTTCATTGTGCGAGTTGTGACCTTGCCCTTTTCTCCTTATCCTTGCTCCCCCAGGGCCCCATGGCCTCTACTTTAATAAAGTGTTACACTCATTCAGATACGTATATTCTTTTCGCTGGGACTAATGAGTAGTTGCGCGTAAGCTTGAAGTCACGTTTCGCAGTAGAGATAAAACTAAGTAAAAAAAAGTTTTCTCCTTGGCGCACTATTTTTGAGATAGTGATCTGGGACTCCAAATAGCGGCAAAAAAATTGGCACTTTTCGAGATCCAGTGATGGGTATAGTGATGGGTATAGAATAAGCAGTTTGGTCTGTTCCCTTCGACGCATTTTTAGTACCACGTATGTAGAGTTCTGTATTGTCTGGCCTTTTAATTTCGCCAGCATTGTTGTCACAGCGCAGCGCCTCACACTGTAAGCCACACACACGCAAAAAGTATGCAAGTGTGTAAACAAGAAATAGCAGGAATAAGAATACAAATAGTACAACAACACTTGCAAAACGCCGCCTCACGTACTACAAAACGTTTCGTATCGAAAAACATACACTTTCACCCCGTTTCTTGAACCTTTTGGACAATCTAGGTTGTGTTGTGTGCCACCCCGCTCTACGTGTCCATGAAGGCGTTGACTGCTACTTCGTCAGACAGGTTCGAGCGGAACACAGACTCATGATTTGTTGACGGCGAGGTCATCTCTGACGACCTCGAGGCGGCTGCTCTTGCTTATCCATGAAGAAGAAGTTATCTAGCTTCGCGACCATCGCGTGAATGCCGTGGGACGCGTGTGGCGCACACAATTATGAGACAGGACCTTGTTATGGGCATTTCTGCGCGAATGCGAGGCACAGACGAGTATGGTCGAATAACACGCTTCGTTAATGTTCGCAGTAGACGAGCGAGCGACGTACGCGTGTGCTTTCGACCGAATGAGAGCAAACGTTCGCGCTTCGGTAGGGAGTCCAAAGGACCACCCAAGACAAAAAAAAACATTTTTGCCTTCACTTTATTGGGAGTGCTTGCTTTCTGGAATGTAAACGTTCTGGAACGTAAACTACATATGTACGTGCAAAAGCATCCATCCGCGCGCGCACTTTGAGCAACGCCCCGAGCGCTAGCTTAACTATAGGAACAGCATGGGAGACGAGCGACTGACGGCGCATAAGAGAGCGCGGAGAGCGAGCTTCATCTTTCCAGCGCGCACGCCAAACTTGGGCTAGGAGCGAAACCATCGGCCGCCGCGAAGCAGCGCGATCACAAAAGATGAAAACAAATTTTTGTCGTCATTTTTATGAGTGTTTGCTTTCCGGAACTTGTAAAATTGCCACATGTACGTGAAAGCGTCCATCCGCGCGGGCGCGCACTTCGAGCACCGAGCCGAGCGCTTATATAGGAACACTGTCGGAGGTCAGCGTTCACTTGAAGGCGCGCAAGAAGAACGCGGAGAGATCAGGGGCTCAGGTACAAAAGGTTAACTTCTATCACATGTGCGTCAGCTTCCCCAGCAGCACCAGCTAGCCCCGCACACGGAGCGAAACCATCGGCCGCCCGCAAAGCAGCCGAAAGGAGGGGAGGGGGAAAAAAGAAAAAATCCACCTCGCATGAAGTCGCGCAGATAGAGGAAGTGACGTCACGGTTCTGTGTCCTAGGAGGTTCAAAAATTGCAATTTTTTTAAGACGTCGCGCACATATTGGTAGACGTCACAGTGCTGCGTCCAAAAAGGTTAAAAAAGTGCAATTTTGTAGCCTCATTGGCTGCGCCGCAGCTTAGGGGGTGTGGTCGGCCTGGGCCCCCTACGGGATATTGGTTTTGGAATACGCCGCCGGGGGTGGGTGTCCTGTGAAAAGGTTAACTTACGCATTCTCCGCGAAAACACTGGACGAATGAATTAAAGCTGTTCTTTAAAAATCGTTCTGAAATACTCCACTTGCTTCCAAATTGCTTTCTCATAAGACAACAAGAATGCTCGGTCAAATTCTTGTTCAGGGGAACAGAAGACAGCAAGATCGTTCTAGAGGTCTCCAAAGAAACTGGCAAAATTATAAAAATATATTCCCAAACAAAACACTGAACTCATTTTCCTCTTGTGGAGAAAAGACCTTCACTGTGTGACACTGACGTACTTACAATTTCTTATCATTTAAACTTTCTGAATCCGCAGGTCAGAAACTAGATATATTGTATAAAAATATTTATAGCGACCTACTGGTTGTAGGGTTGTTTTACTGCGAGATCCGTTTAATTAGCATGGTTCGAAAACCTATATTTCTATATTTTTGATAGTAGGCATTACAAGAGTGAATTCCGAAAATAGTCTGCAGCTTTTTATAAGTGTTTCTGTGGACCGCCACAGTATCTAAATTGATGTGACGCTGTCCTGTTGAACCCAAGGACGGGTTTGATCCCATGTGCGTATTTGTACAGCTTCGCTGCACGTCAACCCACGTTACACATGTCTGCGTGGGATTTAGAAGGTTAATTTAACGTGGTATATGCTGCGCCCCAAACCAAAGTGCCTTAAAGCATATTTGATCACCATTATTAGCAAAACCAACTACAATTGATTAAAAAAAATATGAATACAAAAATAAAAAGTAGATGCGCTGCCGCTCAAGCACAGGCGGTAAGCTCCAGAACCAACAACGTTGCCGCGACGCCTCAGTGCCCGGACGGCAGGCTCCTTCTAGCAGGCGCTCAATAGAATATAGCGCGCCTTGGGACCACACACGTGACGTAGGGGTGCTGTGCAGCGAAGAGGATAGAAACGCGCACCCAAGCCGCGTTGGACGCTTTCCTGCGGAGACGAAAATCGAAAACGACCGGGTGTCGAGATTTCGGCGCATTTCAAAGATCCCCAGGTAGTCAAAATGTATACGGATCTTTCCACAACAGCGTGTAGCTTATGTGCAGCTTCGCGGGTTACACCTTACAATCAGTATCTTTGGGTGAGCAAATGTATGAGACCGTGCGTTTACCACACAGCCACTTTTTTAAGTAAACTTAACCCACGATAATTGCCTGTCAGCCACAAGTAACTAGATCACGCAAAATGTTTGAGTCGGTAGGACTCGCATTATGACTACTGTTTTAACCGACCCACAGTATGACATAATTTTTATTGAACCGTTAGGCTGCCATTACCTCCTGACGAATTTGAGAACACCTCTGCTATATCTGTTCGCCATTCAAAATCAACGGAATAGTGTTGCGGGGATGCAGGACATCAGACATAAACTATAACAGATGCGTGCGATGTATATACATGGCAGCCGTCACCGAGCCGGGACAGGCTACGCCCATCCCCCCTCTTCGTCTTTAACAAAGGCTAGCGTCCATACCGCTACGCTGCACTTCATTTTCCGTCCTTATGTTGGGACATTTTCCCCCTCGTCGCAAGGGACCGTCCTGTCAGGCCACACCGAATGCAACGGGCGCGGTGGTGATGGGCAAGATGAGTAAAAAGAGTGAATTACTTGCCGCAGCGGATGACGATGAAGGGCTTGGAGAAGACTTCTCCCCGAAAATTGAGGCCCACCAGGTGACGAGGAAACGGTGAGTGTGCTGGGAACCACGCCGGACGAAAGCGCTGGGGACTCGACGCGGCAAGATAGGCAGGCCTCGGCATCCCACATCACGTATGGTCTCGGTTGTTCTGGATCGCCCGCTCACGATCGCGGGACATGAGGCGGAGAACGTCTTCGAGTTCTGGTCGTGGTGGGGCTGAAGCGGTGCGACACGGCCCACGTACCATCGGTGATTGCTCTGATGCCGAGACAGTGCGATTCTGGGGCCAGGATGCGTGTGAGCACCTCCACCACCGATGATACCGGGATAGAAGATGAGCGAACACCGCGTATTTGCATTATTACATGGTTGACATCACTGAGCCCGAGAGACTACACCCACGAACCGCTTCTGCTTTGTGAGAGGGCAAGTCCAGATTGATTTTTTTCACCTCCCGCTTCACAATCTGCTTTTTTAAAATACGGTCGAAATTTACTAAATCCAATGCAACATGTGGCTCGATAAGCTTCCACAGTTCATATCTTAATGCGCATGCTCTCCGTGCTCAAAAAAGTAAAGTATACTTGAGCCATAAAAAAAATTCTCCAATTGGAGCCCATAGACAGTTTCATTTCTGAGTACCAATATCTGGCCTTCCAAGCGTATGCATTTGAACAACGTGAACCGCTCTACATCGTATGCGTGCTGTCGAGGACCCCAACAGCAAAATGTTCTTCGGGTTTACTGTATTTCAGGGTACTCATATTGGTGGTAACACGCACACGAAACAAGGACAAAGGAAAAAAGATGACAAAGCGCTTTCTTTTTAAATGCGGAGCATTTCTTAGGCTCGCCTTGTCCTGCGTCGTTGACGGCGGCGCCGTTCACACGCTCACTGCGCATGCGCAACTCTCCTCCTTACACCCACAGCTCCGCGGTACTACACTATAAAAAAAAGAAATACTTAGCGGCGCCCGGTTTGGATCCCATGACTCTCTGGCCGCAACGGGACGTATGCGGTGCTCTTCCCACTACGTTACAAATCAGGGACAGGAGCATGTGCTACGAACGCGCCTTATGTCCTCGACTCATTCAAACTACGTCAAGAAGCTACTGATACAACGAAGGCACGCGAAGCTGAACGTCAACAGAAACGACGAACTGAAAACTTTAGAGGGGGATGCTGAATTTCCCGTGGGAAAGCTGTGGCGGGAAGCGCCACGCGCCTTGCAGCTCAACCAGCTCCGTCTGCAGCGCGTGTGATGTTGATTGTGGCAGGATGCCCCTAGGGATTGGCCAACCAAAGAATCCATCACGAGATAGGTTCGCCTTAAACCACCATAGTCATCTTCCCGTAGGGAAAACCGCAGAAGAAGAGGAAGAACGAGAAGACAAAGCTGCGAAGAGGAGGGCGTGTACATTGCTCTCATCCGGTGCACCAATGTCAACAACCTTTACCTCACCAAAGCTGACGAAGACTACCCATTCTACCACAGAGACAACATCGACAAGAACATGATGGACGACTTTCGGGGCCTCGAGAACCACCGGCTACTAACCGTAACACAACAGCACTTGCGTGCCTTTGCCACCTGTGTGGACCCGTACGCGGAATTCTCTCTGGCGCTAGTAAAAACCAGATCACTCAAAATAACGGCAACACAATGGAACCACACGGAACCGCCACGATGCTTCGCATCCTCATCAGGGTTCCCCACGGGAAGATGGTGTAATTTTTTTTCGTCCCTATTTTGTGAGCACCTTTACATCCGCGATTATTACTTTAGTAGTAGCGCAGTCATTCACCCCGCGGCATTATATTTTAAGGTTATGCAATAAAATCAAGCACGACAAAGACCACATTCAAATTTCTTTTAGTTATGGGTGGATGCCGGTTACGCTGGGTTGACAATACGACAGTTTAGGGGACGTATACAATCGGTAATGATCACAGCAGACAGAGGCAGGAATTTTGTAGTAATATTTTAGCCAGTACCACGCTTGTTTGGTTTTTGCGGTGTATCTACATACGGACAATAGGCAAGAAATTCACGTGACGATTTTGCGAAAGGAAGCATATAGTATAGGGTTTAAAATTCAGAGCGATTCCTTTTGAAGGTCTTGAGGGCACAATTTACTTTTGCATATTGGTGAATTTGCTGATTAGCTATCTCCCACAAGCTGGTAGAAGAAAGCGGTAGTGACTATGGGACTTGCCAAATGGTGGAACAGAAAACAATGAAAGAAAGCTGTGGGGATATTGATATACTAATGGTACATTGTACAACAATTGGTGTGTAGAAATATGCTTAGCAAGTGCCCGCTTTATCGTCCATATGTTTGGCCACGTGCTTCTACGTACAGAATCTCTTGGGACAGAATTTAAACATTGCTTGTCTCTACCTTCGAATGCATCACCTCGAAAGTTGATTGCGTATTTAGAAACGCCCGGCAGTCGATAGGGGACCATAAACCCGTTCACTTGTCTAAGATATTTGTATATTTCGCTTGGTGTTTTATGATCCTTGATGATATGAACGTGCCCTATTTAAAAAAAATAGAATTTGAAAGTTAGTGCTCTGTCAATGCGCATCTTTCTTCTCCCGGTCTTCGTAGTGTGTCTTGTTTAAATTGGCTTGCCCGTAGCTTTTTAACCCCTAAACCTTGACTAGACCTGCAGCGGAGCCAGGGACAATGATGGTGCTTGGACGCACCACCAGGGCTGAGGCGCCGATGGTTTTAGTCTCTTCGGGTGAATTTCTAAAATTTTACGTAGAGTATTTATGGGCGCTGGATAGCGCCTAAATGCTTGAGAAGTTGCATGCTCCTCATTAGAACATGGCTTCGCATGGTGTCAACGGTATGCAGCAGCACAGAGCTAACGTGAGCCCAACTGCAAGGGTACATATCTCGAGGGTTCGTAGACAATCCGGCGGAGCAAGGAGAATCCGGTGAAGACGAGTTGTTACCATACCCTTTAGTTCAAAATGATGGCGCCTTTAATTTCGTCTCAGTTGTAATGAATTCCCTCTTGGCAGTGGAAATTGCCGGGAGCAGCCCTAGGGCTCTGTTGTATGACTGACAATTTATTATATCTTGTTTTTGATTTCACTGCTTTGGGCTCAGAATTAGGTGTGCATTATGTAATGTAGCTGATAAGCTCGGATAATTTGAACATTTTGGGGATAATCGGCAACTCGTCTACTGAGATGATGAATATTTATGGGTACTGGGTAGTTCTCGAACAGTTAATATACTTGAACCCATAGATTCTGCCTTGAGGCTCGTTGGCGTGGATGGTTCTGTAGTGTGGTTGGAGCGCCTTCGGAGACACTTCCAGGTGTGGATTCGGTGGAGTTTGAGACCTTCATACGTTTGTAAAGTATTAAAAGTGCGTACTTGTTGATCACAGGCCTAACACCATTACCACCAATGCAGGTGTTTCTTGTGCCGACGGCTTCTAGTAGGACATCGCCTTCTTCGTTCGATCAACGGGACGTGTTTATGGTGAAGTATTCGGCGTAGAGTACAGATTGCATGTTACAGCTTATGTGGCGAAGAATGGGTAGCTGTGGGTTTCCCGGAGAACAGGAGGGAGCTAGACGTAACCTAGTGGAGTGTACCACATGAAAAGGTGGGTAAGGCGACTGAACGGTTGGGCGAGGTCGAACTGTGTCGGAGTACTTGGCAAGTAGTTTTGCACCGCGTAGCGCAAACGTTGACTACGGACCGTAGATTGAAGGCAGTGACGAACAGCCACCTGGGAGACATTTTCCAAGGCCCCCTTAGTGTTGAAGGGGAAGATGGCCCTTCTAGTTTCCCTGCTTAGTGGAGTGAATACATCTTCGATGATTTGTAGTAACACATATTGTGCAGATAGGTGTGCCCGATTTACAAATATAATGTCAAGACCATATTATCTTCTTTGCTAAACAGTGACCTATTGGGCACCGAATGTTCATAGAATTTACCGGTGCACAAGGCCAGAGATATACGTCTAAGGTTTTCATGGTTATTTGAATTTCAGGTTTGATAACTAGCCTAATATCCGCGCACTTTCCCCGGTAACAGAGATAGTTCAAGTATTTTGGGTCTACACACTAACTGTCCTTGCTTGGTGCTGTTGCGACTCACACTCGTGGCTTGATTAGCATATTCTAGTTAATCTATTGGAGGTGAATGTTTGAACGCCGGATATATTCTCCAAACAGTGTGTGTTGTGTGGTACTCTGTACCACGTACGTCCGTTTATATACGTGTACAAAACGGTGCACGGGCCGTATAGTGGTGGAGCTAACATTCGGTTGGGATACGCGGGGCGGCGCAGCTAATATCTGATATCGTTACCAGGAAGATTTGCTTAGTTCATTACCGATGAGGTGTGCGTGACACACCCGAAACTCATCAAAAAATTCTCTTCTGGGCTTTATAATCAAAATAAAACCTCAGCTCTAAACTCATTTTCGTTACCAGAAGGTTATTCCACATCGGTTTGTTATTACCATAACCAATGAATGCTTCTCAAAGTTAGCACCAAAAACTAGCAAATTCAACGAACAAAAGTGCGCCTACATTGTAGCCTGAGGAGTTGAATCGAACGCACGAAAAAGGGTGGAATCAAAATCAGTCTGAGGTCTTGGCATCAATTTTGCAGCTCTCCGAGACAGTCTCCCGACGAGCACTAAATGAGCCGTTGTTAGCATGCCGCATAAATAATCGTTTCTTTGCCACAGCTACTTTGTAAGAAACGTTACGTTAGAACAAACAAAACTAGAACACAAAAACAAAATCGGATGAAAAACAACCAAGCCGAGGTAGTTTATGGCCGTCTCGACCACTGTACAGGTGTGTTATGTATTCCCTGAACATTGTTGCAGTTTTTGTTTGCCTGCAGGGTCTTGTGCTCGCTCGAACACCTGGATGTTGAAAGATTTCTGTTGTCAGGCAATACTCCTGGGTCACGCGCGGCCGGTGGAACGAAATAAGTTCCTTCAGTGTAATGCAAAAAAACACCACTTAATTTGATACTCCCAAAATTGAGTGTAAAGAAAGACCCTCAATATTACTGGTAGATTTTTGCGTGAATATAACCGCGCACAGAAAAGGCGAGGATGAGGACTAACGTTCAATTGACTTAAGGTAAAGGAGGGGGAAAATATGTAACACTAAATTAACAGCCGTCAACTCATGAGAATGACGGGTGAACCGCAATGGCCACTCCGCGCAAGTGAGTCCCTACCAAGAGCATTTGTATTTATAAGGACTCCACTGTTTTTAGGCACACCCATGGATGTTACATCGATACCCAGCAAGTCGCCCATTTGAAATCCACCCCTTTCTCCGCTCCCCCTCGCGCGTTGTTTAACGCGAATAGCGGAACACTGTGGCAGAGTTTTGAAAGTACGGGATGCACCCGCTGTGGTCGCCGTGAAGCTATTAAAATTTATAAGCAGATAAATACCTAAAATATATACGAGTTGACCATGAATGGCACAGTCACAATTCCATTTTAAATATATATATATATATATATATATATATATATATATATATATATATATATATATATATATATATATATATATATATATATATATATATATATATATATATATATATATTTTTTATATATATATATTATAATGGGGTTTATTAGCAAACGGCTAGAGCGTGGTAACGGGGGCTGGTTGTACCAGAGGCCAAGCTAGCTCGGGAGTCCACGCGCAGGTCTCTCAGCAAGATCGTTCTCGATGGGGCTGCTCCGATGACTGAGCCTTGCACATAGACCCAGTTGGGGGATTGACGCCACCTGACAGTCAGCCTCGGTCTCAGTTGAGCACACACCCTTTGGCCACACTGGGCGCCTGCTAACGGCCACTATCTCTGTTACAATTACCCCCCGGGAAAAAAGGAGCCATCCTTGGCGACTCAAGGCGAGGTGAGGACGAGCAGGTCGTAATACGGCTTAAGGCGCTGAATGTGAACAGTCTCGCGGCCACGGCGACGACGATCTGTAGGAAGAGTGACCGGCTCAACGACGTAATTCACGGGTGAAGTTCGCTCGACGACTCGGTAGGGTCCCTCGTATTTAGCTTGTAGTTTGCTCGAAAGGCCGGGGGTATTGGACGGTGTCCAACGCCAAACTAGTGAACAAGCAGCGTATGTAGGAGCGCCGCTGAAGCGTCGTTGGCGAGCCTTCTGGCGACCTTGGTCTGCAGTTGTGAATGATCTCGCCAGTTGGCGGCACTCTTTCTGCTTGCTTGGCGATTTCCCGAGACGGGTGCAGACTCGGGACGCATCCGGGTGGTATGGAAGGATAGTGTCCAATGTACATGATGGCTCACGTCCGTATAATAAAAGAACGGCGAGAAGCCCGTAGTTGTCTGCGTCGCCGTATTGTAGGCGTAAGTGACGAAAGGCAGAACTAAATCCCAGTTGGAATGGTCGGGAGAAACGTACATCGAAATCATGTCGCCTAATGTACGGTTGAAGCGCTCAGTCAGTACGTTAGTTTGCGGGTGATAGGAGGGAGCTCTTTCTATGAACGACTCGGCATTCGGTCAGCAGGGCCTCCACAACGTCTGACAAGAAGACGCGTCCCCTGTCACTCAACAATTCTCTCGGCGCTCCATGGCGAAGTATAAAACGTTGAAGGAGGAACGATGCAACGTCGCTGGCGGTAACAGCGTGTAGTGCGGCTCTTTCGCAATACCTCGTGAGGTGGTCAATCGCGACGATAATTCATCGGTTGCCTGCAGTCGTGGTGCGGAGAGGACCATATATGTCAATGCCGACACGGTCGAAAGGGCGAGGCGGACATGGTAGCGGCTGCAGCGGGCCGGTTTGGTGTTGAGGGGGACACTTGCGACGCTGGCAATCTGTACACGAGCGAACGTACTTGGTTACAAACGTGTACATTCCACGCCAGTAATAGCGCAAACGCAAGCGCTGGTACGTTTTGAGCACCCCAGCGTGCGCGCACGTTGCGTCAGCGGTGGTAGTGGGAGCAGAAATCAGAGCGCAGATGGCCAGGGACGACGAGTAACCACTTCCGGCCCTCAGATGAATAGTTCCGGCGGTAAAGAAAGGTCGTTCCGAAGGGCACAGTGCGAAGCCTGGCGGCGCAGCGACCGAGAGGCGGCAACTGTTGACGGGACTGGACAAATATTGACGGACAGAGGCGATCCACGGATCTTTACGCTGTTTCCGCAGCCATGTCAACGGAGTCTAGAGACGCCACGGTACCATCTTGCATAGATGAACTGGTGATCGTCCGACCCCACGGGTGATCTGGGACAGGGCATCAGCATCCGTGTATCTGCGTCCGGACCGGTATACGACGCGAATGTCGTGCTCCTGCAGGCGAAGAGCCCAACGACCGAGTCTGCCAGAAGGGTCTTTGAGGTGAAGACAGCCAGCAGAGGGCGTGGTGGTCCGTAACGACGTTGAATGGACGACCGTAGAGGTAAGGGTGAAACTTGTTGATTGCCCAAACGATCGCCAACATTCTTCTCTGTTACGGAATAATTCCGTTCTGCCTTCGTCAGAGTGCGGCTGGCGTATGCGACGACGTAATTCATGGAAGCCAGCTTTTCCGCTGGGCGAGCACGGCGCCAAGACCGACACCACTCGCGTCAGTGTGCACTTCAGTAGGTGCAAGCGGGTCAAAATGGCGCAGTATTGGGGGCGTCGTAAGCAGGCGCCGCATGGTCACAAATGAGTTGTCACAAGCAGGCGACCACTGGAGACGTTCGTTGTGTCCGCTGAGGAGCTGCGTTAAAGGGGCGATGATTGGTTGCAAAGTTTCGGATGACTCGGCGAAAATAGGAGCATAAGCCGATAAAGCTTCGGAGGTCTTTCAGAGTGGCTGGTTTGGGAAACTCTGCCACGGCACGAAGCTTGCCAGGATCTGGAAGGATGCCCTCTTTGGACACAACATGGCCCAAAATTGTTAGCTTTCGAGCAGCAAAGCGGCACTTCTTCAGATTCAGTTGCAAGCCGGCTGACGTGAGGCAGGTCAACACTTGCTTAAGGCGCTCAAGGTGCGTGTCAAAATCCGATGTCAAACACAACAATGTCATCCAAATAACAAAGACAGGTTTTCCACTTAAGGCCCCGTAAAACGTTGTCCATCATTCGTTCGAAAGTGGCTGGCGCATTACAAAGCCCGAACGGCATCACGTTAAATTCGTAAAGACCGTCAGGTGTAACGAACGCTGTTTTGGAGCGGTCGGCATCAGCCATGGGCACTTGCCAGTAACCCGACCGCAGGTCCAAGGAGGAGAAAAACTCGGCACCCTGGAGGCAGTCAAGAGCGTCGTCGATACGGGGCAGCGGATAAACGTCCTTGCGCGTAATCTTATTGAGGCGGCGATAATCCACGCAGAACCGGATCGACCCGTCCTTTTTTGTGACCAGAACAACAGGAGAGGCCCACGGGCTGGTAGAGGGTCGGATGACATTACGGGTAAGCATATCGGACACTTGCTCGTCGATCACGCGGCGCTCCGTAGGTGACACGCGATATGGTCTCTGCCGCAGTGGGGCGTGGGAGCCGGTGTCTATTTCATGTGAAACTGCCGACGTGCGTCCCAGGGTGGTTTGTACGCAATCAAAGGAGTCGCGAAAACACTGAAGGAGGGCGATGAGCTTGTCGCGTTGTTCAAGGCTAAGGCCCTTGTCGACGGACTGCAGGAACGCATCCGAGCTTGACGCACCCACAGGACTAAGTGTGCCAACAGTGAGCAGCGATGGTTCGTCGGGCACAGCGTTCACGTGAGAAGGGTCAACGGCTTCCACACACCCTATACATTCCCCATGGAACAAGGTAGTCGGGCAAGAAGATGGGTTACAGATGACGATTAAGCTGCAACCGGACTGGACGTCGATGACAGCAGATGGTAAAGGCAGACATTTGCGCGAGAGGAAGGACCTGGACGGCGTGAAAACCACAGTCGTGTCGTCCACATTGCACAAAACGGGCACTATGAGGGAAGATCTCGGGGGAATGTCCGTATCTTCGGAAACAGTTAACTTGGTCGACAGCTCGTTCGACGGCGGCTCGTAGAACGGTAGAAGTTCAACTTGCAAACGGGCGCAATCGATTATGGCATGATGTCGGGATAGGAAGTCCCAGCCGAGGATTATGTCGTGGGAACATGATGGGAGAACAATGAATTCGATGACGTAGGTGACGTCTTGGATGAGAACCCGAGCGGTACACATGGCCAACGGTTTAATCTCTTGCGCGCTCGCAGTCCGAAGGGTAAGGTCAGAGAGAGGCGTCGTAACTTTACGTAATGAGCGGCGTAGACGTTCATTCAACACAGACACAGCGGCACCAGTGTCAATAAGCGCGAGGGCGGCGACACCTTCAACAGTCACGTCTATAACATTGGCGGGTGAGAGAGGAGGGCTTCGGAATTTCGACGGGGCTGCAGTTCTTGCCTCGGGAACTGCAGCCGTTAGTTTCCCTCAGCGGTCGGATTCTGGCGGGGACGCATGTAAGACAGCGAACGGCGACGCGGGGAAAAGGAGCGACGGCTGGAAAAGGGCGGACGGTCGGCAGAGGACGAATTCGGTGCCTGACCCAAGTCTCCATGGGTGTAGTACGGTTGCGGTCCATAAGGAGGCACTCGATGGACGTCGCTAGCAGGCGGTGGCCGCCGACGGCACAACCGAGCGACGTGTCCGGGCATGCAGCACGCGTAACAGATAGGGCGGTTGTCATATGTGCGCCAGGGGTTCAGCGGTTCAGGTGGTAGCCGAGGATAAGGCGTCGCGCGCGGGTCTCTCACATACTGGTACGCTTGGAAAGCACCGGGCTGCAGTTGCCGGACTACTGGGCGTAACTGAAGGGGAGCGCTCCAGGAATGGCGGGGGGCACCGCCATCGTCACTGGTGGTGCGATGGGCGCTGCCACTGGTTGTTCGAGGGGCACTGTCACTTGCGGTTCGAACGGGGGCGCCACGGGTGGCGCGACGGTCGCTACCACGGGGGCCGGCACAAGTGTAGGTTGGCGAACTGGAGGAAGCGCCTCGGCGACTTGCTCCCGGATTACGCGGCGTACAGTCGAAGGCAGTGAAGGCGAAGGCAGACGCTCATGAACACTGGGAAGCAGAGCCAGCTGTCGAGCAATTTCTGCGCGCACGAACTCCTCGATGTGCGGCAGAAGAGAAGAAAGGTCATGCGGCATCGTGAGAGAGGAAAGGCATCCCCGTGAGCACTCTTCATGGGGCGATGTGCGCTGGCGAGTAACGACACGCTGCTTGCGCAGTTCATCGTAGCTCAGGCACCATGTAGTGATTTCGTCCACAGTCTGTGGGTTCTTGTTTAGCAGCATCTGAAAGGCGAACTCTTCTATCCCTTTGAGAACGTGTCTGAACTTCTCGCTCTCCGGCATCGCAGGGTCAACTCGCTTGCAAAGGTCTACAATGTCCTCGATGTAACTCGTGTAACTTTCATTGTCCTGTTGGGCTCGGACGCGCAGACGTTGTTCGGCGTTTAGCTTGCGTAGAGCGGGGCGACCAAACGCTGCCAGGAACCTCGTCTTAAAGGCCGACCAAGTCTGCATCTTCGGTTCATTGTTATGAAACCATGATTCAGCTAATTTGTCGAGGGAGAAAGGGACGTTGTTGAGTTTGGCAACGTCATCCCAGCGATTGTGGGTGCTCACCCTTTCGAATGTTGAGAGCCAATCTTCCGCATCGATGTCGTCACTGCCGGTGAAACTGGGGGGGTCGCGTTGACGCAGTGACCCGGAGCAGATGACGGGCGCAGGCTGCGGCGAGGTCATGTCGTGCTCGATTCCTCGGGAGACGGGAGGGAGCACTCGCTTGCTTCGTAGTTCCATGCCGGGGACCGTGCAAAAACTACGACCTCCACAAGCTGTCGCACCAGTATCTCCATTTTTTTTCTTCGGGGCAAGGCTTTTACCGTCGCGGAGAATCCGTGGGTAGCAACCAGTGCGAGTTTGATGATGTCGACGCACAGCCGGAAAGTTTTGACGTCGATAGCTGCGGTGAGGACGAGATGGGATGAGTATATACAGTGAAGTCCTGGCCGCCGCATATGGTGGTGATGGTCGTGATAAGCACCGGCTCCGGAACAGCTGTAACCTCCGCCGACACCACGAGGCAGCATCCAAAGCCCTCGGAGAAGCGCCAGAGATCTGGGCGGGGGAACGTCGTCGGCTCTACATCTGGTCGTGGCTGGTCAGTTCGTCTGGTCTCGGCGGGGCATGGGCAGGGGACACGGGGCTGGGGAATGGTCGCGTCCATGGCTCACCGGGGCTGGGGCAGGCCGACGCTTTCCAAGAGCCAGGGTGAGGTCGCTTCATGAGTCGAGGCGAGGTGAAGCTCGGGGCCGGGATGGGACTGTACCCCGCACCTCCACCAAAATATAATGGGGTTTATTAGCAAACGGCTAGAGCGTGGTAACGGGGGCTGGTTGTACCAGAGGCCAAGCTAGCTCGGGGGTCCACGCGCAGGTCTCTCAGCAAGATCGTTCTCGATGGGGCTGCTCCGATGACTGAGCCTTGCACATAGACCCAGTTGGGGGATTGACGCCACCTGACAGTCAGCCTCGGTCTCAGTTGAGCACACACCCCTTTGGCCACACTGGGGCGCCTGCTAACGGCCACTATCTCTGTTACAATATATATATATATATATATATATATATATATATATATATATATATATATATATATATTATATATATATATATATATATATATATATATATATATATATATATTGTCACGTCGACAAAAAAGAATAGGCCGAATCAAACTGATTTATTTGGGGCGCACTTGGGCCCGCAGACAAGAGAACAAAAAAGAAGTGACCTTGTCGCTGCTCAGCGCCTCACACCACCCGCGCGCCCAGCGTCTTCGTCAACCTCCGTCCTGCACGTGGCGCTTCACTCCACTTGGTGATCATGCGAGGGGTGGCCGGGTGTATAAGTTATGGTTCGCGCGTCGCGGCAACAGCGGCGTGCGCCTGTGGGGCGTGCTTAGCTCTGAGGCATTTGGTGAGCATGCGGCATTATTCCCCTCTTAAGGAAAGCATCGACCCGATGCTCAACTAATAGGCAAGTAATAAATTGAAAATGAAGAAGGGGGAAAAATGTACCGACAGTTACTTGAGGTCGATAGGTGGTTATGACGCGGCACAAACCACAGTTTAAGGCGCACACGATGCTAGTTGCCACTACTGTGTAGATTGCAAGGTACGATACACCACACGAACACGCACACAAGCACATCACACCGCGGTTGTTACGTTGTTACCGGCGAAAGTACGGCTTTAGGCGGACTACGTGCACTGTTTCGGTACGCGGTTGACGGCGTTGTCTCACTGTTTCATCCGGGATAACTTCGTAGGGGACATCGCAGAGGCGTTTCACTATCTTGTGAGGTCCGAAGTACCTGTGCAATAGCTTTTCTGGCAATCCCGGCCGGCGTGTCGGTGTCCACACCCACACTGTGTCGCCTGGGCAGTAGTACACTTCTCTATGGCGAATATTGTAGCGCGCGGCATCCGATAGCTGTTGTCGTTGGATGTGAAGCCGGGCGAGTTGGCGGGATTCTTCGGCGCGCTCGGCGAACTGCTCCGCGTCTGGCGTTGCCAGGTGCTCTTCTTCGAAAGGTAGCATTGCGTCAAGCATAGTCTGCACTTCCCGTCCATACACCAAACGAAATGGCGTGAAGCGTGTGGTTTCCTGCGTCGCCGTGTTACAGGCCAACGTCACGTACGGCAGTATTTCGTCCCACATTTTTTGATGTGCATCTACGTACATCGATAACATGTCGGCCAATGTTTTGTTGAGTCTTTTCGTCAAGCCGTTGGTTTGCGGATGGTAGGCTGTTGTTTTCCTGTGCGTAGTACGGCTGCGTTCTAGCGTTTCTTCCATCAGATGGGCAGTGAATGGCGTTCCCCTATCTGTAACGATGCGCGACGGAGCTCCGTGTCGTAAGACGATGTTTTTGATGAAGAATTTTGCCACTTCAGCTGCTGTTCCTCGCGATAGAGGTTTTGTCTCGGCGTAGCGAGTCAAGTAGTCCGTTGCGACTACGATCCATTTGTTTCCAGAAGCCGATAATGGGAAGGGTCCTAGCAGATCCATGCCTATCTGCTCGAAAGGCTTGGCGGGTGGTTCTATATGCTGAAGTAAGCCCGCTGGCCTTAATGGCGGCGTTTTCCGGCGCTGATATTGACGACACGTTTGGACGTAGCGTTTGACGCTTGCGGTGAGCCTTGGCCAGTAGTATTTCTGACGCACTCTGGCCAAAGTCCGCGTAAAACCCAGGTGTCCCGCTGTCGGCTCGTCGTGACACGCAAAGAGGATGTCGTCGCGGAGGTCTTGTGGTATGACAAGGAGATATGCCCTGTCGCTGGACTCGCCTATTTTCTTGTATAGGACGCCGTTTTGTAAGACGAAAGAAGACAGTGCTCTAGAAAGGTACCGTGGTATGGTAGCGCTTCTACCCTCAAGGTGGTCGATGAGCGGTAGGAGATCCGAGTCAGCACGTTGTTTGGCCGAGAGTTCGGACGTGGTTATTGCACACAGAGACGTTGCTTCATCCTCGGCGTTTTCGCATGGCGATTCGACCGGCGCACAAGATAGACTGTCGGCGTCATTGTGCTTGCGACCTGATTTATAAGCCATGGTAACGTTGAACTCTTGCAGTCGCAAGCTCCAACGTGCGAGGCTCCCGGAAGGGTCTTTCAGGTTGGCTAACCAACACAGGGAATGGTGGTGGGTTATTACTTTAAAAGGGCGGCCGTAAAGGTACGGGCGGAATTTCGTTATTGCCCAGATCACAGCAAGGCATTCCCTTTCAGTGGTACGGTAATTCGATTCCGCTCGCGAAAGCGCACGACTTTCGTATGCAATGACCTTCTCGGCTCCTTCTTGCCACTGAACTAGCACCGCGCCCAGTTCCATGCTGCTGGCGTCCATGTGGAGCTCGGTTTCAGCCTCCTTGTTGAAATGAGCGAGCACGGGAGGTGACTGTAGGCGATGACGCAGTTCTCTGAAGGCTTCCTGTTGTTCCTCGGTCCCCGAAAATGGGACGTCCTCCCTGGTTAGGCGCGTGAGGGGTTCAGCGATCCTTGAAAAGTTGCTGATGAAGCGGCGGTAATAGGCGCAAAGCCCCAGAAAGCGTCGCACGCCTTTCTTATCTCGTGGGGCAGGATAGGAAGCCACGGCAGCTGTTTTTTCTGGGTCCGGTCGCACCCCATCTGCGCTCACCACATGCCCTAGCAACTTCAATTCGGGGAACCCGAAGTGGCATTTTTCAGGCTTCAATAAGAGGCTAGCCGACTGAACCGCTTCCAATACCTTTTTCAGTCGCTGTAGGTGTTGTTCAAAAGTTTCCGAAAAAACGACGACGTCGTCTAAGTAGACAAGACACGTCTGCCATTTCAGACCGGTGAGGACGGTATCCATCATCCTCTGGAAAGTGGCTGGAGCCGAGCATAGACCGAAAGGGAGTACTTTAAATTCATACAGTCCATCGGGGGTGAAAAAGGCTGTCTTCTCCCGATCCCTTTCGTCTACTTCGATCTGCCAGTAGCCACTCCTGAGGTCTGTGGAAGAAAAATACTTGGCTCGCCGAAGTCTGTCCAACGAGTCGTCTATGCGCGGCAGTGGATACGTCTCCTTTTTCGTCACGCTGTTCAATTTTCTGTAATCGACGCACAAGCGTAACGTTCCGTCCTTCTTTCTAACGAGAACCACTGGGGACAACCATGGGCTGCTTGACGGCTGGATGATGTCATCTTCAAGCATTTCCTTTACCTGTGTTTCGATTGCCTCCCGCTCCTTTAAGGAGACGCGGTAAGGCTGTTGTCGTATAGGACTTGCATCTTCTGTTATGATGCGATGTTTCGTAATAGGTGTTCGACGTAGTTTGGTCGATGAGGCGAAGCAATCTTGAAACTTGGACAACAGTTCCCCTAGTCTTGTCTTGAGAAAGCTCCGGATCGATGTCGACGTTTTCGAGCGTGGGCTTCCTGTCGCAATCACCGCGATCTTCTTCGAATACGAAGCATTCCACCACCTCAGTAATTTCGTCGACGTAAGCAACATTGCTTCCGCAAAAGAGGCGTCTGTTTTCGTAGCCGAAATTGGTGACGAGTAATTCTGCCCGAACATCACGAAGCTGCACAATGCCCCTCGCGACACAGATGTGTGCTGTGAAAGCGAATGGTTGCCTTCCGCAATGACTTCACAATTTTTCATTTCACCGCACTCAACCTGAACGAGCACGCTCGTTCTTGGTGGCACGTTTACCCTTTCTTCGATGACGCGCAGTTTCCGTCTGCAACCATTGTCGTCACTTTTCTCAGCTGCCTGCTTAGTAGCAAACGCGATTCGGCGTTCCCGAAGGTTTATCACCGCAGCATGTACGCCGAGAACGTACATGCCGAGTATCAGGTCCCGAGAGCATTCGGGCATTATGAGGAAGTTGGCGACGAACGTCGATTCACGAATACTCACGCGAGCGGTGCACACGCCGAGTGGGGTGACTATGTGCCCTCCAGCGGTTCGAATTTTCGGTCCCCACCATGGCGTCGTAAATTATTTCAGTCCTCTAGTAAGCCTACCACTCATGATGGAATAGTCCGCTCCGGTATCCACCAACGCCTTAACTGTATGACCGTCAATTAACACTGGTATATCTAAAGACAACCGACCATTATCATCAGGTTTCGCTGTCGCCGTTACTGCGTGCTGCGCTGGAGCCATCGGTGGAAGCTGTTCAGCAACTCTTCCTTCAGCGACCTCGCCTCCAAAGGCCGCTGGCCTTAGTTTTCCTGGACAAGGCTTGGGGACCGGCCCCGGGGGGCACTTGTATAACTCGAACGCCTTGGAGAGACCCGGCGTGGAGACGGCGACCTTGATTGATGGCGCTGCGGTGAGAGTAGGGGGCGCTGTTGTGCAATGTACTCTGTAATGGCCTGGGGTCTTTAGCCGGGACGCGGAGGAGGAGAGTCGATGGCAAAGCCCCGCAGTCCGAGTCGTCGGTAACGACACTCCCTGTACAAGTGTCCGGCTTCGCCACAGTGGTAGCAGAGAGGCTGCAAATCCAGAGTGCCCCACACATCCGTCTTCCTTCGTCGGTCCCCAACGTACGCAGCCGACTGCGCCGACAGCAAAGGCATGCGGGGTCCGGGTCCAGAGTACACAGAAGGAGCTGCTGCGGAGTGCGCCGACTGCACGGGGATGATGGGTGCGGGGTACACAAGAGGAGCGGCTGCGGTAGCAGGACGCCGCAGAGCGTCTGCATAGCTCATGTTCAGAGGGTCGGGAACCATCACTGGCGGATCAGCATGAACAGGAGGAGCTCGCAGGGCGTGTTGCACCTCGTCATGAACGACGCTAGCAATAGAACCTATCTAGGGTTGGCGGATGTCACGGAGTTTTTGTAATTCCTCGCTGAGTATTGAGCGAATCAGCTCTCGAAGTGCATCAGGGTTCTCGAGCGCGTTGCCAAAGCCACCGGAGTGCGACACGAAATTGGACGAAGTTAGCTTGGTGCTTATACAGGCTTGCACGCTGCCGTAGCGTTCTTTCTATCATTTTAGCTTTGGTAATAAATTCACGCACAGTCTTGGGCGGGCTTCGAACAAGGCCTCCGAACAGCTGTTCCTTTACCCCGCGCATGAGGTGTCGTACCTTTTTTCTTCGGCCATGGCGCGATCAGCTCTTCTGAAGAGGCGTTCAATGTCTTCCGCGTACATAGTCACGCTTTCGTTCGGGAGCTGAACCCGGGATCGCAGCTCGCGCTCGGCGTTCTCTCGGCGGTCGCTATTTCCATGTGCTTGCAGAAACTCGCTTCGAAATTCCGTCCACGTCTTTAACCTCCGTACATTGTTCTCAAATCACGTGCGGGCACCATTTTCTAGGCTGAAGTACACGTGTCTTAACTTCGCTGCGTCGTCCCACTGATTAAAGGCAGCTACTCGTTGGAACTGGTCTAGCCAATCTTCCGCGTCTTCGAATAGTTCGCCATGGAACGACTTCGGGTTCCGAGTGTTCTGGAAACTGATCACGAGGGTGGCCATACCTTGCTGCTGGGTTTGTGGTGCACCGGTCCTGGCTCTGGTTTCTTGGAGAAGTCCAAACTCTGGCGACGCTCCTTGAAGCCGCCGGCTAGCCCGGTGAACCGGAGTTTTCACAAGAGGAGGCTTCGGAGGGCTCGCGTTGCGGCTCTTCGATGGCGTTCGAAGCATGGGATAGGAGTACCCCGCACCCTCACCAGTTTTTCACGTAGACAAAAACGAATAGGCCTAATCAAACTGATTTATTTGGGGCGCACTTGGGCCCGCAGACAAGAGAACAAAAAATTCCCTCGCACTTCCCCGAGGGAGAGAGTGTGTAAGTGCAAATGCACGGTTGTTGATTGCGCGATTACGGTGGATATCGTGATCTTAATGAGTAGTCGAGAGATTACACACACGCACACAACTACAAAGAAAGATATTTCACTCGTTATTGCTGGTACCGTTGCCCGGTCCGCCATCATCGTTATCGAGATGCAGGACCAGCGACCGCTCTCGACGACGGCGCGCGCTCGACTAATACCCTCCCGCGCCACGCGGCCGCTACACGAGCGCCCTCACGCGTCGGAATGCGGAGCGCCCGCTACGCGAGCGAGAGCTCTCCCGCCCGAAGTGAAGAGGAGGCGCCCAACACCCGCAGTCACTGAGCGGAGAGAGGAGGAGGAGAGTAGCGCCCGCCGTTACGGCGAGGGCTACACGAGCGCCCTCACGCGTCGGAGTGCGGAGCGCCCGCTACGCGAGCGAGAGCTCTCCCGCCCGAAGTGGAGAGGAGGCGCCCAACACCCGCAGTCACTGAGCGGAGAGAGGAGGAGGAGAGTAGCGCGCGCCCATCTCCCCCCGTTGCTAGGGAAGACGAGGAGCGCGCGCACCCGCAGCTGTTGCTATGCGGACGACGGCGGCGGACGATTCAGGCTCGCTTAAGAAGTGCATTCGCACTTAAAAAGAAGTGACCTTGCTCGCTGCTCAGCGTCTCACACCACCCGCGCGCCCAGCGTCTTCGTCAACCTCCGTCCCCCGCACGTGGCGGTCCAGTCCACTTGGTGATCATGCGAGGGGTGGCCGGGTGTATAAGTGATGGTTCGCGCGTCGGTCGAGGCAACAGCGGCGTGCGCCTGTTGGACGCGCTTAGCTCTGAGGCGTTTGGCGAGCATGCGGCAATAAATATATATATATATATATATATTATATATATATATATATATATATATATATATATATATCACAGCCATAAATCAGTGAGTGCAAGATTGATGAATCAATTTTTCCTTTGTGACCATTTAGTATACCTCAGAATACCAAAGTAATATCAAACATGGTGCACTTTTAACTCAGTAGCAAAAAAACATGGCGGGTAGTTCCTGTTTAAGGTGGTTCTGTGGCACTGAGCAGCGGCTTCGCGTTATTTTTGGGAGAGATAAAACTTATGGGTAACCATTAGAGTAATGGGACAGCATCCTAAACTGGAGTTGTGTCTATACTATGGTCCCTAGAATATTTCTAGGGACCATATCTATACTTCCTGACATATAAAGTTGCCAACAAATTTTGCGGACCCTTAAAGGATCCAGATGGCATTAGAAAAATAAGGCAATCCGAAAAAACAAATTAAAAAAGTGAGAGTCCTCATATTTACCGACCGCAACTGTTTCTGCTCGTCGTTACGCTGTCGTACCGTTGTGTGAGCTTGCACGTCCTCGAGGGTGACAATATGCAATCATAGGTAGTCGGGAGACCCTGTATACTGGACTCTTTTCTCCACGCGTTTCGCAGAACGGTGAAAAAAAATTGTTTGGTTGGAGCGGTTTGTATCAGGATACTCCCCATAGACATATTAAAGTGGATGTATGGCGTTATGCTTCCCTTACACCATGCCAAATATCGCATTCCAGCGGTAATTTTGAAAAGGTACGATTTCAGAGTTAACGAAGTTATTGTTACAAAATTATAACATTTGATGTTATCATAGCGCCCTAAAAGCAGTAAAATTCTCAGACATCTTCGCTTCTTACCACGGTGTTCACTTCTGCTTCGAGCAATCGGGGCTGTCAGGATCGGGTTGGTGAACCGGCACACCTAAGCTGACACGTGACTTCGACGTTAATTACCGTGTTTTCCGAGACAGCGCCCAAATCGGCCGTGCCGCGTGCCAGCCCTGATTCAATAAAGAATACGCGTTATATAAGGCAGTTCGTCAACCTTTAGCAGTCCCGCACATGTAAGTCTTTGAATTAAAAATTACGGCAGGATGACAAAGGAGGCGACTCCCCAAGCGCGCATATTGTAATCTGAAATTCTTGAGAAAAAGACTCAGGCACTCAATTTTGCGCCGCGCTCGGAAAAAAAGGCGTTAACGTTAACGCGGCTCCTACGCCTCCTCGGCCTCGTGGTCACGCGGCCAAGCGTGAGGGAACACTTCGAGCACGGTCGGGGTGTATGATTTAATTGAGCTTCCCGCTCGTAACTGGTTTACACTTCTGCAATTGAACTCCCAAGGGGAGCTCTAAGGTCATATGCGGCGAACAACTTGCTATTTTTGATATTTTTAATGATATAAGCCAGGGCATAAAGTAAAATTCAGGCTTCGTGCAGATATCTGTGTTACATGCACAGAGTTAAAGACGATTCAGATAAAATAGCGCTGCAAGTAGACCTACACAGAATTCATTCTGGGTGCCGCACGTGGTGTACGCCGTGGAACATCAGCAAATGCGAACACATCCGGTCTTCTAGGAAACCTGTGCCTCTCACAGGCGTATACACTTTGAATAATGTGCTCATTGCACAAAAAAAAACAAGTTAAATATTTAAGTGTTAGCTTTTCAGCTGACCTATCTTGGAATAGTCCCGCTGAAGCGGTGTTTTTAAAGTGCTTCCAGCCTTCACTTTAATCGTAGAAATTTTGGACACGTACATTGCGAAGTAAGAAACGTCTGTACTTGTCAAGATTTCTGCCCATCATCGAATACGCATGCCTTGTGTGAGATCCGCACACTCAAACGCTTATCGACCCCTAGATCCGTTCAGAATTGTGCTGCTCGATTTGTGACCCCAACTACCCAGTTTCCTACTATCATTACGCAAATAATGAACGCGCTTAGCTGGACAAACCTTTGCTTGAGATGGACAGGTTTTCGCATTTCTTTACTTCGCTACGTATGTGTTAAACAAAATGCCCTTATGTCACTAGTCCAGGGTATTTAATGCCCGCGATGGTGTCCAAGCGATGATGGAACGGGGAGGCAGGGAGATCGAGGCAGGGGCGCCGCGAAGACACCAGGTTTTGGAATAGCCAAGCGAAGGGTGACGCGACCCAAGGATCCGACGTCGCTACTCCAGCCTGGGTGGGAGTGGGCCGACTACGCCTCGCCACTAGTCTCCTGACGCTCCGCCAACCCCATGCCTTGTAGGCTCCAGTGGCGATGTGCGTGTGTACTCGGGAAGCGGCATTCGAATCGTCTTCTTAAGTTGCGATGGCCCCCACCACGGCAACATTACAGAACGGCAACAGTACATTCTGGTCAGCCAATGTTCCCGAATTACACAATCAGCCTATCGCGTCTATGCCCCACGTTACTCATATTCTCCTCTCACAACAGTCTACCCAAATAGAGCACCTCTAGTTATAGCACAACTGACAACTACACTTCTCTAAGTACCCCAAAAGTGCGTGGCTTTTACTGCCCGTAACCGCATTGCAACTTTGTCTTTATGAACAGGTAAATTGTCCTGTTTATTTATGAGTCCTAGTTATGGCCAAATATTTTTCGTGCTTGCCGTGGGCTCTTTAAACTGATTACTTCGTTTCACCTTTTCCCATCGAGTCCATTGTAAAATTTCTCTGATCAGCCGCTTCGGTTTGTCTAGATACCTCTCCGTCTACCTTTCCTACAGCTAACCCCCGAGCCCTCTCTTAACGGTACCTCATGGTACCGAAACACTCCTATCATCCATTCTTTTATTCGCACAAAATTGTCGGGTCAGTTCTTATCGCTTGTGGCGCAGCCCCTTTTCCTTGAAATGGCTAACTGTACTTGAGGTGCTCACTTTTGAGAATGCTTTCTCTCCTTCGCCTTGGGCGCGATTGTCTAGATGTCAGCCTGCGTACGCAATCGCGCAGGCATGCACGCTATCAAGATTAGTATTTCTGTCAGCTTGTCTTTCTCTAGACGTCTATCCTGACACTGCATTATTGTGGAAATGCCAGCGTCACACGTTTCACCATTTCCGTAATTTCTTTGTGGTCGCTTCCTAAGCTGCCTGTTCCGTTTTAGCTATGTACATTTCCCGCAACATTTCATGTACTGTCTCAGTGACTACAATATTGTCTATGCTAGACTGTCTGTTACCATTTTTCCGCGTTTTTAGTTCGTTATACCTGTTTCCATTGTTTACTATAATAGCTGGATTTCCTAACATAGATCTATCGCTTGAGAACAGAGATGACAAAATTACTTCTAAAAAGGAATTAAATTACATTACTCATTACTTTCCTAGAATTTTCTAAACTGTAATTAAATTACATTACATATTGCAGGTGGCCGAAAGTAATGACATTACTTTACTATTACTTTTTAAAAGTAATGAAATTACTGTGAAATTACTTTAACAAAAATTGGTTACTCACACTACCAACTCATATATACTTTATTTACACTCATATACATATACACGGCAATCCCAAAAATATTTGTTTTTACGCCAATTTATGCGCAGTTTACTTACAGCGCTATACATTGGTATGTTAGATATCTTTATTACACCTCAGCCGGAGCTGCGATTCAAATTGGGCATCAGGTGTCCCCGTTTGTGCAGCAAAAACCAGTTTGTTGTAGAAACGGGGACACCATTCCGATGTCTAATTTGAATCGCAGCTCCAACGAAGATGTAATAAATATAGCTAACATACCAATATATAGCTCTGTAAGTAAATTGCGTATTAGTACATTCCGCTGGCACCCAGAGTCTCTCTGGGCATTGGAGCTCTACTTGGTCAACTTTTCTTTTTCAACTTTGATGTCGTAGGACATGTGGACAGGCTATATCGTAGTCAAACGTAATTGGGAAAGTAATGAATAATTTCCACGAAATTACTGGCCTGACGTATTTTATTATATTACTAAATTACGAATACTCAAAAATAATTCATTACATTACTCATTGCAGGATAAAGGAATTTAGTTCATCTAATTTAACGATTGTAATCTCATTACTGGCAGGTGTGCTAGAGGACCATTATGAAGGAGTATCCATCCAAATTTGATATTTGGGCATTTATATCTTCGACTAAGTTTATTTCACCCCAATATTTAAACTCGTTTACATCTGTTCTAAAACAGTTTACCATTTCCTCATTTTCCTTTCTGACTCCGCTGCGTTCCACAAATACACAACTCCTAACCATGTATTTTGGCCCGATATGGTGCCTTTAACCTACACATACTCATCACAACTTTCATTCACTCTTTTCCAGTCGGCCCTTTGTTGGTTAGGCATGCCACGGCCTCACCCTCTCTCTATTCCAGCGGTCCTGTTGCATCCTTCCCAGACCTAATTACCTACGACAGGTGGGGCTTCTAGGTGTCGGAGGTGAGTAAGGGCTGACACGTACACGCCCATTTCTTGCCGTTCAAGAGGTTTTAGATTTCACCAATATAAGTTTTTTTTCCGCCATGCGTATTTTTGTAGCTGAGAAAATATTTATTGCGTTTCTTTCTCCTTGCGCTTTACGCTTACGGGGTTCATTCCTGTCTTTTATAAATTTTCCCTCTATTGTTTCTACTTAAATCACCTTTGTTTGCGTTCACAGGTATGTCTATAAGTTCTCAGGTAACTCTAGAACTGTCTGCCTGGCAGCGTTGAGTGTGCCCACGTCCCTTGCTTCCCATTTGTCGCCTAGTGTGCCTCCCTTAGCTATGCGGGGCCCCATAAAAAGCTACCACCCTCCCACCTAAGCGTAACTCTACCTTGCTTTCTAGCCTGAGACTGAAGCGAATCCCGCCCCACTAAAACGCTTGCCTACGTCAAATGCTGCCCACTACCTTGTTTACGTCTATAACTTCAAATGCAAGTTCTCTGCCGTACCTGTCGATCTTGTTTGCAGCTGGTACTACCCGTTTAGTGTGCACGCCCTGCTTCCTCACTTCCGGCCTTGTGCAGACTTTAATCAGCACATTTAAGGCCGTTTTCCGCTGGCCGTTTACCTGTTTCACCACCTCCTGGCCAAGTTTTGCCTCATTATCTTTGAGTACATCTTTAAGCCCCGCGGAATAACCACAACACTTCTAGTTTATTCTACAAGGTCAGCTGCTGCCCCTTCGCTTTCGTCACCACCATCTGCATCATTTGACCAGGGAAACAGCCGACCTTCCGACGCGTACCCCCTCTACCCTTTCCATTACCGCAGCACTGCTCCTCTTCATGTTTGAATCTCCCGCTGTGATTACAAAGCTATCTTCTGCGACGTTCTGCTGCTTGATGGCACCGTGCTTTCCGACTGGATTGGGTGGTCTATTTTTAGCACTTGGGAGTAGCTGGCGCCTGCATTATCTCCCGTATCATTTCTCACCTCGGTGCATGCATCTGCTCAGCTACGTGCGCCGAAGTGTTTCACATTTGTCGGTGAAATGAAGCTGCTTTCTAGCTTCCCCTCAGCTGCTTCGTTCTTTGCCTGAACATCTCTGCGTTCGTATTGTTGGTTAAGTAGCGCTGCCTCTAGTCATCAAACCCGCTAAACTAGCGCCGGGCTATCCGCTCTACGCGTTCTAACCGCGACACTAATAAGCATACACGACCCTTATCTGCCCTTTCGTCTGCCTCGTCGCCACCCCAACAAAATTCATCGTTATCTACTTCCCGGAGCCAGCTACCAAACTGCACCAGATTTCTACGTGTGTTCATCCTCTCAGCGGCAAATCCGAGACAGCCAGAATGAACTCTGCAAGTAAATACTTAGCTCCAGCTGTACTCGTCTTCTCTGCAGTTCCGGTCTTCTTTACTGAAGTCCACGGCATTGTCGGAGCACATAAACAGGACACCACCGGTGGGGTACACGCTGCACAGCCTATCGCTCTTTTGCCTCTCCTATCCCCCTTTCTGACATTCCTTTTGCGAGCCCTCCCCACCAGCAGATTTTTTACTGTCCACCCCAAGGTGCGACTTATAATTCCTACTTGTGACCTTCCCTTCAACTTTCCAGGCAATATATGCATTCTTTCAAAAGTTATTGTAATTAGTTTAGTAGCAGCGGCCGGCGACGCAAAAACACAGCAAAACCAAAAATATCTCAGATCCGCTGAGATTAGAGCAAAAAATAAATTGAAGTAGTAGTTTGCAATACTGAATAAAACACGCGCACATCCACACGTACAGGTGTTTATCATGAAATCGTTAGCTGCAGGAAGTGACAGAAAGCCCCGATGCCTAAAAAATATCCGCACCACCTGACAAAGCAACATTAGTGGTAGTAGTCGTCAACAAAATGCTCTCTCATGTCCCCTGCTCGGAATGGGTAAACAGATATCAAAACACGAGACCTATTACGTAATAAGTAGCAAACACAGAAACGTAATTTCCTGCGACGTAAAACTGCAAATATGCTACGCTTTCTGTTTGTCACCTCTTCGTCAACCTGTGAACTCCTTTCCCCACCCCCCAAATCAGCTCGCACTCATGTGTCCAATCATATGGGTCGGAATTTACACCTGAGTGCAAACTTTCATTTGAAATCTCCTGAAAATAACTTCATGTATACATGGAAACGCACTGGCACTTTTTAACCGGAGTACAAATCTCACCTATCACCGGCCTTTGCGTTAATTTGCTCGAAATACCGTGGGCGAGAAAGATGGAAATCTTGGATCCCCATCGATAGTTTATCAAAAATAAAATGGGCGCTGCATCGTTTATCCTCTTCGCTGGTCGCCATTTGGTGGGGTAGCCTTATATTAAAACAATTCACACCCATCTTGGGCGCACGGATGTAAAACAAAATGTAAACGCTCACTGTTTATTCGTCGTGTCCCTTGTAGTGAAGGAATAAGAGATGTGAAGGTCCGAATAACTTTGTTTCTAGAAGAGACTTAGAGCAGGTATTTGAACAATTTGCAACTTATCACTTTTCAGACACGATGAAGCGACCGTTTTAGCCTAGCAACATTTGCGCTGTTGTTTGGCTGTTTACTGCGTGGATTGGAAAGATCCCAAAAGAAGACTCAGCAGTCTTTTCGCACGGTCCCTATAGCAATCCGAAATACAGAATCTCAAATAAAAACTCAAACATTCTTAAGCAGCGCAGTAAGCACGAGACAACAGGTTACGAGCAAAATACGCATGCATGGGCTCGGCCTTGATCGTCCACAATCCAGCCATCACTCCACGGGGCGCCCCACACTGTTTTCAGGGCCTAAAGCAGACGTTGTCAACAACGTGCCACTTCTCTGTGCAAATTGGTACATCCACAAGGCAGGTACGTGAGTCAATGAAAGGGTCAGTGAGAACGGCGCAGCTGTACAGGCCTCTGAGTTCATCACCGCAGCCCCGCTGTCTGTACGCTTCCCCTTTTGACGAGACGCGTGTACAATGCCTGCTTTATAATAGGTCCAGACAAACATTTTAGGTGCTTGGAGTATTCTCACTGCAACATATAACTCTGTCAGTCCCGAAAGTAAAGCTCGGCCGAAGAAGGAGGTATATCGTGTCTACCACATGATTGTGCCGACATATTACAAGTTACGGCGCATCGCCACCTTTAGCTCGAAGCTTCTGAAGAGTGTTTCGACAAGGCTTTTATAAACTCTTCGGAACTATTCTAAACTAACCTGTTTCAAAACGTCGAAATTCGAACTGTGGAGTCAATTGCAGCAAAAATTGCATAGGTGGAGTGGCAAAGGTCGCATTAGTGTCGCAGCATGGCGGCGAAGGGAGAAGTCGGTCTTTATCTTACACAACGGGACGAACCGCTTCCGCTCACTTACTCGCAAGAGTCACTGTTAATTATTAACACTGACTCTGGCCAGTCAGTAAGCAGAAGCGGTTTTTCCGGTTGGGTAAAATCAAGATATACATCAGTTATAGTTGCGAAACGACACGAGCGAGGATTGCTGTACTGCATGGGAGCAGTCTGTCTTGATTTTTACCCAACCGGCCAAACCACTTCCGCTCACTGACTAGCCAGCCAGAACCAGTGTTCATAATTAACAGGGACGCTGGCTAGTCAGTGAGCGGAAACGGTTTCGCCGGTTGAGTAAAATCAACACAGACTGCTCCAATCGCCGCCAATATGTGGTACCAGTTACCAGTGGATCTCTGTAGTTGATGTGTGGAACGAAATTCAAGAGTTGGCAATCGAAATCACGGTTTTTCGTAAAAAATAGGCTTTTCCTTTTATGTTTTACAGTGTGTATTTTTTAATATGTTAAAATTAAGAAAAAGTTTATATTAACACTAATAATACTCTACATTTGCGTAAAATATTTTCTGATGCCATTGTACATTACATAAAAGAAAGGGTAGCAGTTACGTCTAAAACATTTTTTGCAGAATCCCGCGCATAAAGGAAAGATATACGGTCTCTATATGCTTATACACTACGATTCAAATTGAAATTTTGTTTGCACCGAACCTGCGGGGAGCAATATTAAATTATCGAGACATACTAAGCTATAGCCATCTGTCGTTGTATACGCTGGGCTTTAGATTGAGTTCTTGGATTTACAAAGTAATAGCAGAGTCCTTCAATGCTTTACTGGTCACGAAACTGCTCCGTAACTCAATGGGAGAGCTTCATATGCTGCGTTTGGCCGCCGCGCGGTGGCGCCACCCTCTCACTGAGGTCACTCCTCGGGCGGCGTTGCGCTGGCCCGAACGGCGGAGCCGCGCGAGTTGAGTTTGTTTTGTGCGGAAAAACAAATGTAACGTGCATCTCGCGCTCTTGTGATGCGACTTAAGTAGTGCAACGACGATGCCGAACATGTGTTGCGTCCCGGGATGTCGTTCTTGTACAACGATACCACATAAAATGTTTCCTTGTTCTGTTGACCGAGCGACGGGGAGCTGCGAGAGAAATTGAGGCGCGCCATCCCAAGGCAAGAAACGGGAGATTTCAGCTTCGATTATAAGTGTGTGACAGTGCGTGGAAATGCACTGTGTGTGAGAATGGTAAAAGCAATGCACCCTTTTGAGAGCATCGTGGACCTAGAATTGTACAAGGCTAACTTAAAGCCGGATTTTTGTCATATCAGTCAGGTTATAGCGGTGCTTCATTACCTGTTTGCAAACTTGTATTACCTTGCGCTCAGGCTCGCGTGTAAAAAAGCTTTGGGACGTCCTTGTGCTTTTACTTTTCATATTTCCGCGAATTATCCCATAGGGTTCGTCTTGTTTGTTTTGTAACCGCGCGTGGCCGATTCCGGTTTCTTATCTGGCGTTTCAACCGGAGCCCCCGTTTGCTGTTTTTGTCGTACCTCCGTCGGGCAATATTGTTTGATATGAAAAGGGTGCCACCTTGTCGCCAACTTGTTTTTTTGTTTCTTCGACAATGTTCTCTATCCCATTTCCATGGATCTGAAATTAATAACGTTCCGAGAGTAATGCATGCATAGCAAACGCCGCGCAACTCATTTTATTGACGTTCATCTGTGCACGTCACACTGCGGACTGCTTCTTCGACGTTTGTGTTTCATTCTAGTCTTCTGTAGAACAGGAGCTCGCTAGCTCGCTGCGTTCAGAAAAGCCTTGCGTCGTTCTTGGCTACGTGGCATATATTTTCCTCTTTTGCAGAATTGCACCGGGGGAAAGTAATTTTTGTACGCTGGACCACGCTTTTGTCTCCTTCGTAACATTGGATTTTGTTGCGTGGAAATAAAGACGTTTTCTTGTTCTTTTTCGCTTCCTGTTTTTGAAAATTTGCAAAGTGTGGGACGCGAAAGACACATGGTGCAACATATGTCAGCTTCGTGTTTTGATCCTTCGCGTTTCGCAGGGTTTTAGATGTTCTCAAGTATGTACCCCTCATTGAAACGACATACTATTGGGCTACTCTTTAAGAGTTCTGTGCATTCGAGAGCAATCAACGGATTCATTAAGCGTAGTCGAACGACGCGTGCTTGGTTTCTTTCAATTTTTTTTGTTGTATTATCGATAGGCCAGCATAGTCCGTGACTACGCAGCTACCGTATGTGTGATTACAATTTGCTTTAAGAAAAGAAGAAATAGAGATTTAAATCCGAAATCACGACGGCGCAGCGCTTGTGCCAGAGCACGCAAAGCCGTTGCCTTCGCGGCCGAATTACGGATAGTTTACTACGAAAAATAAACCCCTTTGAAGGCAGGTGATGACTTGACATTTATTGCTGACTACTCCACAAAAAAAAACACACTTAATCAGCCGGAACCAAAAGCACGAGCTTTGCACGCCAAGAGCAGGCAATACCCCAGACCCCGGGAAAGGGGCGGCTGATGACCTTCGTGCGGCGGTGGCGCCTGTAGTGGCGCCGCGGTCCCTATATGCAAACTAGCGCCGAAGTTTCGTGATAGTAAAGCATTGAAGGACTCAAGTAATAGCTAAAGCTTGTTGGCACCATTTGCACTGCAGGCTATGATGACTTATTGACGTTGAATAGGAAAATATGCCGCTAAAGGCGTTCTAGTACACATTTTTTAGGATATCATCTAAAGCAGTAAATGCCAGAAAAGGCATCTATGTGGTAAAATGTTTATGTAGCAAAAGTTGGGTACCTTTTTTTGGCATAATGTTTGCTCACCCATTCGGTAAGTAAATGCGTGGCAGCAGGCACTGCGGAGTATCCGGGGGCATGCATCATCCCCTCCGTGAATAGAAGAAAGAAAGGTGCAGACACAAAGTCGTTATAACGGCATGAATTATAGGCGTATTTTGATTTACGGTAGTGCATGGTCTCAACCTATACAGTCAACTCACAGGTATACATAGCGGGCATGTCCTTTAAGGCGCAAACACAGTGCACTGTGCGGCCATTTTGATGCCGCTGGTTCCCTAGCAGTCTCTGCCCGATAACGTATGAGCAAAAAAATATCAACTGTGGTTTCAAACAAGGCTTAACGAATGCTGCCATTACCGAGATAGTAATTAGAGCGCCTTTGAATAATAACGTAGCACAGAGAGAAGTCCATCACGAAACTAGAACCGCTCGGGGTGAGAGGATAGGTAACAGAAAAGACGAAGGAATTTCATCAGCGACTTTAATTTGTTGCTCCCGAATCGGTAAACAGGAAACCGTCAAGCATATGTAGATAAATTGATAAACAAATTCAGCGAGAATGTGTTGTTGCTGTAACGTTCCATTTGGCTGCTTGGCTGGCGGGTAACCATGTGTTTCCAGGTCGCAATACCTACTGAAATACTGAATGAACAACAGCATTTTTGACAGTAAAGATTCCACAGAGATCTCTCTGGCGCGGAAGTTTCAAATGCGAAATATAATTACATACTTCGACAGATGGTTGAGAGGATGAAGAACCCGACGTTTCTTAACCAGCTCGGCTCTTTCATCAGAGGTGAGTCATACCTGAAGAAGGCGCTGAGCTGATTCCGAAACGTCGGGTTTCTATCGTCGGTAGTGTCCATGTTCAAAGCGATGCTGGCCTCTATGGTACGCATGAACGACTCCAAGATGACCAGCCATGTGTGTCTCAAGCACACATTCAAGCACATTTCCACGCAAGTGCAGGAAATGATGAGGACGTGGTCAGGAACATCTGCGCGAAAGCCGCAATTTTGGATGCCTAAAGAAAATGGCGAAAGTGTGTTGTGAACCATAGAAATGTGGTCTGTAACGAAGCACGGCGAAGACATCCCTAATATGGAATAAGTAAGAGTATGCTAAATTATAAGCTTTAATCTTCGACAGGCGATTCTGATGGGTTGACTGTGTAACGAGTCACACAGTCGTGGTTATAATGTAGTCGCCGGTTTTGCCGACGCATAAAGGAAATGCTTCTGGAGTTACCACACCAGGTGACCCAGGCCGGCTATGCGGACTTTCGAAGAGAACCACCTCCAAAGAGCCTGGTGATCACACACCATGGAGAATGGTTTACCGTAAAAGAAGGAGCGGAATTTTACTACGGCTGATAATTCAGAGCAAGAAATCGTGGTACCCGGATACACGGCTGACCCGTTTGGAGAGACACACTGAAGCACTAACAGTTTTGTGGACGTTTTGGCACGTTCGTAACTAGCTGGTCAAGATCTTTTTGTGTGCAGCTTTCGCCCACACCATTCGCAGGTTTGGTTGCTTTTGTCAGCTGTGGATTTGTCGTTTCGGGCGGCAGCAGTGAACTTCTCCGCTGAGCGGTGACTTTTGTCTCCAGCTGTGCCTCGGGAAGGCTGTTTTTCTTGATACCCAATTAGAGCTTGTTGACGTTGCGACCGTCCTTGCTGTCTTGTGTCAGCTCCGCTTGTTGTTGACGGTCAGTTTTCACAAGTCGGGTAGACTCGCGGGCTTTGCGCAGCGTTAGGTCGGGGTCCAGTTGAAGCTTGGCGGATAGTTCTTTTCTTACGAATCCCGACCACCAGGCGGTCTTGTTCGAAGTGTTCTTGCAAGTCGCCGTACTTGCAGCGCTTCGACCGGCTGTGAAGTCAGGGCATGAATTCTCGCACTAATTCTCCTTCTTGCGTGCTGAAGCCAGCTGGCTCAAATATTACGTTTCTGCGCGGAATGATGTACCTGTCGAGATTGGTCATGATGGTCTCTAAGATTGGCCCCTCTTTTTCCGTGCGTTGGAAGGAACTGAACACGTTTTCGGATTGGTCCACCTTATATAAAGTACGGTACCTACCTGGTGCTCCTCGGGTTTCTTCATTAATCCAGACGCATTGTCAAACCGCAAGAAGCGCCGATTCCACTTTGGCCATTCGTTCGATGGGCTTAACGACTGATTGATTGTAGGATTTAACTCGCCGGCGGAACGCAGGCGATGAGGCGCGCCGTAGTGGAGGGCTCTCGATTAATTTTGACCACCTGGCGATCTTCAACGTGCTCCGAAATCTCGTACACACGGCCGTTTTTGCTTTTCGCCTCCATCAGAAAAGCGCCCGCCGCGGCCGGGAATCTAACCCGCGACCTCGTGCTCAGCAGCACAAGGTCTGCTAAACGAAAATTGCGCTGGTGGTGGAACAACAAAGGAGCCCGGCTGCTGGCTCGTCTCGGGTGTACCGTTAAGGCCTTTTAACGGTACCTCAGGCAAGGCCATCCCGTTCGGATCAAAATCATTCCGCAGGCCGGAACGCACAGCGGATGGCGGAAGGGGTACAGACGGTATCTCCGGCACACAGCGCACTCCTACTAAGCAAGAACCATCTTATTGGCCGGCGAGTACAATGGCGTATTTGAAATGCTTTTTTTTAATAATGCGCGCTCCATTTTGAAGGTGTTTGTTGTGTGCTTGCGGCATTGAGGGGTCCCGATATGGATTTACAATGACTTCACTAGTGCGAGAGGAAAAACTAGTCTGGAAAAACTAGTCGGCTTGCCTGCGCGACAAACGCGCAGCGCCCAGCGTCGTATGTTGCACCTGGGCGTCAACATTTTTGGAAAGCACAAAGCTACATAAGGTGCCAGCTGGCGGCCGCGTGACTGTACAAGGGCAATCGTAGGTAAAACGGTTGGTAGCTGATTTTAAGCAACGCACGTACATACCGCGGTTTGCTTGCGCATGTTTATGTCCTTTGTTTGGATACCCTTATTATCGCATTACTCCAGGATACTGATTAGTAAATTGAAAGAAGCCGCGGGCCTCGTTAGGGGCGAGCGGATGTTATAGTACAGAGAAGCTACAAGCGTCTACTTCATATGCAACATATCGCTCCGCTCCTCTCTCACCCTCCCACCTGTCATATGCGATCTGCATCCGTAGGACATGGCGGGACGCTGCCGCTTCCCATCATTTATTTAGGTTCCGCAGGGTTTTGATGAAGCGCCTTCTTTAAACCGCGGATCTAATTGTCCAGTTTTAAACCTCCTATTTAACTCCCACCAGCGCTTGCGCGAGTTCATTCAGCTTAGATTTGAAGTCACCGTAGTTTGCGAAGTGTAGTGAAGCATTCAGTCTACTGGGGTGGGTGAATCCCCATACACCCCTCCCCCTTACGAACAAGTACCCATCTTCCAGCCTCTCCCCCACACAAACTCCTAACAACGCCACAATTCTGTAGATATTTTGAAATGACTCCAAACCAAATAGCCTCATCAAGATAGAGCTTGACAAAGTCTTAGAAATGCCCATGTGCGCTACAAACGAGAAATACGTCGCTTTGGGCGTGCACAACACACTCGAAGAACTAATCGAGGCGCAAACCGCGCAACACAGAGCCCAACTAGAGCGCCTCACCAAGACGGTCATTCGCAGAAGCCTACTAGACAGTCTACGCATTTTAGACGAGAAGACCATCGGAGACAATATCTCCACCACCGCGGAGAGACCTGTGAGGGCAGGAACTTGAAAAATACCTTTGAGGAAATCCGAAAGTTGTTTGTAAAGCACAGTCACGTAGAGCTATGGTTTCAGCAGCCACCGACTACTCGAGAACGTTCTCGACCGCTGCTAAAAGCAGCGGTCGAGAAACATCCGGTGGAGGGCGAAGGGCAGGCCATTGTCCTAGCAATGTAAAGCAGCAACCCTAGTGCGAAAAATCACCAGCGATTTCTATCAAGCTGTCTGCAAAAAGAAGAATTTCCCGCGCAAAGTTTAGGGTTTTTGCCCGGAATACGGGAGTAACCAAAACACGAGAACCACCTTGATGTGGAGCCCCATACATGTGGCACTACAAGGCAATGAACGGACCAATGAGGCTGCTCCAGATCTCACCCACCGAAAGACCCCAGCACACATTCAACAGCAACTTCTAAGATCGCGTCTCTGCTTACCGAGACGTGCTTGATCACTACAAAGGGGAAAGACGAAGCCACCCGGCTGCTGATTCCTTCCTCATCAGGAAGCAAGAAGTGGCCTGTAGATGTCTCCAGATGATCACTTGTCCTAACCCAAAGTTCTACTGGCCCCTCCATTCGGGAATACGCAACGGTGGATGTTTGCGAGTTTGGCTCACATGCTATAGGGACGCCCAGTATAAAGAGACATGGATTCAAAAATTCAAGAAAAAAACATTTATTATCACGACTCAGGAGCAAAAGGAAACCGTGTTGCGTAGCGCAGAGCCTAAAATCCAATAATGGGCCATCCAAATGACCAAAGACATCTCCAGGAGCCAAGGCACCTTGGCTCTATTCTAGAATGCCACAGGCCTGGTTAGGCCTCCTCTTTGGACTGAATAAAGTTATTTTCTGCACCTCCAAACCGATCGAAGTTCTAAATAGCTAAACTAGCCATAGGCATTACTTTAAATGAATTTAGTGATGCAAAATATTGTTGCGGAGCAAGGAAAACGCTTATTCACAAGTACTAAACGAATGCGTCTCAATTGGCAGATAATTAGGAAGGCAAATTCGGACGGGCAGATAGGTCTTTCAGCTCGTGCACACGCTAGTCCACCAGAGCGTCTTCTTCTTCCTCGACAGATAGCCAGGCTGCCGCACAACCATGGCACATGCCCACTTTGGGGGATTGCGCCCTTTGCAAGTCGAGTGTCTGGCCAGCTCATTTCTCTAATAAGTTCCACGCAGCAATATGATGAGCTAATTGGTTATAGGCAAATTTCGGAAAACTCCCGGCGCAGAGAAGGGTAATAGAATAGTCGAAATAAACTGACCAAGGGAGAATCTACAAAACCCAAATTTAATGTTCACATGTGCCCAAATTCCCAGCTGTCAGATGACGGCCTTTGAGGAGTGGAATTATAAAAATGCACCAGCATTTTTTGCGAAACAGGAGCGACAAGTTTATAGTAGTATGGAAGCACAAAGGGGAAGACACGTGAGCATGGGGGTGCAAAAAAAAAACCTTTCTTGAAGCGGAATCATCCACCCACTAGTTATATATCCACGATTTCAGTTCGGGGGAGGATTGGGGTCAAAAAATGTAATAGAACAGCATGAAAGGATAAATGTATAAAAAAATGCGAACGAGAACAAGGAATTCCTTACAATAAAAACCCCTTTGTTATCTAACTAGAGAAACCACACAAGCACTGTTTCAATTGCCTGCACAGTGGCCTGGCAGATATCACCCTCATACTGCAGATCCACAAACCTGTAGGGACTATCGCCTGTATCTCTTGTGTTGGCACAATATTTGAACACTTGGTACATACACAAATCACCACACACCTTGATCAAGCGAACAGTATGCCGTTATCTCTATGACAGCATGACAGTAACCCTATGCCATGATTGGCTTTTGTACTGGACTGTCACTCAACATGTGCTGCTACAGCCAAAAAAGGGAAAGAAAAAATTCTGGAGGCTCCATGATATCACTCCCCCTTTGCAATGCTCTACCCACCCATAAGGCTCCCCCGAATCTCAGACCTTCATCACACTTTCTATGCCGATAATATCATACTGTCGACAATTCAAGGTCAGTTGGAGCCAGACAAGACACCCTACAGGAAGCTATAGATACAATCAACACATATCTCATACCAAAAGGGCTACGCTGCCAAGCCGAGAAGTCTGCACTACTGATGCTTTGCTTACGCACGCGAGGTGGACCTGTCGAACGCCATTAATTCTACTCTAGCAATTCAAGACACTATTTTCGCCCAAATTTCTGCTTTGTTTAATCTTGGCATTCTTTAGCATCATGATCGCCCGAGGGCTCCCTTAGCCCGCAACTAACCAAAGCATCTTCGCAACTTACTTCTCTCACTCAACGTCTAAGACACCAACAAGCAGTACTCAGAGACGATGAATCTTGCGAGCTCAAACAGGCCCTGCTGCTTAGTCGCATCACCTACGGGACCATTTATGTTCGAGTCGAACCCCTGAATTCCGCAAATTTGATATGTTAAATCGAAAGCCTAAAAGTCGGCTCTTCACCTGCCCACCTTGTCTCCCTCACAAAAACTCTTGGGTGCCCAGAACACAAACTAACTCAAGTTATGTTGAACTTAAACTTACCATAATGACAAGTTCCAAGCACACAAATTGATTCCGAACGAAATACTGCACCGCCTACGTAAACAATTACACACACGGTGAAGGGGTGTGTTGGCTATTGAAATCAAGTTTACATGACGTTTTTTTCTCCACACATAAATTAGTTGGAGGAGCAAAAATACCTTTCAAGACAACAATCAGCATAAGTTTTACTCCTTTTCATTCAACTTATAAATTTTAGGCTTTCATATTTCCCAGAATTTCCACAACTAAAGATGGCAGGCTGACAAATGTTTTCTTTGCACGGAAACTCAACATTAAAGACACATCTTTTGGTCTCTACTCATGCTTTATGCCGATTGACTTCAATCTGTCACCCGACACAAACTATGTCACTGCGATCACTAATCAGCTATAGTGTCAGCTCTCTGATACTATTTTTGGAGTCAAGAAATGCTTAAAAGATGGAAGCATATAAATTCCCTAATGCGGAAGCACTACACGGCCTATTGAGCGCAGAAATATCATCTAGCATCTGTAGCAGCAAAACAGATTGTTTTATTAAAATTTCGGATGGGATGGGAATATTACACAAGTGTCTGGAGTGTTCTTCCAACACGAATCCCCGACAGCAATGTGATTTATGTTTCCAGGTGAAGGTGGGAATTGTAAATGCGTTGTGGCTTTTTACTTTGAAAACGTGGACAACTAGTACATGCAGCTCAGTGTACAGTGATTTCGGCATTGCTTGGCGCGTAAAGAGGGTCAGCATTACGGTAGTAACGACAGGGTAAAATGAATATCGGCATGACGATCTACCAACTCCGGTAGATTAGCCAGCAATGACTACAGCTGTGAATGGAAGCACATGGCTGTTTCACCAAATAGTATTTGGCGGCAACTTCACACACCCACCCACAATTCTCTTGTACCTATTGGCGGATGCAGACGCGCATCAGACAAACCACAACAGAACCCTCTTGGCAATGCCCATCACAAGGCAAGATGCTAACGCGATACTCTACCGAGCACGTACACAACCTGCAGAAGCATTCGTCTGACCCGCAGATAGACATGAACGGCTTAACAGGCTCAATCCAGAGCAAAGGTTCTAGCTCGCTCACGCTCCTCGACTTCGCAGAAGCCAAGAAACATTGCTACACTGGCTGCGTCTTGGAGTAGCAGGCACCCGAAAGTATCTCCACACAATCAGACGCGTGGACAGCCCGGACTGAAACTATGTAATATTTGCTTAGCACTTGTCCAAAGTACTCTGGGGAGGGAAGTACGCTTGAGGCAGCATTACTACATTTGGAAACTCGCCCTATGTCCGAACAAAAGGTTTTGGGCACGTCTGCTAATAGGAAACATAGCATAGCCGTTAAAGCCTTGCTTACATTTTTAGCGGCTCCTCTCTGGATTCTCGGCTTTAGGTGGCTACAAAATTAAACACACTGCAGAATATTATATCATTTTTTATCAGCGATAATTATGCACTCAAAAGCCGCACTGTAATCATCTGATTCAGTGCCCCATTGTATATGAGACGTTTATTGGTCTCACTGCTTGTACATTGTTCATTTGGGGATTTCATTTTCATTCCTTATACCTGACATACTCAATGCTTCCTCTTTTTGTCCCCAGTTCCCTTCCCCAGTGGCAAGTAGCAGGCCCATGGTTAGTTTAAGGGCCAGCCTCTTCTCCATTTCAAAAACATTCTCTATCTCTCTATCAAAGGGTGGAATGATGACGATGAGCGCTCTTGTCAGAAGCTCATGGCCAATTCACTCTTTCTTATGACAAACAAAATTCTCACATACCGACACAGTGGGACTGGCGACTGTCGATGAAAGGTGCTGTCAAAATTCCCAGTGAATTCTCCAGTTCCTATTGCCTGTGAGGTTAACATGGCCACTAAAAGGAACACTCTACGGCATTCTTATTACTTATGTATTGCACAATTTCGCCACAGGCCATCAAAGTAATTGAGAGATTAAGAAAAAGGAAACTGAACTGATTTAGCGGCTTCATGCGATTCAGAATAGTGTATAGGCCAGTCTCGGCGAGAAATTACACGTATGGTTGTGCAGAGAACAATATGTTCAATTGAAGACTATGGCTTTGGTATTCCAAATCCATAATAAATGCTTCGGTGTCCTCAAACTTTTTCTCCTCTCCTTTATTCAACATATAGGTGTGCGCACCTTAGCACATTTAGGCGAAACAAACTTTTGGTTCACTGCCTCACACTCACCGGTCAAAGTCTATGTTACCTGTGGCATCACTACTAGTAACAGTGCACGTGTGTACACAAGTTTCCCCAGGGTACTATTTTTGGGGAAAATCATAGGCCTATATCTTGTGGTGTATAGCTGACAAACCATTCAAACTGATGGCCTACGTTTCATAACTTCAGTGGGAAATAATTTCAATGCAGAAGCAGTTTTAGCTTATCACTGAACATAACTGCAGCTATTTGCTAATGCGTACTTCTCCGACAGAGTCTCTTATGATGAAAACACTTGTCAATTATCTCAGTTGTGGAAGTTGAAGCTATTTGAATGACGTCTGAATTCAGTATGGGGAGGCCGCTTTGTATTTATATCTGTCGCGCAGCGCTGTCAACAGTAGAATCTTTCTACATGATGTTTTGCCCACAGGAAAGTCGGAATGGGATGTGCAGTATACACTGCATTCAAACATTGCATATTTGCAGGTAGTGCCACCTTTTTTGTACACCTTATTTTCCCCAGAAGATATATTCAATTCTCAGTATTCACCTATGCAAGCTAAACACGTACGCAGTGGAACAGCAGATAACTTGTTACATTATTTACCACAAATCAACGACAAACATTTTAAACATGGAGCAAAAAATTGACTGCACTTGTTTAGGAATTAGAGTGTATATACGGCTATTCAAAGTGTTCATTGGGCTTCATGTTCTTGTACTAAGCGTCGCACAAGAACTAAGAGCACAAATGTGACGATTAGTGACAACGGATAGCGTGCTTGTAGTTTCGTGATTGGTCTGAAGGGAAAAGCGCATGGGTGATTACTAAATTGAGGGCACCAAATGACATTGACTGCGGATTACCGACAACAAATATTCAAACTCCCTTGTCGTGAACGAACAAATGTCATTCTCTTTTTGGTTTAGTTCCTGTTCGGGTTCGGCATGCCAGAACAAGTGTGGGTTGGGTTCAGTGACGGCAGTGTTTACTGCTGTACGGTGAGACCCAGTCCTCCTGTGTTCACAATGACCTGATACACAAGAAGAGCTACTCACCAACGGGATCCCGGCACCTCCGTGTGGTGCAAGAAAAGTTGCGTTCTTCGGTAATTCGGGCTATGCATGACTACGCCACAGCTGGGCATCTGCGCTTTGCATGCACTCTTCACCGCACACAACATCATTTTTGGGGGGGCCGAGAAACCGACAGGCGACCAAGCTGTACGTGGGAGTGGCCCTCAGTGTCAACGCAACAAATGCCCTACATCTGCTCAGCCGGCAAAACTCAGCCCAGCAAATCCCCCCCCCCCCTTTTCTCTTGAAAAAGTGGGCATAAATTTTATGGTCCCTTTTCCTAAGTCAAAAAATGGGAAGCGTTGGATTATCGTGTGCGTCGACTACCTTTCACACCATAGCGAGACAGCTGCATTGTAATCTGCAACCGCTGCCAATATGACAAACTTCATTCTCAGCCGCAGTGTACTCCAACATGGTTCACCTCGTGTCCTGATCAGTGGCCGTGGGCGCCACTTCACTGCTGACGTCATTGAAGAGCTACTTCATCTATCCGATTTTCTATCCTGCCGTTCAAAACCATATCACAAAGCAACAAGCTGTCTCAATGAGTGGACCAAATGGTCACTAACTAACATGAATGCCTTGCACGTTGGTTCTGACCACAACAATTGGGACGACATCTTGCCGTTTATTACCCACGCTTACCACACTGCCAACCATGAGACAATGAGTTATAGCCTATTCTACCCAGTGGACGCGCGTGTTCCCCCAATAACCTCGACACCATTTTCCCCTTCTTTCTAGAAGAGGCCAGCCAATCAAAAACCCTCTGCTCTGCTGAAGAAGCTTGGAAACGCGCCAGTCTCAACATACTGCCGTTACAGTAGCGCTCGAAACTCTGCCACGACAGCCGACATCAGAAAATTCGTACTTGCGAGGAGACCTCGTTTTTCTCTGGACACCTCAGCCCCAGCTTGGACTGTGCAAGAAACTGAAGTCACATTAAGTAAGCCCATTCGTGGTACTTGACCGTCTTAGGTTTCTGAACTATGTCATAATAAGCTTACTGCTTGAAGACAGCGTAGTCGCGGAACTCGAGTGGCTCCCCGCAGTTTGGTTTTAATACTTTGAACAACAAGCCCCTCACTTACTTTGAGAGAGGGCTGCATCTTCAAAAAGAGTAAATGTTATGGCCCCCAGCGCCTTGCGATGGTGGCCGCCTTAAACATTGACACCTGTGAGGAAGGTGTCCCCTTACAATACCAAGAACTAGTCAAGGAGGAAAACGACTAAATGGCTGGTAACCTGATCCGCTATATTGGCTACCACCCCTTTGTAAATAAATTAGTTCTTGACCGTTATTATGTCGTAGTGGCTGAAGCGGGCTTTGATAAGTGGTCTTGGGCAAGAAAGAATGATCCACATTCGCACCAAGCACTAGCCATGACAGCATTGCACTCTTAACAGTTATACAGAGAATGATAATTGTTTCACCTCGCATAGCTGGATACAACAAGGCTGTGAGGGCCATCTTCAACATATCACTCACCCAGTTTGCACAATAAATTCTGAATCAAGCTGCATAATCGCAATCGACCTTGCAACTGCCAAGTGCATTCAGCAGTGTTTGATTGACAAACCAGAGCCTCAGTTTGAAACTTTAAGCATGAGCACAGGTAGCACAGCTATTTCCATTACATCTGACAGAAGTGCATTGTCCCACCACTACTCACATGTTATGGAAAGCTGACAACGTAAACTTCAAGTCAGGTATCATCAGGTTGTCGGCACTCGTTACACACTTGTAACACTCATTCATATCCAGGTGGAAACCAAGGAGGAAAACAATTTGCATTTGAATACTTTATGTTGCCCAAAAATGTTTCTCAGTAGAAAGGTGTTAAGACAGACGACGGCCAGAAGGCAGCTGAGCAATCATAATCCTAGTTAGGTGTATACAACGACCGCTCCCCTGATTACAAGTCACAGCAAGAAGCCAAACCAGCCACTGCTTCAATTAGGCCCAGTAATCCCAACGCAGGGACCAAAACTGGAACACTGATGATTGCACGAGGCTGTAGCTTTGATAAGCGGACTCCTAAATGGCAACAAGCCAACTTTTCTCATTTCATTAATGTCGGAAAGAAAGTATGAAGTACACACAAGTGGCGGCCAAAATGCATTGCAGTGCCACCATGCGAAAGAGCATCTGCTGCCGACACACTGGTTGTGAGTCCAATTTAACTGCAAGAATCGTTGTTGGCTCGCCTCCGTTTATACGCTTTTGGTGCGAAAAATGACTGAACTGTTTCGCTTCGGTTGCCCCTTGTGCCACACCTTTCCTAACTGTTCTCACGCAGCAAAAATGAACGATGTAGTTAGCGTAGAATGATGTGCTGAACTAGTGGGCAGCTCTTGTTACTGCTTATCACGAACTCCAGCACACGACATGCTTAATTCAAACAAGGCAGCGCGTGTATAATTTTACTCGTGAGTCCCAGATTACATAGGAAGTGCAGCGATGATAGAAGACAAAGTAACAATAAATAAAAAACCACAGACAACAATTAATGCACCCACATATAGTCACCGCAAATAAAGCCCCTCACCGACGATCGTTTGAAAATCTGCACATGTGCAGCTGACGCAACACTGTTCAGTCACTCAGTTTAACAACACTGTATCAACTCAATGGTGAAAAATATGATGCGCGCAGTTAACATAAGCAACACAGCCTTTATCTCGGCAGCTGTCGCCCTTTCGCAAGGTGGTACACTAGTGTGTTTTGGTTAGGGCTTGCGTGGAATCAAAACGTTTGCTCCCGACAATACACATTCGGCCAATTGGAACGGTTGTCGATTGACACAAACACCAGTATACCCAGCCGGTGTCATACGTATTGCATACAATGGGTGTACCCCAGAAGCAACACAGAAAAGTATATCTTCTTTACCCCGACGAGTGCGCACTGTGACTGCTTGAACACTCCTGACACAAAAAAGAGCACACTCAGTCAGCCTAGCACACACACAACCCAAACAAATGAGGAGAGTGGGTCACTCACTAATACTTGAAAATACAGCTCTCGAAACTACTAATGGCAGCTGTTAAGAGAGGTTTTACGTGGTATTATACAACTGCATAGTGTTGCTACTCAGCATATCCCTGTTTATGAAACGCACGGCCTGTCGGATTACACCACCAGTGCCCGCCCACAAAAGAGAACCACTGGTTGTGTCAAAAACAAGCTTCGGTGAAAGCGCGCTCTTGAGCACTGTTGCACCGTGTGCATGGCGCTTTCGGCGTAAATACAGACTACTGGCTGCTGCCTGCAGCAATGTTCGTGGATGTCTAGCTTAGTGCAATAAAATCTAGAATCATGCAAGTGCTTAAGAAATACCACGGTTAATAGAGTGAACAGCATCACGGCAACGCATCAGGTACTACTGCCCGCCGCAACAATTTCTTTGGCTCGCTTAACGGTGTATCACGGTCGGAACTTTTTAACAGCTCTGACGCACAAAAGTCGCTCCTACAAAGCACATCGGCGCGAGACCGTAGCCGCAGTCGTTGAGGCATCGCGAATCGTTCATTTACTGGTTCGTCACTCCTAAGTCTATTTTCGAAGCTGGCGCACGCACATAAGTGTCAATTTCATGAAATACCCTCACACACACAAAAACAACGACATGCCATCGGTCACACACATAAACATCGATGTATGCTTGCTGCCTCAACATCGCGGCACTGCGGATCTCAAACTAAGCGCCGTGCAGGTATGGTTCCGTTCGCACAAACAAATGCCTCGTGGATATATACCTCTATTTAAACAGTCACAAAATAGTCGCGACGAAATACAAGCCGGCGCGACTATTAGATGCAAAGCATCTTATGCTCGGGGCTGTGTCCCTGCCTTCCTCGACGTTGTGCGCCGTCCGCACTCTACTGCGCATGCGCGTCTCTTCATCCCCGTCAGCGTTTTGGCTGACCTCAGCGCAGTCCACTATAAAAGAAATAGTTAGGCGGCGCCCGGCTTCGATCCCGCGACTCTCTGGCCGCAACGGGAAGTACGTGGCACTCTTCCCGCTGCGCTACAAACCGAGACGGGAGCATGTGCTACGAACGCGCCTTAAGTTTTTCACTCATTTAAGCTACGTCAAGAAGCTACTGATACAACGAAGGCACGCGAAGCTGAACGTCAACGTAAAAGACGAACTGAATACAGATGGTAACTTCAGTCGACCCAAAGGGTGCTTCGCATACTACTCAGGGTTCCCCTATAAAAAGATGGTGTAATGTTTTCATTGTCATTTGGGGTCGAGCTGCGACGTTTGCGAAAAACTGTGGGTCGAGAACGTGTGACAGACTGTAGCTCTAAGAGTGGAGATGGCCTGGGATTTTTCTATTTGTAGTTTTGCAGATATCTGTGGTGCTGAAATAATAGTTTGTTATGTCACTTCTTGTATTTCTCTAGGCTTAATACTGATCACTTGGTGAAGACGAACCAGTGTTGGTTCTCCTTCTAAACGTTTCCTTCATCATCCAGTAATAATTTTTGGCGGATGCCGTTGTTTGAGTCTAGTGCTTTAACACGGTGTCACAGCTTTATGGGCACTCTTTTGTCCTTCTTATCTATTTCTGTCATCCATCGGTCGCTTTTTGGTTTGGTGTTTGCTCCCACCATTTTGTGCACCTCTGATTATGGCCATAGAAACGTGTTCATTGCATAGAGTGTTGCAGCGGAACAATCGCCGTCGCTCATCTTTTGCTTCTTACATAGTTGCCGCCTGAGGCGTCTTCATTCGCATTTATTCTAAGCTATACCAGGTCCCGCGAGAGAAAACACGGCCACCGTGGTGCAACCACCACTGCTACTTCGCTTGATCTCCTGGCGGTGTTTAAGGCAGTTGGCTCAGGTGAATCCCCGTTCACCGCACGGGGACTATACCTCGATGAGGGGGCTTACGTTACTGCAAAATAATTTACAGAAGGAGAGAAAAACAAAAACAGTAGCTGCAGCAGGCAATGGATGGCCATCGAACGTGTAATAGATTTATTCCGTCCATCTAATATGTCATAATCGGAAGAAATAAATAGTAAATCGACTTTTATCGGTGTATACCAGTTTTATTAGGCACTGTAGTGGTCCTAAATAAAGGCATTAGTAGTGTGAAGAAAATATGCGAGCTTGAGAAAGATACTCGGCACGTTCGGTGAGCGCCGTGCTATCAGCAACAAATTGTTTGAGCAAGTCAATTTATTGTTTATGTGAAGAACCAATGGGCAACCTCTAGAGATGTTTGTATGGTGGGTTGCAATTGGAAACCCGCACTGAAGTAGCTATCATACAACCGAAGGCACTCTACTAAAATAACAGCGAAAAAACGTACAGCACCCAAAAAAAGAAGAAAAATAAACGACGAAACCAGTTTGGCCGGTAAAGCATTCGGGCCGTTAATGCAGTTGTGAAGGTCAAATATTTTTAGAAAAATTAGGCCATTATTAACGCATTCTAAAAACTTTTCGAGGCTAGTAGCTAACTAGTAACTTACTCCGCATCGCTTAGCTTGATCAACACCGCCATGTTGCTCAGCCTGACACATTCTGATATCCCTGATTGGCCAGTAAGAAGTCAGAAGGAACCAATCAGGGCATCGGACGATTTCTGGCGGAACGCGTTGTTTTGGCAGACTGGCAAAAAGTTCAAGTTGTCCATCTTCTGGCGGAAAGTTATTCTCTGCCTGAAGTAGCCGCGTTCCGGCCTGCGGAATGATTTGGGCCGCAACGAAATGACCTAGCCTGAGGTACCGTTTAGAGTCCTTTAGCGGTTGTCCCGTTGGGGGCAGTTCCTTCGGCCAAGGTCTGATCACAGCCATGGTCTGATCTCAGTCGTGATCTTGTTCAGCGATGCGGCCCGATCCCACTTCTGACACTATGTTGTGTATCGTATGCGTAAAAGGCACTCCCTACATGCCCGGGAGAATCACACCGACGCAACAAATTTAGGAGCCATGTTGGAAAGAAGCTGTATGCTTGCCCGTAAAAACTAGTTGACTCCTAGGTTGCCAGGTGGCAGCACCAACTCTCAGTTCGCTGTTTCGTCTGCAGATGGCAGCACTGACACATGAATGTAGCGAGACTTTTCCTGGGAATGCGTGGAGGGTCCGGTTCTGTGTCAGCGAGGGATGATTAAAGGGGCCCTGAAAGGCATTTTGAGCACACTAAATGAACTAGCGCAATCGTTAGATTGGGTCGTTAACGTCACCTGTGCCAAGTATTACTCTTTTACGCGCAGCGGAAAGCTCACACTTTTGTTGCAAAGTTTGTCGCCTTTTCTCACCCTTTCCTTCGTGTTTTTGGACGCCGCCATCTTCACCTGTCTACATCATCGATTCCCTGATGTTCGTCAGGAGGTAGAAATCCTGCTATTGGGCGGCTTTTTCACGCACTTCCGGCAAAGAGATGTGTCGTCTGCTCAGCGTCGGCTCGCCGGCTGATCTGCCAGCGGAGTGCCGGAGTGCTTTGACATTTTACGACAAACGAAACAAGTGTAAACAAAGGCTTAACCGTTTGTATTGAATGCAACACGGCCATAACACGACATGGATTTTATCTTACGTGAGTACGTACCATAAAGAAAGCCCCGTGGCACTGCTTTGGTGCAATCGCAGAGAACGCCCTGAGCCGAATGCTCGGGTTTGACGCGTACATTTTATTCAACTTCAAAACAATCCAGAGATGCGTTTCGAACGAACGCACCGTCACAACATGCGTTTCAAGTCTGAACCGCGATTGACAGACGATGGGTTGCTTCCTCCTGCCCGTCGTAAATTCGGCACTCACCTTACACCCGGTTTGCGGGGACGAACAGCAAGTCACAACTCTGGCGCGCAAGCGAGAAGGCTTTTAGCCAGGCACACTACACATACCCCATGCGAGGTTGAGTGGTACGTCGTTCGAGAAAGATAATCCAGACCATGGGAAGCACTATCCACCCGCAGAAGTACAATGTCGCATTTCATCGCGAAACGAAGGCGTCCACAACACACAGGAGGCGATGCACACACACACACACAAAAAGCTTCGGTCGCTGCATTGGCTTAGCTGCAAGCTTCGTTCGGACAATCAGCGATGCTACGACGATACAGAGCTGCGTGAGGACGACGTGCTAACCACTTCACGTATTTAAAAACACAGTGGCTAAGAACTAGGTTCATCGGAAGAAAAAAAATCTCCTCCATTATAGTGCCTTTCAAATATACTGGCTAGTGTGCCGAGGGCGGGCTCCAGGCGGGCGCCGGGAGTGATGTACGCGGACGGCTGCCGCTTGGGGCGCTGCCGTACGGGAGTGTGCGCGTTCGTCCGGCCCGAGCAGATCGCGCGGTTACCTCCGAGCTGCGTAGCAGACGGCGGCGGCAGAACTTTCCATTCCCGCTTGCGACGAAAGCGAGCGAAAGCGACGGGAATTCTGTCGCGCGACGAAAATTTGTCCCGACCATTCGACAAAAACGATCGTCGCGCGACAAAGCGACGGAATTCCTGCCGCTTTCACTCGCTTTCGTCGCAAGTGCGAACGGGCCTTTATGCGCAATCTCCGCCCCACATAAAACAAGCTCTTGCTTGTCGCCTGAGCATACGGTTGATATCTGACTACGTTACACTGTGCTTGACAGTGTATTTAAACGATGTCACTAGGTTTGAAACGTACGCGCTCGGCGTGCAGCTTTGTAAACGCAAGCGGTTTCACATACGCACGCTATTTTGCTGCTAATAAGAGTTTTAGTACAGCGTTTGAGGCCTTTGCATACGCTAAACGCTAAATTTTTGCGTCCCGCTACGTAAACACCGCGAGGGGAGTTGTTTTAGTAGAGCGTCTCATCAGTTTTGCGTAGCGACACACTAATGCATACGGCGCCATCTGTCAAATGTCTTCCGAAATGTCTCGCCGGCTGATCTGCTAGCGGAGTGCCGGAGTGTTTGGACATTTTACGACTATCCAAACAAGTGCAAACAAACGCTTTCCCGTCAGTGTTGAATGCAACACATGGGTGCAGCTTGCCAGAACACGGGTTCTCGCTGATCGAGTGCGGCGTTGGTTTGCTCTGCGCCTTCCCGTTCATCGCCGCTGATAAAGCGATCCGATCCGGCGCGTTTTGTGCACGGGTTCTGTGTCGGTTGAAAATGTCTTTTTTCACATGCCGCCGGTAGTAGGAATTACAACCACCGCAAAATAACACCCGGCACCAGCGGGGCCACATCTGAGACCGCGCTTTTTGGATAAACAGTGCGCGGTGCACCAAAGGGAACGAGCGCACGATTCTCCCCGCGCGGCTGCGAGTTCGCCGCCGATACCAACTGCAGCTACGTACACCGCGAAAGGGCAAGGCCAGGCCGCACACATGCGCCCAGGTCTTTCGTTCGCTTTTCCAGCCTTTAGAGGAGTGTCCATGGTGTCTACAAAGATGAAAAAGCCGAAAGAGCTGGCGCGTAGCAGACGGCAGTCTGTGGGAGCGCAATAGAGGAAGTACGTCACCGCTGAGGAGCGGAGCATCATGGGAGGGGAGGCCAACAGCGAAGAAACAGTTGAAAGGAGGAGGAAATACGGCGCGACGATTATGCGCGGTTTTTGATTTACGATTTCTCAGCTAATACTCATCGCTTTAACAAAATTCTTGCAGGAGGAGACTGCTAATACATTGCTTTATTTGGTTACATGTACATCCATGCATCGGCGGAAGGCATTTCAGGACCCCTTTAAGAGATCATCCTGGTGGCAAAGATTTACTCCTCGGGGTCTTATGCCTTAGTGCATCATCAGTAGCCCCCACCGAATAACAAATTGGATATCATGAAAAGCCGCAGCATCTACTGTGCTCAACGTTTTGACCGTCATTTTCTGTATTGTCTTGGGTGCATCATTTTTCGGTACTTCGTTTTTTTGGTCTGCAATAATGTAGCTCCAACGTATTCACTGTCGCTCCTGTTCCAAAAACCTGTTTTGAATATTGGCTCTTGGGCGTGTTACGTTTCTCTTCCAATTCGATTTACGGAGTTGAGAAAAGCTAGATTTCTATATTCCAATCCTCTACTGTAGAACCTCATAAGAGTACATGTGTCATGCAGCGAAGCCCCTTAGCGCGTGATGAATATGTAAAATTTGGCGAAACCATATCATAGCTTGCGCGAATTTACATATAACGCCAAGCCCGTGCTATTGCACAGTGCCTATGAAGTGGTGTTGCTGAGTCCAGGGACACTGGTTCCATCTGTGCAATATGGCGCACATTTTTCAAACGGCAGCCGAAAACGAAAACGCCTGCGTCTCCATAATTATGGTGCATGTTCAAACACTGACGTAGGAATCTCTTGAGGAGGTCCTATGACGGAGCGAATGATACACAGGCGTAGCCCAGGCGCGTAAAACACCCCTAGTTCGTATTGTGTACACGGATAATAGAACGAGCGGTTTACGATATTTAGTTGCTAAACCAGAAAGGTCGATTTAATACTGATGTAAAAATTTTGTCTAATGTGGTCAACGTTGTGCACTTTTAGTAATGTTTCCTTTTTGTGTGCTGCGATCAAATATTGTAACAAGTATAAGTCCTATTCGAAATGTTTGGGCGTAAAAGTCTACTTTAAGGACGATAACTGAACATTACCTGAAACAACACCGCCAAATTTTCATAGTCAGTAATTGTACAATCCTCTCCGCGATTCCACTGATAACATTCGACGCTACTGCGGATGCCTTGTATAAGCAGCACCTATGAGTTACAGTTATACAGAATGCATTAAAGTAATAGCTTTATGCCGTTCTTCAAGATAGACAAATGAACATGGGTACCGCCGACGCCCTGCAAGGCCTGTCCGCCCGTGCCCGACATTTGGCACAGTCCATATAAAGTATTAATGAGAGGTACTCATAACACAAATGTTTTTTTCGCATGTAACTCGTAGGAAACCTATTGAGTAAACGAAAATATTTCTACGGGCATGAATGAAAGATACAATCATGATAAAGTTGGCTAACAAACTGAGAAAGCGGACAGAGTACACGCTTCTGTCTTTCCTTCCTTCCTTATTTCTTCCTGTACTTCTGTCTATCTTTTCTTCTTTCTCTCTTTCTTTCTTCCTCTGTTTCTTTCTTTGTTTCTTCCTTTCTTTCTTTCTTTTTTTCTATGTTTTTTTCTTTCTTCCTTTTTTCCCCTCTTTCTGGAGTCTATCGAATACACTAAACCAGTGGAGACAACCTTTTTTGTTCTTTCCATTCTTTCTTTCCTTCGTTTTTCCTTTCTTTCTTTCTTTGTTTCTTTCGGCCTTCCTTTCTCCCTTTTTGCTTTACTACGGCACATCTCACAGCCAATGTGTAGCTTCCGCTTGTAAAACTTGTAAAATTTACCAAATAAGAAAATGGAATCTAATCCTGGAGGTGGCATTTTCTCTAAGGTACGTACCACCCTATAAGCAAACAAGTTTCCGCGCGGCTTATCCATAGACCTGCCGCAAAGGGCTTGACAGATTGTAATTCCCTGCTACAAACGACTCCACGGGTACACCGGTTAAGTGAATGTTAGAGAAGCTGTTGCAGGTGTGCTTTATCAAGTGGCCAGTCAGAAAAACTCACTTCTAAATATTCGTTTCGTTTCACCCACAAAGAAAAAGACAGAATTTCTGCTGGTGCAATAACGATTTGCGCTTTTCAATCTTCCTCCTAAAGAGAAAAACGTTCAGTCATGCATAGAAATTTTATTGTATTTATTAAAATCAATTTTTCAAAAATACATAATCGTTATTCCTGTGCCAATTGCAGAATCTAGTCTCAGCCCACTTAAAGCAGAATATACACCAAGAAACATTACACAGGACGGTCGTGAGATATTCGAATATGTAGCGTGCAGAATGATCCATGAGATCATAAGAAACTCAAAAAATAAAAATAGCGAGATTTAATGCCATGTCCTAATAACTCTTTTTTAGCGTAAATACAACGGTATTATTATTTTATTTCTCCAGGTAAACTGTTCCGAACATTTGCTCCTTAATATTGCCGTAAACATTGGCAATAGCTGTTCGATGTCACGGGTAAGTTAAAATTCAGAATACTAGCATCACAAGTGTCGTTGGCAGGTAATATAAAATTATATTTAATAACGATGATAGCGTAGAAAACTGTGTAATGACTTTGAAGAGCTTCAGTCAAGGAAAAGCAGGAACGGGAGTATTTGAAGCTCAGAGAATAATACAGGGCTGCCAATTTTTCCTAAAGCGTTTTTTTTCCAAAATGCTAAAGTGTTACTAGCCTGACCGCAAAATCGTCCTCTCCAAGATGATTTGGCCTCCATGCAGCGAGGTGCTGTTATATATATAGATGTCTCTAAACGAGAAGAAAACTCTGGTATAGGTATATTTTTCTTTTCGCTTAACCGGCAGTTTTCAGTTCGTATGGTTGATTATATCCCCATATTCTTCGCGGACTTCCTGGCAATTGTCCTGGAACTACGAAAGCTAGATGCATCAAACACATCTGCAATCATACTTTCAGATTCTTTTTCTGTATGTTCAGCCCTTTCTTCACCTAAAGACACTCCGCTTCGGCGGACGTTTCTGTCACTCCTACCACCTCACCTCACTGAAATAGCCCTTTGAACAGCCCGAAATGTCGGCTGCGGAATCGAGCGGCAAAGCAGACGTGGAGCTAGTTTGGAGTTTCTGGACAGGACTGTTTATTTTGCAATGATGTGTGCTCCGAGAGCTTTCCCTGACGAGGGAAAGAAGGGGAACCCCCGCGTCCCCGAAAAAAGAGAGAAAAAAGGCCCCCCGAGCGATCAGACGACAACGGCGCCAGGGTTATGCCAGGAGTCGGCCGGGCAACAAGTTAAGCGCTACCCCCTGAACGTGACCTATGAAGAGCGCGGGGGAGGACCGTAAGCCGGCGGTGGCATCACCAATACGCGTCTTGCACAAAGGCGCACTGTCGTCGAGCCAGCGGTGGACCGGGGAGAAAGGAATGCGCGCAGGTGCCGAGCGTCTTCCGCTACAGAGGCTCCCCCGCTAGATTGCGGAACTTTTAAACAAAGGCTGCAGTTACAGGCTGAATAGCGAAAGGTCAGAGTCCACTGGTTATCACTGAAAACGTACCAACAGAAACCTCAATATGAGCAGGCTCGGTGCGGTCGACGGCGACGACTTCTCGTTTTCCCCGCACGTTTATTTTGATGGTCTTGTTATTACGTTCAAAATTTTGAAAGGGCTGTCGTAGCGCGGAGTGAGGGGCGGCTTCGTTGTGCCGTGTCGCACGAACACATGTGTAGCTGAGTCCATGTCGGGAAAAGTTAAATCCTTTCTATTGCGAGCGATGCGAGGGGGTGTAGTCCTGATCTGCGGAAGCCATGCGCCCAGCTTCTCGATGTGGTCGGAGGCTGTTGGGGCGCAAGGTGTCTGGTCGGAGAATAATTCTCACGGGAGGCGCACTGTTCAGCTGTACACCATTTCCGCTGCGCTGAAACAGAGGTATTCCTTCACCGTTGAGCGTAGGCCAAGACGAACGAGCGTGATCTTTTCCACCCACTGCTGGCGATCGAGTTTTGCTGTAAGTGCAGCTTTGAGTTGCCTGTGCAAGCGCTCCACCATTCCGTTGCTGGTGGGGTGGTATGTTGTTGTATGCTGCAGCCTCGTGCCGGGAGGGTCCTAATCGCGGAAAAAAGGTTGCTACCGTCTCAGGTCAGTTGTTATGCAGGCGGGGAAGCCAAAGCGCGACACCCATGTCTAAATAGAGGCCTCCGCGAGTGTGGCAAGTCACCTTCACTTGCTGACACGTGTCACATGTGCGAGCCCAACGTCACACGTCCGCCTTAACGCCGGGCCAAACAGAGCGTTCGGTTACCAGCCGCTGGGAGGCGCGGACACCTGGGTGGCTTGTGACATGGAAAGTGTTGAATACCACGCGACGAAATTTGAGTGGGACGAAAGGTCGTGGGGTTGCCTGGGAGGTGTCGCAGGTTATCGCGCCCTTAACGTACGGAAGTGCCACCTCCAAAAAGCACTAGTGAACATCCCCCATCTTTAAGTTTCGTCAAGTAAACTGAGCCGCGGCCATCGTCTCGAAGTCCAGGACTTTTTGCGGGAAGCGTTGGCGTGAGACAAGGCATCGGATGCTTCGTTTTCGACCCCGGGAACGTGGCGGATGTCTGTAGATAACTCGGAGATGAATGAGAGTTGACGAATGTCCCGTTCTGTGTAGGAGGAACTTTTGTGGTTGAATACGCAGCTGAGGGGCTTGTGGTGTGTCAAGATTTAAAACTCACGACCTTCGAAGAAACAGCGCAAATGCTTAATAGAACAATAGATTGCGAGCATCTCCCTTCCAAAAGTGCTATACCGTACTTCTGCAGGCTTCAGGCGTTCCGAAAAGACGCCCAGTGGCTTCCACTATGCACCCTCCTGTTGCTTCAGCACTCCTCCGACCGATGTCGAGGAAGGGTCCACCATGAGGCGTGTAGGAGCGTCCTTCAGTGGATGGATTAGAATGGTAGCCGCTGCCAGTTCCGTTTTAGCTTTCTGGAAAGCGTTATGGTGTTCGTCACACCAAGAACACGACGACGACGACAAATGAGCGGTTAGTTGCCTTCCTTCGGCTACTCGTAATTTTCGTTTAAATGAGCCTCAATTCCTTGCTGCATCCCTCCTGCTCGTTCCTAACGCCGCTGCAACCCTCCTGGCACCGATGCGTCACAGCGGCAATCCCAACGATGAAACCTTGTGGTCGTCCGTAAGCTCGGATCCCTACCCTCGGCCATTGAGCCTAGCCCACCAGAATCTGAGCTGCTTCCAACCAAGAGACGGCCCTGCCATGTCGGACGTGTTGGAGCAGCGACCATCTAGTACAGCATCGCAGCTACCAGGAGCATCTGCTGCTGCTGACGCTGCTCCTGGCACCACTGATGACTTTCTCCCACTTATGGAGGTAACGGCCCACCCGTCATCGAAGCGATCTGAAGACGAGCCTCTTATACTGATGCTCCAGAGGGAGGGCGTGCACCGCTTTCTGCGAAACGGGCTTGTGCCGCTGGTGACACCCAGCAATCTCCTTCGACTCCAGCTCGCGCGAAACTCCTGCACCGCCCAATACACTGCGGAGCTCTTTGCAACAAGCCAGGTACAAAGTTGCCTTCCAGCCTCGGCAGCGTTTTAAGAACCTGAATGGCCCCACGAAGACTTTGAGGAAAGTGCTTGATGGCGGCCTCGGGACCACAGGATTCACTAGATACGCTTATCACTGAGCTACGAACACTGTGTCCGTGTGGGTTACGTCTTCAAATGCAGAGGCCCAGTTGTGCTCACTGCAGCACATTTCGCCATCTGCCGACACGATACTTACAGTTCAAGCGTACCTGGTGTCAGGCACTGACATTCGCCGCTGTGTCATCTCGGCTGAGGATCCCGGGGAGGGCCCGGACTACCTTCCGGACAACATAATGTGTGACACGCATGAAGTACTTGTTGTGCGCTATATGGGAGCCGGCTGCACCTGCCTTTTGACGCTACGGGCCCGCTGGAACCTCCCAATTGGCTTTTTAACAACGGGTGTGTCCTCCGGCCCCGTCCTTTCCAAGCAGTGGTAGTGCACTGGTACCGCTGTTTTCGCCGTGGTCACATGAGCACTTCCTGTCCTTCCCAACAGCGGATTCAAATGAAGGCGAAATGGCTTCCCCTCAACAGCCAAAGTTGAAGTGTGGTCTCTGTCGCTCTAATGACCATGAGATCACATATAAAGGCTGCCCCACCGAAAGTAAGGCAACGCGTGCGAAGCGCCGTGCATCAGGTGCTCGTGTGCAGCCAGACCAAATCTCAACGTTCAAACGTTCAACCATTTCGACTGTTTAGCGGAAGAATATGAGGACGCCATGGAGGAGGAGGAAGCCACACAGACGCGCTCGCAGCCATCACATCGAAGCATTCCCGTAATTTGCGCCGTCGTCGGCAAGTTGTTTCTAAGCCACCATTGTCTTCCGTGGAGGATGCGCCTGTGACCCTAGGCGAAAAGCTGGCCTCGCGGAATGGGGAAATTAACAAACTCACCAAGGGACGGTCTCAACTAACATGCCACCAGCAGAACTTGCCTCAATCACCTCAAGACATATCACGCCCGCCGCGTCTCTTCTCCAAGCCTCATCAGCCGGCCAGGTCTACAACTGCACTTCCCTCACCGCCAGCCTCTTCTGCCGTCTAAACAAACAGCTTCTCCAGTTTGTGGTGCACCAGCTGCAGACATTGGTTTCTATACCTGCGGCATAACTTCACTAACCCGTCCGCTACCATGCCTGAACCACAACAGTACATTGTACAGTGGAAATGTCGGAGTCTCTCTACCAAAAATGGTGAGCTCCGTGAAAGGCTACGTCTTGGAAAGCTCCATGCCTTCGCTTTCTTGCTTCGAGGGACCAACTCTCTCCCTCGTCTGCCTCAATTTACGCCATACGTGGAGCCGTTTATTCGTGATCGGCGGTGCAGCTTAACTTCTACTCCTCCACCCAAGGCGGCCATTTATGTTCTAACTCGGTTTCCTTAAACCCTATCCCTCAAAATATGCGGTGTACAGCCTGGCAGGAGGTGGTGGCGGTAAAAGTGCAGCTTCCGCGTTGTGCGGTTATCCTGGTGTCGTGTTACGTGTGCCCTTACAGTGGTCATGCTCCCCACCTGCGGCTAGGTTGGCTTACCCAACTACGGCGAACTCACCCTGGCTGCCCCCTTCTTGTAGCGGGGAATTCAATGCTCTCCACTGCGACTGGAGATACCCTGCATCAAGTGAGCGTGGTCGAAAGGTCGTAGAACACTTCACCGATGCCTGCTTTAGGGTGGTGAATGACATTACTAGACCGACACGCCGTTGTGTCAACGCCCTGATGCCCCCATACACACCTGACTTGTCATGGTGGCTGGGTACACAAACGATCTCCTGGCAACGCGAGGCAGACTGCTGGGGCAGCGACCACCACCCAATTCGCCTCGGGCTTATTCCAGAATTAACGCGTCACCTTCGTCGGCGGTGCACCGTGATGAACTTGGATACCTTCCGATCCACTCAAAGCTTCCTCTCAGCGTCCATCCCGGCCCCATCAATCTGCTTCCCCGTGTCCTCACGAAGGCCTCCCAGCATACGTGGGTGGAGGAGTCCCACCCTAGGCCTGATCTCCGGCTCCTACAGCTATGGGCCGAACGTAGGCAAGCAGAAGTAATTGCCAACCGGGACCCTTCGTCGATTGCTGCCATTCTCGAGTTTCACCTCCTTACCGCTGCTGCCCGACGGCACGAGGAAAGACTGTCCACTCAGCGCTTACTTGAATGGTGCGCCTCTATCGGTCCATCATCTTGAACGGCGTGCATGTGGCGTACTTTTCGCGCATTGCAATCTGGCAGTCGGCCTCTGGAAGCAGCAACCAGCGCTTGCCTTGCATCCAACAAGGATCCGGCACAATGCGCCTCCGACGTTGTCCGGGCCCTGTTTCCAGCCTTTGGTGCTGTGGCAGTGGAAAAGCTGTTTCCGCTCCCCCTGCCGAACCGTGTGGGCTTACAACCAACTTGCGAAGCAATGTCGGGAATCCAGTCACTGTTTGCAAAGGCTGAATTATCGGCCGCAATCGATCAAGCTAAACTACGTACTGCTGCAAGTCCCGATTGCATTACATTCGATGTGTACAAAATTATTGACGACCCGACTCTCACGATGATTCTGGACTCCTTAAATCAGGTGTGGCTCTCTGGTAAACTCCCTGAATCGTGGCTTCGGACGGGAATTGTCACCATCCCAAAGCCCCGGAAATCACCAAATGAACTTCGTAACTTCCGCCCAATCGCCTTGACATGTACGCCGTGAAAACTGTTAGAGCGGATGCTTGCCACACGTTTTCAGTAGTGGCTTGATACATTTCAGTGGTATCATTCGGTGCAAATAGGATTCAGGCCTCATCTGGGTACTGAGGATGGCTGGGAATACCTGTCATCTGTGGTTTTGGTGGGAGGCCGTTCTCGCCGTGTGAGGACTGCTAGCTATGGACATATGCAAGGCGCAAGACAATGTTAGCCATGCTGTCATCTTAGAGGTACTAAGTTGTCTCCGCCTCCCAGACAAAGTATGTGTCTTTGTCTGGCACTTCCTACAACACCGCTCTTTCTGCGTACGTATCAATTGCGGACATTTCGGCTTCATTACACCAGTGCGCGGTGTGCCACCAGGGTCTGTTTTGTCTCCGCTACTTTTAAATGCAGAGCATTTCAGTAACTCACGATGTCACCCGCGTTGGCGTCCGTAGTCCGCATCGCTCGGCCTACACTATATAAAAAAATAATACTTACCGGCGCCAGGTTTCGATCCCACGACTATGCGTGCGGAACGCAAGGTACACGTTGCTCTAACCACTGCGCCACAAAGCTGACGCAGAATAGAAGGTTACGAACGCGCCTTATATCCTCGACTCATTCAACCGTCGGCCACAGGTGCGCCCTCTCCCCCGCGTCCTCCTCGCCTTCTCTGCGCTCGCAACACCCTCTCTCGCCGCGTTCGGTTCGGGCGCACAACAGGTGGGGACGTGCGCAACACCCTCTCTCCCCGCGGTCGGTTCGCGCTTAAACCACATATGTCGTTCGTGCGCTCTCCGGTCGCTAACATCTGTGGCGTGATCGTGACGTCAACATCACGCGTTCGTGTGGTGGCGCGATTTCGGCGCTATAACACTCTCTCGCGAGGGCCATTGGATTGGATTAGGTTGGCTTGGCTTGGCTTGGCTTCGCTTGGATTGGTTTGGATTTGGATTGGATTAAAGTGGATTGTGTTGGATTGTGTTGCGTCATAGCCGCTCCACGTTGCGCCATAGCCGCGGCAGGGGTTCACGGCACATTTCACGTTTCACCATCGACTTCATCGACAATGTCTACGCTGGAAGACAACAATTACAAGAACAACAACCAATACGTAATCCATACGACTTGCCGGCGCGCCCCCCACGGAAATGCTCTGCATTTGATCGTGCCCCTCGCGAGGGGGATGTTTTAGCAAGTCTGACACCAGAAGCACTTTTTTTAATGCCTCTGTGTTCTGGCATCACCACAGTTGATTCTGCATCACTAGGTAGCTCCCACTGTCGAGAATGGGATTAGGGTATCGACCAATGCTGTCACTGAAAACAGATAAACATCTTCTGGTGGCTGAAGCTGTTGCGTTGAAGATGCGGGGTGAAGGTCTATTTACGTCGTCTTGTTGCCGCTAGCCTGGCACCTGGCCACTATTCAAGACCTGTATTTCCTAATGTACGCGGATGACATCACTGAATTGACAGTCCATCCAGACCTGCCAAGAGAAGCCGAGTGCCTTTAGGAAGCGGTAACAGACTGCCAGACATGGTGTGAGAATGTGGGCCTCACCCTATCTCAAGAGAAAGATCCTGTTCTTACTGTCGCCAACGCCTTGGGGTGTCGCTCCCTTGCCGTATCGCCGATCGTCCTACAACTGAACGGTACTGCCATTTCTAATGTGGGACACCTTGGGGTTCGGGGCTTAGAGATATCGGATAGGATCTGCCCGACAGAAACACGGACAACTGCCCCACCTTGTTCGCCGCATCTCCCAGACGTCTGGCGGGGCCTGCTGGACGATAGCCCTTCTCCTAGTGCGTTCTGTACAACAGCTGCATTTTACTAGCGAAAAATAGACGCGGACGAAGAAGAAGTACACAGGACACTCGCTAGACTACAACTGAAATTTTACTTCGCGTCAGTGAAACAAAGAAAGATAACATATCACCACGACCTGCCTCTACACAACCCCACACACGCCAGCCTATGTGGCACACATGCGCCCTCGTAGGTAGCATATCTCCTTATCTGTAAGAGTGATTGAAGAGGTGCTGACACAATTAACTCCTTCCCTGTAGATCTGAAATGCCTCGTTAATCTCGCGACTAGTTTGGTCACGTCCAGATCCCAAAAAAACGTGTTTTATCGAACGCCGGCGTACAATCAGGGCACCGCCTGCAATAATCGGCCAGACGGCCTCCTGCTTTGTTTCACGGACGCTAAGTAAAATTTCAGTTGTAGTCTAGCGGGTGTCCTGTGCACTTCCTCTTTGTCCGCGTATATTTTTCGCTAGTAAAATGCAGTCAGATAACCAACAGCCCAACTTTATGCTTTAACTGTTCTGTACAACAGCCAAGGCTTGTCTTCCAGGCACAGTTCCAGCTCATGACGCAAGGGGATTGGGACCGGCTGGAGTCTAGCAAGAGGAGCGCCATGCGCACTATTACTGGACTCCCCGCCTAACACCAATTCCACAGCCCCAAGCATAAGCCCAGCTAAACACGCTTGATGAACTCATTCATCAGCGTCGTTCCGCACGCCTGCTGAAACGTAGACTGCTACCAGAGGCCGCAGCTCTCGCCACGTAGATAGGCCAGCCGTCGAATACGATGCTAGCCTTTTCCGCTGCAAGGCCGCCCTGGCTATTCCATCAGGTAACGGAAAACAAGCATCTGACAAGGCTACACGCCCATACCTCTGGCCTACACTAGCCTCCAGATGCCATACTTCATGTCGATGACTGGGCGCCTGAGAAGCAATCCCTGGTTGTCCAGGCGTGGATGCCGAGGCATACGACTGCTTCGTCATCACGGCCTTGACGTGTCCCTCCTACCCTGCCCTAAATCAAAGCTGTGCGTACGAGTCACTCCGTGAACTCCGAAGCATGCTACCAGAACCTACTGGCATTATAGATGGCCTGCAGGCGCTGGCATCCACTTTGACTCCTGGGGACAAGCTGGAACTTGACACGGTTTCAGCCGCAGCGGTTCGGGATTTGCGTCGCGTTGTACAAGCCTGGCCGCACACATTCAAGAGATTATGGACACTTATCCATGCCCTGCCCGCGTTTCATGGATTCGCCGGGACACGCTTCCAGCCCACACTGTCGCGGTTCGCGCCTGCCATCCAAGAGACCTCCTACGGCCACTATCGCTACTTCGAGTATCTATCGCAGAACGCCTGGTGGAAAAAGAGAACCTCAGCCGCTCCACGCGCGCTTTACTTCCACCGCGTAGAACTGAACTCCCCAGTGGTCTCGTTCGCTGGGAGGAGATCTTGCTGCGGAGGCTTCGATTTGGGGTGGCGTTATCCCCAGCAGTTACGCTTGGCCTGCCCGATACCACGCCCCGTTTGCGGACACCTGCCCTTTCTGTGTGACTCCTGCGCCAGAAGCTGACATTGAACACCTGTTGTGGACTTGTTCAGGTCTTAGAAACGCCAGAATGCAACACATCCGAGGCACAGGGCTCCATCCTGGGAAACCCCCCGATCTTAACCGTTGGATCTGGGACGCCCAGTAGCGGTCTCTTCTTGGCTTTCTGCGTGCAGCTGGTGCAAGGTTGTACCTATAAACCTCCCTGTTATGCCGTAGGGCAATCTATCGCATTAAAAAACATCCCCCTCGCGAGGGGCACGATCAAATGCAGAGCATTTCTGCGGGGGGGCGCGCCTGCAAGTCGTATGGATTACGTATTGGTTGTTGTTGTTGTAATTGTTGTCTTCCAGCGTAGACAATGTCGATGAAGTCGATGGTGAAACGTGCCGTGAACCCCCTGCCGCGGCTATGACGCAACGTGGAGCGGCTATGACGCAACGTGGCGCGGCTATGACGCAACACAATCCAACACATCCCACTTAATCCAATCCAATCCAAATCCAAGCCAATCCAATCGAATCCAATCCAATGCCCCTCGCGAGAGAGTGTTATAGCGCCGAAATCGCCACCACGCGAACGCGTGATGCTGACGTCACGATCACGCCACAGATGTTAGCGACCGCAGCGCGCGCGAACGACATATGTGGTTTAAGCGCGAACCGACCGCGGCGAGAGAGCGCGATGCGAGCGCCCCACCTGTTCTTGCGGGCGAACCTAACGCGGCGAGAGAGGGTGTTGCGCACGTCCCCACCTGTTGTGCGCCCGAACCGAACGTGGCGAGATAGGGCGTTGGGAGCGGAGAGAAGGCGAGGAGGACGCGGGGGAGAGGGCGCACCTCTGGCCTACGGTTGAATGAGTCAAGGATATAAGGCACGTTCGTAAACTTCCGTTCTGTGTCGGCTTTGTGGCTCATCCTCAAAAATGGGGTGCGCAGACAGAAAAATGGGGTGGTAAAAAATTGTCTATTTTTGCGCGTGCAACTGTGTGCAACTTGTTTCTGGTGGCCAAGATTTGGTATATAATGCAGGTTTTATCGTGTTCCCGGATGAATGTGCAAAAGTTCCATCGCCTGTTTGCAGTTTTCGTTTGGCAGTCTGTTTTCGAGCGAACAAGCCGCAGCAATTTGTTCCGCAGACTGGAGTATGGTGGTCTGGCGTTACCACACCTTTTTGTGAAACAGCTTGTGTCAAGGTTTTTCTTTTTAAGGGACCAGACAGACCCTTTAATTTGAACCTATTTGCAAATGTCAATAGCGACGGCCCTGCCAAATTTTGTTGTTTCATCTGTTGACTATGTAAGGCATAGTGGTAGCGGTTTTTTGCGGGAAGTAGTCGCATCCTTCCGTTTTCTCACGGCCGGTTTTCGATGGAATACCTGTCCAATGTTTCCCGTAAGCGTCTTTCTAGAGACCTAACTGAATCCCTGTTCCCCGAACCAATCTACCGATCCAGATACCGTGACAGCACCGGCCGCGACGTTTTAAAGAGGGTCAAAAAAATTCCAGTGCGAGGGGCTGCAAAGACGTTTTTCTTTAAGCTTCACACGGACACCCTTCCGGTACTGACATGGGAAGAGCGAAGGGGGCTGTTTTTACCGTGGGGTTCAAAACCCTTCCTTTTTGGGGGGCAAAAACCAAAAAAAAAAATTGGGCACGTTTTCCCATTGCGGGGCAGCCCCGGGAAGGGCCTTAAAGAACTTAAAAAAGAGAACTAACCCGCCAAAGGAATTTAAGAAAACCCCTTTCCAGGGGGAAACGGGGGGGGGAAATTCCTTACCCCTTCCTTTTTCCCAAATTTCCCACCAAATTTGGCCTAGCGGGAATGGGGGCCGAAACGTTAAAGCCTCGAAAAAAGATTTTGGGTTTAAAGGGCCCTTTTCTTCGAGCCGGGGAAAAGATTTTTGGCATTTTTTTGTGTTTTTTGGCTTAGGTTGGGGGCCCACCAAAAGCCCCAGGCCAAAAAAAGGGTATCCCGGGGTTTATTTTAACCTCAAAGGTTGTTTTTTGTTTAAGGAGGGGGAAAAACCAAAAAAAGGGGCCAAAAAAGGAAAAAATGGGCTTTTTGCGTTTTAGTCCGAGGGGACCCCCCCTTGGGGGTTCCGCCCCAATCGGCCCAAACCTTAAAAAAATTTTTGGCGCCCGGTTTTATTTCCCCAAATATGGGGGAGTGCAAAACGGCCTAAAGGGGCCCGGGGCGACCAAAAAATGGCGGAACCGACTTTGTTTCGGGGGGAAGTCGTTAATCGCCCCTGGCCCCGGGCAAAATTTTTTTTTTTAGGTTTTGGGGGAAAAACGGTGGGAGGGTTGCAACCCCCCAAACCGGTCTCGGGTTCAAACCGCTTTAAAAAAAAAATTTTTTGGCCCCTTTTTGGCCCTGGTGGCGGTCGGGCCAACCCGGCTTGTTTGGCCGACGGAATAAACCCCGGGGAAGGTTTAAGACCCGGGTTTCTTTGGCTTGGGTTTTTTTGGGGGAAAATTTTAAAGGATTTTTGTTCCCAAAAATGGCTTTCCCTTAAACCCGGGAGGGGTTTCCGAGGAATTTTGAGGCCTCAAACACCAAACACGACAATTTTAAAACCCACCAACCTTTCCTTTAAGACGCCGGCGGCCCCCCAGGAAGGTTGATTTGGCTAAATGGGGGTTTTCGGCGGCCACCAAAATTTTAAATCCGGTTTTGGGACAAAGACGAAAAAAGGGGGCCCTTTCCTTTTTAAAACCTTTTAAAGGCTGGGAGAATTTTTTGGGGGTTTGGCCCTTTTACGGAAAAAACCCCTTTTTTAGGCCCGAATGGGTTTGGGAAATGGGGGGGGTTTTTTGGTATGTCCTGCGGTTCGACGGGGACTAGGTGGTATCCCGCTACGGGTTCAATCCTCCCGTATATATTTGTACCTGCCAGCCGCGCACTAAAATCGTGAATGTGTGGCAGAGGGTAGTGGTCTGGCGTTGTTGATGCGTTCAAGGCTTTCTAGTCTCCGCACAGGCGCTAGTCGCCCCACCGTCTTTACGCCCCATGTGCAGCGGCGATAAATGGTTGCTAGACTAAGGGCGAAAAATTTTGAGCTGCAGCATATGCTCTAACTCACTTCGTTCGAACTCTTGCGAAGTTGCGGGGGGCTTGTTGGAATCACTGGGGATAGTGTCGCAGTCCGGTTCGGTCATGGCGAGGGCGATAGCCAACTCTTCGGCCGCAGTGGCGTTGTTGCAGCATGCCTGGCGGCTTGGGTAGTTTGGGCCCCGTGCAGGCGTTGATCGCAACCATCACGAAACGGCCGTTGCCGTACTGGCCGCATCGACGTAGCGGGCGGGGGAGACGTCCCCATATTGCTCCACGGGGGAACTTGGCCCGGGCTTGACGGCGTTCTTGGTTGTGGTCAGGGGGCATATTCTTAGGGATAGGACTGACGTGAATATTGGCTCGGATCGTGTGGGGGAAGGTTGGAAAGGTGTCTTCCCGTGACTTGGGGACCATAGCCAGGATCTCCAGGATGTGGCGTCCCGTTCTTGTGGTTGCGAGGCGTTCGCGCTGGGCAGCGAGTTGTGCTTCGATGATTTCGTCGACGCGGTTGTGAACCCCCGGGTTTGGGAGAAGCGCTCGTTGTCTGTGGACTCGCGTAGTCCGAGTGCCCGTTTGTAGAGTCTGCGTATCATGGCGTCTATCTTGTCCCTTTCGGTTGTGGTCCACGTGTGGTACGCCGCCATGTAGGCAAGGTGGCTGACGGCGAAAGACTGTACTAATCGCATCATGCCGTCCTCCCGCATTCCGGCTCGGCCCGTGGAGACTCGGCGTAGAAGGCGTAGGGTACTTGTTGTTTTGAGTGCAAGCTTCTTCATGAGGTTTGTCTTGTCGCCCTTGCTGTGAATGTGCATGCCGAGTATGCGGATCTCCGAAACTTCGGGAATGCGCTGGCCAGTCTCGGTGTACAGGGCGAGATGATCGCAAGCTTTTGGGGGGTAGTAACGGCCCGCCCCTTTGCGAGGGGTGTTACAAAAAGTTCTGATTTCGAAGGCGAGCAGTTGAGTACGTTGTCGGGGTTGGTGAAATATTTTTGTAAACTAGTTAAAGTTTGTCGTATTTTCACCAAAAGGCTGAAATTTATAACACCTTTTTGGCCTGAAAACTGGCGTTTTTGAATTACAAGTGGAAGCTTTTGTACTGACAACATTTGAGATTGTGCAAGATAAGGTAACTTTTTACTCCACTGTAGTTTTCGTGTCGGGGCCTTTGACCTTCGCGTACCCATTTTTAAAGATCAGTTATGGAAAAAGTACTACTGACCTAATTTACTTTCTATGCTACAATATTGCCTATTTTAAACCCGTTAAACTCAGCGTTGCATTTGTTGATGTTTTATAACATATTTATGTCCACTCCCGCGATATCCGGTAAAATGGCGGCAATATCTGCAAAAATAAATGCAGATATAGTCAGTTTATTGTTTCCCCCAGTTTCGGAGATCGCTGCTGTGGCTGCCAACTCTGAATGAACGTCGTTTTGAGAGCTTTTTTACCAGGAGCCATTTCCAAATTGCTTGTCTTACGGACATGCGAAGATACGAGCGTAAGCACATGTAGCGTGCTGAGGATGTAATACACTAGCAGTGTAAATACCTCTTAGGGGCAGCACAGCACAGATTCAAATATACTGAACACCAATCTATTGAACCACTCGGGTAACACCCTAACGACGAAAATGCAAAGCGCTCAGCGGATAGCTGCTGAAATGGATATTGTTAGTCTACTGGTTTTTATTTAGACACACAGAAAAATTTGAAAAACCCAACTCTTAAAAAATTGTCCTTGTAAGCTTTAAATATATTTTAAAATGGATCTAACTATTGCTTAAAGTGTAGAGTGCAATTGCAATTTTTTTTCAGGCTCTGTTTACCGCGTTTTACAAATGTTGAAATTTGACATTAGGTATTTCAAAAAAGCGAATCTTTGCCGTAAAAATATTTGTTTTGACCACAAAAAATGAATGCACAACAACGTATAATATATCCGATTTTTCTAGCGCATTTCTCATTTATACCCATCCAATCCGACTTTAATGAAGAGTCAAGGGGTTGGTTTTCAATGCAGAGCATTTCAGTAACTCACGATGTCACCCGGGGTTGGGCGTCCGTAGTCCCCCATCGCTCCCCTACACTATATAAAAAATAATATTTCCGGCGCCGGTTTTGACCCAAAAGACCCTTTCGGGCGGAACGCAAGGTACACGTCGCTCTAACCACTGCGCCACAAAACTGACCGAAAAGGGAAAGGTTTACGAACGGGGGGCCTTAAATCCTTTACCCCTTCCCCGTTGACCAAAAGGGTGCGCCCCTCCCCCCGTCCCCCTCCCCTTCTCGGTTTGGGGAACACCCTCCGCCCCTTCCGGGTTTGGGGGCCCCCAACCCGGGGGGACGTGCGCCCAACCCCCCTCCGCCGCGGGTGGTTTCGCCGCCCTTAAAACCCCAACCCCTTTGTGGTTTCCCCCTGCGGGTCCCGGTGGGTCCCCCCTGTTGGCCCCGGAACCCCTGAGGGCAAATAGGGGTTTGGGGGGGGGGCGGGGGAATTTCCCGGGCCGGGGGATAACAAATTCTTTGGCCAAGGGGGGGCCCATTTTTTGGGGGAAATTTTTGGGGGGGGAAATTTTTTGAAAAAATTTTTTGGGGGGCCCTTTTGGGGGCCTTTGGGGCCCCCCCTTGGGGGGGGTTTTTTGGGGGGGTTTTTTTGGTTTTGGATTAAAAAGTGTTATTTTTTTGGGGGGGTTTGGGATTTGTGTTTGGGCCCCCCCCCTTTCCATTAGGGCCCCCGGGGTCCAACCCCCGGGGGGTTGCGTTCCCAAATTTTTTTTTGGCCCGCCCGGGGCCCCAAAAAGGGGGTTCACGGGGGCCCAAACCCCCCCCCCTTTTTTCCCAAACTTTTTTCCCCCCAAAACCGAAACTTTCCAAAAAAAAAAACCCGGGGGGGCCAAATTTTTCCCCACCGCTGGGAAGACAAACCAATTACCAACAACAACCAAAAAAACCCCCAAAATTTTTCCGGTTTTTCCCCAAAAAAAAACACTTTTGGCCAAAAAAGGGGGCCGGCCCCCCCCCCGGGGGGGAAATTCTCCTGCCCCTTTGGAAATTTTTGTGCCCTTTTTTGGGGGAGGGGGGGGGATTTGGTTTGGGGGGAAAATTTGGGGCCGTCAAACTCCAATTTCCCAAAAACCCTTTTTTTTTGGGGGTGGGGAAAGGCCCATTTCTTTAAAAATTTCCAAGAAAACCGGGTTTTTTTAACTTTCCCCTGCTGCTGAGCTCCCGCAAGATGGCGGCCGACAAAAATACCTGCGTCGCCTGCTCACGAAAACTCACAAGCAAACAGAAATCTCTCCGGTGTACGTCGTGCGGCAAACGCGCCCATTCGAAATGCATTGCTTGGCCCGACGAGGAGCTACAACTCCTGCGATCCGGGCAGATCGAATTCTTATGTTGGCGTGTGATGAGCAACGCAAACCCTCCGATAACATCGTCCCCCCCGAAGGGGGCTCCCTCGGTTTTCCTCGCCCCGCGACGAGGAACCATTCGCTCCCCAGCCGGGCGACCTTGACGGCCCTTCCCGGGGGGGTACGCGAGCTTCTTCTCAACGCGCTTCAGGGGATTTCTCTCCTCACAGACGAGGTCAACGCTCTGCGTCCGGAGAGCGCCCGTCTGCAAAGGGAGGCCGCCAAGAACTCCAGCCTGCAGGCCGCGGCGATCTCTTCTCTCCAAGACGAGGTGCGTGGGGCTGCGCTCCGAGCTGGGGGGGAGAAAGCAACAATACCCCCCCCTCGCCCCGGCTACGGGAAAAAAAGCGACGGAAGCTGCTTTGACCAGGGGCCCCCCCCTCCGTGGAAAAAATTCCCCAAAAAACCCTGCGCGCCCGGAAAAGCCTCGTCGCCTGTTTCCCTGCTGCCGGACAACAAAAATGGGCCCCCCCCCGCTAAAGACGCCCGGGGGACACGCGCCGACCTGTGCGTGAAATGGCCGTCGGAGCGAATACCCCTCAGCAATCACCAGTGTCCCCCGTCGCCCCCAGGAAAGCCTTGTTTGTGTCGCGTCCCCGCACCCTTGGGGGGAAAACCTTTCCCCCCCCGGGTTGGGCCCGACGTTTCCCCCAGGGCCTTTTTTTTCAACTCTGGTTTGGTGGGGGGCCCCCGGGGGCGAAAAACCGGGGTTGTTTTTTTGGCCCCCCTTCTAAAAGGGGGGCCCCAAATTTTTTCCCGTTTTTTCGCCAAACGGAACCCTTTTTCCCCCAACGAAAACCCTTTTTTTGCAACGACCGAAAATTTTGCTGCGACAGGGCAAAAGTATGGCGGTTGGGGTCCTCATCGCCTTGAAGAAACCTTTCCCTGCGGTCAGACGGTCCGATCTTGAGCTCTACAGCGAATGCCTATGGATCGAGGTGAAAGTTAAAGGTGCGAAAAATGTTCTTATTGGAGTTTTTACTATTTAACCCCAAATTTTTTTAGCCCCAGAGGTACTTAAACCTGAAAGCTATAACATTCTTCTGTTTGGCGACTTTAATTGCCCGGGCTCTTGGTGGGACCCCGCACAAAATACCAGCGGAGAGTCCAAAGCAGCTCATTTGTTTAATTTCTTTTCTTTCAATAAACCGCCTGCCGTCTTGCACCCAAACCCTGCTGGAAACGTACTAGACACTGTTTTCACAAACCTTAACTCTGTCGTTGTCGATCAGTTCCCCGAACCTATTGTGGCCGTTGACGCGTGGCACCCTCCTTTCGGAGCCTCAGCCCACATATGCATGGCGCACGACAACAGCGTTTTAACTCCCAGACACGACTTTGCTCGCGGAGATTACACATTTTTCTCTACCATTCGCTCGACAACGCAGACTGGACCTCTGTATACAACGCGCCCTGTGTGGGCGTGGCCGTCCAGGAGCTAACCCAAACTGTTCATTACTTCATGGACCAACACATCCCAAAGCGGCGAATTCGCTCCTCTAAATTTCCATTCTGGTTTAGCCATGAGCTCCGAGGCGCGCTTCGAAGAAAAAGTCAATTTCCCCCGCTTGTTTAAGGCCCACAATGACCCGTCTGCTCTCGCTAGCTTCAGAGAATGGCGCTCCTCAGTGAAAAAGCTCCTTGCCCGGGATAAAAAGATGTTTACGGACTACTCTGAAACATCTCTTACCCACTCCCCTCGGGAGTTTTGGCGGTACGTCAAATTCCGCACACGTCATGCACGCGAAAGCATAACCCTTCAGGATGGTGACAAGATTGTGTCCGACCCTGAAGGCGTGTGTGAACTTTTCGCACGTCATTTTTCTTCGACATACTCGACCTCTCACGACAGCGGCAGCGAACTGGATTTCGATTCTCACGGTCCTGTATTGCCAATCCCCAACGTAACCGAAAACGATGTTGTGTCCGCCATCCGCAAACTCCCATCGAAAAAATCGGCAGGTTGTGACAGCATCCCTTGCTTCATCGTGAAGGGCTGTTGCGCTGTTTTTGCCCCCTTTTCTCTGTCACATCATACGTATGTCACTGGTTGAGCAACATTTTCCAACTGACTGGAAAATTGGTTCCATCTTCCCTTTGCACAAATCCGGAAGCGCCACAATCCCAGCAAACTATAGGCCAATCTCTCTTCTGTCCTCATTTTCCAAAGTCTTCGAAAAGGTCTTGCATCGATACCTTTTATCAGCTATGCATCCACTAATTCATTTCAACCAACACGGCTTCATGCCCGGAAGGTCGGTAGATTCAAATCTTGCCTGTTTTCTAAACGACATCGGCCCTCCAGTACTGTCTCGCCAACAGGTAGATACAGTATATTTTGACTGTAGCAAGGCCTTCGACATTGTTAATCACGATCTACTACTTCGCAAATTGTCCGCATACGGTCTTTCCCTTGAGTTCTGCCAGTGGTTCGGCAGCTACTTAAAAGGCAGGTCCAATTGTGTTAGTTACGAAGGCGCTACTTCCCGGCCCTTCCCGATGACCTCAGGGGTACCTCAAGGCTCGACACTGGGCCCTCTCCTTTTTAACATTTTTGTTAATGACATACACCCCGCTATTAAGCACTGTTCGCTCTCCCAGTATGCCGACGATATGAAGCTCTATCGCACTATTTCTTCACCTTACGATCGTGTACTGCTGCAAAATGAATCAACGCAGTTTCTGCATGGTGTGACTGCAACTATTTAAAACTTAACCTCTCGAAAACCATCGTAATATCATACACTCGCAAGTCTTCCCCGCTCACTTTTACGTACTTGCTGCTTGGTGAACCTGTAAAACGCGCTACCGTAGTGCGCGATTTGGGCGTAATGATGGATGCGAAACTGCTCTTTAACGCGCATGTGAACTATCTGACCAACTCCTGTCTCCGTACGCTTGGCGTAATTTCCCGCGCGACCAGGGATTTCACCGACCGATCATGCTTTGTTTCACTGTATCGCGCTCTCATTTTGCCCAAGCTCGACTTTGCTAGTGCAATTTGGAATTGTTTAAGCCCTTCGTCCTCCCTTCGACTAGAAAGGATTCAGAAGCGCTTTACTAGAACCGTTTTTCTCGCCACTCACCTATGAGCCGATATGAGCACGGTGGGCTTCTGAAGATCTTGAATTTAGATGAGCTATCAGCGAGGCGCTCCAGGCGCGACCTGGCTTTTCTGTTTAATTGTATTCACTCGAAGTTCGACTGCCCTTGCCTCGTAAGCTCTGTCCATCTGCGAGTGCCAAGCAGACCACTACGGCCGCATGGATGCTTTGATGTAGACAGATCAATGAGTTTGGCACCAGCCAGCCGGTGCCAGCTCACCTATAACAGTCTGTTTCCATCTCCTATAGACGTTTTTTTCAGCGATTTGGTACTGTTTAAGCGCTCTCTGAAATGTATGATATTTTGAATACGCATGCTGTGGAGAGGTCGCTCCTGCACTTCTCTCCCTGCTCTCGTGTTTCCTCACATACAGCGCTACCTTGCCTATCTTCGTACGTGTTCGTACGTTCCTTGCCATGTTCGTACGTTCTCCTGTGCATACTCCAGACACATCCTCCGAGCCTTTACCGTTCAAAAATGTTTGCGTCTCCTTTCGACAACACTACACTTTTGTATATATCTATCTGCACTTCCACATTTCCCAAATTTTTCTGATTTATACGCTGCCCATATTTGTACTGTTTGTATTCCTTGTATCCATGTATTCCTTTGTATTCCTTGTATCCATGTATGTTGCCTTTTCGTATTCTTTGTACCTATGTATGCGGTGCATCACCCGAGAAGGCCCTGTGCTGTTGGTGAGCACTTCAAATAAATAAATAAATTTTTCGCGACTGTGTAAACTCGGTAAACCTAGCTTATTCTTGTTTAGTGAAACACTGCATGTGCGGGAGTTGTCGGAAAGTATAAATCGAGCTGTGTGGTTTAGTACAATTGTAGAAGAGAACTAAGGTGTTGTGCAGAATCAAGAATTCAGAGGCATACTCAAGTTTAGTGGGAATTTGTGTAAGATAAAGTGTAACACTAAGGGAAGATGGGTTATGAGAAGGTACGGTGAATAACCGTGAAGGAACCGCTTTCGTTGCTGCAGACATAATAATGTATATGTGCCATGTTAAATCATTCCTTGTGTGTACACCAAGATACTTGTATGAAGTAACGTATTCAAGAAGGGCTCCGGTAATGTTGTATTTAAATGGCTGCTGAGGGTAGCGTTTGCGTGCAATGGTCATGCTTTTGCATTTGTTTGCGTATTGTTTCATGTGCATTTTTCGGCACCATTTTGACACAGTGTCGAGATCAGCTTGGAAATACCTGTTATCCCTTTTGTCATGAATTTCGCGGAAACATCAGCCACAACTTTAAGGCACGAGTTTACGCCAATGGGAAGGTCATTGTAATATAGAAAACATAGCGGGCCAATACGGAACATTGTGGCCTACCATATTTAACATCAGCAAGAAAAAATTGCAGTTCTTACCGGTCACGAGTTAGCATAAGGTAAAATGGTTTAAAAAGCATTCTATCCATATGAATACATTAGCTTCAACCCTTAGGGTACTGAGCGTACCAATTTATAATTGATAAGGCGCTTTCTTTAATACTTTATGAAACTCTAGAAAGATGCAATTTACGGATGTACCGTGATGCAGAGCTCATTCAATTACATTTGTGAATGTTAAAGGGTGTGTTTCGCAGGACACTTACAAAACGGTGTTGAAATCGACTGAAAAATGAGTTGGATTCAAGGAATGATGCAATGGTAGAATATAATACAGGCTCTTACAGTTTACAAGAAATAAACGTTAACGAAATCGGTTGGTAAATTAGAGAGATCTCTGGTTACCGAATTTGAACAGAGGGACCCCTTTCACACTCCTTATAATTGATTTTGTCCGTCATGCACAGAAGGGAATAAAAAAATTGTCACAGGATTATTGCAGAATAAGCCCTTGTAAGTGAACCAGCTGGATGGCTCGTTTTTGCGTTTGGCCACGCGAAATCGGCGTGTGGTTCGGTTTTAAAATCGTTTTAGTCTAGTTGTCAACACCTGTGAGCGTTGGTTGCCGGAGATAACATATTCGTTAAAAAAGACTTTTCTTTTTAAAAAAGGTTCTGATTGTGCTCAACAGAGCGGTCGAAATCACTTATCATGTAGGTAGGCGACTCAAAGCGATAACATATTCAAGTTCTGTGTCAACAGAAAAGTAGTCTCCTTTGGTGTAGTTTCTGATTGTTTTCCGGTGCGTGAGCTGCGTGAATCATTAACATCTTAGGTTAAATGAATAAATGAAAAAGGTGAAAATTGTCTTACTACCGACATTTCTATATCCTCAGGCAGAACGTGATCGCTAGCCATGTGAGAATAATGTACAGTTCCACATAAGTTTTTTTTCTTCTTTCGTGTTCGTATATCGCAGCAGGTAATGTCGCTCTCGGGGCTGATCCGTATTTTCTGTGATCTTTCTCTACCATGGGAGCAAATTATACCGTTCTTAAGCTAAACAAATGTCCACTCATGCTGGTTCTTGCGTGCACTAGCCAAAAATCAGCCTTCCCAGGCCATAAAGACGATCATGGCTGAAGTGAACGAAGAAAACGCTTCCCGTGGTCTCAATGGAACCTGGGTTCCTCGCGCTATGAAGCCGGCGTCTATATTATTGCGCCAACCCGGCAGGGTCGAAGCAGTGTCGATTTTGATAAGGGTGCATGGGCGTGGAAAAATTAAACACAAAAAAAATGACACAACCTTCCTGCGAGGGAACCCTAAGTTGATGCGAAGCATCTCGGAGGTTCCGAAACGTTCACGAGATTGGGTATCCAAATAACGGAAAATGACGGACTTCTGGACGGCGCAGCGTGACTCAACCGAAACAGCAACTGAGGGAGCGGCGCGCGGACCGGTTTTATTATGTAGAGCAGATGGAGTGGAGAGGAGGAGTTGAGAGAGGATACGCGCATGCGCGCTTATCGCGCAGCTGAGGTGATGAGTAGCGCGCGCTCTATCGCACAGCTGGCGTGGAGCCAGAGGGAGAAGAAGTGCGCGCGCTATCGCACAACTGGTGGGGAGAGGGAAAGAGGTGCGGACAAACGACGGTTAGACGACGGACGACAAAGCCGAGAGCAAGAGATGCTTTGCATCTAAAATCATACCCCCAAGCAAATAACGACGGCGATAGTTAAACGCGAAGCTTCCTGCCTGCGAAATCAAATTGGAAAGGGCGACATTGAAAACCGCTGTGATCAAAAGTTCTAAATGCGTGCGAGTCAGTCAGAGCTCAACGAGTCGAAGTCTTAACCTGTAGCGAGGCAAAGACCCAACTCGAACGACAACCGCGAAATCCTTCACGAGAAAACTTTGGAACAGACCATCGTTGTCGTTCGACAAAAGTTTAAATAATTGTACCGTTTGTTTACTTCAAGCGGCTGGTATGTCCCCAAGCTATGAGGTCTAAAAGCTAAATGTTAGGTCGCAGTTCCGGCGCGCCGTTTCTCCGGCTCATACCCACAGTTTCTCGTGTAATTTCAGAAAACGGATCCACATCAGAGTGGTAAGCATGCCCTCAGTTCGGTTTGGAGAATTGTTATAAAGGGGGAGGTGCGGTTCTACGCTGCGTATTGCTATACACGCTTCCGAGGCACCGAGCACTGCATTAATCCATAAGGCGATCAAATCAGACCACATAACCTGCATATTCGATCTCAAAAATAGGTCCCCGTACTCCTAATGCCGTATAAATACTGATTAGACAAACAAAGCGCCACACACACGAAGAGTGGCAGAAGAACGCAGGGCAGCATTAGGGGGTCACGATTTGCTGTTGTGGCATGGTATTCGACATTTCACGAAGCCAAACCTCCACTGTGTTTTTGTGTGTTACTCACTTTTAACCTAAATATACGACGTTTCAAGCTTGAAACTGGATACATTGCCGTACGGTGATTCCCGCAATAAAGCTGTGAAATCGTTTTTCTGGTCGAAATCGCAAAAAGCTACGCGTTGCAAGTTTAGGATTACATCATTCTATGCGAATAGTTGTGATTTAAAATGCCCAAAGTTCCACTTGTGCTGAAAAAAAATTAAAACATTACAAGCTGCTTTCACACAATATTTCACCTTCGTCATGCTTAATCTTCATCATGGTGTTTTATTAAATGTGTAGCTAGCTTGTTTCCGCGATGCCACAGACTCTTCACCTAATGGTCAGTGGGCCTCCGTAACATACTTTTACTTGTGAGGATAAAGCGGGAGACACAGCTAACTCACCCTAGACTTCGGCGTTTGAAACATTACAAGGGCGCCTGGGCGACTCCCGGTGGTGTAAGGTATGCGAATGCATTAACAGAGTTTTGGGGAATGCGTTTTACTAATTACTAGCATCATCTTCTAGACTGAGTTTGTTCGTTCTTACTGAACGCCTTGACCACTGGCGCGTGTTCGGACGATTATACACTTAAGTTATGATGACTTTGCCGTGAGCCTTGCCTTGTGCATTGTTACGTTAAACAGCCTGTACGTAAGGCAGCGGGGTCCGATTGACGACGGTCACACGCACGCAGCATTCCACCTACAGGACTTAGGCCTTCAGTAAACTCCGGTGCGTACAAAGTACGGTCGTTCGTACTAGCCATCGAATAAGGGTGCGCTGTGCGTGTGTAGTTTTCACTTGATGACAGTTGATGGTGATATGTTTGCCCAGGAAAGGGGCCATGTAGAGTCAATGTACTTTGCTGGGTGCCCGACATCTGTTTCTGAAATCACCCCGCTGCAGTTGCTTAACGTACGCGCGTCAAACATGCTTTGCTAATTTGGCGTCTGCCTTTATTTAATGGGATATCTAAAGCACTCGTCACATTGGGGACTCGCGCTGTAGAACACTCTGAAGGCGTCGTTTGTAATTGCAGCAATGCCCTTGCCCACCCCCTCACTCACCAGCACCATTTGTACTCTAATATTTCACTTTGTTTACAGAAGCCTGCTTGAATTATCCAGTGTCAAAAGAAGTTTTCTTACAAGTGTTCTTTTTTTCAATTTTTCGCTTTGGCGGTCTTTCTGCGTGCCATCAGGAGGCTGTTATGTGGGCCGCGTTTTGGTTGCTAGAACTAAGCCGTGCTTTCCACCTGCCGTGTAATGTCTTGCTTGTGAATTACAACCCGGCGCTGGTTGCGCTTAATTCAAGATGCGAATAAGGCAGTGACAAAATTGGCATGGCATATAAGTCAGCTACCGTGTTTGAAGTGTAACTCCAGGCAATAGCTTTCGACAACTTCGTTACTAATGCATTGTATTTGCTTCCCTTACTTTGCTTCCGTTTACTCGTCTTTCATCCGGAATTACTTTGACCGGCTTGTTTTCTGTCACACCATGTTTACGTTCTCGTTCTTCGCTTCTGACTATTTGTCTTATTGCGCAAATGAAGCCAGATCGCGGTCCACCAGCCCCATAACCGTACTCCTAGTTTGAATTCCCCCAGTTCCACTCACGTGCAAACATGTTCAGTTGAAACGAGGCGGACACTATTCTTCAAAAAATATGCTTTCAATCCGCATCTTTAGGAATTTGGCCATGTTGACACATTATAGGATCAGAGCTCGCGATACCAGCCGAATCCTCGGACATTATGCCATTATACCCGATTACGGGCAAATCACCCAAATTGTCACGTGGTATAAAGAAGGGAACAATAATAACGAGAACAACAGTTTTGTACCAAGCAGAACATGCTGGAGTGGCGCAGTCAGAATATTATCAGGCGGGTATTTTGGTAACCCGGGTTAAATTCATCGTGTCAGGTATGTGTTTTTAAATGTTATAATGTTGTAATTGACTGGCATAGTTGGTAACCTAATCATTTATTTACCGTTCAGCGATAAACGATACCCGGTCGCGGCGGCCGCTTTTCTGGTGAAGGCGAAAAGCGAAAACGCCCCGTGTTTACGAGATTTCGGCGCACGTTAAAGATGCCCAGATAGTCAAAATTAATACGGAGCACTAAACTACGGCGCGTTAAACCCCGACCTTAATCGATCAATCAGTTCAGCGCAAAAAAAGACAGAGACTAGAAAAGGCAACACCAGAGGGCTAGCGCTTTTGTGTTGAGTAATTTCCAGTCCGTTTTTTGCACCTTCCTGTATACAACGCAATAGTGGTTTTAAGCTACCAGAACTTGTACGTGTTGATGTGTATGCTTCCTAATATACCCAAACAACCAAAGAACAAAAGTTAAAAAACTAGTTAGCGAACTGTGTATAAAGGATAAGCTGTTTTTAAATAAGTAAGTCTAGTTGCATTGTTAAAACTTTTTGTTATTATTAGAAAAATCGCTACGCATTTGATGGCAAAAAACTGTATTTCTAGATTTATTTGCAATGATATTTTGTAAACAAACGTTTTGATGCTTTACTCTTGCCACAAAAAGTTTCTAGTCACTGCAATAATTTAAATCAGGGAGCGCTGCTCCAAAGATACCGTTTGCACCAATTTAGTGAGCCAATGTGCGCAGCCCGTGAGTTTCAAGACCACTGTCGCATATCGCCACCAATGTTTGACAAACAAAGAATGATTCGGCTGCGCGCTCCGCCTTTCGTGTTTGCTTTCTTATTGACTGCACGCGGCGTATAAATTGTACTTAGTCGTGCAATAATGCATGAATTGCGTGCGCAGTTCGCATAGCTCCACAAAGGATTACGCTAGATTACCCGTTTTTCCACCTTTCGGCCACCGCGGCACTGGTTATGAAGTGCTAAGTATAGACGCGAACACGCGCCCAGAAAACGGAACCGAGGACGACATATTGTGGCGGAGACGCGCAGGCGCGCGGACGCTGACTTAGCAGGGCCGGCGGACGACGACGGTCTTTCAACGACGTATCCAATTGAGCAAGTAGATACGCGGACAATTGATTGTTAATTGCCTCTGCTCCGGTGCGGTCATTTTGCTGACCTGAATCAAACCGCAGCCTTTTTCGCAGAAAGGCTTTGAGAAGGATCGTGTATGGAAAACATCATTATGCTGTGTTGCAGGTGATTTGTGGAAGGAGGTAGAATATTCTGAACGCTGGATATCTGACTGCGTAGGTTTTGTAAAAGGACTTTTGTCACGCCCATTTTACACGGAGAAACAGGATGAACATGGGGCCATGTGCTGGAAGAACTGCCACGATGCGAATTTATAGATCTTCGCCCACTATTGGAACACCAATTGAACCCTTACTTCCCAAGACCGCGCTTCTTTTATTCGGACACAACTTTCGCTACCCACTGAATCGGCAACGTGGCAGTGTCTGTGGAGATGGATGGAAACAAAGAATTGCTCGTCGGTTGCCCTGACCGCCTTCTTCGATCGATGGCGATGTGAAAGGGGTTCCTTAACGATCTGAAAATGCTTCGAGATAACGGAAGCGGAGCAAAAGCATGTATTGAGCGAGAAGGGTTGCCACCACCTCCGAAGAATAAGATCCTGCTTCCAAATATATACCCGTCTTGTAGGGAACAGGAAGCAAGCTGTCCCCAATCGACCGACGACTGTGGACCAGATACGAGCTAGTAATGGATTTCGGTTCTCTCGCATGAGATGATATTTTTGTTGTCGGCTCATTTTCAACTTCGTTGAGTCACCTGGTGACGCTGAAGTATTTTGTAGCGTGAGCCACGGATGCCGAGGTTGAGCAGTTTTGCGGGGCTGTTGGAGAGTCGTGCTGCTCATGCGCGAGGAGCAGTGACTTCTCAGAACGCACAGCTGGCACGCCGGAGCCACCGCCACCGCGACTAAATGGGTTTCGATTGGATTCAACTGGATTGAATCGGATTAAAGTGGATTTGATTTGAAATTGTTTTAGAAGCAATAAGCATGATAATCAGCTAATACTATACAACAAGACTAAGGATAACCAGCTGAACGTTAGCTCACGTACGTATATACCGGGATAGCCGAGCTAAGCCACTGCTTATATTTTTGGGGACTGAATACTTTTCCTCTTCTTCGCCCGGTCTCTCTTGCACCCGCCAAACCGCTGCGGTGATTGTGAATACTCGAGGGTGTGTATAGATGAGTGGTAAGTGGTGGCCAGTTTACGTTACAGAAAACAGGACAAATTCCTCCGCTCTAGGATTATCCGAACCCATGATCCAAAATATTTTGGTTTATTTATTCTTGAGACGCTGAGGAGGCGGCATTGCGGAATTAGGTGGGGAACCATATTTATAAAGCCGTAATATTTGGATTTGTACTCGCTCGTTAGTACTCGCTCATTTGTAGCAATTTGTACTCGTTCGTGAGGAAGTTGAGGTTGAATTGAAGAACAAGGTTGTCACCTCAAATATGGGAGCAGCCACCCTAGTCGGTTAAACCAACGTTAACGCGGCAGACCAAACGGTATGTAATGGCTACACACGGCCCGTGCACACGACATCACATTAGCAACGGGTGGGGCGCGCAAGCTCTGGCATGGCGGTGCATACATGGTTACCGGCAAGCACGCCACGCCAGCTAATACAACATGAACATTACTGCGCTCGAAATTGGAACGTGCCTTATCTATATGGGACCAAAATCATGATAAGCTAATTAACTGAGTTGGAATAGTTTACAAAATCTCCTCAGGCTTCATTGTTTCAAACTGCAACCATGCACTAAGCATAAAGACCATAAGTCCAGCTCCACCTGCTCTTTTTACAGCCTTGTCGCAAAAGTTCTCGCCTCAGCCTATTCCACAAACTGCACTGTCAGGATGCACTATGGGACGATTTAATTTTTATCCGTTTTATCTGTCACTATGCAATGAGGCGTTAAATGCTTTGCCGCGGCGGCTGCTTTTCTAAATGAGGCGAAAAGCAAAAACGCCCATGTGTACGAGATTTGGAGCACGTTTAAGATCTCTACGTGGTAAAAATTATTCCTCAGCCCTTCACTACGGCGCGTCTCATCGCCTGCATTGCCTCGGCGCGTTAAACCCTGCAATAAATAAATAGGATGTCTAGCACTCTCTGGCTTCGAAATGTTTAGGACATACGCGCAATTTGGCGTACTACCCTCAAATCAATGACACTACCCAGAGACTCAACCTGATATCATAGACATGTATCTGACGATCATTGAAATCTGGACTTGGCGTCACCTTCCCGTCGCCCACTTTCCGCCTTTTAACCTCACCAGAAAAAGATTTGGAATAAATGACTCTAAAATCAGGATTAGGAACTTCGCGAAGGGTAGTTTGTAACCTGATGCACTTAATATACATAAATATTTTGCGGGATAGAAACTCAGAGAAGTCCAAACTATATAGGAATCCGCACGTCGGGCCCTACCGGAGAACGAACATCCTCACGCTACAGCTCAAGGTCGCAGCTTCCGAGACTGCCCTTGTAGACCTGAGCGGTTGTTTTGCGCCGGGGGCCGCGAAAGTATGCTTCCTACAGGGATATTACTCCCCACTACCCATTGCAGCGCACAGGGTACCCCATCCACAACCTACATTAGACAAGTGCAAGCTGTAGCATAGCGACTGCTGCAGATTGGGACCTTCCACAACCCACTTATTTACACCCGGAACACTATGACGACAAGTTAAGCGCATTCTGACAGGGCTACCATCCGACATATGGTATAGGCATGGCGCATGTGAAATACCAATATTCCCCCAATCCATTGGCAGAAACTTGGAGGCTCACTAAGCGGGTTCAACTTAAATTGAGGACGCTCAGCGGGCAATGAAACAGAAGATGATAGGTGTAACATTAAGGGACAAGAAGAGAGCGGAGTAGGTCAGGGAACAAACGCGGGTTAAAGACATATTTGTAGAAATTAAGAAGAAATGGACGTGGGCAGGGCATGTAATGCAAAGGCAACATAACCGTTGGTCATTAAGGGTAACAGAGTGTATTCCTAGAGAATGCAAGCGTTGCAGGGAGCGGGAGAAAGTTAGATGGGCAGATGAGATAAAGAAGTTTGCGGGGATAAATTCGTCGCAGTTAGCACAGGACCGCGGTAATTGCAGAATTAATGGATAGGCGTTTGCCCTGCAGTGGGGGTAGAGAGGCTGGTGATGATGAAGAAGTATACCGCTCTGTTGTTCTCAATGACTGACATTGTTCACGTTTGCAGACCACTTCTCCTTCATACTACGGACGGCTTATGTTGATTAGACTTACTGCATGACCGAAAGCGAGCTTTCCACTTAACACCCTTTCGTCCCATTTTATTCTCATTTCTGAATATGCCCCAGCAACCATCGATCGCGGAGAGCAAGCACGCCAAATGACCGGCTATCACCTCTGTTAATTGCAAATAATCCAGAAGGCAGGTTGGAACTCCCAACACTTGTCATTTTGGGGTGTTCTTCCCACCGCGTGGAACTCCCATGAAATTCGTTTCTCAACTCAGAAGAGAGTCCCGCGTGGTCCACCACGCGAAAGATGTCACATATGAAATATCACCCATTGTGCAAACACCTCGGTCCCGCCGTGCAACGATTGGCATTGCGCGCGTTGTGCTCCGAAAGCCGTACTACTGTCCGTACCCATCTTCCCTAAGACGGTTATCTGTGCCCTTGTGTAGCGGTTAACCGTGTCATAGGAGCATAATAAAAACGCACACTGCACATAGCCTCAGCGACCTGCGCTAGGTTCAAGCCATAAGCTAGGTGGTGCTCGGCAGGCTGGTACACTAGGAGAAGAACTAATTGTAGATAGTGTCACAGTCATCGGGCTTGTTTCCTTGTAAATATGCCTCGAAAATAGACCTTCACCCCGCATCTTCAACGCAACAGCTTCAGCCACCAGAAGATGTTTATCTGTTTTCTGTGACAGCATTGGTCGATACCCTAATCCCATTCTCGACAGTGGGAGCTACCTAGTGATGCAGAATCAACTGTGGTGATGCCAGAACACAGATGCATTAAAAAAAGTGCTTCTGGTGTCAGACTTGCTAAAACATCCCCCTCGCGAGGGGCACGATCAAATGCAGAGCATTTCCGTGGGGGGCGCGCCTGCAAGTCGTATGTATTACGTATTGGTTGTTAATGTTGTAATTGTTGTCTTCCAGCGTAGACATTGTCGATGAAGTCGATGGTGAAACGTGAAACGTGCCGTGAACCCCCTGCCGCGGCTATGACGCAACGTGAAGCGGCTATGACGCAACACAATCCAACACAAACTACTTTAATCCAATCCATATCCAAACCAATCCAAGCCAAACCAATCCAAGCCAAGCCAAGCCAAGCCAATCGAATCCAATCCAATGGCCCTCGCGAGAGAGTGTTATAGCGCCGAAATCGCGCCACCACACGAACGCGTGATGTTGACGTCACGATCACGCCACAGATGTTAGCGACCGGAGAGCGCACGAACGACATATGTGGTTTAAGCGCGAACCGACCACGGCGAGAGAGGGTGTTGCGCACGTCCCCACCGGTTGTGCGCCCGAACCGAACGCGGCGAGAGAGGGTGTTGCGAGCGCAGAGAAGGCGAGGAGGACGCGGGGGAGAGGGCGCACCTGTGGTCGACGGTTGAATGAGTCAAGGATATAAGGCGCGTTCGTAACCTTCTATTCTGCGTCAGCTTTGTGGCGCAGTGGTTAGAGCGACGTGTACCTTGCGTTCCGCCCGCATAGTCGTGGGATGTTGAAGTACTTCCGGCTTCCGAGCGGAGCGGTTGTGGGATGGCTGGCTCCGAGCCAGGTGTTTCAGCGGCTATGTCCAGCCGCGGTGCCCGGTTTGCTGGTGCGTCTTCGGGTTACCAGTTTCTTTTACCGTCGATACCGTCCGAAGACTCGATGAGGGCATGCCTTATTTTGCACTGCGACCTTGGCGGACGGCCTTACCGGATTGACGACTTTCGCACGCCGTTCCTTCTGCTGGGCGTGCTGAAGGACAATCGCCGGTATTGGGCCTTTTCAAATGGGTCACGTTTGGCTCATTAAGTTGAAGACTCCCGAGGCTCCTCAGCGACTTCTAGACTCAGGCGGACTTCAAGTAAAGGGGCGGTACTGCGCAGTCATCGACCCGATACAACAAGAAGTTACGGTGAAAGTGCATTGGGTGCCCTTCCACGTCGCTGACGCTGCCTTAGCGAGAGTGTTCGCTGACTTCGGCGAAGTGAAAGACCTCCGACAAGACGCCTGGGGCGCGGCCGGTTTTGAAGCCGCCGAATCAACTACGCGCCTCGTACGTATGATGCTGCATCAGGACTTGACACCGGACGACCTCCCGCACATGCTCCGTTTTTACGGAGGTTCCATCCTTGTCGTTGTGCCCGGTCGGGCGCCTCAGTGCCTTCGGTGCCGACGTACCGGCCACATTCGAAAGGACTGCCGTACCCCGCGGTGCTCAAAGTGCAAAACGTTTGGCCACCTGGCCGAAGATTGCGTACGTACCTACGCTAATGTGACTAGCAATCCTGAAGAGGCTGAGGGTCCCCCCCCCCCCCCGAAGTCATGGACGACTGAAGAGGCTGAGCTTGCCGCTTCGGCACCTACCGGTCCGACGAAGCCACCTGCCAGGAGGCGGACGAGACGGCCGGCGGCAACGCCCCCCTCAACGCCCCACCAAACACCAAGGGCGTCGCCATCAACGAGGAAGCTGGAGCAAGGAAGGCGATTCACGGCGAAGGCAACGGCACCGAGGAAGAAACACAAGGCAACCACTCCACCCAGAAACTACTGGACTCCGACGATGAACACGACCAGGCTACTCCACGAGCCACTACCTCGACGGCCACGCAACAGAGCGACGGTTCTCCAGCGGAGGCGGCTACCGGCGGCGACGACTCTAACAAGGCACAAGCTACCACTGCTGCCGCAGCGGCAAAGCGGCCGCGAGAATCACCGGGGCTCAACGTAGACCAACGGCTGAAGCAGCTCGAACGTGAGTGGTCTATAGTGGCCAGCAAAAACAAAAAAAAGCAAAGTACCAGTGCAACAGAATCGCTCTGCTAGCGCATCCCGCCCATTTAGACCGTAGATAGAACCTCGAATGTAAACGCCTCGGTGTCTGTGTGAGTGCCTCCCTTTTTTCCAATGCTGAATAGTGGCCCTTTCAAATTAGCAACTTTAAACGTCAGAGGACTTGGTTCTAAGAAGCGAAGGTTTCAACTTAAGACGCTACTGGAGGCACAGCAAATTGATATCTTAGGCGTCCAAGAAACTAAAGTTGAGAGTGAATCGCACACAGACACCATGGTCGAACCCTTTCTAGATTCATATCATGTTGCTGTCAGTCACGCCCAGGGAACGGCAGGGGGATGTTGTATGTTTTTGAAAAAAGCGCTTATCTCTGTGGTAGACAAGGTTCAAAGCTCTCCAGAAGGTCGCTTTGTCTGCTGTGATTTTAATTACGCTGAGCACCCTTTTCGGGCAGTTTGTGTTTATGCTCCAACGAAAACCAACCAGCGCCGTGTCTTTTTTGAAGAAGTGGTTAGATTAGTGGACTGTGAAAAGCGTGTCCTTTTCTTCGGAGATTTCAATTGTGTCTACACGCCTGCGGACCGAGCCAATCAAAATGCACCATCAGATTCCAGCGCCCTTTTTTTAGAACAGTGTATGAACGACTCCTGTCTTGAAGACGTTACACATCTAGCTAACGCGACACGAACCGCCAGATACACACATTATCAAGGCGCAAGCCACGCCCGTTTAGATAGGATCTACGTGTCGGCGGAACTAGCTCCTTCTTGCATGGACTACGCAGTCGACGCGGTTTCTTTCTCGGATCATTGCTTGGTTTCCGTCTGCGTTGGCGGAAAAAAACAGAGGGAAGCAAGGTTTAACTGGGACCTTTGGAAAATGAATGATAAACTGTTAAAAGATGATAAGTTCCAAGCCACAGTTGTTGCAAGAAAAACAGAACTGGTAAATTTCGGCAACAAAAACATCGTGGAAGAATGGGAATCCTTTAAGCAGGAAATCAAGATAGCCGCCATTGAACGTTCGACAGAGATAAAATTTAATGATAGAAAAGAAGAAAAAGAACTCCGTGGCTTGTTGCAGCTTATAACAATTGAAGAAGCCAAAGCGCCGGGACTGTTTACTGAGGATTTGCGCACAACAAAGGCAAAGATAGAACGCATCGAGGTAGAAAAATACAAGGGCGCGGCGATAAGGGCTCGCACGGAAAGACTAATAGGCGGTGAAATGCCAACGAAACGGTCGTTGGCAGACGAAAGGAGTCATGCGCGAAGGAACGAAATTCATAATATTGAGCACGAAGGAATATTTTTGACAGAGCAAGCCGAAATAGAAGGGGCTTTTACAAAACATTACGAACACCTTTTCTCGTGCAAAACACCGAACCAGGAGTTTGAGCAGTCCTTTTTAACTCTGATGTCCCAACTAGACCCACATATAACAGATGAACTGCAAAGTCCGATTACTGTAAAGGAAATAGAAGATTCAATCGATAGTTTAAATAACGGTAAGTCGCCTGGCCCTGATGGGCTAGGCGCTGCCTTTTATAAGGCATTTAAAATCCAACTGGCACCTATTTTAGGTACTGTTCTTGAAGAGTCCTTTAATAGGGGTTCCCTGCCCCCATCGTTTTCTCAAGCCCACACCATTTTAATACCGAAAAGCAATGATCCAGAACAGCTAGTAAAAATCACGGGATACAGGCCGATAACATTAACTAACACGGACTATAAGATCTTCATTAAGGTGATCACAAAACGTATGCAAGCAGTAATTACAACCTTAGTTGGGCCCCACCAAACATGCGGAATCAAGGGCCGAAGCATAACTACTAACATTCATGTAGCAAGAAGTATCCTGGAATCTTGTGACATAGAATACAGGAAGGTGGCTATGTTACAGATAGATTTTCAAAAGGCATTTGACAGGGTCTGTCATGAGGTGCTTTTTAAAATACTTGAACATGTCCGAATCGGAAAATTAATTTTACAAGGAGTGAAAATGGCATATAAGGATTGTACAACAAGAATTTTGATTAATGGCCAATTAACGAGTCCAATTAAAGTGCAGGCATCAGTGCGTCAAGGGTGTGCCCTGTCGTCCCTTCTTTTCGCCCTCTATCTTGAACCCCTGTGTGCAAGAATTAATCAAGACAATCAGATACAGGGCTACACTTTACAATCCTGTGAAGTTAAGGTGATGGCATATGCTGATGATGTGGTTTATTTTTGTGTGAATGAGGAGAGTGTCCGTACTGCCCTAAGTATCACCCAAGAGTTTTGTAGTATGACTTGTAGTTCCATTAACGTAGGCAAATGTACTGGACTGTGGCACGGAGAATGGTTAAATGCCCCGAATGTTTTTGAAAACGTCACCTGGTCAACGCAGCCAACTAAGTATCTGGGAGTACCCTTTGACCAGTATCGAGACAGCACGAAATACTGGAACGAAAGAGCACATGATATGCGCGCGCAAACGGCCAAGTGGGAGGGCCGTGGCCTGTCCATTTTTTCCCGAGCAACAGTTTGTAATGTTTTCCTTGTCTCTAAAATCTGGTATGTCATGCAGGCCCTTTCTTGTTCTCGACTGAATGTGCAGAAGTTTCACCGCATATCTGCGGTCTTTGTTTGGCAGTCGATTTATGAAAGGACGAGCAGGAACAATTTATTCAGAAAAGTTAGAAGCGGAGGCCTGTCACTCTCGCATCTTTTTGTGAGACAACTTGTTTCCCGCTTTTTGTTTTTCCGTGATCAGGCCGACCCGTTTATCCGCACCTTTTTACAGGTCACGGTAGCGAGTGCTTTGCCCGACCTTCTAGTGACGTCAGCGGACGCTACACGTTTTTCGGTCAGTCTCTTTTTGAGAGAAGTTGTTTTCTCCTGTCGTTTTCTAATGGCGCGTTTCTCTGGAGAATTTTTGTCTACTGTAAACCGTAAAAATTTTTCGCGTGACCTCATCGATTGCCTATTCCCTGAACCGATGTACCGTTCCTTGTATAGTGGCGGATCCGGACATGATGTTCTACGGAGAGTGAAAAGAATGCTTGTGCCAGGTCCTGTCAAAACGTTCTTCTTCAAATTGCACACTAATACGCTACCAGTAAAAACGTGGATGTTAGAAAAAGGTTTATTTTTGCCATTGGGTGCCGACTGTACACTATGTAAAAAACCGGAAAGTGTCGAACATGTCTTTATAGATTGTTGGGACGCTGTTTTTTTTTGGGATGTCCTGCAACGTACCGTGAAAAAAGATCTCCCCCTTACCCCACGTGGAATTCGTTTCCTGGATGTCAAACCAGATGTTCTACCATACGACCTGTTTTTTTGTATTGGGTTTGCACAGTATATGGAAGAGCAGAAGGGAGGTACGGAATGCAGATGTCAATGCAAAGTCTGTTGGAAGCCACTTTGTTGAACACGTGTGTAAGCTCCGCGAAGTGTTTTTGAAGCTGGAATACGAAGACGAAGTGATATCTGTTATGAACGAACTAGCTGTACTAAAAGTTCACAAAAACGTAACTGCCAGCTAAAAGCGCGGCGGATTTGATGTATGTTCCTTTCCTTTCTCAGCCCTCAGGGCTGATTGTGTAGTACTTGTTGTGTTGTGCCCAGACGGCAATAAAGAAAAAAAAAGTCAGCTTTGTGGCGCAGTGGTTAGAGCGACGTGTACCTTGCGTTCCGCCCGCACAGTCGTGGGATCGAAACCTGGCGCCGGTAAGTATTATTTTTTTTATATAGTGTAGGCGGAGCGATGCGGACTACGGACGCCAACGCGGGTGACTTCGTGAGTTACTGAAATGCTCTGCATTTAAAATGGGTAACTCGTTAACATCATCTAGGCACTCTTGCAACCTACATACAGAAGGAGCGGGCCATGGACATCAAAAGACAAGTGTGCGGATGTTGACTATGTTTCGACGATAATGATCGCGCAGTCGATACGCCATTTCCCGCAATTTGTGCACATATTTTTCTTCACTAGCGGGGCATCCCCGATGTCTTCAGGAACCTTGCTCGTAGTTGAAAATGGATTTCCTTGCACAGTCCTCCGCAGTATGTAGCGTGACTTGGACTACTGCACTTACCCAAAACGTAATGCCTAATTAGTTCGAACATACCTAGGTATTTTAACAAAATAGATTGTGTGGAAGTTTTAACCAAATGATCTATTATCAACGTAACTGCGCTAAAATAATTGACGTTTGACCATTTTAATTCGAGTTACCACGGGCGAAAGCAAAGAGTGCGCACATCGGGCTGCATTTGGCTTTGCATTATATTCCGTGGAATGCAACCGCTTTACCCTCGCCTAAGCACGGGGTAGCACCGCGGGGAAGCTCCGAGTAAGGGAAACAATAAAAAAACCCAACCTTGCCCGCCAGTGACTCAACGTTAATGCTGCGCGATTAATGACCCTCAAAGAGGTTCTAGACATTCTAAAACTATCAATAATTAAAGCCACATCCACGCCTATGATATATGCTGAAGCAGCGCAGCTCATATCGGCACGCTGACGGCCACCTGCCACAGAGACTGGCTTGCTCACAGCGCCATCCACCGCGGTATGTACGTACTCGGCACTCAGTTATGGAGGTCTGGCAGTTTTTCGGTGCATATTTAGTACATCGCAGCTAGCACAAAGAGCTTATGTAACGTATATGCTCCGCTTATTCTATACGAAGAACATAACTACAAATTGACTCGGAAAAGGCGTCCGCCGTTGCGAAAACATCTTATCTCTTTGCTAATATCCGGCTGTCTCAATGTTTTCTAGACAATCTAAACATGGTTTGGTAAAAGAAAAACTCGGTGTCGAATAGGGACAATAAAGAACCTGTAAAAGTCGTTTTGGATTGATTGCTGAATTGGTGCATAAGACGTCTCGCAAACACCTGAAACATCCCAGTTTACACGGTCGTTGGGCTATCATTAAAATCTCTTTCTTCGCTTGCACGTTTTGTTCTGGTTCTACACGGCATTGTAACGCTAAAAGCGCAGAACACAAAAAATAACATACAAAGTTCAGTGCGTGACAAAATCGTATGCACCCCACGCCATTCATGCGTTACACAATGTACTGATAGAAACGCAAACATCCATACAATATATTTAATGCAGTGTAACATACTTGCAAACACTAAAATGGTACGATATACAGTTTCATTATGACTCAGAATAATTAGTGTGAAATTGCTATAAATTTCTTCTCAAGATGCCGGCGTCTCGCGCATCGGTCTGTCGCTGGATTGGCAGCGGCGACGATTTCTTTAAGGCGTTCATGTGAAAAAGGACAACGTAAAAAAAGGAGATTCAGCATGATGTGGTTTGATAACACAAGAACTCGAACCTGCAAATTAAACTTTCCGATGCGGTTCCCAAACGCACTGAAACCGCACTGAGAAAAGACTGATGCCTGCAAATCCAGCCGTCAAACTCTGCATACGACGAAGATATTTTAAAACAATCAAGACCCACGCGTAAACAGACACCAGAAATACGGCAAGAATAGTTATTCCGCGCGTTGTGTCTTAAGCACACATTTTTGCAGCAACAATAAGGGCATGGCGCAGCTTAGCAGCCACGATTACTAGCGGCAATTCATTAAACATATGTATCACTTGTTGAAGAACATTTGCGTTCGGAACCCTACTACGCCGCTCAAACGAAGTAATATTTTCAAAACTCCCACCTCCCGTTGTGGAAACCCCTGTGTAGATGCGACGCATAGAGGGTTCAGGTTGCAGCGTTGGACAGCGGACGAACGGCGCTGGAACGATAGACGGAGCGGAGCAGGCACCGCGTTTTATAGCGCGCATAACGGTGAGGGGACGCGCCGGCGCCAGTGCGTCTGCCGCGGCTATGGCGCAACACAATCCAACACAATCCACTTTAATCCAATCCAATCCAAATCAAATCCAAAGCAAGCCAAGCCAAGCCAAGCCAATCCAATCCAATTCAGGCCAGGCTTAGCCAAGCCGAGCCAAGCCAAGCCAAGCCAAGCCAAGCCAATCGAATCCAATCCAATGCCCCTCGCGAGTGAGTTTTCGCCAACGGAGAGGAGAGGGGGTGAGCGCCGGAGAGCGCAGCTGGCGCTGCGAGGAGAATGGAAGAGGGGGGACGCCGGCAAAGCCGGATGGATGGAGGGACCGGGGGAGTGAATGAGATGCGTTCGCATCTAAAAATCGGTTACTCTCTCACACTCGAATCATTTGGATGTAGTGCAATTATTATGTTAGAATTTGGTTTTTAGAACTTGGTTAGAGCTTGTTATAATTCGGTTGTTAAAAATTGTTAGAACTTTTCAACCAACAATGGAACGCGTATGCTAAACGATGTATAACTCATGGAGGTTTTTATGGTGTGTTTCTGCTGTGTCCTTTCGGCGAAAATCCGCACAATGGATCCCAGTATGTTGAAACAAACAAATAAATCAATCAAAAAACAAACAAACAAATATAATAAATAAATAAATAAATAAATAAATAAATAAATAATAATAAATAAATAAATAAATAAATAAATAAATAAATAAATAAATAAATACAAAAACCGTACCTCTGGGTCCGAAGACGAAAAGATTTACCACAAGTTGGGTCAGGGCACGCATGCGCAGTATTTGCACCACCCGCCTCCGCCTTTAGACACGTCGATGGGGGAAAGCCCGTTGGCGCCACCACGTGTGTGTTTCGTGGCTGCTCTCCCTCTACCGCAGGTACTTGTCGACATCTGCGTCCTGATGACCCCCGAGTGTATGCTGTTTGCGCAGATGGGGCGCGTCACAGCTGATCAAGCGTGCAAGTACGATCTTCACGTCTGCAGGCGTTTGAACCAAAGCACACACTGGCGTTTATAGAACACCGTCCTATAAAGATGAGACTGTCGTGAAATCCTGCACCCAACGGTTGACTCCTCAAGGCTCGGATCGGTAAAGTTGATAGCAACGGTGGCCGTTCACCTACAATTTCGTGGTAAGCGGCGACTATTGAACCAGCGCTACCTGTCATATTTTAAAAAGGATATCAAGCCCCTCGCGCATACGTACACGTTAGAAGAAAACTTTCAATGCTCTACCCAATTTTCTGCAAGGCGTAATCCCAAGATGTCGACCAAACACTTTATTTCTTCGGGAGGGCCACATTTACCTCCACAAGATTGGCATCTCTTAAGTGTCTTGCCTGGCTCATGCACTCAGGATATGTGTTTTTAGCCTTCCTTAGCAGGGATGGGGTCAGTCGGATCCCCCAAGGTAAAAGAAGTGAAGACATTCAGGTACGTGGATGCCTATCTTCTGCTCATTGATACTACAAAAGAACGCTTGGAAAGTGATGTTCCGGACATGTTGACTCAATACGACAGTTCTTTCCAACCGCTGTGTGTAACGCATGCAACCCTGATTGAGGGTTCCATGGGATTTCTGGATCTTTACCTTTCGTGGCGTGCCGTACAACATACTCCAAAAGCGCCGGAGGTGGCGGCGGGAGGGGGGGGGCTGGGGGGGGGGGGGTTTACTCACGGAGCGCATAGTAGATGGTGCGGGCGAATTTACCCAGCGTTCACCGCCCGGAAGTGCCTGCTCGCCGGCCGCGGCGTCGGCGGTACGCTTTTAGTATTCTTTAGCGGCGGTTGTTTCGGTCCTGCTTTGGCGCATCTTCGCGTCTATGTCGCACTGCCTTCGCACGGCTTGATTAACTTGTTCGATAACAACCCAAACAAAAAAAAATGCTAATGTATAACCTGCATTTTTCTTTGCAAAGAATTTTAGGTGTAAATATATATGGGCAGATCTTTTACCGGAACATCCCGTGAGTTGTTTCAGTGAAATTATTTTGCATTATTATATTAGCACTACATGTTCAACTCCAACGACCTGATATTCAGCGTTCTCAAAGAATGAATATTTAGCCAAATCGGACGTTTATAAAACATAAACGTAGTTCAACACTCGTTGCCCTTTCAGCTTGTTTTCGTTTAAATTGCCAATTAGCTGGGTATTATTCTGCGTTATACTAATTCTAAGTCTCAAACAAAAGCCCAGCGAGTTTAAGACACTGGGGCATCTCTGAGCCGTGTAAATAATTTGCCTTTTCGCCGCTAGTGCATTGTCTTGTTATAACTCTCCTCTGCAGCCACTCATCGTTCACCCTCCCTCTCCAAGCCCGTCCCTTGAGCCCGACCCGAGGCGTTCTGCAGTGTCCACTCATCCGTGACCGGCGGCTGCTCGATAAGCAGAAACGGCAAATGGGATTGTTTCCACGGTCACTGCGGAGAGCGACGCTTCGCCGCCCCCGCTACTCCCTCGACGGCACAACACGACGCCAAGGGCAGCTCATAAACAACACGAAGACAGAGAACGAAGCAAAACCGAGAAGTATCATTACGGCTCCCAGCTACGAGGCTATTTCTCACCACGTTTATCCTTAATTCAGGGCACCGTCATGCCTTTTTTGTGGGTCTAGTGGGAACCCCCAGTCCCAGCACACGGAAAATATTACGAAAGGTTAGTCGTCTATTTTTATTGAAAATATATGTTTTGTAGGAGTATCAATATAAACTAGTTTCAATATAATGAACAAATACAGCAACAGTTTCCGTCGAGCGACATGTCCTATGCAGCCTGTTCTACGCAACGCGAGATGCAATGCTTGTCGCCGTTCAGCCATTAAAATACGTATTCGGGCCAAGGTCCACTTTTGCGGGTTGAACGAACGCATTACGTTGTCAGGGAGAACGAGACAGCATTTTAACCTTGCTGACAAGAATATTTTGCGAAATTGCAATTTCTTTATAAGAATGCGCGGTTGATACAAACAAGTCACTAAACACTCGTGCGCAAGAGGTTGCTTTAAAGAATCATAAATGTTTTGGACTATTGAGGGCTGTAAAAAGATTCGTAGTCCATAAAAAAGGCCGTGCCATTTTTACCGGAAATTTGGTATTTGTCTGCTAATGTAAATAACTAAATTACCAGATTCTCAAAACTTTGGGGGTTTAGGCCAAATCACTCCTTCTGATATTGTTAATTTCTACTTTAAAAAGCATTATGCACTTCTACAGAACACCTACGATACCACCAACATTGCCCCAACCGAGGATGTCGCCATGCTTGGAGCGAATTATACTAGGTGAGGATGAAAAGAACTTTATCTTGCCGAAAACTGGGTGAAAGGAGGAGGGGGAAGTGACAGCCTTCCTGAATTTCTCTCACTCAGATGGCGGCCCTTGGACGACTTTGACCTGTATTCCTGAGTCGGAGCTAAGCAAACTGTTGTCCCACTGCTCCGCACTGGTAATTCGTAAGAATGCTCGTATATTTCGTGGCTGAGCATCACAAGTCTAAGTCATGCGACGGAGTGTGGCTTGCTGAGCGCACCACTTGCATTGTCTATAATAAATGTCCGGAAAAATATGGCTCAGTACTGCAGTATTGGGGAATGCATTAGCCTGCAGCTGACGCCGGGCTACAGATTGACGCCTGTTGAGCGTTGGATCCGCTGCGGCATATTTCTGGAGCTCGATGCGATAGTTTTGAGTGATGTCTCGGTAGGTCACCAGCCCGGACCTAGCCCCCGGGTCCGAGCCAGCAGCGTCGTCAGGGCAATCCCGGCAGCTGTAACCTCGGCCGCCTCGTGTGCTCGCTTGTTGCCTGGGAGCGATGCATGGGCCGGTGTCCAGATTATTTCCATGTTGCGCGTACGAGTGGCTTAGACGGAGCGTAAGATGTGTAGGGGCGTTATTACAGATCCTGCCAATATCATAAATATAATTTGTAATGAGCGGCTCGTTGAGCGAACACAGAAATAGTGGCCAGCAGTCACGGACACCAAGGAAGACGAAGGAGAGAATGTGTGCCTTCATTTGTTCTTGTTAAAGAAATCTACGTCTTGAATTGTTTGAATAAAAGTGTAAAAGAACATGCTCTCTGTGTAGAACCGTAGCCCACAGCCTCCAGAAAACACTTGACATATTTGCTGCGTCAATAATCTAAGTCACCTTAGTGGATTTAACCTCGGCGTTGCGCTCCCACGCAATGCAAATGTGCGTTTTTTTCGGCCATGGTGTCTTTATGCTGGCGTGAAGAACGTGCTAAGCGGCAGCTCAAAGTAGATTGCTTCCAAAGCGCGTGAAAGGCGTAAACCTTCGGCTTACCAACGAGCAAGTTTTTTTTTAAACAAGCTTACAGTAGGCTCGAAATCAGACGTCAACAAAAACACAACAGAAAAATACAAACACTTGCTCTGTCACTTAAGGCAGAAGGGTCGCACGCTATCACCAATTTGTACGGGCTGAGGTACAGATAATACTGTCCGTTGAGGCATTCTATTGACCAGCAATACCAGCGTTTTTGGAATTTGGCGTTTAATTTTTTGGGCAGCGTAATTAGAAGCCAGGGATTATTGAAGGTCTTTGAAAACCTGAAACCGTTAGTTTACTTCTTGAAGGTGAGCAAACGTTACGCAAATGTATTCGGTCAGACAACCTTTGTTTACCTGTGCTGCCGTGCCCTCGGCTCCTTGGTCCAATGTTGTGCGATGTATGTACCTATTTCAATGAATTATACTAGCTGGGAAAGTTGAGACCAACTCGGTGCCCGATCTCGACGAACTTTTTAAGCAGCTTCAATTATTCACAGCGACCCTAAAGGAAATCAAGAACAGCGATTAACAGCCATCGACAATAAACCGGAATGGTTACCTTCCCTAGATAAAAGTTTCTTCTTGCATGGCTCAGGTAGTCGAGCTACCGAAAGCAGTATAAGCCTTAGAAATGAAGCTGGACGACTTTAAAAATCGCTCAATGAGGTAGAAACGTCTAGTGTATGGCGCCCCTGAGGAAGCAGAAGAAAATGCTGACACATTAGAAAACGGTGTAAATCAGAAAATTCTTTAAAAAATTCTCAAAGTTGAGTCGGTTGACATCGAACGTATTCACAGAATTGGAAAACCTGACAAAAAAAATGAGACGAGTTATCCTTAAACTACGGGACTTTTGAGACAGAAAATGATCCTAAAAAACTGCCAGAAACAAAAAGGAACAAATTTCTCGATAGGAGAGGATTTTTCCACTAGGGTACGTGATATCCGAAAAAAGTTGTCGAAAGTTGGAATACCGCGAAAAGAATCTGGAGAGAGAGTACCCTTGCTTAACGACAAACTACGGGTAAATGACAACTTATAGCAGTGGGATGAAAAAACAAATGACGCTGTGCTAGTCAACACGAGGCCCCGAGAATCTGAAGAGGAAAAAAAACGAGGAAACAGCAACGCGATTCCAACGCCCACGTCGGTCACGACTGCGAAAGAAATAACTTTTGAAAATGTGAACACCTGTGGCATCATGGACAAATTAACAGCGTTAGAAATTTTGGTGGTAAGCATCGAGCCCGATTTTTTAACGCTCACTGAAACTTGGCTGACAAAGAATACTAAAGATTTTGAGATGGCGCATCCTAACTATGCAATAGTACGCAAAGGTCCACCGTCCCGAGGTGGTGGTGGGACCATTATAATAAAACGCGATAAATCCTTTGTAGCCCTGCCAGAAGTGATGTGAGTCGAGGCAGTGTTGTGTAAGCTATGTTATGGTCTTCGCCCAATTTTTGTCGGCTGTGTTTGGGGCAGTTTCTCATCCGAATGTTATAACATCCCATCTCTTTATGACTACATGGACCAGCACGTTCTATGGGCGAAACTTGTGCTACTCGGTGACTTTCTTCTAGCTGATATAAATTGGCAGACCGTGCAGCATCATTCCACGTGATCCGACATACTTTCTGCCACGATGTCAACGTTTATTTTTTCCTAAACTGTCACGCAACCTACCCCGGTACAAAAAAGCTGTTCGAGCATCCTTGATTTGGTATTTTTAAGGGAACGTTTTCCATCAGACAATGCTAAAGTTGACATTTTGGATGGAGTGTCAAATCACAGTATTATTTTGTGCACTGTTCATACGTCAGACTCCCATACCCAACTGAAATCTTTTGTTACATATCCCGATTCTAACAATTCTGACGATACCAGTGTAACAGACCACCTTTTTTTTGAGCTTGCTTCGTTTGAACACCTAGGCAACGACATAAACGCAGATATAGAAACACTCTGGGAAACATTTTAGGCTATTGTGTCACATTGCATTGATAACTATGTGCCAACTAAAAAGAAACAAACTAAAAAGAAAAATCCCTGAGAAACACGAGACATTATTCATTCGAAACGCAAAGCGGAGAGGCTTAGAAATTGACTTCAGACTAAACATGACCCTGAATTTACAAACAATCTTAGCTTAGCGCTACGAGTATGAAAACAAAAATAAAATCAGCCAAATCGATGTATCTTAGCCATACACTCCCTATGGTTTTGAAAAGATCTCCCAAAAAATTTTCCAATTAACTGAACCCAAAAAATTGTGACTCCAAGATTGCTTCCACTGGTGATAATAAAATCAAAGCCAGCCTATTTAACGACTAATTTAAGTCAGCCTTTACTGAAGGTAACGGAATCTGTCCTGACATAAGCATTCCTTTGAACCAGTAACTTCGCCCACTTACAGTGTCCGAAGCCGGTGTTTCTTAACCTTTGTTAATGCTTGATACTAAGAAGGGAGCTGGACCCGACAATATACCTAATGTATTTCTCAAAAGATACGCTGAATGAATGGCCAGAGTATTTGTGCATATTTTTTTTCAAATCTTTATCAACTAGCTCGCTACCCGCCGTATGGAAAATGGCAAAGGTTTTCCCCGTACGCAAAAGTGGCAGCGAAGCAGATGCCTCCGCTTCAGACCAATTTCCCTGACAAGCACCAAATGCAAATTCCTTGAAAATCCTGAAACACAAAATAACTTTTCTTGCCCAAGAGCGCGTTTTATCACTATATCAGCACGGTTTTCGTCAAGGTATGTCAACCGTAACCCAACTTCTTGAATTGATTCATGACCTCTCCCTAAGCGTAGACCACCAGAAACAAAGGGGTCTTATAATTCTTGATTTCTCGAAAGCATTTCACCGGGTACCTCACACAAACCTATTAAAGAAACTAGAAGCAACCATAGGAAAAGGCGCAATCAGTGACTGGATTATTAAAGACTACTTGTCTAACCGATCGCAATACGTTAAAATTCATCAAGAAAGGTCCTCCATAGTCAAAGTCACATAGGGTGTACCTTGAGGTAGTGTTTCGGCACGTATCTCATTTTTATTATTCACCAATTACTTACCCAAAACTATTCGAGTTAACATAAGCCTATTTGCGGAAGATTGTATTATTTACCAAGACATAAATTCCCCCCAACACCATCTATTGCTTAACAGTGCTTTACAAACAGTTTCCGATGGGTGCTCCGACTAGCAGATGATCCTGAACGCAACAAAATCAGCTCTTTTAAGAATAACCACAAAACATCAGATATCAAAGATTTGCTACACCGTTAATAACATTCCCTTGACAGTCATGAATGAACAGAAATATCTGGCCGTAACGTTAACACATGATTTTAGATAGGGCTCGCATGTCGGCAATGTCACATCAGCTGCCTTACCCTGTCTGTTTTTTCCGAAAAGACGACTAAAATAGGCACCACCACAAACAAAATACTCGCTATAATACATTCGTAAAACGCACTTTGGAATACGCGAACGTCACCTGGTTTCCCTACAATGATACCCATATACAAAAGCTTGAAATGGTGCAGAGGAAGGCTAATAGGTTCATTTATAACAAATACAGGTCAACTGATTCGCCCACAGATCCTTCTAAAAAAAGCAGAAATATTAACTCTTAATCAGCGAGCAAAGCTTGTTCGGTAGAAGATGTTATACCAATTAGTAAGCAAGCATTTCAACATAAACTGCTCCATTTAATAATGAAAAGCAGAAACCAGATCAACATGGCACGCGCATTCACTAACACTTCGAGAATACCAATGCCGCACCGACTGTTTTAAGTTCTCCTTCCTTCCACTCGCCATACATGAATGGAACAGCTTGCCTTCCTTCGTAGAAGCAGTCGTACTTATCAAACTTATTTGTATTTGCTGGTAAATCACCTGTACACATCGATGTAATACAGTCATAGTAGCTTCGACTTATAACGCACCATGTTGTGTTTTTTAAGTGCGAAGGCACTTCTAAGCGAGCCTGAAGCGTCCGCCGCCGTCCGCATTCCGCCGCCGTCCGCATAGCTACAGCTGCGGGTGCCCGCGCTCCTCGTCTTCCTTGGCAACGGGGGGAGATGGGCGCGCGCTGCCTGGCCGCTGACATGGCACATACCCACGTGGGGGATTGGCCAGGAATCTCCTCGTCTTCCTTGGAAACGGGGGAGATGGGCGCGCGCTGCCTGGCCGCTGACATGGCACATACCCACGTGGGGATTGGCCCAGGAATCGGGCGTGAGAAGGGCTAATGCACCCGCTTAAAGGAGTACTGACACGAAATTTCAAAGCTGAGATCCGCTCTAGCAATCAAGTACAACGACAACACAAATAGGTGTCTGTGCATGGCACATACCCACGTGGGGGATTGGCCAGGAATCGGGCGTGAGAAGGGCTAATGCACCCGCTTAAAGGAGTACTGACACGAATTTCTGAGCTGAGATCCGCTCTAGCAATCAAGTACAACGACAACACAAATAGGTTGTCTGTGAATAAATGCATCTTTCTTTCTTGTAGTTGTGTGGTGTGTGTGATCTCTCTTTCGCGAATATTACCGAACCGGGCAAATTCAACTCGTGCATTCGCACTTTCACATTCTTCCCCTCGGGGAAATGCGGGGAATTTTTTTGTTTTGTTTTTGGTATTTCAGACGGTGTTTGACGCTGCATTATTGTTGCGATGTACTAATACTGATCTGTTACACAGATACGTGCACAAACCGATACTGTCTTCTTTAAATTTTGTATACTGTTGTAAATGCCGTAGTTTGTAATATGGTAAAGGTTCTATTATTTCGCCATTTCGGCAATAATCCGAATGGGATTGGCAGTACGACTAAATAAATAAATAAATAAATATTTGGGGCAACCGTAGGCGCGGCGATATTCGTCCCATGATCAGGGGTTGCAGGAGTCTTGTTATATCTTTTCTTGCTCTGCTGTTGGTTGGTTGTTTTTCTTGTGGGAAATTGTTTTGTTTTTGGCAATTCCAGAGCAACGCCGAGACTTCTTACGCGACGTTTCTCTTGGAGGACATCCGTAGCTATTTTAACGGTGATTTTTCACTTCGCAGCTTGGCGCTATCGTTCTTTTGCCAAACCGAGCTTGCAGGGGAGACGGAACCATGGAAATAATAAAACGGATTTTGAAAACCTACTTGATTAGATGCTATACTGTTGTCTTTACATTAGTTTCATCCACAGCTTTCTGGCTCAAACTTCTGAGCTCACAGAAACCCAGTCAAACCTCTTCAAGAAAGCGACATTTCGCACAAAGGAAGAAGTGACCAGGGACATGAAAACTCTAATCGAACTTTCTAGTACTCTGAATATTTTTTGTGTAATTCTTAATCAAGTCTTACTCCCCGTGCATTGCTATGGGATAGATTTCATGGCGGTTGAACTCAGTCACGCAATGTGCTAGACTTGAAACTCTGCACAAAGCATGTTTTCACCCCCAATATTAGCTGCGCGAAAAAAAGTAACTTTTCATTTCGCTAAATAACTACAGAGTAATCACTGTTGAAAAAACTGCCATGAGCGGGGAAGCAGCACATGTCGTTTGTTCTTATAAAATATGCCTTCCTTGATTTCAGGGAGACCGGTGGCAATCCTTTCTCTCCTGCTTTAGTGAGGTCACGCAATGTTGGTGCCGGCTTAAGTCCCGCTGGAAAACCTGCCGAGGTGGCTCAGTGGGCGAGGTTTTGAACTGCTGATCCCAAGGGGACGGGTTGAATTCCGAGCCATGGCAGGCGTTTTCCTGATGGAAGCAGAAAACAAAAACTCCAGTGCGTTCAAGATTTCGGCGCACGTTGAGATACTAAAGTTGTCTAAGGTATTCTGGAGACATCCACTACGGCGTGCCTCGTAGCCCACTTGTACCTTCGCGGCATAAATAACGGAAATTTGTATTTTTTTCAGGTGTAAACACGTTTCCGTGTGATGCCATAAGTTGCGGACACGGCTGGCGACCATGTCTTCCGGGCAAGCTACCACCTACTGGGCTCTGAACAAACTTCACCCCGCAGGCGTGGCACCTGCTGAAAACCTGCTGACCCTCCCTTTGTATCCGACGTTGTATCATTGTCCTCCTTTCCAAACTTCTGTTACCGTTGCTCCACATTACGCATTCAGCGGAGCCTCGAATCTTTCTTTCTCAAACTCTACTTCCGGGTGGCAGCGGCGACGTATTTCCGTCGACGTCTGCTGAGCACGGCTGATAGCGGATGGCTAGGAGCCACGGGAAAATCGAAAAATCATCCGAATAACGGTATCGTATTAAAACCCAAAGCCCGTTATCGCGAAATATTTAAATACAGTGGCGGACCCTGGCATCGCGGTAAAGATGAGTTGTCCGACACGTGTAGAGTGTCCGGAGAATCTTTACCGTCATCGTGCTTGGATCATGTAAACGCTCGCGCTGAAAGCAAATGACCGCATTTCTTTCGTTGTAGAACCCAAGTTGTCCAATCAGCTCTTCATAGGGTGTCGTTTTATTTCACGCTTAACCGAATCAGTGCAGCAAACCAGGGCAGAAACAGAAAACGAAATTATTGTCAATCAGAAGCTTCACTGTTGCTCAAAGAATTTGGCGGGGAAGCGTTTCTTTCAGAGTTTTTAGAATTCCCGGCTTATGATTCATTTGTAACGATCTATAGGGAAATGCTGAACTCGTGCAAAAAACTACAATTTCAACAGAGACGGGCTGACTGTCGTCGGATAAATCGCTGCACTCTTTCTGCTATTCAAGAAGAGGAGTTGGCTAGGGTTTTGTGTTGATGCTCGCTAACAATTACAAATGGTGTGTCGCTGACAAAATCGCCCGAAATAGGGTTACTGCTTTTATTAGATCCTAGAAGGGTCCGCAATTTTATCGCAGGTTCCCAGAACCCCACATAACCCAAATAAATATGGGTCATTACAAATCAGCTTACACCCTGCACAAAACGAAAACGCGTGAAGCCATCAGTACAAATTTTTGTGCGCTGTCCATAACGTTCAATGCTAATTTCGCCTCGGCTGCCAGCAAGTCCTCCCAGGTGGCTTCTTTCCATTGAAACTACGTTCAGTAGTTACTCCGTTGTTGTGCATGGGTGTGCAGAAACGATTGATGATTGTAGAATTTAACGCGCCGACGCACGCAGGTGATGAGGCTCGACCTAGTGGATGGCTGCGGTTGAATTTGACCACCTGGGGATCTTTAACGTACGCCGATAGTCTCCTGCACACGGGCCTTTTTGCTCTAAGCCTCCATCAGAAAAGCGGGCCGCCATAGCCGGGAATTGAAGCCGTGACTTCGGGCTCACCAGCGCAACGCCTTAGCCACTCAACCACTGCGGCGGTTGTACAGAAGAGAAAATTCGCTACATTTTCTTTAGATTTAAACAATGGAAATGCGCCGGTACGGGTGGTATTACTTTTCTTATCCTCTGCCGGAATTCAGATACCTTGAAATGCGTTTTAGCAGTCATTGTCAACAACGTGAAGGTAACGGATTGATTTCCGCCAAAGCTAGAACAAGCTCTTGCATTTCCGCACTACAACGTTGGGGAACTCAACTCAGTATCCAACTATCGATCTATTTCTATACTTTCACGCAATGCCTTGGTAATAGAAACCATTGTTTACTCAGCTTTCTCGAGCAACATAATGTCTTTTTAGCAACACTGTATTTTTATCCCAGGGCAGGGCACTCGGTTGGTTTCGGAAGACCTACCCGATTAGTTGACAGCCACAACTTATAGCAACAAGCTTTCCTGTGGTTTATTTCAAGACGTTTTGAAAGCTTTCGATTCTATCACCTATGTAGTTCTCCTTTTTAGATAGTGTGAATAAGGAATGTGCAGCCTTTTCAAACCTTTCTTTAGAAAATATTTTTGTCACAACCCAGGTCGTCCATGCATTAAACCCAGGTCGTCCATGCAACCCAGTTCTCCGTGCATTAAAGCAAAAACGTTAAACTTTTGAGTGGTGTCCCGCACGGTTATATTTTGGTGCCGTTTAACGTCCTGTCTCCTTCCGTCCAACCCAGTCGCGTGTTTCAGTATGCAGAGGGTCCGTTATTAGATTGGTGTCATGGTAACTATGCTTGGACGGTAGCTATGTGGAAGACCGATAATGATAACGTAATGACGTGGTTTTGCCGCAACTTTATTTCGCTCAACAACGCGAAAACAAAAACTCATACGCTTCCACAATCCTTTAGAACCCATTCAACTTTTTCTTCCATTTTATCTGTATTGTCCTCCATGTTGTGGTAAGTGTACCTGCGTTGCTTCTAAATACCAGGGAAATGTTAAGTATTTATCGTTTCTATTTGACTCTCACATGTCCTGAAAGAGGCGAAGGGTCTACATTTGTGGGCACTTCTGTTTGCTTTATCAACTCAAGCTTGCCCTAATGGGATTGCTTTATTCACTTAAGGTTCGGTGTCCAATCAATGTTACAAGGTTATTCCACATGTCCTGACATAGTTTGGTCTGTTACGACATAGGTATATGTGTTGTCATTTTTGTGCTGCTTTCTGGCATAAAAAGATTTTTGGTATGCTATCAGGAATCATTCGCTAAATTATCAATTATGCATGGTATGTCAGTGAACTAAAACCCAATTGTCTCTGCCTGTTCGCAAAGGCACACTTTCGATTCATTTTTTAGGGTGGCTGTTTAGAAATATCTGGACACGCGGAATTCTGTAACACAGACATTCCTGCTTGTGATCTGCTACCAGCTAATCATTCTTTTTATACCACGTGTTCGCACGCATTTCATATTACATGCTCGTTCCTTGCATGTGCCGCGCACTGTGGACGAGTTTCCTTTGGGTTTGTGTCTGACATTATCCGCAAGAAATTAGGTCACAGCTTCTCGAAATACATAGCTAATTCTACCTTTTCCTGTCTTCCTCTCAGTCCTTTTTTTCGTGTGCATCTTACTTCCTTTTGTGCCCTGGGTGTTTCTCAGCTGCTGGGCTCTGCTCCACATTCCGAAATCGCGGCTTGGGCAGGCCAACATTATACATTGGATATGAACAATAAATTAAATAAAATCATCATCATAATCATCACAGTCGTCGTCGTTGTCGTCAGTTATCACTTTAAATATCACTGTAGTCAAAGCAAAGGTGCTTGCGGGGTTGCATTCAAAAACGACAGCCTTACATGCTCAATAGGAACAAAATATCTTCGTAATTTCCACCTTTACTTTTTGAGAAGCGTGCATGTCATGGCCTTAAAGGCTTCGCTGGTCCCTCCCTTTCCCAGTGTAGCAACGGCGAACCAATCTTTTTTGACGAGGCCACACACCCATGTTAGCTTGCCCATGCTCTTTACATTCATTAAATCTCGAAGTGCCATGCTATGCGCTTATAAAATCTACACCAACTTCTCCCTATGTTTGACGATCGCTAGCACGTTAATAGCTTGCCCATTGAATCAAAATAACCGTCCCTAAGCTTGAAACGCCAAGCCCTTATAAACAGACGTCAGTATTCTACTAGCCACTCTTCGTTTACTGGATTTCGCAAGCTGAACTGCCCTTTAGTGGTTTTGGTCGTCTAACGCCAGAAAAAAGGTGGGACGTAACATGATAGTATAACAACTCGGCATTCACTGTGCGCTCAGCTCGTTTGCAGTAGCTTCCCTCTGGTAAGCTCGCGGAAATACTCGCAACGCGGCCTGTCTCCTTGGAAGTTTGCGATGGTGAATTCTTGAAGAAATCACCGGGGCTACACAAAGAATCACATTTCTTTCACATGCGTCCGAATTTGCTGCCTAGACATGTAATCTAGAAGATTGCGTTGGCTCAAATAAAGTCTTGTGTTTTTGGCACATGATACCAGCGACTTTTCTCAGAGTTACCCGGAGTGCGTGCTCGTTTCTTTCATTCAAGTCGCATACACTCGGATACACGCAAAGGCTTTATTTAGCCACGCTTGTTTTGTTCAGTTTGCTTTACGGGGCTTTGTCCGTGCAGACCAATTGGAGGACAACAGGTGAGGTGAGGTGAGCTATTTTTTTTCTCTCCTCGGACATACGATCGTTATTGTGGCGTTATTTCTCTTTGATTGCACTTCATTATTGCACGCAGAGGTTTCGAAAAATCCCCTACAAAGTTGAGTCTAGCAGCTTCTCTTCTGAATGTTACCAAATTATAATTGCTTCAACTTTTCTGTCTGTCGACAATATCGAAAGGGCGGGCTACCTAATATCGTTTCTCAGGTTACAGTGCTGGCTTTCTAAAGTGTGGCGGGCGCGACAATATTTTTGTTTGTATTTGGGAAATTGTATGAGCGGCTACAAATATGAAAGCAACCGGTGTTTGGTTTAAAAAATCAATTTGCAAAGGCAACATACAGAGAAGGCCGGATCATTTGACCTTGCTTCAACTGGGAAAAACCAAAATTCATCAAACTTTGCTCTTCTGGCCCTCGGGGAACAGGCTTCGATGATACAGGAATAAAAGCGAGGTACTAGTTTCAAACCTTCAAAATTGGCGCACCAAAGAGCCGACCTCCCTTCCTGGTCTACCTCAGGAAGGGGGAGACAATTGTGAGGATGCATGAAAATTGGGGCCGCCACACCCTTGAGGCAAATGAGATTTTCCTCCGCTACTCTTGCAGCGGTGTTAAAGACACGGAGCGACCAGCGAATCCTCGACGGAAGACTCATGGCCCGACGCTCGCTGGTAATAGATTTGGGATTACGTAAAGGGACAGGAGGCGTGTCTCGCCGCTTCTGTTCGCTCTTCTTCTGGCTGGCCACTTTCCGTCGATTTTCTTTTTTTCCCAAGGTTTCTCTTGGAGTCATGACACCTTGACAGCCAGCTTCTGGTATTATTACCCGTCACGACTCTGGTTCTGCACGAGCAAAGTTAGATTTATCGAAACATTTCGCAAAAGTAGAGAACTTCTGCAATAAACGAAGCTGCTTTAAGAGGATTAATTTATATAAACTTGGAGAAATCTTTGAGACGCGAATTAAAGAAGAATTAGGTTTATTTAAGCACTTCGAAGCCGTAGAGAATGGCTCCACTAAATAAAGCTGCGTGAAGGGGATTTGTTATATAAAATTGCAGACATCTTTGTGAAGCGACTCCTCGGTATGATGATTAGAAAAACTGCTGAAAAACACATCTATAGATTAATTTTATTTCGAAGAAACCATTTATATTCTAGACTGAAATCTTGTAGTTAATAATTCAAGTTCTTGTATTTTCTTTCTTGTAACTTTGACATTCGTTATAAAACTGTAGATCCGGTAAAAAATTATTCTTCTTAAAACAAAAGAAAGAGCGCACATCCTTGGAGTGGTTTCGAAAGTTTGTAGTGAGCTGTATTATGCATTACACGGCCAGTATTAAAGACTAAGGGTTAATTTGTCCGATGTTCTCTATTTTTCTTCGTCAACTTTTCGACTCGAATGTGATTGTTTGCACGGACCCCGTGTTGAAATTTCAGTAGACCGGTTCGGCTTCCCTTAACTGTTTTTAGTGCTGCCGCCCTCCAGGCTCCCGATATATAATCAGAAGACAATATTGCCACAAGTGCGTCTGCTATGAGGCGGAGCCACGACGACGATGATGACGAAAGGCTTCTCCACGTGGTGCGTGTAGGAGAGTTCATGGAACGGCTCCTGCTTTAAAACGCTGATTTGGCTGATCGGCGCTTCGCGTGAGACCACGTCTTTTCGGTAGCTTTCATTTTAGAGGCACAAGTTTACCTAAATAAATCTCCGTTTCTCTTTTCCCCCAACTTCGCCTGCTGCACGTCTTGCCACGGAACACTGTTGGAGCTGCGGGGTATATCCAGCAGTCCTACCGGCAGGCCTGTCCTTACCGACACGCCTGTCCGTCGCATCAGCCGTCGCCTTCTGAGCCTAACCCCTGAGTTCGGCCTCATGCCCAGGAACGCTCAGGCCCAGCATGCTCGCGAAACGCAAACCACGGAGTCCAACAACTCACAGGGGATTTTCCAACATCCTCGGCTGCCAACCAGCTTCCATGGCGAAGGGTATGAAGACGTCCACGACTGGCTAGACCAGTACGAACGAGTCGCTTCGTACAATCTTTGGAATGCCGTCCACAAACTAAGAAACGTATGCTGCTCGCTAGAGGATGGTGCCCGTATATGGTTTGAGAACCATGTAGCGAGCCTTCGAACGTGAGACGACTTCCACCAGAACATTCGCGAGGCATTCCCGAACGCAGATCATCGGGACAACGCATTGCGACTGCTTGAATCGCGCGTGCAAAGAAGCCAAACGAAAGGGTGGCAATGTTCTCTGAGGACATGGCGAGTATTTTTCGCCGAGCCGAACCCGGCATGTCCGAGCCGAAAAGCTCCGGTACCTTATTCATGGCGTGAAGGAGCAGCTCTTTGCTGAACTCGTGCGAAACCCGCGACAGACTGAGCCGCAGTTAATAAAAAAAGCTACCGCCATCGACTGAGCTCTGCGGGATCGCTCCCGCCAATACAACCGAATGGGCAACCAAACTTCAGCGCACGCCAGCATTCTCTCACCAGCCAACCAAAATATGCTGCGTGGCCTCGTCCGGAACATTGTCCAAGAAGAACTGAGAAAGCTTACCAGGAGTTCCTCGCAGCCAGCCGTTGATACCATCGCTGAAGTTGTCCGCGAAGAGATCCGCCAAGCGATTGTCCCACCAGGACCCAGCCAAAAAGTTTCACAAGTGAGCTATGCGAATGCTCTGGGTCGTTCGTCGTCTGCATGGCCCTCTTTCCCAACGCAACAAAAGCCGCCTTCTGAGACATGGTCCCGCACTAGGCCTATCTTCCAGCCACCGATACGCAAGACCAACTTATGGCGCACCGCAGACCAAACACCGCTTTGCTACCACTGCGGTGAGGCGGGTCACGTGTACAGTCGCTGCCCATACCGCGAGATTGACCTTGCGGGTTTGTAACCTGCCGCTGGTCGCCCTCCTTATTTCGGGGAACGACCACCTGAAATCGACGCCTACCTCACGGCGAGGCAAGAACAGCCTGTGAGACAGCGGCCACGCTCGCCCTCGCCAGCTCGCTTGAACACTTCGTTCAATCGTCAAAGCTCACATTATGCGTCAAGAGGGAGGTCTCCAAGTCTCCACCGGGGAAACTAGAACCGGCAACCTCTGGAGGCAAGGTTGCTGCTAATGGAAGCTCTGAAGTCCCTGCTATGTCACCGGCGGTCGATCGGCGTAGGGCGGAATAATGCGCCGATGAAGTGGTGAGCGCCGATCTTTCTGTTTTAATCGACGGGCAGGAAGTAACTGCTCTGGTGGACACTGGCGCAGATTGTTTGATAATGAGCCAATGACTCGCATACAAGCTCAGAAAAGTAAAAACGCCGTGGACTAGGCCACAGATTTGATCCGCAGGCGGTGACGTAATTGCGCCGACGGGCAAGTGTACTGCGAGAATCCGTATAAACATTACGAACTTTGTCGGCACTTTCGTCATCCTTCCCCAGTGCTGTAAAGACATTATCTTGGGAATGGACGTTCTGCGAGAATATCACGCCATTATCAATATCTCAGCGCGCCTAGTCACATTCTCTACCGATGTCACGGCTCGAGGTCTCGATTACGAGCAATGCCCGTCAAACTTGCGTATCGTTGATGAAGACGTCGTCTTGCCACCGAGGTCGTGCACCTTGGTTTCCGTGAAGTTCGAGGGTTCCTGGTGTGGCGACGGGATAGTTGAAGCAACAAGTGACCTTCTTTTTACCCGTGGCATCTCAATATCACAAGTAGTAGTGCACCTAAATGATAATTGCACCGAAGTACTTCTACAAAACTTAAGCAACGAACGCCAGCAAATCTCCAAAGGAGCCGTCGTAGCACGTTTTGAGAACATTGAAGAAAACTTAGAATGCCTAGCATTATGGACCGAAACAGCGCCAGGTGGCGGTGAACCCTCCGTCTTCGACTTATGCCCTGCTCTACCAGTCACGAAGCATCAATGCCTGCAGGAGCTATTGCAGTTTATTGATTGCTTCTCTTCTGCAACAAAGTTACGACAAACGCCCCTTAAGAAGCATTGGATCATTACCGTGGAGGATGGGAAGCCTGTTCGCCAAAACCCGTATCGTGTCTCTCCCAGGAAACGAGACGCTACGCGTAACCAGGTAAAACAAATGCTGGAGGACGATGTGATACAGCCATCGCAAAGCCCCTAGGCTTCTCCTGTTTTTCCTTTGGTGCGGAAAAAAGATGGTAGTCCACGCTTCTGTGTCGACTACCGCGAATTGACGCCTAAATGACAGACTGCGCCACGCACGGTATTTTTAGTCGATGGACCTCAGAAGTGGTTACTGGGAGATCGAGGTCGATGAGCGAGACCGGGAGAAAATAGCATTTGTAGCAGCGGAAAGACTTTACGAATTTAAGGTTCTCCTTTGTGGTTTATGCTCAGCTCCAGGAACATTTCAACGGCTCATGGAAACGGTCTTGACAGGCCTTAAAGGCAAACGGGCCTTGTGTACCTCGATGACGTTGTCTTTTCCGCCACTTTCGAGGGGCACTTGGAAAGACTTTGCTAGGTCCTCCAGCCGTTACTTTCTGCCGAACTCACACTCAAGACAGAGAAGTGTCATTTCGATTACGAGATGCTCCGCTTTTTAGGCCCCGTCGTTAGCAGTGAAGGAGTACAGGCAGACCCTGACAAAATTGCAGCTGTCGCCGATTTCCCGAAACCTACAGTCAAAAAAAGGCGTATGCCGCTTTGGGGACTATGCTCATATTTCCGCCGATTTATTCCAGCCTTTCCCCACATCGCAGCCCCCTTAACCCGCCCAACCCGAGATGATATCCCCTTTGTGTGGAACAAGGAACAGCAAACGGCATTTAACGATCTGAAGGAGCACATGCAAACACCGCAGGTTTTAGTCCATTTTGACGAAGACGCAGACACAACCATCCACATGGACGCAAGCAATATCGGATTAGGAGCAGTCTTAGCACAAAAGCACGATGGTGCCGAAAGGTCCTTTCTTTCGCAAGCAAGACGCTCTACCATGCGGAGTCGAACTACTCGGCAACTGAAAAAGAATGCCGTGCGGTGGTATGGGCGGTGTTGAAATTTCAGCCTTACCTGTATGGACGGCCGTTTGAAGTCGTAAGCATCATCAGTCACTACGCTGGTTGACGAACCTTAGAAACCCTTCGGGGCACCTTGTGCGCTCGAGCATGAGGCTCCAAGAATTCAACATAACCGTCGTTTATAAATGTGGACGACAGCACTCCGACTGCGGACTGTCTCTCCCGAGCTCCAGTAACGCCTACAGACGATGAAGAATACGACATTTCGTTCTTAGGAGCTCTGAACACGACCACCGTGTCCCATAAGCAGCGCGAAGACCCAGAACTGCGGCCACTCATTGACGTTTTAGAGGAACAGACAAGTAGTGTTCCGAAGGCCTTAGCAAGAGGGTTGTGATCCTTCTCGTTGCGAAACAATGTGCTCTTCAAGAAGAACTTCACCCCTAATGGTAATACCCACCTTCTAGTCGTCCCGGCAACGCTACACAATAAAATTTTACAAGCGTGTCATGACAAACCCACCGCGCGTAATCTGGGCTTCACTCGCACGTTGGCCAGAATCCAGGAGAAATATTCTTGACCAAGGGTTTCCATCACCGTTAGACATTATGTACGGACGTGCCGTAATTGTCAGCGACGGAAACTGGCCTCCAGGGCGATCAGCCGGTTTGCTTCAACCAGTTAAGATTCCTGAAAAGCCTTTTGAACAAGTTGGAATGGACCTTTTGGGATATTTCCCACTTTCTTCTTCCGGAAACAAATTCGTAGTCGTTGCAACCGAATATCTCACCCGCTACGCCAAGACAAGGGCCTTACAACGAGGAACAGCTGCAGAAATGGCCTACTTCGTCCTCGAGAACATCGTGCTCAGACACGGCGCTCCATCGATTTTAATCACAGACCTCAGAACAGCCTTCACGCCACAGCTCATGTGAACTGTCATGACGCTCAGCGGGATTTCCTTAGGAAGACAACCGCTTACCATCCGCAGACCAACGGTTTGACCGAACGCTTGAACAAAACGATTGCGGACATGCTCTGCATGCATGTAGATGTCGAGCATAAAACCTTGGATACCACTCTGCCGTACGTAACTTTTGGGTACAACACGGCGCGACAGGAGACCACCCTAATGTCGCCCTTTAGGTTACGCTACGGTGGCGAAGTGTCGACAATGTTGGACGCTATGCTCCTCCATGCCGGCGGCGATGACAATGTCGACACGGAAGAGTTCACACGGCGAGCGGAAGAGGCACGGCAACTTCCTGCGTGCGCACAAGCAATCAGCAACGCCATGACGCCAACCGCTACAATCTCCGCCACAGGCACGCGGACTTCCAACATGGTGACCGTGTGTGGGTGTGGAGAACTTGTTCTTCGCCGCGGGCTCTCAGAAAAACTACTTAGACGATACTTTGGACTATACAAAATTCTGCGTCGGCTGATGACGTTACGTATGAAGTTATCTCGGTCAGCACTGTACCCGCAGGACGTCGTAAACTACAGCCTGAAACCGTTAACGTGGTGCGCATGAAACATTACTATTCAAGATGAACCGACGTCCACGGCTTCACACTCAGGGACTGTGCCCATTCTCTACGATTTTCTGTGTGTAGCTACTATACTGAGCATCGGGACGATGCCCTTTACAGAGGGGGGGAAATGTCACGGGTGCGTCTGCTATGAGGGGGAGCCACGACGATGACGACGACGAAAGGCTCCTCCACGGAGCGTGTGTAGGAGAGTTCATGGAACGGCTGGTGCTTTAGAACGCTGATTTGGCTGATCGGCGCTTCACGTGAGAACACGTCTTTTTGGTGGCTTTCGTTCTAGAGGCCCAAGTTCGCCTAAATAAATCTCTGTTTGTCGTTTCCCCCAACTTCGCCTGTTGCACTTCTTGCCACGGAAAAATATACAGCTCGTGTATTATCCACCTTCCTTGCATTAGGAATCGGCCATCGGCTTCTTGCATTCTCTACGTGCGGTATTTCTTTTTGTTGTATTCTGCATCAGCCAGCAATTGCCGTCCCGACATGTATCCTACAACCTCGGCCACCTGAGTTTCTTTGCATATGTCTTGTTTTGCACACATTCCCGTACTAAATAAGTCATTTTCTGAAAAAACCATTAGAAAGATAACGCAGCCACAACCGGGCTTGTTACCCCCTTCTTAAAAACTGTCGTGGATGAGTCATGAGCAAGGTGTGCGACGTCAAAATCACCACCAATAAACCAGATTGAAACTTCAATGAACTACACTGTCCGTGAACCTAAACAGGACCTCCTGAACATGTTGCACATAACATACAGCATATGATGAAATAGGTGCTGTGAAATAATACATGGAATCCTCCCCGTTTCTTTCAGTAGTTCTTTTATTTATGTTCAATAGTTCATAGGATTGGGTGAGTTGGTATTGCCCACTGTACTTCACGTGGCGCAAAAAAACGAGGAACACTGACGACGAATGATGCTACACCCAGCGCTGCTGTGCATGGTCTCGCCTCTCTTAAGTCTATGTCCTTCTTTTTTTGCGCAAGAGAATTACGTTTAACCCAATTCTCTCCTGACCTGCACTTGACCTGCACTTTAAATGTTTAAGTTAACTTAGAAATCTCTATCCACGCCTCTGGTGGCTACACGTAACACAAACATTTTATCAGTGGCGCTGCAGAGGCCGAAAAAAGCCGTTCCAGCCTTTTCCCACTCAATATTGCGCTACCGGAGAGTTTGGACCCAGGATCCTCGTACATCCATGCCGGAGTATATCTCATCAGAAAAGTGTTGTAAATCGTTTCGTTAACCTTTTCAAGTGTTTTCATGTACACCTTGATGTCATCGCCCCTCCTGCTTGGGCTCTTCAATGGGCCTGCAGTATGTAGTAAATAAATAATAAATAAGTACATAAATAAATAAAAAATAAATAAATAAACAAATAAGTAGGTTGCGCAGTAAAATTCTCCGAAAGGGTTATAACAGGACAAATGAAAACAAAACACGACATCGGAGCTTGTAGACACCAAAGCTTCTACCAAAAATTGTTTATGAAAACCTATTTAACCTATGTGTAAAGAGCTGATCCACTAAAGCACACTCCTGGATAAACTTACTTCTGCTTGCGTGCTTTGCAGACATACATTATGGCCTGGTGTAGAATTACTCATCACAGACTTCCACTGCCTCCTCACATTTCAGCATCTTACTTCTCTGTTGTTTTATCGACTGTTGGCGCGTATACCGCCGAAAAGAAGCCTGGCGACAACTCATGTGTAATGGTAAGCCGATATATTAGCTTATATACGTAAAGAACGTTATGCACGAGCTGGCCAGAAGGGCCCAGTCCTCGCCGATACTAGGGGGAGGGTGCAGTGAAGGGCCGGTGTAGAGTGGTGGCCAATCCGCCGCTACCAGTGGCGTAACGTTTGCGCGAGAGAAAGCGGCATCGAGGAAGGGGAAGAAGACGAGGAAAGAGCTCGGAAGTGGTCGGGCAAGATGACAGCAGGACGGCGCCCTCGCGGTGTAGGCCCGAGGTCCGTCACCGGCACTTCCTTCCAAGTTTCCGTGTGTCGCGCTGTAGGCCCGACGACAGCCCTGGACGCCGCCGGGAGAAGACGGGGTCCTGCCCAAGAGTCAGCGGTGTGTCGGTGTCGTGGACCACGGGCAGCGAGGCCTCGCCGTGGTGCAGGCCTAAACCCTTCCATTCCGCCGCTAGCCATCGGCCACCGTCACGTGGTTGTCCAGCGAGACACCTCTACAACGACTCCAGTAACCTCCCCGTGGCAAGCCAGGGAACCGCGTCTCGGGAGTCGCCACATCCAGACCATCTCGTCTCGGCGATCGCCGTCTGTGAGCATACGACTCCCTTCATGACTGTGTCCGCCGTCATCCGTACCTTCGTGTTTCCACGTGTAGTCCGTCTTTGCGCTAGAGTGTCTATTCCGGCTTTGTATATTGTTCGGTTAATATAGTTGGTGTGTGCATTTTCGAGAGCGCAGTCCAGGCTCGTGACTTTCTACGCGGTCCGGCCCAACATTCATCACAAAAGTGGCGAGCCTGCCAGGATCCGCATTTTACCATCTCTAGAGAGGAGCCTTACTACTATTCTTCGATTTCGCCATACACTAAAATGTACATAGCCGGACTGGAAAAAAAAATGAAAGCCGGACAGGGGCTAGGCTTGACCGGCGAAAAGCTTCGGAACTACTTCGACACCGAGCGCGAGAAACCCAAAGCGAAGTTAGCTTTGAACAGAGAGGCCAGGGCGACTTGGAGTCGATGTTGCTCTTTTGAAACAAAGTAGTGAGTCCAAAGAAGAGATCGTCAGTCAGCGGAAGAAAAAAAGAGACGAAGAGGAAAGAGAGGCACTCAAGGAGCATGACAAGAGAAAGGACGAGGATGAACGAAGGATAGCCGCCTTCAAGAAACAGATCGCCGCTCTGGAATCGCGAGCATGCCTCGTTCGTCCTAACGACCTATCTCTTCCCCTTGTACATGTGCCAGGCTCCTAACTTAGCCCCTCAGCTTGTAGCTCGGTGCCTGTTCAACCATAACTTACAAGCACCTGACAACAATGACGTTAACGCAGAAGGTCCTGAGGTAGATGAGCCACAGGGTTCACTTAGTCCGGAAGCATGTTCAAATAACGGCCCGGAAGACATTATTCCAAAAGAACGCCAAGGTGGCAGCGAGATGTTTTCGAGCTCACAAAGGCTGCCGCGGAAACGAAAGAGCCGCAAGAAGGCTGCAATGCATTCCGCCACGAAAACATCTCGCTGCTATTTTGGCGTTCTCTTGCAATAATGTCTTCCGGGCCGTTATTTGAACATGCTTCCGGACTAAGTAAACCCTCTGGCTCAACTCCCTCAGGACCCTTCTGCGTTAACGTCATTGGTGTCAGGTGCTTGTACGTTAAGGTCTGGTTGAACAGGCACGGAGCTACAAGCTGGGGGGCTACGTTCGGAGCCTGGCACATGTACGGGGGGAAGAGATAGGTCGTTAGGACGAACGAGGCATGCTCGCGATTCCAGAGCGGCGATCTCTTTCTTGAGGGCGGCTATCCTTCGTTCATCCTCGTCCTTCCTCTTCTCATACTCCTTGAGTGCCTCTCTTTCCTCTTCGTCTCTCTTTTTCTTCCACTGACTGACGATCTCTTCTTCGGACTCACTACTTTGTTTCAAAAGAGCAACATCAACTCCAAGTCGCCTGGCCTCTCTGTTCAAAGCTAACTTCGCTTTAAGTTTCTCGCACTCGGTGTCGAAATAGTTCCGAAGCTTTTCGCCGGTCAAGCCTAGCCCCTGTCTGGCTTTTATTATTTTTTCCAGTCCGGCTAAGTACATTTTTTTGTATGGCGAAAGCGAAGAATAGTAGTAAGTCTCCTCTCTACAGATGGTAAAATGCGGATCCTGGCAGGCTCGCCACTTTTGTCATGAATGTTGGGCTGGACCGCGTAGAAAGTCACGAGCCTGGACTGCGCTCTCGAAAATGCACACACCAACTACATTAACCGACAATGTACAAAGCCGGAATAGACTCTGCAGCACACAGACGGACTACACGCGGAAACATGAAGGTACGGATGACGGCGGACAAAGTCATGAAGGGAGTCGTATGCTCACAGACGGCGATCCCCGAGACGAGATGGTCTGGATGTGACGACTCGCGAGACGCGGTTCCCTGGCTTGCCACGGGGAGGTTACTGGAGTCGTTGTAAAGGTGTCTCGCTGGACAACCATGTGACGGTCGCATGGCTAGCGGCGGGATGGAAGGGTTTAGGCCTGCACTACGGCGAGGCCTCGTTGCCCGCGGTCCACGTCACCCTCACGCCGCTTACTCTTGGGCAGGACCCCGTCTTCTCCCGGCGGCGTCCAGGGCTGTCGTCGGGCCTACAGCGTGACGCACGAAAACTTGGAAGGAAGTGCACGGTGACAGACCTCGGGCCGACACCGCGACGGCGCCGTCCTGCTGTCGTCTTGCCCGACCGCTTCCAAGCTCCTTCCTGGTCTTCTTCACCTTCCTCGATGACGCTTTCTCTTGCGCAAACGTTACACCAATGGTACCGGCGGATTGGCCACCCCTCTGCACCGGCCCTTCACTACAGAGGGCTCTAGTTCCGAACCGAAGGGCCGTTGGCCCGGACCAAACTTGTTACGCCTGCAGTTCAGAGCAGCAAAACAAGGTTACCTCCCAATCTTGTTGTGTTTATTCTGTGTGAGGGGAGATAGCGAGATTAGAGATGCAGGCCACGACTCCTTTGCCGATCTCCGAAGGCGGCGGCTCACATCTCGGGCACTTGCCGAAGAAGGCCAAATGGAAGTTTTTTGGGTTACAGGGAGCAGCAATGTATTGGCATGGGTGCGAAGCAAGAGCAGCCTTTGAACGGACTGTTCACGGGCCGGAGTAAAGGCTGTGTTTCAGCATTTATGAATCAAAGTTATTTGATGCGGAGTTATCTGACGCAAAGTTATCTGGGCAGCACAACGCCTGAGCCACTGGGCCACCGTGGCGGGGTTCTGCCTTTATGAATCAAAGTTATTTGATGCGGAGTTGCACGCGTCCAACCACTTGCCGTCCCATTCTCCCGTAGCGCTGCACAACGTCAGCGCCACACCTGCTAGGCTAAGCGTTTTATCACAGTGCACAACTTACTAATGTAGCGCGTTCGTAGCGCACTCCGCTCCTTCTGCAGAACCCCGCCACGGTGGCCCAGTGACTAAGGCGTTGTGCTGCTCAGCCCAAGGGCGCGATTTGGGTTCCCAGCTGCGTCGGCCGCGTTTTGATGCAGGCGAAAAGCGAAAATAGCGGTGTGTTCTAGATTTCGGAGGAAGTTAAAGATCCCCACGTGTTGGAAAATAATCCGGAGCCCTCCACTACAGGGCGTTTAATCTCAAGTGCGGAGTCAGTGCGTTAACCCTATATTCAATCAATCAATCAATCAATCAATCAATCAATCAATCAATCAATCAATCAATCAATCAATCAATCAATCAATCAATCAATCAATCAATCAATCAATCAATCGTTCTATGGCGATTAAGGTTTCATTCCAATATAAGCTTCAAAACCTTTTTATAACTGTTTATAGCGGTGCAAACTTTGCTCCGCGAAGCAGCAACAGCAACAAAGCCAGTTTTTTTGAAAAATGGAGCAGATTATATTTTTTCAATAAAGCTGGCACTTGTGGACATTTGGCAGTAGCCTTAGTCAATTTTTCTTGCCCTAAAACGTGCGCAAAATAGAAAAAGCTTGTGAGTGATTTATTTATTAAACCATGGGGAAAGAAACAGAAAACCTCAGTCAGCTGCAAACGCACCAATGTGATTTCTCCTCAACAGTATACCAAATATCTTATTTCAAGCATGTGAGCAAATTTCATTCAAATTCGTTTCGCTCAGAACATAGAAGGGGTTTCGCCTTCTTCTGTGAAGTCGATGGTGGAGACCGATGGCCTAGGATAGTCTTTACTGTAAGTGGTTGATTGTCCGATTGGCTGAGCGCGGTGAAAAGCACGCTCGTCTTAGAAGAGTATTCGAGGCAGCATCACAGCACATCCTTTATATTTTGCTTCCGCCCCATGGGCGCCACATTTGGCGATCGTTTCCAACCCGACGAGGAAGGAGTAGGCTTTCGTAAAGCCCACTCCCAACCACAGTCTACAAAGTAAAGTCGACTGGGGTAGAGACAACCTATACGGAAGACGGCGCTGGAAAAGGGAACCTTGAATATAGAGACTCTGATTCGAAAATCCGGTTTCTTCTATTGCTTCACAGTGATTCTACGAGCAAAGAAGCCAAGCGTCCTCGCGACATCGGTCCTTGAAAGCGGAAGCAGGACTAGAGGGTGCGCTTTCCCACTCCTATCTCTTCATCTTCATCCACCTTCTCTTTTATACCCAGAACCCCATACCCCCAGTGCAGGATCTCAAACCTGGATCTACACCTGGTTAACCTCAGCGTTTCCGTCCTTTCTTTCTCCTGCTAACCAACTTCTTCTACACTCACGTTTACTGAGACATCAAGTGTAACTGAAGAAAAAAATAACCAAGCAAACTGTACTTGGTCGTGATTTTGAATGTCTTATCGGTGTGACGTCTTATAAGCAGACGTAAAAGCGTTTCACTTCCAAATGAATGGAATGGCACCAACTTTTTGTGACACATTCTGAATTCACCGGATCTAAAGAAGCTGTCAAGGTTTCACAAAGAGCGTTGGAGTTCTTTGTATATGCTTCGTTAAAGAAAACGTTGCGGAGAATAACAGCTAGGCATTTTGTAATTTCAACCAACTTTCTAACTTGTTTTCTAGTACAAGTAAATGATCGTAGCGATTTCTCAGTCGTAGAAATCGCCGAGGTGGTGGCCTTCTATTACTGGTGAAAAAACGTCCACAGCATGACTATTGTTCAGCAGTTTTCAGTTTCTCATGCCGAATACGAAATACTAACGGTACGGGATAATTCCAAAATCTTTTCGGTTGTTTACTGTCCACCAAGCGCGAACTTTGATGACTTCCTAAGCTTTCTTGAAACCCTTTTTGATTTTGCGTCAGTAAATAAATATTCACTCTTCATGGGGGAGATTTTAACAGTAATATGCTAAAAAGCACCCAACAAAGGAGTGAAGTATTATCATTTAAAGAGTCGTACGCTTTCGTAAACATTATTGCTGAGGCAACACGCGTTACGCCGCTTTCTGCGACTCTATTTGATCTGTTTATAGTGCCTGCTGCTAAGTACGTTGTCGAAAGCGGTTGTCTTGCCTCGGACATCAGCGATCACCTTCCCATATTTGCCTTTGTTCGCGATAAATGTAATCTTAGGCCACGAAGTAATCTTCAAACACGTTTTCAGTGCATTACAGAGCGGTCCCTGAACAGTTTTCGTAATGAAATTGAAAATTACGACTGGAATGACCTGCTTTCTAAACCAGACGCCAACTCAATGTACGATGCTTTGGTCTTTGATATAGTGATCATATATAATTAGCACTTTCCGTGCAAATTGCCAGGTAACTAGAATAAAAAATCGCGAAAGCCCTGGATAACATATCATCTTCTTAAGGAAATGAAAATGAAAAACCGGTTATACTGGGAGTTCATCAGAACAAACGGATACTGAAAACTTGCGGATCTATAAATCCTTCCGTAATAAACTAAACGCGAAGCTTAAAGTCGCCAAGAAAGAATATTTTGCGGCATTTTTTGGTGATCCCTCTCTTGACAGCAATCGCCTATGGAAACGTATTAACTCTGTTTTGCAACAAAATGCGCAGCCAGGTGTTTCCTGTCCTAATATAAATAACCGCAATATTAGTGGTACTCAACTTTCTGATTTGCTCAATACGCATTTTGCATCAGTGGGGGGTTCGGTCAAACTTGCACAAGTGTCTCGTTACATAGAACTAACCGTTTCACTGGAAGTATGGTATTCTTCCCGACGACTGAGTTGGAGGTGAAAAATACATTTCGGAGCCTTAGGAACTCAAAATCTCGAGACTTGAAAGACATGCAAATTGGACCCATTCAGAATGTAATAGACCTCATAGCTCCTGTGTTGACGGCTTTATATAATTTAGTACTAGAGAGTGGGTGCTTCCCGGCGCAAATGCAAGTAGCAAAAGTTACTGCAATTTACAAAGGGGGTGACAGAAATGACTTAAAAAATTATAAACCAATCTCTATATTCGTGTCCTGTCGAAGGGCATAGAAAAAATCATGCACGCGCGACTTTATGAATTTCCTAACAAACACTCGCTGATTGCCCCCTCCCAGTATGGGTTTTTAAAAGGTAAATCAACTCAGTTGGCACTATTAACACAGCAAGAATATATTATCAACCAACTTGAAGAGAAAAATACTGTTTTGGGTGTATACATAGATTTTTCAAAAGCGTTTGACTGTATCAATCATAATATTTTAGTATCCAAACTCAAGCAATATGGTGTGCGTGGCGATGCTAACGCTCTCCTGTGTTCATATTTGCAACATCGTTCACAGTATGTCTCCCACTACAGTGCAAACTCCCAATTACGACGCATAACTTGTGGTGTTCCCCAAGGCAGCATTCTTGGGCCCCTATTGTTTATTGTTTACATAAATGTTATTTTTAAAATTTCTGAAGACGTGCGATGGATTGGTTATGCAGATGATACAACCATTCTACTCAGCGGCAGAGATTCGCGGCATCTAATTAGTTCAGCAAATGGTATCATGAAGCTCCTAAAGGAATGGTGTGATACAAACTATCTGCGAATAAATTCTAGGAAAACCCAAGCCATTCTTTTTCGTACACGAAATACTACTTAGCTGAGTTACCGAAACTAAATATAGATAGCGAGGAAATTACGATTGTAAGCCATATAAAAACACTTGGAGTAATATTTACTGAACATCTAAGGTGGGACCAGCACATCGAACAAATTTGTTGCAAATAAATAAAATTACAGGATTATAAATCAACATCGTCATTTCCTACCAGGTTCAGTAAAACGCATAATATACAATGTACTGATCTTATCTACCATTAATTATGGCCACATTGTATGGGCAACAACAGCAAATGCTAATATGAACAAATTAAGTGTATGCCAAAAGCGTGCTATCCGTATAATAGCGAATGCTCCATTTAGAGCTCACACAATCCAATATTTTAAGATGTTTGAAATATTACCAGTTGCCTCGATTGATCCTTTCCGGCTCGCTTGCACTTACTGGTCTGCTATTCGAAACAGTAATCTTGATTATGTAGCTTTATTAATTCTGGAAGAGCGCCGCTACAGTTATGACACGAGAACACATGACCCATGGATTACCCGCTTTTGCCGCACGACATATGGACCACAGTCTGCATCGTTTAACATTGCATTGTTTTTAAATAAGCTATCTACACTTTATATCGATGTTATAACTTCCTCGACTCGAAGCCTCTTCACGTATTTCTTATCCGATGCAACTGGGATCTGATGCTTGTCTGTTACATCGGCTGTCCGATCTTCTGCTAGTATTGATTTCTGTCTACATTGCATTCATAAAGGAGCTTGTTCCGTTTAATCAGAGAACATGCGCTCTGCTTTAACGGCTAGCAATGTTTCTGAGCACCATAGCTTGCATTCTGCTCTGTTTCCTGCACTCTTGCAATACACCAGTTCGTATTTGGGACATTTTTTTCCCTTATTTATTTTTCCAGTATTTATGGCATTTTCACACAACCCCGAACTGTTTGTCCACCTGTTACGTCGGCTGTCAAGCGTAATATTCGGTTATATTACCTGTAATATTTTTTTAAAATGATTGAATTTTTATCGTATTTTACCGTTTTGTCGTATTTTATCGTATTATCGGTCATTTTCTTTTTTGTTTAGTGCAGTGATATTGAACTATGGCCTAGCGCATGCGCTCTGCGGTAGTAGCCAGCCATGTTTCTGTATGCTGTATCTTATTTGCCGTTATCGGCTTCTGTGGTCTTTTGTTGCGCTACTTCGATTGATATTGGGTGTTATATCATATACTGCCCTTGTTTCTTTTTTCTATGCCCAAATGTGTGCACCTCATTACTATGCTGCTGCTGCACAAATCTGTATCGGGGGCGCGGGCTTTGTCAAGC
>CM023448.1:7713990-7933990 GCA_013339765.2 Haemaphysalis longicornis | reverse complement strand
TGTTTCGGCGACGGAAAAGAAAAAGGGAGACTACTTGATGAACGTAGGAGACGTTTATAAATGCGGATAGCCGGTCGAAAAAGGAAAAAAAGATTGTTTCGCGCACAGGTTCCACGTTGAACGGCGAGTGTTAGTCGTGATTACTGGATTAAACATTTGCTCATTGGAGCACGCAAATGGAACAGCCTTCATAACGTACCCTGTTTAGCCTGCCGATAAAATGTTGGACACCAATACACGAGACAATACAGGTACTTTTGAACATGGACTTAGCCTGAAGTTTCAAAATAGCTCAGCTGCAAGTAATCTTCCCGCCACTGAAAGAGTCGTGGCACACTAAACACCACATTTCTGAACCCGAATTCTGTCAAATGCTCATCATCTGCCAATCTAACCTTCTGCTGCCCCTTGCCACGCTTGCCTTCTCTGCGGATCCATTCTGTTAACTTTAATTTTCAACGGTTATCTCGCCTTTGTATTACTTGCCCTGGCCACGTCCATAACTTCATATTCATTTGTACTAATATTTCCTTAAAGGAGTACTGACACGAAATTTCTCGCTTTCAGTTTTTATGCTGTAAAGAATACCTATTGGCCCAGTAATTACGAACATCGATCCGAAAGCCGTCATCCGCTAACACAGAATTAATTATAGCACGTTTATTGCAACCAATTTCAAATTTGGTCGCCGCGCGGGAAAATGGCCGTTCGAAGGCCAGTCTGCAAGCGGGCCAGCCTTACGTCACGGTCTCACCCGTGACGTCAGGGACGTTTTTCTTTCCTCCATGCGTTCGCCGCATCGTCTGCTACGATTTCACATGGTCCGCGACTCGCCCGCGCAGTCGACATGTCGTCTGAATCGTCAGACTCGGATGAGTCACTGCCACCCGACAGACAGAACAACTTTATTTGGCCAGGCGATTAGGCCGGCGATGTCTTCGCCGTCGTCCGTTTTTTAATATCACTGCGGCTCGAACCGGCACAGACCGTGATAGCAACAGCTTTGTCGCCACTCTTCTAATCAATCTGATCACGAAAAAGAAGCCCCACATACGAGAAAGTAGATGTTAGTGTGTTGAAATTGTGCTAGGAGTTGTTATCAGCGCTGAATTTAAAAGTGGCATTCAGATATTTGCCGCGATGGTAAGCCTACGCTGACCGGCAGCGGAGGTTCGGCGCTCCGACCCAGCACTGCCGGCACAGCGGTGCGTTGAGCGGCCGAAAGATGGCGCCACCTGCGCGCTAGAATCAAAACAGGCCGCGGCAGATGTCTTGGTCGCCGATCGCTAGAACGGAAATAATTGCCTGCCAAAAAAAAGCTACCCCCCACGATCATATCGCCACCCAGACGCGAAAAAGGGGATGATAACGAAGACACAGTGTGGTGAAAAGTTGAACCTATAACTACATGTAAGGACCACCGATGGTCATCCAAAAGAAGAGCTCGCAGTTGTACAGATACCAGCGATCAAATAGTCGCCACGATACTAAGTTCCCATCTGGCTCGCCGACACCCAAGGTCAGCAAACAAGAGCGAACCAGGGACCCGTGCAACCCCGAGCCCGCTGGCTTGCGGCCAACGGCAAGGGCGACAGTTCTTGCCAACCGCAAGCGGGATGAAGGAGGAGAGGCCGCCGGCGCGCACGAACTCAGTCAAAAAAATAAGATCACGTTTAGCGCTGCATGACAAGCAGGGACAGTCGTCGCGTGCAAAATAATGCACTTGGCCTTCCCCTGCGGCGAAAAGGCGAGCAGCTTCCCGGACGAGACCCGGCGGCGGGTAGACCTATCCGAGGAACGTCGAATTTCAAGAGATTGACTGCCATCCTCTCGACGTACGCCATACAGCACGCAAGGTTCGGAGACGCGGCCGAATACCAGAGACGAGTTCGTGGCAGTCATACTTCAGCGCGACGAGGGCGCAGCGTTCTCCGACAGTGTGCCGCGGAGGATGGATTGCCCTGGCTGCCGCCCCGGGTGCAGACAGTGTTATGTGATCGAGGAGCAGTGGGAATTCCAAGGCAGTGTCGGTGAGCTGTGCTTCTTGCCAAACTCGAACGCGAACAGTAAAACTCAGTTTCGCACGAATCGACGACAACCACAACGCACCAGTGCCGCGTAACCAGCGCGCAACCGACCACTGTGGGTAGCGCCAAGGCCGTTGACGACTTCACAACTTACACGTCTACCGCTGGCTCGAAGGACTCTCCCACCCCGCACCCGGGGCGCGCAGTTCGGCACCAGTGCCGAACACCATGCAGACTGGGTCCGCAACACTGAAGAGCAGTGTTGATGATACGTCGAACACGCAACGTACCCAAGCAAGTGTATGTGAGTGCTCACATGCCGCGTGTGCCAGCGGAGACGCCCACGTCTCCTGCCCAAACAATACCACCGCACATCCTTGGGACTGCACCAAGTTGAAGAAGCGTCGATCGTTTCCGGTTCTGAAAAGACTATAACTTCCGCCGCGGCTCGCGGCTGCGGCGAATAAATGCTAGGCGCTAAACAACGGGGAAATCCAACCTGGGCCGTCCAGAACCAGGTCTCGGCGTAGACACAGACAAGGCGCCACTTCCAACTAAACTTTAATTGCGAAAAAGGCCTGGATTAAATACGAAACTGTTTTGACGTTGCCCCCAGGGCGACCGAACGCGGGAGGAGCACGCGCCGTCACACCAACATCCGTAGGGCCCGCGTCGCGGCGAATGGTGGTACACGTGTCCTCTAAAAACTGGAGTTCTTTGAATGATAAGTTCTTCTATCTATCTATCTATCTCGATGGTGTACTGATGCACCTACCTCCAGCTTACGTCCACGGTTCCTCCGCCCAAACGTAATACAACCCGACAACAGCAGCGCCAGCATATCGTTTCCGGTCTGAAAACGGACTCTATGAACGTTCACCCTGAACCGGCCAGACACGCAGGCCAATGTTTCGTCACGCCGAAAGCGATTGGCTAGTGCTGCCGATTTGTGGAAGCTCGCGGCCTGGACAATCAAAATTGATTTTAATATGTGATTCCGGCCTCGGATCGCTGCAAAAATTTCTGTGAGGCATCTGTACACACTACTGAAGCCAATTATATCATTTTTTAGGTATCAAAATTTGGTGTCAGTACTCCTTTAATAAGCAATTGATCCCTGACCTTCTCCGTTCTCTTCTTGTCCCTTAATGTTACACCTATCATTTTCCATTTCATTGCTCGCTGAGGCGGCGTGAATTTAAGTTGAATCCTTCTAGTGAGCCTCCAAGTTTCCGCCCGGAGGGCAGTACCTGTAAGATGCAGCTGTCATACACGTTCTTCTTCAGGGACAATTGTAGGCTGCAATTCATTATCTAAGAATTAATCCCGAATGGGTGTACCACATTCTTATGCTTCTAATTATCTCTGCCTCATGGTTAGGGTCAGGGGTCCCCACTTGGTTTCAGTACATATAGTCGCATGCTACTTCCATTGTCTCGCCACATAACTCAAACCGCTGGGCTTCCCCAAAGCTATTTAGCGATGCTTCAGTTTTCTGCATATTGATTTTCAGGCCAACGATTCTACTTTGCTTGTCACGTGTGTAATCATGATTTCCAATTAGTCCCCCCATTTACCTAGCAAGGAACGTCATCAGCAAATCTGAGGTTACAAGGTATTCTCCATTAGCCCTTATGCCACCTGTTCCAAATTTAATGTTCTGAATACATCTTGTAAACATGCTGTGAATAACATTGAAGAGATTGTGTCGCCTTGTCTGACGCCATTATTTTATAGCATTTTTACTGCTCTCCTAATGTAGGATGATGGTGTCTGTGAAACTATTAAAGATATCATCTAATATGCTTACGTAATGCTAGTCTACACGCAGATTCCGCAATGCCCGAAGGACTTGGAATGACTGCTTTGACTCGGCTGAAGCCTCAGCAGCCATTCAGAAAAAAAGTAATGACTATCACAGGTTGAAGACACATTATACAAGGCCAGCTTTTCTCTGAGACTTTATTCGGGCGTTTGGAAAGAAGACCTAGGTTCCTTCTGCTTGTTGCTTACGTCATTATGGACCGATGTTCCTTAGGGAAAGCAGATATATGTTCCTCCAAAATGATACTGTGTTTGCCAAAATAAGCCATATTGCGAGAGCAGGGGCGGTGCCATAGAGCAAAAATAAAGACCACTCAAACATATATACTGCAGAAGCAGTCATGTATAATATGGTAACCACGATACCCAAAAAAACGTACTGGTGTAACGTCGGAATAGGAAAAATGATAAACAGTGATGGAGCAAGGGAAACCGACCGAAAATGTTCACAAATGCTTCCGACAACGCTTATAGCCCTCGGGCTGCTCCAAATCTGCTTCCTCCTTCTCCAACGTGCACCTCAAGGTGTAACAGTGTTTGACGCTGTGGGCGTCGTGGCCGTGAAAAGAAGAGATTTTTGTTCTTTGTGCATACCGCCCACAGCACGAGCAAGCCCTAGCAAAAGCAGCCTAGGATGTATATGGAGGAAAATAATAAAAAAGGAACAAGAAAACGGGAATGGGGGCTTTGCGCCGGCAGCACACAAAGCCGAAGGAGTGAATTTCCCCGTGCCTTTATTTCCAGCATCTCGGGAACAACTGGCGACTTGTCCAGGGCAGAGCGGAGTGCTGTATTTCACGGCTGGTGTGGTGAACGAGGCCCTTCTTCCTAGGGGAGTCCGGAGGTCGGATGAGACCTTTCTGCACGGGATGTAGGGCTGCGAGTCTTCTCACTTACCCGGCCGAGGTTGTCTCACAGCCTTTATTTGCGACGTGCTAACAGCCGCTCCGCATCAATGCCGGTGGGTTTTCAAGCTTCCCGTTATTCCTGCGTTATTCCTGTTTAAAGGAGCCATGAAGAGAAAATACAACTTGAGGTAATTTGAAAGAAATAGGGTTCAGTATCCCACTCAGCGCCATCACAGCCCCAAAAATGTATCTTAACGAAAAAAGGAAGAAGTATTTAAAGAGGTTGAAATCTTGCGCCACAGTGACGTGTTATGAGTAAGAATGACGTCATACGGGCCAACAATAAACCATAATTTTCAGTGCGTTAACTGCACGTTAACATTCAAGTGATGCGATCAAATGAAACCAGAGGCCCTATTACAGACGTCCAGTCATGTGTCGTCGCAACAGGTCAGTTAGGCGGACGCCAATCGCACAAACCAGGTTCCGAGACGTCGTAGAAAAGTTGCTGGAAATTGGCTTAGGGGTCGCGACTGCTTCACACGTTTTCTTGAATATCTCCGTTATTTGTTCGAAGATAGCGATGATATTGGTATCATTGTTATCGGGACTAACCAGTCTTTCTAACAAAACCAACTTCTATTTTGTCTTCAATGCTCCTTGAAGAGGTGCAATTTAGGAGAGAAACGGAAGGGAGAGAATAGAATAACAGGGCCAAGTTCAGAATTTTCGCCAGAGACAAGCACATGTTTAGATGCGACAACAAGTAATTAGGGGGGGGGGGGTATGAGGTAAAGTGGGGAAAGGGGAAACTATAGCGCAACGCGCTCTCTGGAAAGCAATAAATACCCAAAAATATTACAGCAAGAGAACTTTCTACCGAGTTGCTTGACTGTAAAAAATGGAAACGGGCGGCCAGAGTGTTCATTTATAGGTTTATCAGGCGGCTGCACTAAAGTGTTTATGCAGGGTGTTAACTATGTGTGGCTTTACGCGCTCCTTATGTGGAGCAGTGAAGAGATGGACAAGTCTTACTTGGGTTTATCTCATCGTCTAGGTAAATTTCACCCATGCGGCTTCGCAAAAGCACCACCGATGGAGGGGTGCAATTGGGTTGTCGCGGGTGAGACCACCCGCATCTTTGGCTTCCGGCGCTATTCGCGGCTCTGCAATAAGTTCTGTTCCTCTTCGCACCCTCACACTTCGCACGTAATTACTCCACACAGGCTGCGCAAAGTCCCGCCCACGCAACCGAAAGACCGGGCCTTCGCTTTTGCTTTGTTCGCTCACGTCCAGCGGCGAGTGCCATCCACATCAACGCTGCAAGAATGTATGCGCATTACCAACCTAGTAATTCGAGGTAAAAGACGGAGACATTTCGTTTCCTTGTTCTCCTAACTACCCTCCAACATGATTTTCTTACTTATTGCGCTGTTGTTCCTGCGGAGGGCCCTCCTACGGACAGACGTTTCGCCAATGTATATAAAACTTCACTGTAAAAAACAAATATTTATGGCACGCTCTCTGCTTTTCTGTAATGAATCCAAAGTCACGCGGCATGCATGTCACGTGACAAGCAAAGCGTGAACATTGGAAGCCTGCCATGAAGACAATTTTGTGAACGAAATATTATAGCATGGAAATCATGCAATTTTTCACTAATGCCCATTTTTCTGCCGTTTGTCCTCAAAGTGATATTTATAGCCACATTTCACTATGAAGATTAAACAAAATTCAAATTCAAGTTTTTTTAGCATCACACGATTTTGGGAGGTACTGGAAAAAATCTGTAAGAAGGCTTGACTGGGCACGTACACCACCGGTATGCAAAGAGTCGAATGTTACACAGCGTACTGTATTAGCTCACCTGTAGTACAAAGCATCAGTTGAACATTTAAAAAATTAGCAGTGGCTTAGCTCGGCTACGCCAGGATATACGTAGTGTGAGCTAAGGTTCAGGTGGTTATTCTTAGGTTTCCTGGTTGTCTATGATTGGCTCGTTAACATGCCTACTGCTGCTAAAACGATTTCCAATCCAATTTAATCCAATAGAATCCAGTCCAGTCCAGTACAGTACAGTACAAACCATTGAGGAAAGAAAAGGTTAGGAGAGGCCCTGACATCACATTTGTGAAGCCGAGTCCCGCCATGACTTGAGCCCACTGACCCCAGCACTCTTTCCCCTAATCCTTTGCTGTTTCCGATTTGATAACAGCTTCGCGGTACAGGCGGCTCATGAAAGCGAACGCAGACGACGGGAGCAGTGTTTGGGTTCTTACAGCACGGCGGTGTGCGCTACGTCTCAGCTGCGAAGAATTTCGCTTCGCTTCACAATGAAGAAACGCACAGCAAGCAAAGCAACGACTGTGGCTCTCGCCAACGCTGAGCGGGGAGGCTTTTGCCTGCAGCAGCCGGTGGCAGTGGCGGCTGCTCGGTCCGCCCATCTAGAGGTGACGCCAGCGCCGCTGCGGCCGTGATACGAGTTGGGGCCGCCTCCAACGGCGAAGTTTTCAAACTGACCTAATCTTAAAACGTTTGCTGTAGCGACTGCGCTGTGTTGCAAGCGTGGCGAGGCAGCTAGAGTCAAAGCACAGTAAAAATTGTCCGTGGCATTTGGCGAAATTTAGCCGCCGCAGCCGTAAAAAAACTAGGTAACGCTGTCTGTGGGCTCAAGAAAAATGACGTCACTTCCTCCACACTTTTCGCAATGCATTGGGAGGCTAGGGGCCTCTCCTGAGCATTCTTTCCTCCATGGTACAAACCAATCCAGTCCATTCGAGTCCGGTCCAGTCCAGTCCAGTCACTACTCCTCCATCATGAGCATCACGGCTCTCCAGGAGCCACGCTAAACGGCTATGAAGCGGCTCCGGTGCACTGTCAGACTCGGCTACTGCGTAACGGAGGCGCACAGCTGGGAACGCGCCGGCGCCAGTGCGTCTGCCGCGGCTATGACGTCAGTCCTCTGGAATGCGCAGACCGATGAATGTTCCGACCCAATTCTCTACACACCCGTACTACAAATGGACTGGATTAATACACTCGAATTTGATCCAATCCAATTCAAATCCAATCCAATCCAATGCAATGCTTCTCGCACTTGGGCAGCACGGTCCTTCAAGGTCCACGTGAAACTGCTCAACCTCGGCTAGTGTAGCTTACGCTACAAGAAATGCAGGTTCGTATTCCAAAACAGAAGAAAGATTTTGGCGGTGAGATGTTTGAGTGGCGCTCCCTGACTGACGTCGGCTTAGGGACTGGCGCCGCTTTCGCCTGCTACACTGCGCTTGTGATGTCTGCGATAAAAATCGCGAGCTTTAATGCTTTAGTGCTCTAAAAACATATTAATAGTAATTCAACTATTTTTGTCCGCTTCTGACATATCTGAATAATTTCAAGCTGTACCCCCCCCCCTTCAAGTTACAAACACACCAGGAGAGAGAGAATAACCTTCTCCAGTGCATCGGGCAGAAGATCATGTGCTAGTTGCCATTTCTAGTTCATTTGCGAGGTTCAGTGCTCAGAGCTATTCGGTAAGTATACAAATTGCGTAGGCTTCCCTACAGTATTGTTTAGATGCACTTATGAAGAGTCAACAGTCTAATGCGACGCACCAAGCAGCGGCCCCTACACGCGCATTGCACAGCAGGAAATAAAGCGGCTGTCTTCCATAGCGTTCGTTGTGGTAGACTTGTATCATATGAATGTTTTTATTTTTCTGTGCCAAGAGTTTTAATTTTTCTGCCGTGTCATAAACGTGATCGTGTGGATATTTTCTTCAGGATGTATGGCATACATTCCCTTCTTCACAAATTGTATTTCGTTGTGGCTGCGTGCAAGAAGGTGTATTTCCGCAGCGTAAGTTGTTCATTCACATGCAAATAGAATGAGATTTGTGCTACGCCACCGCGATGGCTCCCCGCCACAACGTACGTTTCCAGAGTGCTCGAAGGCGGCTTCTGTGCTCCGAATTTCTGGCGTAACCATCGTTATCATACTGGCTGTCGGCCCAAACAATTATGACATGATTACGTTGTTCAAGGTGTGATATAGTCGCTTAAGAACGCAATAAATTTACATATTACTAGAATCAAAACCGTTGATTATTTCCAAGCATCTTTCTTGTTTTCGACCCCTTCCAGGCGCAAAGAACAAATCCACGTGTACTCGGGATGGCGTTCTATGAATCGAAGAAAATTACTGTTACTATCTCGTCTTGGCCTCAGTACCCGGTTCCCTAATCAATTCGATTTTACTGCTAAATAAAGTTTTCTCCTCGTGCTTCTCTTAAGTGCAGTTTTCTTATAGCGAATATCCGAATATTGGGAATATATATTTCGGTGGAGAATGTACCGAATTTCTTTCCATGTGGGAAAAAAGATAGTGTTACTGTATTTTTACCGTACACGTGACTGGTGTTGTTAAATAAAACCCCCATACTGGTTAGAACCCTGGTATAAAACCAGCACGCGCTTATACACACAGCGGGCTATTTGGAACTCAACCAACAGTTTTTGCAGCCCATAGTGTATAGCGGCATACTTTCATGCGATTACAACGTAAAGTGTGTGATACAATACCTCGGATTGTTCGGCAAAATTTCAAACACACTTTTAACTTATATGTGATTACCGGTAATCGTTATGCACTCTGCGAAAGCCGACAGCCCCGAAGGCCTGAAATTTGTTTTGGTCTTGCTTTTTCACTGTTGTCAGGGTATAAGCCACTGGGTGCTACCTTTGTTCTATATATTACTGAATGCAGAAGCTGACGCTTACCCCTACTCTTCGCGCTCAAGACAGGGCCTTCTTCGCAAAAACTTAGGTGACGCCGGCAATGCTTCTTACCGAGGGGTGTCGAAAACTATACTTTAATAACGCCATGAGTTAGTGTATGTGATTTTACGTGTTTTATTATAATATAAAGTTGTGCACACGCTACACCTCGTGAGGACAAGCATCAGACGTCAACCGAGCGCAAAGAAACAGCAGGTAGGTCGAGCCCGAGTGAAGAAGACGACAAATGTGAGAGTCCGTAAGACGACTTCACGGAAGCGCGCTTCGCAGCGCCGCCCGTGGTCGCGCTCACCGCCAATTAACAATCACATGGCTGAAGGGTGTGAAACGTACAGGTAAAACATGCGGAGCCTGATCTGTGATGCATACATTATCACTAATGTTAATTTTGAGTTACTCTGAACTCCGACCGGAATAGCAACTAGAAAAAAAGCAAAGACGGGAAAAGAAAAAAAAGAACACTCCAGACACCACAAAATGGCAGCATCTGCATTCCTTGGATGATGGCGAGGGTGAGGAGTACGGGGATTTGATATAACATCCAAGTTGCGCCACGAGTGGCATCCGATTTGCGCGCCGACCGTCATTCGACTTGAGCCGTGAATTGCACCTTGATTATGGAAAATATGTTCCTTCGTATGGAAATACATGTTTACTGTAATGTACAGGAGCAGTGCTGTAATCGGCATCCATAGCATCCGAACGAGAGCTACCAGCTAAAAGTCTCTGTGTACACTTTATGCCACCGTCAAACGTGAATAGTGATGGTTTATTACTTATCACAGTGGGTTAAGAAAGGGGATGCATTGCACTTCCAATTTTGCGGCCCGACTTGTTTTTTGTTTTCATTGCAGCAGCCCAGTTGTACTACAGCTGTCGCAGATTAATTGCTGCATCCGTCGACACCCAGTTACGAGGGTCGAATGCAAGCGGGGCAGACAAAGGGTGATCTAGCTCTGTTCTATCAAGCAGGACGCGGAAAAGGGAAAAACGAAGAAGCCAGATGTGCGCGGGACGTGGTGACGATGCTGAAAGCCCCAAGTCTGATAATTTGAGTTTGCAGCAGCAAGCCAATGGTGGTCGTTGCAGAGGGAGCTGGCACCGTTTCAAACATATTCCGGAAGAACTGCGATCGTTGCTTTTTCGCATACGGCGAATTTTCTAGCATTATAACTTATTTAACTTCCTGTCATACAAAAACAAGACCGTCACTTTAAAGCGAGGCCAATCAGAAAATTTCACAGCTGTTGGAATCCGGTGGCAGGCATAACATTATGTTTAATTAGTTGAGGCGAATAAATCATCGTTATAGTCTGTTTTGAAATAAGCCAACGCTTCTTGATCAAAGTAGCATGTTCAATTTAGGCGCGTCACCTAAAGATAAAAATTTTCATGCTGCCATTATTATGTCATGACATAATGAACCAGCAGGAACGGTGAAAGCTGTAGTGAATTTCGAAGAATGCAGTGCGAAATATTTCATCTCATGATTATCCCAAAAACAAGCGCACAGATGTGTTCGGGGGTCGCCGTGTTGTGTATAACAGGGAGCGTCCACGTAACTGAATTGCTTATTTGATGAGTGGCATAAATTTTACAGTGAATATTTACTTGGTAATTGATATTTGACGCAAAAATCGTGATATTTGACCGAAAAATCGGACTGTCCTACCAATAGTACAATTATCCGATGGCACTCGTAACGCTCTGCCTTAAGGTAAAAACCGCATCTTTTTCTGTGTCTTAAAACACTGTGCATACGTAGTTATGGCCTGTGGAGAATAGGAAACGGTAGTTTGATCGCACCCCCAGAAACACTGTTTTCATTTGTGTTTTGGTTTCGTTCCGATTAATACGAATGCAATGTAGAATGTTTACAAAAATTCACAAAAGTTACATTACTTTACGTCTGTAAAACGTTAATATACCAAGATAATTTAGATTGTTTACATTACGTTACTAAAGTTAAGTTACTATACTTCTGCAAAACATTAATGGTAATGTAAAACGTACATATAAAGTATTATTTTTAAGCAGTCGTAAACGGGCGTAGCCATAAAACCAAAACGTTATTTAACTAGGCCATCTGGACACTAAATAATTCGGTGTAAAGTTTGAGAACTCCTCACCACTTGTTTGTACCCAGCAGCTGGACCAGAATAATCCAGAGATTAGTCAACACTACAACAAAAATTGCTGTTGACATAGCAAATGTAACCCCATAGGGCCTGCGAAGAGACTTTTCTCAGTGATGCTCACCTCAGTGCTTTTCTCTGCGTGCAGTGTCTGTGCAGTGAATTTTGTAGAGTAGTGTTTTTCATTATTATATATGAATATATTCGTGCCGCTGTTTAACGGTACGGCGCTGGTTCTGTTATGTACTGAAGTGTTTATTTAGATTTAAAAACTACTTAACCTTGGTATATGCTGCAGTCAAATGGCGCAAAAGAAACCATTTTTTGCTCTTTTTGCCTCCTCCGCACTGTAGCCCATGTTACCGGGGACTGGAACTTCGTCAAGCTGCAGTTCTGCGGCTTTTTCTTTACTCCATCCCATTATGTGCTTTTACGCGAAATTACCCGAATATAAATCTGAAAGGGGAACTAAAGAGGGAAGTTGATATGGCTTGGTGACGTCACATCAGCATCCAAAAATCTTTCTTTTTTCATCTTGTCGATCTTGCCGCATAGTTGAAAAAAAGAATTTCCTTAAATGCGGAGCATTTCTTAGTCTCGCCTAGTCCTCCCTCGTTGATGGCGGCGCCGTCCACACGCTCACGCAACTCTCCTCCTTACACCCACAGCACCGCGATACTACACTATAAAAAAAAGAAATAGCGGCGCCGGGTTTCGAACCCACGACTGTCTGGCTACAACGGGAGGTACGCGGTGCTCTTCCCACTACGCTACAAATCCAGGACAGGAGCAAGTACTACGAACGCGCCTTACGTCCTTCACTCATTCAAACTACGTCAAGAAGCTACTGATACAACGAAGGCACGCGAAGCTGAACGTCAACGGAAACGACGAACTGAAAACTTTAGAGGGGGATGCTGAATTTCCCGTGGGAAAGCTGTGGCGGGAAGCGCCACGCGCCTTGCAGCTTCACCAGCCCCGTCCACCGCGCCTCTGATGCTGATTGTGGCAGGATGCCCCTAGGGATTGGCCAACCAAATAATCCACCACGAGATAGGTTCGCGTTCAACCACCGTCATCATATTCCGGTAGACGGGAACCGCCGAGGAAGAAGAAGAACGAGAAGACAAAGCTGCGAAGAGGAGGGCGTGTACATTGCTCTCAGCCGGTGCACCAATGTCAACAACCTTTACCTCACCAAAGCTGACGGAGACTGCCGATTCTACCACAGAGACAACATCGACAAGAACATGATGGACGAGTTTCGGCGCCTCGAGAACCACCGCCTACTCACCGCAACACAACAGCACTTGCGTGCCTTTGCCACCGGTGTGGACCCGGACGCGGAATTCCCTCTGGCGCTAGTAAAATCCAGATCACTCGAAATAACGGCAACACATTGGAACCACACGGAACCGCCACGATACTTCGCATCCTCATCAAGGTTCCCCACGGGAAGATGGTGTAATTTTTTTTTCGAGTGAGTTTCGTGGCTCTTTGATGCGGCTGAAGAAAAATTGTCCTCTTATTTCCACTTATTATGAAGGTTGGACGCAATTGTTCTATCTACAGTGTGGGATGTGAATGAAAAGAGAAAAAAAGAATGCGTACGTGCTCGCTTCGCTGCAGATGTCGTCCAATGCGATAGTCCTTCTGCGCCTCTGCCCCGTAACAGCCTCTCCTCTATCCCTTCCCAATCCTCATGCTCTTTCCTTCCCCCCTCCTTCTAGCATCAGAAATTTGAGTTCAGGTTTGTTGAACTGAATTGAATTTTGCCGCCTTCACACTTCCAGTGCGCCATCTGCGGGGACATTTTTTTTTGCTGAAGCAGCTGAAGTTGTGTCCCTTTTTTGGGGGTCTTCTTTTATCTCGCCTCTCTTCCACGCCGTTTCCGAAACGTTTCTTTTTAGTTGATATACTCACGTCCAATTACGCATGCACTGCTAAGTAAAAGAATGCCCGTACTTTCTGTGTTCTGCTTATGTTTTTTCTCGTAACTTACCAAATAGTTCACTGTAAAATATGGTGTAGAGAAATACACGCTGCAGATCATCTGCAGTAGTTTCGAATGGCTCCCTCCATAAGAAATTCCAAGCTGCGCAACACTCAGCCCAGTAGCGGGAATTGCGGAGGTGAAAATCCCACCCATATGATTACGACAGCTTAGTATGCTGGCGCGTTCCCAGGATCAGACATTCTTGCACAATTCAGGTTTGCCAGTTGCGCAAGTAAGAGGGGTATCTTCCAGTGTGCAGGCGCCAAAGTGCAGGTTTAATATTTCTTGCGAAATCCAGCGGACGTACACAATCTACATCGGCTTCTCCGACAGGACGCCAAAGGCGTCGCACTAAGCTGTATTCAGAGAGCAGGATTAGGCGAGTTCGCAATTTCCATGATTTTGCTACAGCGCAGTAAAAAACAAGGACAAATATAAGGCACACAGGAGGAGAGCGCGCGCTCGCGCGCGCGGTGTGCCTTACTTTTGTCCTAGATTGTTGCTGCGCTGTAGCAATAAAAACGTCTTCATTTTAAAAATTGTGGTTACAACTCAAAAAACGGCATACTAGTTCCGCCTTTTGCATATATGGCTTCAAAAAAATGTCTGTTTTACTAAAGAGAGTTCCCACAGACAAACAAACGAAGAAACAAAGAGCTTTGCAAAGGCAGTTTGTTCTAAAACGGTGTGGAATCGTGGGTTTCTAGCGATTAGGGTTTTCTTGTTGTTTTGACAGATTTCCATGAATTTGCTTTGAAATACACTTCAATTTTTGTGTTTGTGGGTGACAAGCCTGATAGTTTAAAGCAACTAAGGCTTTCATTTCAAGTGTGCGAGAACGAGTGCGTATCACGTATTACGAATGGTTTATAAGCGGGCTGTAATCAGAAGATAATCTGTAATGCTGATATATCCCACCTATTTTTTTGTCCTGCCTTATGGTCGCGGGGTTTAGGACATTGAATTATAAAGCTAACAAAGACATTTGACAATAAAAATATGACATCCGTTGAATTTTCGCAAATTTGAGTTGCGCTTGCCACATTCCAGTTAATCTACTTGTTTCTTGTTGCGGGAAAGCGTTTGCGAAAAGGGCAGTACTCAAGAGTTTGTTTTGATTTCTTACAGAAGGTGTTACTGACACAATACTATAACTGAGTTTTGCTGTACCTGCAATGAGAAGTAAATGACATCCTTCGGAACGGTTTTTTACTTGATGTCGGCTTTGCTATACCCGAAGGCGCTTGGAGGTGCATTTAGAGGGCCACGCTGAAGGAGCGGTAGCACTTGTCGAACTAAAAAGCGGCCTTTATTTTTACGTTATTCAAGTTTCTCCAAGAGGATAAAAAGCTTTTATTTGAAAAGTGGGTTGTTCGCCATCGATCGAGGCGAAAAAGAAAGGACAATATGTGTGAAAATGTGTTCAGATTTATTACGAAGACTACCTTCGCTTCCTATAGAACCAAAAGATGCAATCGAAAAGGCGAAGTATCGGCGCGCAGAAAATATTCGTGGCATAACAACATGAAATGTAAAAAATACCCTTTTTATCTCACGCATGATTATTACAAATTACATCCAAAATTTTGTGGCATTCTTCACGTGCTATTATCAACCGTTTAAATGCAATATAGAGCAAAGACACTTGAACTGCTTGCAGCCACTTTCCCTGGCTTATGTATTCAGCCTATGCAGCCCATGAAGGCATGAAGAGAACAAAAGAGAAGTACACCACATGCAACACAATCTCGGGATCTGTGCCCCTCGCATATGTGTCCACAAGACGTAACACTAAAGGGTTGCTTTCTCTGGTGGGCTTCAAGGCCTTACCGCGCTTGTTTAAATGCGTAACTGCGGTGTCAGAACAATCAAAACGACTCGAGTGAATTTGAAGTGTTCTGTGTGGAAGTCTGAAAGTAAGATTTCACAGAAGCAAGAGGGAACAGCGGGGCAATTATAGCTTAATAAAGTGTACTGTTGGGCGAGTTTGTAGTTCATTGTAAAAGATGCTATCGCGCGAAATGAAAAATGGACACAGAAAGATGACAGCGACAAGCGCTGTTACAGGGCAATTACATGTCAGTAACAAAAATTTAATATTTGGCCAGTTGGCTGTTTATCTTAGAGCTTCAATCAATCTCGCTGGAAACACAAGTCAGTTGAATGATTGTTCTACTAACGAATAATTGTTCGTTCCACGAATAATTTTTACTTCATTCAAGTATTATTTGCCTTCCTGAAAACAATTCTCCACCTTCCCTAAAACCAAATGGCTTTGTTGTTTTTATACTATCTGTATCGAACAATAAGCATAAAGCTCTGAACCTCTAGCCGCAACATTTTCGAACTAAGCCTGTTTGAACAAATATGACACCATGAGTTACTGCGTGATTAGTTGATTTTGCCTTCGCAGTATACATCCCCTCGTTTAGATCATGTTTACAAGATAGGTGGTCTATCATGCGAACTTTAATTTATTGATTTGATTGTAGGGTGTAAAGCGCTGACGCAACGCAGGCGATGAGGCGCGCCGTAGTGGAGGGCTCCAGATTACTTTTCGCCACCTGGGTATCCTTACGTGCCCGAATCTCGTACACACGGGCGTTTTTGCTTCCCGCCTCCATCAGAAAAGCGGGCTGCAGGGCCGGGAATCGAACCCGCGTGCTCGTGCTCAGCCATCATGCCGAACTGAGTTTTTTAAGGGTACAGACCTCACTTTTTAGAGGACAGAACCACCACTTTTCACTTCCAGCCACCATACAAGTTCAGCAAATATTTAAATACTCTTTTGATAATGTTGTATAAGCAGTACTTATTTTTTATCGTATATGGGACTACCCCTGTTTTCTAGTGTTTGTAACCCGTCTCCTCTGTGATACTAAGTTGTCATTAGGGCGCCAATATTTAAATGCATAGAACATCTCGCCTTCGGTGTAAAAGGTCGCACTCAATGCGGCGACTTCTGCAACTAATTTAATTCGAGATTTCTGTTCCTTCCAGCTACTGCTAACTTCTGGAATTTTAATGAGAAATTGACCGCAGACGTGCTTGCTTCGCTGCAAGGTTACCGCGATAGTTGATTTTCCGCCGCTCTCACCTATACCTGGATAGCTTCCCTCCTTCTCCCTCTCATTACGCACTTCCCTACTCTCTCAATTTTCCCATGATGAGTCGAATGTAGGTGGGATCAAATTAATACAATTTTCCGGGTTCGCACTGCTAGCGCGCAATCTGATGAAACAGCGCCCGTTGTTTGATTTGTCTTTTTCATCCTTACCTGCTCGAAACACCACCTAACCCTTTTTCTTTTATTCTGTGCTTTTATATTTCTGCAGTTGGACACCATATTCAATATGGAGTAAATCTTATTTTCCTGTGGTAAAAACACTGCAACGTATAATCCCAATTTAAAGAACGCTGGTATTCTCCGTTTAGTGCGCAACTTTGCCTCAAATATGCTTGATGATTCCTTCATACTGAAGTTCTAGAAGTTTTGAACAGCCCTGCCTGTATACACTTTGTGGAAGCAGTATTTCAACGTTTGGGAATGACGCTGAATCAGGGGATAAAGATAAACCAAAATTGTTTTTTTAGGTAGCCCAAGAATGACTGCCAACATCCAAAAATCTTACATTAGCTGTCATGAAAACTGGAACAGAATAATTTGAAGTATGTCTCTCACTTTCGCCTGTATTTGAACTTTAATGCATTTTTTGCTGGCTTTTGCAGGCTCCTGTCTATGCGAGGATGTTTAACACGTTTTCTTTCGCAAGCTACGCCACCGTTCTTGTAATATTTGCGTGGCTGTTATTATCCTGACTGCCAACGGTGCCCAGATCACATTACAGCAAATAACTGTTACAAATCCCGTTAGACGACATCATATTTCGAAGGATTCCGTCTTCCTCTTTCTCTAAAAAGGGAGCGGAAATTGATATACACCAGCAGCGGGACTGCAGTCGGAGCGTTAGCAGTGTAAAAGCACTCTCTGTTCTTTGTTTCTTTCTTGTTTCATGTTTCATGGTGAACAAGTTGCATTTTGTTAGAATTCTTTTTTTTTCACAGAAGACCGCAATATTTCTCAGAGCCGTTAGCCATATTGTATCAAAAGCTGTTTGCCTACTGCCTTCGAGTCTTGGGTAACTGGATATTGTCACAAAATGGACCTCGGAAAGCAATTGTCGTTCTCTTCTGCTTTGCTTGTTTAGGCAACCTGAACCACACACCTTCAACTTTGACTTCGACATTGTCCGCATAAATAAACCCCTTTTGTAACTCCAGATTTCGTACAAAAGATTGACTTCACGGAAACCCAAATCTCGAATTTTGTTGTTGTCTTATTATGAGGCTCTTGATATTCTTCTTGCTTCGAAAGATAGAAATGTGCTGTTCGCCATGTATACAGCTATCTCATATTTGCTGAGCTCCGCCCCGTGGTATTCGTCGTGGTCTACTGTTCGTGTTTTCTATACAGTAACGGAGTCATTAGGTTTCACAGGGGCATTTTACTAAGCCGCTTCGAATTAGTTTTTCACTACCCACATAACGGTAATGCATTTTAAACCCTTTGTCGTTGTTACTACATTGAATATGCTATGAGATAAATTAAAGAATTCTTAGGAAAGCGGTAGCGTCTAATCTGCCTACCTCGTGAATTGACCCTTTGTTCAAAGCGAACGTCTTCCTCCGACCTCAACAATCCGGAACACGGCGTTTCTTGCATACTTCTCGCACAGAAGGCCAACCATGCTTAGCGGTCAAACCGCCTCAGTCCTCGCGTTCTCCAGCTTAAGCAGCTGCAGCGTGTGCCTGTGTGTCTTTTTGATGCCCACAAGTACCGGCATCTCCTCGCTGTCAGTTACATACCTTCATCTCTTCCCGTCCTGCACTAAATGCACACACCATTTTGAACTGCAAGAGGCGGGACCTGTCGAGATTGCGTTTAACCGCCGTATTAGCAGACGCTCGTTGGGAGCAGCGCTTCGACCTTACGCCTCTGTGGCAACGCCGGCCACGGAGCGAAGTCCGCGCCTCCTTCAGCGCTTTTTTGTTCTTTTTTCTCACTGTGGGGACGGATAGACGGCGGAAATTTTCGGCTAAATGAATCATTTATGCACGGCTGGGTGCTTACGAAGTGCATGCGAACACTCCCCAAACGTGTTTCCTGCCTCGCGAGCTTAAAGGAGCCATGAAAAGAAAACGCAAGTTTGGTTCATTCGAAAGATTGCCCTCGTTAGAATCATACTGACACCACTTTAAAGGCAAACTTGGCTCAAACAAGGTATACAATTAGGAAAAAAGGGAATGGCCAGGTAACCCACTAGCTCATTTCCCGCTACAGAACCTATGATGCTATACATGCCGGCTCTGCAATTGGCGGAGGCCGGCAAAAGGAAACGCAAATTAGGCAGAGCTTATGATCTTGCCGAACCAGCTATTTGCGGATAAATTTAGGGCACATTCTTTTTAAAGCAGCAACACTCGTCGGACAATACCGTGTAAGAAGTAAACACGTAAACACAAAATCACACGTAAACATGCGTATTGCTGTTGGTAATGCGCGCACTATGCTTGGTTCAGCTGCACAGGACTGCGGGGCTTCGGGTTTGTCTAAGACGACACTGGCCGATTGACGCAAGCAACGGCGTCTTACGTGACCATATTTGTCGAGCGAGCACTATGTTTCACGAAACGAGTATTTTCTTCCTGAAAATAAAACAAGCCAGGCTTAAATACCGTCAAAAACAAGCCAAAAGCAGAAAACGGCTTGCCCCGGTATAGTGGCGCCATCTAAATTGACAAGCAGTAAACGGGGCTCCGCAATCGGCTGCAGAGCGGTTGGTTCCTGTGATGTCATTGAAGACCAGAAAAACGCACGATTAAGCGGGAAAATCAAAATTATAACTTGAAATATTTATCAGTGAATAATGCACCTTTTGCCTCCGGAGAAGCGCGGGGGGTACTATAAAAGATGAAATATCTTGAATAAAAGAAACTTGGAATTTGGCTTCATGGCTCCTTTATGGATCCACCAGACGCGCGACGTTTGCTGCTGCTTCAGCTGCGAGCTACTCCGTGTTCCTCGCACACATTTCGTTAGTGGCATACGCGAATTAATTCAACCGGACCTTGCGTTCTCCCCCTTTCGCGGAAGTACCCTTATCTGGAGTAGCGGCAGCTCCGAATGCCGGTCGCTCATTCCTCGTTAAGAAGTCGCGGCCCTCCGTTTACATCCACCATTCTATCTTGCTTTGTTACTTAAACGGTCCTGCACTAACTTGGAGTACCTTTCTTCTACTGTGCACGGTTCGCGTAGGAACTGCGGCGCGATGAGTCCAAACGTTCCGTAGAACGTGGGGCTCCTGTCCTTTCGGATGAGCTCAAGTAGGGACGGCCTCCGCTGGGGCTCGCTTCCTCGACTATGCGTCCCATGTATCCTGTCTATAGAATGAAAGCTTAGGTTTGTTCGTGGTTCAGGATCCACAGCAATTCAGAGCGCAAACGATAAGGCCAATAGAGGGCACGGACAGACGCTGACTTCTCACTGACTCCAATAAATGTGCTTATAATAATAGAGAAGTCACCGCTCTGCCCTGTGCCAGCTCTTGCGTATTGTCTTTTTTTTTCCGCGCTGCCCTTTTTAGTCGATCTCTTTCCGCACGGCAGATTGCCGCTCGCTACTTTACTCCACTCGCTTACGCAGCAATAGAACTCCAATTAGCTGCCTCGCGCCTTCTCCGTCTTATGCCCATGGAATGACACCAACTTGAGCATTTTAGCAGTGCGCACTCGAATTTATTTACGCTATATTGGGTCAGCAAACAGATTTTTTCACAATACGGAGACCACAATGGGACAAATAATGTTAGGGTATGAATAATCGTGCAGTAAAAAGTAATTTTCCAAAACACCCGTGATTACCACTCTCCTATAATGTGAAGGTGAAAACCTAGTTGGACCTTCCGTTTCCATGCTTTCGAACTTTCTATAGAACTTTACGGCTGCGCCATTAGCAAGCCACCGTTGTGGGCACTACTGAAGCCACTTCCGCAAACTTGCTAACAGGGGGATTTCTGTTCAGCTCTATCTGTAGCTTCACCTCTTAAGGTTGTTGTTATGGCACTTGGCACGCAACCTATCTTCCTACGACGCTGCTGCTTCTCTCTCCTGGAGCGCGTTCCGCACTCACCCTCCTACTTTCGGCACCACCGATTTAATGCACCTCACAACGAGAACCAACAAAAACGCACAGAATCTAAGCTTTGGTGTTTAAATTTTGTTTTAAAATTTCGTTTTTAGAGCATATGTTTATCAAGAGTGAAAAGCGAACATAGACGGTACGAAGGTTACCAATATATCGATGAATCAACCAAATCATTCGAAACAATGAATGAACCAATAAATCCTTCAATAAGTCCCTTATCTTTTTTGTATGCATCAAGGCTCCTGTGGCACTTTAAAGAGTTATTTTCAGCGTCAACGTTGCTTCAAAAGCACATACATACTGTTTCTCGGGAGATGATTCAACGGAAGGTCTTTCCATTCACGAATTAGCCTGGACTGCTATAACAACACCGATTCTATTCCGCTGGTGCAACACATTCGTTCGGACTTTGAGCAACTTTTGAAATCACACAATCTAACACAGCCACTTCTGCAGGCAAAAACCATTTTTTAACAATGCCGGGGCGCATTGAACTCCCTTCACGATGCGAGTGACGAATATTTAAATGCTTTGTTACATCAGGCCTTCGTAATGTTCATTGCTTCCAAATTCCCTTTTGTTGTCTAGCAATGATCGCACACCCAGGTGGCGTGAATAAACGTTGAAATTATCATTTCGGTATCGATATGACTTGTATCATTGCTAAACCATTGCTGGTTGAAACAATATCGCCGCGTTGTGAACGCACCTAAGAATTCGCATTAAACAAGTCCTTGCTAGCCATTCAAATATGAGCTATAAAGTTTAACGTTGAAATAAGAACATTTGTAAATGGTAGAGTATCTGGAGCTTACGTACGAAGGTGAGGCAACGGCGCAGCAGAGTAACTGGAAATTTGAGAAGCTTGAATGTCGAGTCAACGATTTCAGGGGCGCTCCTGGCGATCATTCTGGTCGGCGGTCGATTTGCGTTATCTGCACCGCTATTCAGGAAAAATTCAGGCGACAGAGCAGATGGAAGTGGGCCTCGTTTCAGTTCCACAGCTGTCTTGTGTATTTGCTGCAGCCTAGGTGTGTGGTATTTTGCGTCCCTCAAAGCATTGACGGCGCGTGCTTGGACTTTCTTCCAAAGGTTAATAATAAAAGATAAGTAGGTTGAGAATTGTGGAAGCCTTTTGTTCAATGACAGCTTTGGTGAAACCGTTTCCATCACAGGCTGCGAAATCAGGTTTCTTTCTTGCGCACAATAATTCCATTAACTTCCATTAACAAGTTTAGTAACTTGTGTGAACCCGAGTCTATGTCTCTTGCTTCATAGGCAAGGTCTGCCTCTATAGGTGTGGTTAGATCTAATTAAACTCTACTGGATGCCTCAAAATTCAGGGTCAGCACACAGACTGTTTTTGGGGGGGTTTCAGGTACTCAGCAGCAGCCACTATCGCTGCAAAGCTACAAACTCGATGGACAAGCAAGCTTGCATGCGCGTGAGCATACTCTCTTCTCTTTAGCTGCTGGGTTCCGTGATAAAGCACTGATATGACGATCTGTTCGCTGCCTTGATATTAAAATTAGGGAGGGTGCGCAATCACCATATGAAGCAGGTGAATAATCGCGCTAAAAGATTTGAATTATCTACCTTATCTTTGGGAAGGTTTTTAATGTGGTGTGATTTAGCAAGAAGTAAGAATGAAATAATAGAAACTCTGTGGGCCAAAAATCCTGGCAACTTTGTATGCGTGGTCGATGCGGGAATAGCGTTATTCTGGCAAGTTTAAGCGGTTGCCTCTAACTCTGGCAATTTCATTTTCCGAACGACAGCATTTGATCAGCAAAGCACCAAAAAACGAAATTTTGTTCAGTTAAATCCCTACTTTAAAGCAAAGTGAACAATCAGTTAAAAGGAATGTCCTTATAAAATCACTCATTGGGAATAAAGCAATCGTGGGGAGTTTCCTAAAACAATAATAACTTGGTAATGGAACAGCTTGCGCCTTGTTAAACAACGTTGGCTTGTGTACATCGGAAGAAAAATATATACCACTGCCGTATTCTTGCCCAAGCACCTCTAGTTCCCAAAGCGGCCACCACGTGCCGTAGTCGAATGGAATCCTCCTTACACGGCTGTTTTCCCTCATTCTTCTCGGGGCGGTCTCTGCGTTCGGCCGGTTTGACTGTCAACTGCGATGGTGCGGTCAACTTGTGCTCCTCAAGTTGATCGTTCGTCTTTCAGCGGGGAGTCGCTTCAATAGAGTTCCCCCGCGACTGTTGTGGGATGGAAAACGGATGCCTCAGAATTGTTGACGCTTGAGCCGGTTGGTACATAACATTCGGAGGAGAGGGCAGCGCCATTAACTAGACGAAGTGAAAACGAGACAAACACAAGCGCTTCGTTCTTGTCTCGTCTTCGCTTCGTCCCGTTCATTGCGTTGCCCTCTGCTGTGAAAGCGGATGCCCTCTACGTGGTATATTGGTGGAGCTTGGGAAGGTTGTTCGCTGTGAAGTAATTCACGACGACTAATAAATATACTGATTATGTCTATCTACAACGCTATTTTCCTGTTGATCACACATTTTATACCACCAGAAGGAAGCATTCGATAATAATTACTCATTTCGGACAGCTACAACTGCGCAACGACATTTCAGAGCAAAAAATGTAACGACTGCAGCCGCTGTAGCTTTTTTCCGAAGCTTGGTATGCTTGCCTGACTTTTGTGAAATTTCAAATTGCAGGGACGCATGTAATTGCGTGAGCAGAAAGCATGAAATTTTAAAACGCAAGCAACAAAGTAGCTGCGAGAGATATTCCCGGCGCTTCACTTTAGCTACTGTAATGAAGTTCTCGGAATTAACTCTTTGTATGACATTGTCACGTATCAATAATTCGTTTTAAAATTCGTTTCTCACTGAATAATATTACCTTTCCGCACGATGCGATCTCACGGACACACCTCTAGACATAAGAACTTGTAACTAGTGCTTCAACTAAGGGTTTAACTTCCCTAAGACTAAGATTCTACATATGTTTATTTATTTATTTACAAGTATATCTCAGTTTATTCGATTGGGCATTGAGTAAGGTAAGCTAACAAAGACACAAGTACAAGTTTTAGCTTGTGTGACAAGTAATGCGTGGAAGGGGCATATAAATAAACGCTAAACATTAGAAACACATACAACAAACCTACACATCAATGCGGATCTCATCTCATGGCAGAAGAAAAACTGCAATTCACAGCACGGATATTGTCTCTGTGCATTTCCTGTTAACGGTGTCGATCGCATGAAGTCTCAAAGTAGTTACCCTAACCTCACATGGCTTCAATATTTATATTGTCGGTCTCCCTCCAAGGTCGTCGTAATCGCTACAATTATTCGTTTAAAAAGTATTTAGGTATACCCTTTTCTTTCGTGTTTTTCTTGTTTTTCTAGAAATAAGAATTCCCATGGCCAACACGCCATTTACCACAGCGGAACTCCTTTGCGGTGGTATAAGAATAACAACGCCACTGCACTAACATGAGTGCTCACTGTGTGTGAACTCTGAAATGTTTTGTAGGGAAATTCTAAATTTCAATCACCCGGAATATGTGTACTCCAGTTGCAGCGCCGAATACAATCTGCGAAACGAAGTGGATTGGTAAACATTCATGTTGGATACACAAAGAAGTGCGGGACTCACGAGCTAAAGCGTTACGACAAAAGGGGGAAATACCCGCTTCACGATTGATGAGGTGCGCCATAGTGGATGGCTCCGGATTATTTTTGACCACCTGGGGATCTTCATAGGGGCCCTGAAAGGCGATTTGAGCACACTAAATGATCTAGTGCAGTTGTTAGATTGGGTCATCAACGTCATCTGTGCCAAGTATTACTCTTTTACGCGCAGCGGAAAGCTCACACTTTTGTTGAAAAGTTTGTCGCTCTTTTCTCACTCTTCCCTTCGTGTTTTTGGACACCGCCATCTTCACATGTCTACGTCATCGATTCCCAGATGTTCGTCATGAGCTAGACATCCTGCTATTGGGCGGCTTTTTCACGTACTTCCGGAAAGAGATGAGTCGTCTTCTCAGCGTCAGCTTGCCGGCTGATCTGCCAGCGGAGTGCCGTGGTGCTTGGACATTTTAAGAAAAACGAATAAAGTGTAAACAAACGCTTAACCGTTTGTATTGAATGCAACCCGGCCATATCACAACATGGATATTCTCTTACCTGAGGACGTTCCATAAAGAAAGCGTTGAAGCACCGTGGCACTTCTTTCGTGCAACGCAGAGAACGCCCTGAGCTACATGCCCGGGTTTTACGCATGCACTTTATTCAACTTCAAAACAATCCAGAGATGCGCTTCGAACGAACACAACGTCAAACATGCGTTGCAAGTTTGAAGCACGATTGACAGACGATGGGTTGCCTCCTCCTGCCCGTCGTAAATTCGGCGCTCAGCTCGCGCGCGCTTTGCGGGGACCAACAGCAAGTCGCACTGGCGCGCAAGCCGAGAAGGCTTTTAGTCACTCACACTGCACATACCCCATGCGAGGTTGAGTCGTACGTCGCTCGAGAAAGATAATCCAGACCATGGGAAGCAGTATCCACCCGCAGAAGTACAACGTCGCATTTCATCTCGAAACAAAGGCGTCCACAACACACACACAATCGCCTCCTGTAATACCAAACGCATCTCGCACTTCCCAATGGGAGTGAGTGGTACGCCTGCAGTGCCACACATGTCGCGAGGTGGGGCCCCGCGCTGAAACGGGATCACGCAACCGTAATTGAGTTCTAGAGTGGTTTGTGCCTTGTTGCCAAGGCAACCGATGTTTGAGATTGTCAAAAAATAGATGCTCGCTCCAGTGCTAGAAAGCTCAGAGCCGCGGCGGAGCATGTTTTGCCAACGTTGCCGCTCTCCACCACGCGTCGCCCCAAGCTGAACTGGTCAGATGATTGGCGTGTTTTGTGCACGGGTTCTGTATCTGATTAAAATGTCTTTTTTACATGCCGCTGGCAGGAATTACCACCGCCGCGAAATAAGACGCGGCAACAGAGGGGCCACATCTGATACGGCGCTTTTTGCATAAACAGTGCGCGGTGCATCATAGGGAACGAGCCGCACGATCCTCCCCGTGCGGCTGCGAGTTCACCGCCGACAAAAGGTCACGTGCAGCCGATAGCAACTGCAGCAACGTACACCGCGAAAGGGCAAGGCCAGGCCGCCGCACTCACGCGGCCAGATTTTTCGTTCGCTTTTCCAGCCTTGAGCGGAGTGCGGGATGCATGGTGTCCACAAAGCTTGCCCGTAGCAGACGGCAGTCTAAGGAGAGCAATAGCGGAAGTGCATCACCGCTGAGGAGCGCAGCATCATGCGAGGGAAGGCTCACGCGCCGTCAACTGGGAAGAATGTTGAAAGGAGGAGCAAACGCGGCGCAACGATAATGCGCGGTTTTTGATTTACGATTTCTCAGCTAATACTCATAGCTTAACCAAAATTCTTGCAGGAGGATATTGCTAATACGTTGCTTTATTTAGTTACATGTACATCCATGCATCGGCGGAAAGTATTTCAGGACCCCTTTAAAGTGCACCGAAATCTCGGACACACGGGCGTTTTTGCTTTTCCCTCCACCACAAAAGCGGCCGCCGCTGCAGGGAATCGAACCCGCGTCCTTGTGCTCAGCAGCGCAACGCCTTTGCCTCGCTTTACGGACTGGAGCTTTTATAACCCACACCCTCTCTTTTCGGAACCGGCTTCCCAAACAACGACAGCGAGCCGCCTCATGACAAATACATTTTTTAGGCAAAGCTTTTTTAAATATATAGTGTCTGTGTATTTTTCATGTATGCAAACAAAAATTCACGCATCCGGAGAGTGAGCCGTACTTTACCGTGGGGCGTTCGAAAAAAAATGTCCCGGTGTAGGCATTGTCAGCACGCGGTCACCACTAATGTCACTCGCCGTTCTTGGCCTCAGGCTTATACGTCTCAACACTCAATGCGCACGATCAGTAGACTAGCCAATATGATGCATTGTCTGCACGTTCATTAGAGTCAAAATAAAAGTGAATGGATAAACGTATGTGCCTTTCTTTAGGATGCCCATCGTCAACTTTCAAGAAAAATAAATTTCTTTACACCTTTCCCGTAAATTTGGCGCCACCTAGGTGTCGCGTGCCAAGAGAAGATTCGCTGGGCATCCACAATCATCTGGGATGTTGCGTGATTTTTTTTTATTATTCCTCACAGAACTCGGAGCTATGAATCTACATTTAATCTACAATAAGTCTTACATGTTCCCACGCGAGCAATTGGAGATTTATTCTTGCTGCGGACATACATCCTCACGCAGTAATATTGCCGCTGCAGGCACATCGGTTAACTTGGAAACCCGCTCACAACATTTTAAAAGTGTAGCAGATCTGTGTGGACTAAACCCGCAAACCCTTCTGTCCGTCTGGAGTGGTGGATGTGGCATGCTGTCCCGCATATGAAAATTGTAATAATAAAAGGCCCTGAAACTTCGTGTTTTAATTCGAGAGCGCTCATCTTAGCCTTAGGAAAATGTCTTCCCAGGGAAATCGAGAAAACGGCCGCAACGGTCGAGGTGACGCCATTGAGTGTTACGGCACTCAATTGTTGTCGGCATGATTCCACAGCTAAGAAGACAAGGACAGAAAGGAAAATGCAAGACAGGCGCTGATTTAAACAAGGCCTCACCAAAAACGTCCATCAGCATCTGCGAACTTTCAACAAAAGATTTCAACGAACTTTCAAACGAAAGCAGGAGGGGGCGTTAGGGTGGGCGGAAGTATTATTGAATATTTCCCATTCTTTCAGTAAAAAAGCACGTCGGAGGGGTTTCACTCAAATGAATCGAAGTAGTTAGGCAGTATAAATGAAGAACAGCAAGAAAAAACAGTACAAAAATTGCAGCATCTCCACTCCGTGGATGATGGCGAGGATGCGGAGTACGGGTACCCTAATTGACATCCAAGTTACGCCTGGAGTGATATCCGGTTTGCGCCTCGACCGCCATTCGATTTGAGCCGTGAGTTGCACCTTGATTATTCCCTAAATGAAACTGCAAGTCACGGCTCTTTCGCTTAACTTTCGCTTGATGGTGGTGTGCTCACACATAGACGCAGACAGACATCGGGAGGTCCCAAGGTGCTCCGAAACGTTACAGGCGAGGGAGTATGCCGTTTGAATCTGCGGTACTCACTCACGGTCTTAGCCAAAGGATAAGATGACTGACATTAACTCTGTCGTGTCTACGAGACGCAGGTTCGAATCCTGCCGGTGCCCATGTGTTTTTTTTTTGCGATTGTAAATGCTATGCGCACGCACGCGGACGGACATTGTGAGGGGCTAAGGTACTCAGCACCTAAAAAAGTCATGCGCTGTGACGAGTGGATAGAACCGCAATCGTAAGCCGTTCCCGGTGAATACTGGGCTCATGCGAAGTCGTGCTCGACGTGTATTAGAAACCGTACCGGGAGCTGTCCTCCGTTGTTCTTCGTTCAAACACGCTTGGAGCTCGTACGTCGGCAAAACTGGCGGCTGTGAGTTTGGGAAGGAAAGGAATAATACTCCAGCGCAAAAAGTAGGACCCAAGCAGCAGAACTAAGCAAAGTCAACACGGAAATGAAGCATTATGTGCCATTGGACAATGACTGGCTCCATAGTAAAGGGTCACAAGAGCAAAGGATAGAACCGGTCCCGGCACACTACCCGGTAAGCGACTGGCGTCGATGCGCGTGCGCTGAGGTGGGGAACTGGTTGTGCGTATGCACACGTGGGCTGACCATGTAACGGCTGTGTTACCGGGACCGGTTCTCCGTGCTTCTACACCTAATGCATCCATACTTGTATTATCAACGTCTGTTGAAATCATGCTGACGCAGGTTTTACGTGCCTCATCTACAAGAAAAAAAATAAAAAACGACGCGTCCGGCTATTCAAGTGCACTCGCAGCCTTAGTGCGGTCTAATCTTGAATTAAAGTGACTCTGCAGCGCTTCGGATAAACGCCTTCACTCTTGCCTTTGCGTGCAACTGAAGAAAAGCAGCCGCTACGTCATTGCAATGACCCAATTCGAGCGGTCAAATAACGTCAAGACGGCGAAAGAGCAAGTTTCTATGCTATTTTATGGGCATATTGCCGCGAACCATGCATAAGGTTTGTTTATTTGTGTTTTTGCTTTTACCGCCCGGCTGCGCCGGTCTGTGTTATCTCTGTGCCAAGGGAAGCGCGTGTTCCATTCTTTCTTTCAGTGCCGCATGTGTTATCTCTTCTGATAGAGATAGCATCCCGATCTAACATGAACAGCCCGGAATAATCTTCTTGGATCTAGAATGTTCTCGATGCGAATCGACGGTTCGAGAACCACGCGCGCCAAAAGATAAAAAAATTCCCCCACATTTCCCCGAAGGGGAGCATGAGGAAGTGCGAATGCACGGGTGATGCTATGAGGGGGAGTTTGTTGAAATTTGGTGGCATTTGCCCGTTAGTTACATTAACACCCCCGCGTGATCACGTTCGGGCCGCGACAGCCTCGCCTTTAAACTCTCGCGCAGCGCGACGGCAGGCGAACGAAGCGGGAGAGAAGGCGAGAGCGCGCAATGGCAGGCGAGTGAAAGGGGAGAGGAGGCGAGAACGCGCAACGGCAGGCGAGCGAAGGGGGAGAGGGAGGCGAGAACGCGCAAACGGCAGGCGAGCGAAGGAGAGACGAGGCGAGGCGCGCAAAACGGCAGCGCGTGACGTCACGGCGAGCGGAAGGGGAGAGGAGGCGAGAGCGCGCGACGTCACGTGCGTACTACGTCATGGCGCCGTTGCTTACGCACGCTCTCCCCTCCGCTCCGCGCCGTTGCTAAGGGCGAGGAGGCGCGCGCGCGATAACACCTGCGGCTGAAGACGGACGGCGGCAGAAGCGTGACTCAGGGTAGCGTAAGAAGTGCATTCGCACTTAAAAGCCGGTAGAGCAGACGCTGGGGCATTCGATTCTGCGACGCTCGCCGAAGCACGTACGTCACTTTATTGACCGCTGCTTCGCCGCCTCTGTATTCTTTTCAGTTCTTAGGGGAGCACAAGTTCGCTCCATAAACTTGTTTCTTTTCCAAACAACTGCGTTGTCCTTGGCTGCGTGAGATCTGGTGAAGGTGCGGGGTACGCACCCTTCATGTCCACTACAACCTGTTGAAGCCGCCAAGCCAGTCCAACAAGCCGTATTCTTGGCTGAGGCACATTGGACCCCGTAATCTAAGTACTGGATGTGTTAGTTGACTACGCTCTGCAAACATTTACGATTTCGCAAGAAAGTTGGAAAGAAGTGTTGCAGGGTCTCTATTAAGTCTAGGAAATCACCCGGCAGTCATTTTTCGCACTTTCTGTCATTTCTTAGGAGTGACGACATAAAAAGGAAGAAAAAAGCATGAGCGTAGGAACACAACCTCACACGACATTTTCTTATTTAATAAAGGCGAATCAACTCACAATGCATTCTTTCCAGATGTATAAAACTTGCATCCGCTCTGAGGTGTGAACTCGACCCAAAGTTTCATGTGGAGGAGTGTTTACGGGCAGCATTTACGTCTATGAGCCGCACTAGGGCGACCAGTATTTAGCGTGTGTGCGCGAACGGACGCATCTCTCATCTGTGGCCCTCTCAGCATACGGTGTTGCATTCTCACGCTCTGTCGCGTTATGGAAACTTGAGAACTTCTAGGTCAGCATGCTGCGGGTCAAGCTTTGCAGCTAAAAAAAGATTTCTAAAGCTAATTGCAAATAACCCAGATCATCTAAGCAGTTTTCCACGACGAAACGTGACAGGTACGCCACAGGTGCACACTGTCAACCATTCCTTTTATTATGTTTTTTTCATATCAGATGTCTGAAGTTCTGCGGAAAATGACGCCGCAGCGCTGCATTGCGGACATCAGGCGGAATAAAAAGTTTGTACAAGAAATGATGACACCTAATACATTTACTGGGCAGTGTGTGGAGACGTGGATGAGAACATACAAGCATAAAGAAAAAAACCGTTGCACATGTTTTCTGTAAATGCAAATGTTTTCTATAAATACATTTATAACAAACGTTCTCGCGGTGTTAACATACACATATGCTTCCTCAAAATATATTCAGTGTTAAATCAAATATGCATATCAAATGGGCATAGCATATGTCTTATCAAGTATAAAGTCTCCAATTTACATTCTACATATTTTTTAAATGAACAATTAAATACCAAACGGCATTTACGAAGCAATGTCAAAAAGACCCACATTTGTTGGACATCTTGTGACTTATAAACGTACTGAGTGGCGCAAATACACAACACACAACAGACACGGACAGGCGCTACACTTCCAACAGTTTAATAGCAACGACCGCAACGTACTATTATACACACCTGTCGACATGCGCAATGGAGATGTCCACACTGTGACCGCAAAATGTATCTAAAAACCGCCCCTCACCTTTGAACAACACCACCGAAGTGCCACTAACAAAACCACTTCCCTTCAATTTGATACGATGCGCCTCGAGCAATTTCTCGGGCCTTCTGATATCTGCTTTTTCCCAGTATCTTTGTCTCGGAAAATCGTAGCTCACACTTTATGCAGGAATCACAATGCGCTGTGAAATGTGCGCCATTATTAGACTTCAAATTTTGGGCATGCTCCCTTAGGCGTTCACTCAGTTTGGCCGATGTAGGACTTTCCACAGGTGGGGGGAATTTCGTAAACCACCCCAACAGCGCAATCAACGAATGGCCTCTCATGTCGTTTTTTGCAGGCCCTCGTTTTGGTAGTAGTAGCAATGTGAGAGAAAAGTTGGCCGAGCTTACTGGGAGCAGAAAAAACGACAGCGACACCGTACCTCATCACAAGCTTTTTTAGGTTATGCGACACCTCGTGTAGGTACGGAACCACTTCAGGTCGCTTTTCATTTCTTAGCTGCGTATTCGTCCTTGGCTCAGTACCCTTCAGTTTTTGAAGGAGGGTTTCCGCCACCGCATTCACGACCGACAGAGGCAAGCTAGGTGACAAAAGCCGCTTCACCTGATTTTCAAAACTTGACTGCCAGAGACTGGGAATGGCCCGCATCAGGGTGGTTTACGAAATTCCCCCCACCTGTGGAAAGTCCTACATCGGCCAAACTGGGAGACCGCCTAAGGGAGCATGCGCAAAATTTAAAGTCTAATAATGACGCACATTTCGCAGCGCATTGTGATTCTTTGTATAAAGTGTGAGCCACGATTTTCCGAGACAAAGATACTTGGAAAAAGCAGATATCAGAAGGCCCGAGAATCGCTCGAGCCGCATGGTATCAGATTGAAGGGAAGTGATTGTGTTAGTGACAATTCGGTGGTATTGTTCAAAGCTGAGGGGCGGTTTTTAGATAACTTTTTGCGCTGACGCTGTGCGCATCTCTATTGCGCACGTCGGGAGGTGTGTAGCGGTCGTTGCTATTAAACGCTTGGAAGTGCAGCGCCTGTCCAAAGTCTAATTTCTTGTGTGTTGTTTATTTGCGCCACTCAGTACGTTTGTAGACCTCAGCCAACAAGCCCAGCAACACGTTCTCTTGCGACTTCATAAACTATTGTCATTGCACAAGACTGATTACAGTAAACTGTTTCGCACAATGCTCACTGAGCAAATATTCCAGAAACATTGCAGAACTGAACGTAACATTAAGGCACTTAATACGTGGTGAAGCTCAATAGCGATGTCACGATACCAACAAAACGCTAAAAAAGGCATGGTTGACCAAGTTTACCATGTATGAAAAAACGCTGTACAAACAAACATAATTTGTATAACTCAGTGCTGGATAGCGCGACCCCAATTTATTTAGCTACAGCTAGTTCAAACGCTTTTTCCTCTCTCTGCGCAGCATTTCACGCAGTTTTCCTACTGCTTTCACGCCTGTTGAAATACCGATCGCCTTCAATTCCGTGCGCAGGACGGCATCGTTCATTTCCTCATCACTGGTCGCGGATGGCACTGGTCGCGGATCGCACTAACCACAGATCGTAGTTTCAGCGGCGTCGCTAAAGGGGGTTGGGGATGGGAAAGGCTGGGCACCACCTGGTACCAGCCGCCTTGCACGGCCGCTGGATGAAAAGCGCACTGACGTGCGCTCTCATCCAGCGCCCGTGCTCGTTGGTAGAGCGGGGTGTCCCTTCTGTTTCTGCAATGGGTAAACTGGACGTCGAAATCTTGAAGAAGACTGTTCACCTCTCGCTGAACCAGCCTATTCAATTTTTCTGATAATTGAAGGAAGCCAGGAATGTCTGGGGTGCTCGTGAAAGGCCCGACTTGAACAGTTAATTGACGAGGGGCGACTGAAGGCGAACAAATAGTGAATCCGGGAGATGGGGTGCCGTCGGTACATGACCGCGACGTGCCGAAGGGTGTAGCCAGCAAGCTTGTTCCTGGATGGGGGAGGCAGGCGCCAACGATACTGGTCCATTGTATACTTAGCGGCTTTTCGGGTGGCTTTTTGTTGCGCATAAGACCGGTATTCTGAGCTCATGGGAAATGTATAGCTTTCTCTTTCGTCAATGCGGTGACACTTCCCAGAGACCGTGAACTCCACTAGGCATGTGAGAATTTCAGGGGAAGACAAAAGTAATGAACGAAAAAAAAATCTGGGGGAAATTGAAGCTTGAAGACCGGGGGAGGCGGGGGGGGGGGGAGGAGAGGAGAAGGAGGTTGCTGGGGCGAAGAAATAAAAATGACATGAAAATAAGCACGCAAATTTAAAACGATGGTTGGTTTGCCTGAGCACGGGAATGAATGCTATTTCTACGCAAAACTCATGTGCGATTTATCAGCATTGCGGTGATACATAAGCTGCAGCTGTTTTCAAAAAGGTGAGTCCTTCCTCCACGACCATATCCTAGACATGTCCGTAAAAAAAAGGTAACGACAACAGTGTTGCAAACTCATTTTAGCTTAACAGGGCAGCCTACAGTCATCTCTTCATAAGAGTTTCTGCCTTTGTGGGGGCAAACGAATGTAGTAAGCATTTGGGTAGTGAGAGTGTGCATTTTATTTTGGAAATATTACACGAAGGATGCGTTTGATCACCGTACAAACATATCAATTGGCTTAGCTGATTTGCATGTCGCAAACAAGGGCGGGTATAAATTAACGTATTCTAGTACATTAAAAGAAAACACGCGCAAAAGAATTAAATGCTTTAGCGGTATAAGAGGGGTTCCCTGAATGAGTTAATAAACAAAAATATACACATGTTGAATTCCTAAAAATAGCTGCAAAAATATCAGACGGCATCAATCTAGAAATGCAATCACTGTGCTAGAATGTTGTCCATAAACCACGTTAAGCGGAAATATAATAATGACTGGGTGTTTCAAACAAGCAAACACCCGAAAATTCAGTCACTCAAAAGTTGACGCAAAAATGTCCGGGCACTGAAATGTCCGTACACCGATATGTCCGTACACCGGGTGACCCCCGTACACGAAAATGCCGTACCGAAATGTCCTGCCCCGAAATTTCCTAGGCCCACATTGCTTTATAATGTGGATTCGTATACGATTTCAACGCCTCCGTGTCGATTACCTGCTAGCAAGAAAAGTGATTTGGAATTTGAAATCTTGTATTCTTTTTTATTTGTTTTGTAATCTACACCAACTGATAAACCAATAAATTATTCGATAATTGCCTTCCGATTAACTTGATTGAAGTTTTTAATCGATGTTCAGCACTACCATCCATCCATTATTCTGTACATACATCCGTCCATCCATCCATCCATAAAACCGTTCGTCCGTCCGTCCGTCCGCCTGTCCACCCAATTATCAATGTTAGACTTTAGCTTACAGAAGCGTTCATTTCTTTCCCATATATGAATATTAAAGCCTCCCATCTATTTCCTAACCCTTAAGCTGAAACGCGAAGGGAACAAATGAAAGCCACAAAAAAAGTTCACATCTTACTAGCCCAAAAGGAAACACGTCGACCCGAGCATGGGACCCTTTTTACCTAGATTGGCACTTGGACCATTTTCTCCAGGACCATTTTCTCCAGGACCATTTTTTCCAAGTCCATTTCTTCTCTTTGCGGTTTCACTCATATAGCAGTTATTTTTCGGAAGTTCTTGGCACGATATTTCTCCATATGCAAGCAATGTGTCAACATGGTGCGAGTGGGAGTCCCATGCAAATCACGTGACTAGAAAAATCTGGGAAGGACAAGACTTTGAATCACGAATGATAACCATGGCGCAAGGGGTATATTTAGGCAACGCCAACCTAAATACACCGGTACACTTCTAAGGAAAACTGCGCACGGGTTTCGGGCTGCTACTGTGGTGGCACATTCCGTAATATAAAGAAGAGACATACATGATCGAATGCAATTAAAGAAGAGGCAAAAATAAAAGAAATGTACTAGTACGAAGTGATTGCGAAAACACAGGAAAGACGTGTCAACTCATATCAGCAGGTTTTTGTATGTAATGCACGGCAGAGACAATGTAGAACGAAGCTAAGCGCAGGTTAGGTGAATGCGATGGCAAGTTAAACAAAATAAACCCCTAAGAATAGAATGAAAGCTGCAAAACCACAGTTTCGGTAAAACGGACATAGGTGGTTCGATAAAACAGTATTCGATATAACGGTATTCGATAAAACGACGTTCGATAAACTGCCTGGAAACCGTTCGAACTTATTAGTATATTTTGATCACGGATCTTATGCTCTGGACAACTATTGACTGCTATGATTTAATTTTACTCTATTATTGCTGTGCTTGAAAACTTTGCCTTCATGATAAATTGATCGCTTTCTTTTTGTTTTGCATCTTCTTCAGGTGATACTCGTTTGTATATACCAAAGTGTACCCTTATCATTTTAGCAAACTGTTTTTGTCCTGTACATGCTTCAGCCGAAACTGGCTTTATGAACCAACTGATTAATTATTTGTCGCCGCTTCGATTCATTATGTTTGATGGCCTGTGCTCCATATTCGCTTCTTTTCTCGGGATGTGCGACTGTTCAAGAAGCACGAAAAATAGCAGCTTCTTGTCGCTTAATGCGATCCTTTGGTGAACTGTCAGAGGTTATGTCTTCCAGCCACCATGTTTCCATGACATATTCGGCTCCCCTTCAAAAAATGTGCGTAAAAACAAAAGAACAAACCTTGAAGGACAGCACGGCATTGGGTTACATAGGCTACACAAACTAAACTTTATTCATAATATATCGCTAAAACAAAGCGTATTTAAAGCTAGAGGGGGAACCAATTTTATGTAAATTTTACGCGAGTTATGGGAGCATGATTTCTTAAACAATTTAGCCTATTTTTATATGGCAAAATACAATTTCTGGGCTTGTATAGCTCGAAGTTATTTGTGCGTGGCAGGGTCCACTTGCGCATGAAGCAATACGATTGGAGTAAACCACGCTGCAAGTACATTTAGCTACACAAAAACAGTTCGTATGGGAAGTTTCACTTCTTTGAAGGAGTATCGCTAGGCCCAAGTTACCGCTATTGTCAATAACAAGCAATACTAATTGTTACAAGCCACCTTATAGTTTAGTGGGGCCATGGTCTCTGCGATCGGCTGCTGGTGGCGGGCCGACCAAATAGAGACCAGGGTGGGGCGGTGGAGGATGCCGGCCACTACGAGAAAGGGCACCACCCGTACTAACTCTCTAACCTGTCATGAGACTCCTGACAAAAAGTGGCCAGTAACATTTTGTTTGTGAACCAATCATGATGAATGTTATAACGACTTGAAGATAACATACTGTAGTACTCAAATACAGGAGATCAATAGGATATCTGATCTTGCAGCGAGACAGTGCTTGATTTAAGAGAGCCAAGTGGTTCATATTTCCGAGGCTGCCCATAGACGCCATTGGAAAAAAAATTCTACGCTCAGGTAACCTCCATCGTTCGAGTTACGTGAATCAAAATGCACAGGAATGAAGCGTAAAAGCTGTTCTGCATATAACCTGGAGAGCACGAGCTCACTGGTTTGGTTGAGGAGTTATTGATTTTTTATTCTTCGCTCCCTTCAGTTACATAGCGCCGCGCCGCCACGGGCCGACAGATGACGTTGATTTTCGCGAAGGCGCGCGAGCAGGATTTGTGTGTTCCCACGTCGAAGGGCTGTGTTAACTTCATACGTTTTGACGCTATACTCTCAAGCAGACATACAGTTACGGGTTCAAACGTGTTAATGCCGTCATTGTTATAGGGACACGCATTGAACACCAACATTTACACTGTCTTTTTAGTACGACCTAGTCGAACGCACGCGAGGCATATCGACTAGTTGAAATGGCTACAAGCAGCAGAGCATAAAATCATTGGCTCTACGAGATTTCAAAAAGGCGAAACTGGACTAAAATAAACTTTCGCATGAATATTTCGGCTTTCAAGCTGAGGCGACAAATGCGAATTTTTTCTGTTTCTCTTTTTTTAACCACCCCTTCTTTTTGGAAGCAAATGTAACAGCAAAAACGTTTTGCTGGGGAGTGTAGGATTATGTGCTGGCTTCCATGAAAAATATCACAGGTGTTTGTTGCGGTGGTTTGGCTGTGCTACTTGGTTAATCGTTGTATCAGTTGGAAACTCTGTCGGTTACATTACGAAAGTATCCATTGTTTTTTCCCTTGATGGTGAAAGACACCAGACGAATTACGTTTAAATATATTATGTGCTAGCTGATACACCGAAAATAGGCGTCCCCATTGTTTAAATATTTGTTATTGAAGTTATCTATCCGAAAACTCAAAGCTGATAGCTGTCCACTTCGAAAGAGTAACACAATGCGATGCGGAACCTGATTCCGAGGAGAGAAACGAACACAAATTGAGCAGTCGCGAAGCTCTGTGCTCTGATTAGGGGTTCAATGAGCACAGTGAAGGAGCTGCATACCGACTGATAGCATTAATGTGCTTCACGTCCGCCAGGTTGAAAAGACCTCTGATTGCGGACAGAAGAATGAGGATGGTATGTGCACGTGGGGGGAAACATGGCTTCATTGGTCTGAAGACCCAGCCACAAATCGTCCTTGCAATTTTGCAAACAAAATTGAAGCCGAACTTTTTTGGGAACCCCAGAGTTTGCATAAACAGCCTGATGTCTTCTACAAACGGCGTGGGCAGCAGTGAGCAAAGAGGTTTTCTCGGGGCAGTTCTTTTTAGCGGCGCCAGGCGAATTCCGAGCTTTCTTCCGCGCCGTCAAGCAGAAAAAACATCGTTTCGCGGCCATGCTGCGTAATTTACTGAAGAGGAAAACTGCAAAACATGGTGCTTTTCTTAGTGATAGGTTCTTTTTAAACTCTTATATACAATTGAGATGTTTCTGAGCAAAGCGGCTTTTCAAGATACAAAGATAGGTGGAAACACATACGAGTGGTCAAAACATCAACAACAAGCAAGTAAAAAATAGAAGCAGGCTCGAACAGATTGTGCTCCTTCGCCAGTGGCCCAGACCACTTTTTCTATTACTTTGCCTCGCAACTTCTTCCAAAAGCGACGAGGAAGTCGAAGAAAAGGCAGTTTTTTCGCTTGACCCTGAGAATCTATACCTTCAGCAGCTCACGGTTATGGGCGAGACAACGCAGTTCAATTTACTAAGACACGAAGCACGAAATGGGAGTGTATTTAAAGAAGGTCACGTAATTCCGGTTTTCGATTGCAAGCGCAGCCCTTGGGGAAGGTTTTTTTTTTCTCTATGTGCTTGTCTCCTGGAGTCGCGAGTCGCGGAAAGGCAGCGCCATTTTCTGTTGCGGTAAAAAGAAGATTGGACCGTCGCAGCCGTACAAGAAATATATGTTCCGGACAATCAGCTCCGGACGTCGGTCGCCAGACGCCGGGTAACCTGTAGGCGAGCCTTCAGTCCCAGTGACTGCGCCGGACCACTCTCGATCGAGGGCACGTTTCTTCTCCTTGATTTATTTGGTTAATTTGAGTGAATGCCAGTGTCAGCTGTGCACAAAGTTTTCTCTCGTTATGGGAATTCTGTTGAATGCCTCCTTGGTTGTACTATCCTGAAGACCCATTTTAACAATTTCCATGTTTCATTATGTTATATACCTATACATAACAGTAGTAGTAACACATTTCAGACATTCATGTTGTGGAAAGTAGAGTGTTGTCTGCGTACCGAAAATTTTACATAACAAGTTCCGCAGTTTATGCCACAAATTTTATGGTTACTCAAACAAAGTAACCAGTAAGGTCTGAAAAAATTGAAACCTTTTTTGCAAGGTTGTCCTAAGTACTAGGAGAATTACGCCAATTTTATAACTGACATAGAAATTTCGCCCCCATTATAAGTAAAAGGGCGAATCCCTTTATATATACATAAAGAATATAAATTATATTGCATAAGCCTGTCTAGCCAGTTTTTGTTTGACACTTTCATTGACCGCTTGTCAGTACCTGCGTGTATATGCGTGTATAACGGTGGCTAGCAATTGTTGAATAAACATTTCTTACCCCGCAGCGTGTATTAAGCACTAGCCTTATTAGCGTACCTAGAGACGACAGTCATTATGAGATCTTGCACATACTTAGTAGCTTTATCGTCGTCCCCGCATTTATATCGCATAGCAAGCCAGCCAGCTTAGCTCGTCTTATCGCCAACTAAATTAAAGGTCGTGCTCTCTCCCTCTCTCTCTAAACCACAAACCATTTCCTTCCCCCTTTCGCGTTTCAGCCGCTAAAAGGGCGAAGGCGCTGTTGCAGCTCCCTGGCAAGCTATATTACTGACACAAGATGTGCGACTCCGGTTTCTCTGCAAAACAAACATACTTTCCTTTTATTCATCGTCATTCTGCACCAGCGGTTCTACTCGGCATTGAACGGGTGGGCCACTATATAATGGCACTAAGAGGCATAAGAAGTGTTGTGTGATTTCTACATTGTAATAATTTGGTCACCATGGTGTTGTGCACAATTAGGAACTCTCGGCTGCTGGTAATGCATGGACGCCAACCGGAGGCGTGTGGTTAGGGGAAATGACGCGAACTTGGGTTTATTTGTAACTATCCCGAAATACACTGTGCCACGACAGTGTGCTAAAAACACGGCCTACTCATCAACACTCTGGAAAAAGAGCCATGGTCAAACACTAAATTTTGGCGTGTGCGGAAGACCCGTTCTCTCCTACTAATTACCGTGTCCAGTAGGTGAAATCGTGCCGGGCACCTCGAACCACAGCTCCGGAAGTATCTCCTTACTTTAGCGGCTACAATCGTTGCGATTGTCAGGGAAGCGCCCACAATCACCAAATCCTCCAACCGAAAAAAAGCCATTTCTCTCTCTAACCATTGGAAGTGTTACCTCAGTAGGAAAGATGTAGAACCATCATTCACTGTTATATAATAATTACCATGGGTTAGTAGGGGAGTCGCGCGCATAGAGAAAGTCCAAAGAGAAGGCACGTGGTATTCAAACGCGAGAAAATGCAGCTGAATACCACTTCATGAGGAGTGTAGTGAGAAAGATATCGCTATTGAGGGATATTCGACAGAGCTATTGAGGGACATCTATAAACACCCATTTTGCTCCAAACGCAGTTTCGTGTCATTAGTGTTGGTTAGGGCCGAAACCGTAAAACTACTTTTTAGAAATTCTCACGAGCTACAGTTATGCCCCACAAGCACTTAGCACTTCAATGAGTAAACGGGTGAGCGAGATTGCACGAATTTGGTTCAGCACAATTTTCTTCTTTACTCTGTTAGGGCACCACCATAAACATCATCATAATCAACAGCCAACTCGGGTCCACTCCAAGATGAAGACCTCTCCCATTCACCTCCAACCACAGCTTTTTTGTGCTGCTCGACTTCACACTTTGCCCCCGAATTTCCTCATTTCATCCCTCCATAGTGCTATTAGCCTTCAACCTTTTTTCCACCAGTCTCTTGGAATCCCCTATATTACACTGGTGGTCCACCAGTTTTATTGTCCGTTTTCTCACTACACGGCAAGCCCATATTATTTTATAATTTAGTTGAACTATGATACCGGCCACGGGGGTTTCTTCCCTGATCCAGGAAGGTTGTTTCCTGACCTCAAGTGTTGCTCCTATCATTATTCCTTCCTGGGCACGTTGAGCAGACCTAAGTTTCCTTTCTAGTTGTTTAGAATGGTGAATATGTCACCACCGGCAATATTGATTTGCCGTGTATTCTTCTTTGAGTGAAAGTACTAGTTTACTTTTGATTAATTGGGAGTGCTTGCCATACCAGGCCATACCTATTCTGCGCTGGATTTCTGTCTCGCGGTTGGTGTCATTACAACACATCTGCCCGAAATAGTTATGTTTGTACTTCCTCTATGGCTTCAAGCTGAAGAGGGAACTTTTGGCATGTATAGTACTCATTACCTCATATTACTTCCAACGCCGCCTGTATTAACATTGCCTAACGCTTCATGCGCTTTTCAATGGGAATGGTAGCGACGCTTAGTTCAGGCACTGATCCGCTATGTGGCGCGTGCCGGCGGACATCTCGCCTTACGTCACTGCTCGCGAGTCGCGAACGCTGCACCCACTTCTACGACGTGAATCTGTCAGCTGGCCGGTTGGGTTTCAAGAGCCGTTTCGCTTACATCTCAGGCGCGACGGGGCGCGAGTTCTGCGGCGCACTGGGGATCTCGTTCAACGTGTCGCTCGCTTCATACTTGCTGCATTTTTCCAAAGATAAAGACGGAGGCGGACTGAAATAGTGTAAGAACATACTGATTGTCGGGTAGACATATAGCTAACAGAAAAACGATATTTTCGGATGAGGCAGCCATTATTTTACTGATATTTTTCTTTCTGGAGTATTTACAGAAGGAAAAACTGCGTGCACGTTTTTTGTTCAGGCGCTCACTTCTACGATTACTTTCCAATAATATCACGTGCTTGTAAACTTCAGAAAATTATAGTAAACAAAAGGATAAGCAGCTGGGATCCAGCCACGCTGTCCGGGTGCTTTTACAGTACAGTCCCCAATTTTAGAAGTGCGTGCCGATGCGGAGTGCGAACAGCGGGGTCAAAACAATACCTAAATGTGGAGGGGATAGAGGTGGGATGCCCCACTCAGAAAAATTCAGGGCCTGTGATCCGAGTATATAAGGCATCAGCCTGCGGCAGCGCAAGGGATTTTGCTTCGTGACAAAGGAAGTTTTATCAGTGACAGACCAAGACGGACAGGCATGGTGAAAAACAAGAAGGCGTATGACCGCCGCCTCGGGAACGCTAAACAAACTTTCCACTATTTTGCATAGTTTCCGAGAAGCGGCGCTGGCTGGCGGACACGAAATCACGCTGGAAAGCTACGGAGCGGGGAAGGGTAGGAGCGAGCAACAGGAGAGTGGCTGTTTGGCCATTTTTCGCTCACGCGTTAGGCAATGTTTATACAGACGGCGTTGTTACTTGATATTTATTTTAAGCCGTATGCAACTGCTTTCTCCTCCTAGTTCCTTAAGCATTTTTTGCAGGTGCTCTGCAGTTTTATGAAAGAAGGCTACGTCGTCGGCAAACCTGAATTAGCTGAAATGTTTCCCATTTATCCTTAATCCTATGTTTTCGAAGTCAATCTTTCTGAATACCTCTAGACTTGCAGTGAATATTTTTGGTGAGATGGTATCTCCCTGTCTTACTCACATTCGGATCGGGAAAGTTTACTTTGCTTGTGAAGGATCACCCTGCCTGTACTTCCTATACTTGGGTCTTCTTGCAGTATAATATATGTATCTTCTATTCCCTCTCATTTCATGCTTTTAGTACAGCTGCGGTGTGTACTGAGGCAAATGCTTTCTCATAGTTTAGAAACATCATGTAAAAGGATTTTCGAATATTTTTCGTCAGTTTGTCTTACTTCATTGATGACATGGATATAATAATGAAGAACCGACAATTGCAATTCTGACAAATTCACTTGCGCAAACTGCAAGGGCCCACTTGCGGCCTACTCCAGGAAGTGCGAGAAAGTGTAACTCGAAAAGAAAAGAATCAACGGGAAACTAACAGAGAACATCACCTACCCAGGGGCGCGGAGGTGCTTCACCTCTTTCCCTCTGGGGAGGTACGCCCACGCAGCTGGCCAAGGGCGGAGCGGCGTCTGGTTTCGGCGGGGACCCAGTACCACGAGTCGGACTTGGTCCCGTCCCCACACCCCACCAGCTTGCCTCAGGAGCTTCCTTTGTATCAGTAGACTGTGCTAGCAGCCCTACAATTGGTGCAGTCGACAGGAAGATGTAACTCCGCGTGAGTAACACGGCATGGAACATGCTCTGATTTTATTAGATTAACCGATGAAAAGATTTATACAGTTCATTAAAGACCCAAACACTGCACGGAGCTTTGTCGAACAAGAGATGTAAAGAGCAAGGTGAAATAAAGGAAACATATAAGTAAAGCTTTGCTATATATGGAGAGTTGTTGCTATTCGAATCTTCGTAGCACATGCCCCATTTGTTGACTTCCCGGCCATTTCGAGCTTTCAGGAGCGAGTGGGCTCGGTTTTTGATAATTCACAAAACTGTGAATTCCGAAAGTAAAAGTTGTACAATAATGCGTGCAGCGTGGCACGCGAACGCGATGGCACATGAGAATGACGAGTGCACACCAGCCGCGCAGAACCCCGATTATAGGGAGCGGTGGTGTGTGCCAGTCTTCTTGCTGACGTAGATCACAACAACAATGCACGAGAAGAAACGGACACAAACATGGTATGACAGAAAAGAAGTCGGGCGATGTAATGCCAAAACTCATGCCAAAACACAAAGAAATGAAAGAGAATAAAACATGCATGTAAAACGTATCAGTTTTAATATTTATTGCTAAAACAATGGTTCAGTTTTTATTAGGTATCGCCAAACTTTCTCCTTCAAATACCGTAAGCCGACTGAAGTGCCCCAGGAAATTTCGTATCTGAAAGCGGACGGAGGGTTTCGATAACAGCGAGCACCAATTACTTTAAATCTGGCCCGTTTCCATCGGCCGCTTTCTTTTTTTGCCAGTCCGCCTTAGTCATGTGATTGCATTGTTTGCAACCGACGTCAGAAATGGCCGGAAAAGTCCTCTTAGGATGGCAAATTTAAAACAAGAAGCTCATAAGAATGCCTAAAATAAAAAAAATACTGAACTTTGTAGTAAAAAGCAGGTTAACAAAATTACAGCGCGATAAAGTAGCCTAGAAGGATTTGGTTGCCCTCAGTAGCCTCCTGTGCAGCAGATGAGCGAGGGAACGCCGTGAAAGATGCGCCACGCCCTAGTCGCGCTTGCGTGCAATGCGCTACCCCGTACGGGTTAAGGGATCCCAATATTCAGCGAGTAGTATGAATTGCATTTTTAAAGTACTTGAACTCCGCATCAAAATATTATCATTACGTTACATGGCGTCGCTAGAGCTCGTATTTCCCGAGTTCCGCTCATATTCGGGCCTTTTGGAATAGCACCCCTGGCTTGCTGGGACGGACATAGTGTTTCTGGTGTTCTTAGCGTACAATCGAGCGGACGAGGTCACGCAGGAAGCTCTCGTTGACTGCAGGTAGAACAGCAGTATTCACCAACGATGCGCTGCTTGAACGATCGTACTGGCGGCATCGGTCCTGGAGGGCTCGTTGGATGTCCGTAGTCTCCTTTAGAAATTCGCGTAGAGTCCACGGAGGGTTCCGAACAAGCCCAGCAAATAGCTGCTCCTTAACGCCGTGTATTAGGTAGCGCAACTTCTTGGGTTCAGACATGTGCGGGTGCGCCATCCGAAAGAGGCGCGCAGTGTCCGTGGCGAACGTATTTAAACTTTCATTCGGCCTCTGAATGCACGATTCATTAAGACGTTCTGCGTGATCTCGGCGGTACGTGCTAGAGATTGCTTCCCGTAGCTCCTGGCAAAATTCTTCCCATGTTCAAACCGCGTTCTCTAAACAAAAGTACACGTTTCGCAGGTTTCGAACCTTTTTCCACTGAATAAACGAAGGGACACGCTCATGAGCAAGTCCTCCACGTCTTCGAACATGTCAAATTTCGGGCTCTCAAGGATATTGGAAAGTCACCTGAGATGGCTGTCCTTGTTCCATTGGGGGTTCTTGACAAACGTGATGAGCCGACGTGTTCTTCTCGGGTAAAGTGGAGAACTCAGGAGCGAGGAATAGGAATCGACGTCTGCTGCGATGAACCGGAGTGTAGACAAGTGCTGGCTTCCTGGGGCATGATGCACGCGAAGCAGGACGACTCGTAAGCATATGGTTGATGATACCGAGCAACTCCACCAGTGTAGCGAGGCACAAACTCAAGAAGACGACGTTGGCGGTAAAAGAACAAATTTCTTAAAAGTCTACCTTGGGCCTCACAAAAACGAACGCCCTAGCACCGCTGCCACTAAGCTCCGTCTCGCCCGCCTCGTATCTCCCTTCTCCTTCTTCAGCACGTGGTACGGTTGGATGTGCGCTGTTCGTTGGTTGGTTGCTCCACGAGGCACCCTTTCGATATTGTATTCTTTGCGGCCGGGCGCGTGCAACAGGCCCTGCCGTGACAATATTAACTACCCTGTTTAAACAAGATTCAATTATATCGCTCTGCATGGGAAGAGGGAAGCCAGGGAAAGCTGGCACTCTTGTGGTGTTTGCTTTCTTGATGGTTTAGCTGTATCGGTATTAGGTGTGTTGGTTGAATAAAACGTTCAGTAGCACGGCATTGCGGCAGTCCCACAAGTCACCCGAAAATGGGTTGTACAGGTATTTATTATTTTAAAATGGCGTGGCTGCTGCAATAACGGTGCATGCTTCGGGCGCTGCAACGAAGACGGCCGCAGAGTGCGCGGTGTTGCGCACTGTGATGGGCAAGGGCAGACACCACGAGCTGTGTTGGAGCTGCGTTGGAGCATAGAACAAAGGGTGCAGTAATAAAGGCTTGACTGTGCAACAACCAATGTGGGAAGGGTAGCTGAGAAAATCTAATCTTACACATATAATCGGTAAGTCGTCTACACCTCTAAAGGCAATTGCTTTGCTGGGAAGACATTCGTCGCGAACAATATCGCCGTTCTACAGAGAAATATCGAGCTTCTACAGAATTTGATCAAAGTGCAATGTTTTTTTTCATACGCAAAAATTGTCTACCCTTGCTCAGTCGTCAGAGTTGATTGTGCTGGATGGCAGCCATAGACGTCTAGCGTGAAAGTAGGTATTATGAATACCAAATTTCGGTTTAATTTTGAGAGTGTTGCGCTGCTGCGGACGAGGTCGCAGGTTCAATTTCCGGCCGCGGCGGCCGCTTTTTGGTTGGAGGCTAAAAGCAAAAACGCGCGTGTGTACGAGATTTCGGCGCACGTTGAAGATACCCAGGTGGTGAAAATTGTTCCGGAGTCCTGCACTATGCTGCGCCTCATCGCCTGCGTTGCGTCTGAACGCTAAACACTACAATCAAATCAAATCAAATATTCAAAAATGTTATTGTAAAACTAGGTTTTTCTCATAGAAGAAAAATTTGTGTAAAAAGAATAGTGCCAGCGCAGTCGACACAGCGGCGTTGACACTGTATCGGCAAAGCTTGGCACTTACTTGTTTAGTAAATCGTAACCATGTGCATCTAGCTAACCTTGATGGCCCTTCTGCGGTCCGTGTGGATAGCTGAGGCCGTTTAGTTCAGCCAAATTTACTTCTCTGACGGAGAAGCAACAAAATTATGTCGAAACAAAAACAGGTGAGAACACCATTTGAGTATACCAGGGCATAACAGGCAGTACAGTGGTACTAGATAGTTTAGCTGGAGCGGTTTGCACGCGGTACTCTGTGTTAGAAGAAATAGCTGATAGGTTAGAAACCAGTAAATAGTCGCCAGAGATCACCCGCATTGGAAGAATAAGGACCGTGCACGAGGAAAGGCAGACCTAGTTTATGGGATGGTGCCACAGCACAGTTCATTCGGAAACAAGAAATGGCTACAATCCACGCTGTGAAAGTACGTGAAAAGCAAAGCTTTAGGTGACTCTCACAACAATGGCTCGTGCGGCGTCAGTTGAATTTCCACACGTGGCTCTAAAAAGAATAAATATGGGATTCTGCCATCCATTTCATAGAATTTACGGGGGCGGCGTCCCTAACGCAGCGGCTGCGTCGGCCACGGCCGGGCTAGAGCGGCGGGCGCCGTCGCTGCACCCCGCCGGGAGTCGGGAAAAAGCAAACTGAGAGGAGCGTCTCATGAAGGATGAGACGGCAGAATCTAGCCATCCTGATGTGCTCGCTTGGGGCTACACCATCGCGTGTCACAAGTGCAGACGCCGACACAATCTGGCATTTGAGCTTAGTGATTCCCATTTATACCGATTTAAACTCGTTATTTTAGTAAATGTGTGAATTGCGCGGAAGCTGAGGGAACTTTTATATCACTATACATCAGAACCGGTTGCTCTTTACGCCTTTTGTAATACCCGTTAAAACGCAACCCAATTGGTATTCACCTATTTAGAAAACGGAGTCCCATTCGTAGCAAACCCTGCGCAAAAGGCAGCGTTTCATAGCGGCCAGATGTCTGTATGTGGTTTGTACACATTGATTTCCCTCCCCGCCAACCAATCCTAACGCATGTTTGCCGTACGGCCACTTAATTTCGTAAGGTGCGGGTTGCCCTGGAGGTGCTGTCGAACAATTTAATCCAGCAGTGCGACGGCAACGTGCAGTGGTCGCGAAGCTGCGCCAAAACAGGCCCAAAACAACCGCCTAAATCAGACGATAAAGCCGTACCGCCGACGTCACCGGCGGCGAGCAGTCACTCCCGCGCGGCGAACGCTGTGGCAGTTCGCCGCGCCATGTACAGTATACTCCGTGAGTGAAACCCCCGCCCCCTACCTCTGCCGCCTCCTCCGCCGCGTTGGGAGTTTGGTGTCCCGCACGTCCCGAAAGAACCGTTGGCCCGTTCAGGTAGGAAGATTTGCAATAAGAAGTGCGCCGGTACACCTTAGCCCGCTTCGGCACATTACAAAAGTGGCTGGTGAATCTGTCACCGTCACCGCCAAGAAGCTCGGCAGCATGTTCAACGAGAGCAGAATACAAGACGTCGCTCGAAGGCCACCTAGCTGAGCGAAATTTTCACCTGGCTGTTGCTGGAGATTGTCAGGTAGCAAAACGCGTGTGCGACGTTTAACAGGAGACCAAGCGCAGATCAATTAGAAGTGCTTCTAGACGCGCTCCTACACAACCTTGAAAAGTTATATCTTCCGTACTTTTGTTTTCTGAAAATTTTAATGGGCGCAGCCGCCATACCACTTCATGGGTTGGTTCAGTAAAGTAAGACTGCAATTCTATAATTAGAAAAGGCGCAGGTACATTGCGTGAAAGTTTAAATTCTTGTGGTACAGTGCTCAAGCACTACAAAACTATTTTTGCTACAAAACCTTCCAAGTAAGTTTGTAGCAGTAATTCAAAAATAAAATATTAGGAAACAAGCAGAAACTAATCTTTTAATATAATTAAAGTTGCTAATGCTTTTCCAACACAAAAAACTTAAACCGTTATCACCTTTTTATAAGCCCAAACGACAACTTTTTAATGATTTGCTTTTCTTGTCGTCATAAATTTCAATTTTTAGATTAGTAATTGGACCTTGCAATCGGTCGCTCAACGCTGGTTAGTAGCAGTTCCCATCAATGGTTTTTCAACAAATTCACAAATGGTTGAGGATGCATGTTGGTGCTTTGACGACGAGTTAGCCATGATTTATATCGCATGCTCACATTGCAGTTCGCTTACGTTTACTACCGTTGTATGGCTGCAAGGCTAGCCCGTTGGAAATGGCTGCTGGTGAAAAAGCTCTCGAAACCATGTTTACCCCGAGACGGCTGTACCGACCGCCGAATTTGCAAGAAACAATGAACCGACTATTATTTTATTGTTCCAGATACTGCCGAGCGTTTAGAGGACATCGCAGGACTGAACACAGAGATGTTCTAAAACATCAACCAATGCATCGGGAAGTTTAACAGATTTAAAATAGGAAATATGTAGTACGTAAAGTAAATAAGGTAAGTACCATTTTTATTATAAATAGGCTTTTAAAAAATTGCTAAGCCATAGTAAAAGCCGATGATACGAATACTATATGTTAAAAGAAACGTTTCCCAACCCTTCATTCTGGTTCATTCAAAGATTTGCCTCGTTAGAATCACACTGACACCACTTTAAAGGTAAACTTGGCTCAAATAAGGCATATAATTAGGAAAAAAGAGAATGGCCATGCGACCCACGAGCTCATTTACCGCACCAGAACCTGTGATATCATACCAGCCAGCTCTGCGATTGGCGGAGGCCGGCAAAAGCAAACGCAAATTAGGCAGAGCTTATAATCTTGCCGAAGGAGCTTTTGGCGCTTACATTACGGGCACATTCCTTTTATAGCAGTAAGAATCGTTGGACACAACGTGTAAGTTACAAAATCACACGTAAACATACAAGTACCGATACGTATTGCTGTTGGTACTGCCCGCACTCTGCTTGGTTTAGCTGCACAGGACTTCTTGGCTTCGGGGTTGTGTAAGACGGCACTGGCCGATTGACGCAAGCAACGGTGTCTTACGTTACCATATTTGTCCAGCGAGCAGTATGTTTCACAAAACGAGTTTTTTCTCCCTGAACAAAAACAAGGCAGGTTTAAATACAGTCAAAAACAAACCAAAGGCAGAAAACGGCTTGCACCGGTATGGTGTCACCATCTAAATTGACAAGCTGTAAACGAGGCTCCGCAATCGGCTGCAGAGCGGTAATTTTCCAAAAACGGGCGTGATTACAACTCTCCTATAATGTAGACGGGAACTGGGGTTGGTACAGGGTACGTGATAGGCGTTGGGCGTGTAGTTGGCAACGGCGGGAGGCTGCGTGCCTCATTCGGCAGGCTCAAACCTCTTCACCCCCTCCCATCACATTCTTCACCGCATCTATCGGCGCCCTGGCCATCCTTCCTGTCCCACCATTTCTTCCTACCCATCCATCCCTCATTCTTATTGGGACTGCACCCCGCCATCACTTGAACCATCCCTCGCCTCCATCACCTCCTGGGAGCTCTGGCTGTCTCCCCCGCCGACAGTATACATCCAGGCTGCCCAGGAAGCTCTCTACAAACACGTGCACCGGATCCGCACGGACATTCTGGAGTACTACATGGACCCGGTGAATTGAACTTTCAAATTAGGACCTGGACTTAGGTCCTGCGGAAAATAAAGTTTGTTCTCTCTCTCTCTCTCTCACTCTCTCCTATAGTGTAAAGGGGAAACCTAGTCGTACCTTCCGTTTTCATGCTTTTGAACTTTCTATGGCGCTTTAATGTTGCGCTATTTACCAGCGAGCCTCGAGAGCACCCATGAAGCCGATTCCACTAGCTTGCCATAACAGGGGGCCTTCTGTTCAGCCCCATTGGTAGCATCACCTCTCAAGGTGGCTCGTATTGCACTTGGCAGTGCAACTGATCTCCCTACGACGCTGCTGCTTCTCTCTCCAATTGCGCGTTCCCGCACTTATGCTTCTACTTTCTACGCTACCGATTTAATGTACCTCACAACGCGACCAACAAAAACACACAGAACCTAAGCTTTGGTCCTGAGATTTTGTTGTAAAACTTCGTTTTTAGAGTATGTTCACCAAGAGTGAAAAACGAACAGAGACGGTAGGAAGGTTATCAATAAATCGATAAGTCAACAAATTCATTCGAAACAATGAATGTACCAGACAATCCGTCAATAAGCGCGTTGTCTGTTTTGTGTGCATCAAGGCACCCGTGGCATTTTTAAAGAGTTGCTTTCAGCGTCACGGCTGCTTCAAACGCACATATATACTGTCTGTCGGGAGCTATTCAGCGGAAGGTCTCTCCTTTCACGAATGAGCCTAGACTGATATAACAACACCGATTCCATTCCGTTGGTGAAACACATTCGTTCGGAATTCGAGTTCCTCTTGAAATCACACAATCTAATACAGCCACTTCTGCATGGAAAAGTCATTTCTAAAATTGCCGGGTTCCTTGAACTCACTTCACGCTGCTAGTGAGGAATATTTAAAATGTGTTCTTAATTCTGGCCTTCGTAATGCTATTTCTTTCCAAATGCCCTTTTTTTGTTCAGCAATGATCGCACACCCACGTGCCGTGAATAAACGTTGAAATTAATATTTCGGTATCGCTACGACTTGTATCATTGCTAAACCATTGCTGGTTGAAACAATATCGCCGCGTTGTGAACGCACCTAACAATTCCCATTACACAAGCCCTTGCTAGCGATTCAAATATGAGCTATAAAGTGTAACGTGGAAATACGAACACTTGGTAAATGATAGAGGCTTTGGATCTTGCGCACGACGGCGAGGCAACGGTGCAGCAAAGTAACATAAAATTTGAGAAGCTGGAATGTCGAGTCAACGATTTCAGGGGCGCTCCTGGCGATCATTCTGGTCGGCGGTCGATTTCCCATTTCCGCACCGCTATTCAGGAAAAATTCGGCGACGTAGCCGAGCAAGTGGGCCTCGTTTCACGTTCCACGGCTGTTTTGTGTTTTGCTGCAGCATGGATGTGTTGTATTTTCTGCCCCTCAAAGCATTGGCGGCGCTAGCTGTGACTTTCATCTCAAGTTAATAATAAAAGATAAATAAGTTGAGAATTGTGGAAGCTTTTTGTTCAATGAAAGCTTTGGTGAAACTGTTTCCATCACAGGCTGCGAATATCAGGTATCTTTCTTGCGCACGATATTTCCATTAACTTCCGTTAACAAGTTTCGTGCCTTGTGTGAAGCCGAGTCTATGTTTCTTGCTTCATTGGCAAGGTCTGGCTCTATTGGCGATGAGATGTTTGAGTGGCGCCCCCTGGCTCTAACGTCAGCTTAGGGACTCGCGCCGCTGTCGTCTACTACACTCCGCTTGTGAGGGGCAGCAGTGCCTGCGCTAGAAATCGCCCGCTTTGATTCTTTGGGCATCAAAAAGCGTGTTTCTAGTAATACCAGTTATTTTTGCCAGCTTCTGACACATCTGAATAACTTCATTCTGTATCCCCCACAAGTTTGCAACACTTGAAAAGAGAGAGAACAACCTTCTTGAGAGCCTCGGTCAGAAGTTTATAACTCGTCCTTGCTACTTATTCGCGGGGTTCAGCGCTCAGAGCTCCTCGATAAGTGTTCGAAATGCATAGGCTTACCTGAATTGTTTTTGAGATGTTCTTATGAAGGCTCAAGAGTCTAATGCTACGCGCCCAGCGGCAGATCCCTCCGTATACACGCGCATCGCACAGCAGGAAATAAAACGGCCGTCTTCTATTTCTTTCGTTGTTGTTGACTAGTATCAGATGAATGTTTTTTTTCTTCTGTTCCCAACGAATTAGTCTTTCTGGACCATCACAAATGTCTTATTAGTAGGTTTGGGAATGTTTGGTAGGCTCACGAAGATTGTGTGTATATTTTCTTAAGGCTGTATGGCATACATTCCCTTTTTCACAAATTGGCTTTCGTTATGAATGCGTGCAAGAAGATGCATATCCGCAACGTGCATTGCCTATTCACATGCAAATACAAAGAGAAGGTTTGTGCTACGCCAGTGCGATCGCGCCCCAGGTAACGTTGTCCAGAGTACTCGAAGGCAGCTTTTGTGCTCCGAATTTCTCTCGTAATTATCGTTATCATAACGAACTGACTCTCAACCCGACCAATTATGACATGATTACGGTGTTGAAGGCTTGATATACACGCTAACAAACACAATAAATAGCATACGTGCATATATTACTACAATCGAAACCGATATTTCCTAGCAGGTCTTTATCGTTTTCCAACGCTTCCAGGTGTAAAAAATAAATCTTGGTCTACTCGGGATGACGTCCGATGGATTGAAGAGAATTACTCTTACTCTCTTGTCCTGGACTGATGACCCAGCCCACTAATCAGCTCGATTTTAAAGTTAAATAAAGTTTCCCCCTCCTCTCCTCCTCCTCTTCCACATCCTCTTGAGTGCAGTTTTCCTATAACGCATATCTGAATATTGGGAAGATATGGCTGCAGGAAATGTAAAAAAATAGCCACCCCCCCCCCAGGTCTGAAAAAGCATAGTGTCACTGCATCTTTACCGTAGACGTGACCTGTTTTGCTCAATGTACTCCCATATTGGTTGGAAACCTGGTATAAAGCCAGCACGCGCCTGTACTTACAGAAGGTTATTTGGAACTCAATTTGCATTTTTTGCATGCCATGGCGCATGTCGGCATACTTTAATGCCATGACAACGTAAAGTGATGTGATGCAACACTTTCGAGCGTTCGGCAAGGTTGCAAAAGCTGTTCTACCTTACGTATGATTACCGGGAATCGCAATGCCTTCTGCCAAAGCCGACAGCCCCAACGGCGTGGAATTTCTTTTGGTCTTGTATTTTCGTTGCTGTCGGTTACTAGCACAACAACAACAAACGAACATTTATTAAAAGGGATGGCTCAAGGCCACATGGGGAACCGGAGGGAGGGGAGATGAAGACCTCAATAGTGTCCCAACATGGAGGAGTCCAGAACGAACCGCCAAAGTGCGGATAACGTCTGTTTGATACGGCCCTTCGGATGGATCCAGTCCTCGTAAGCGAGTTCCCAGGCAGGCCGATGGGTCCTACGTGGCCCTAACAGACCTATGCAGTCCCATACAAGGTGATGGATGGTTGGCTTCAGTGACTGCCCACATGCGTAGCAGACGAACGAAGGGTCGGATGGTGATGCCACCGCAGATGAAAGGTCATCGGAAGCTGCTGCCGTGGAATTGCCGCTCCTCATTGTTCTAGTCGAGGCGTGCCTCCATCTGGCCACGACGTCATCAGTTAAAGCGTATCCGGAGCGCGCACGATTAAGGAAGACATGTGCAGCGCGGCTATGCCCAGGAGGCACTGGGTTCAGGTTGATGGGCACTGTTGAAAGGATCTCCTGACGGCGGCGCTGTTTGCGGCAGCGGCGTTCGCCATCGGGATCAAAGCAGAACTCCTCATTGCGGGAGCCGTCAAGCTGCGGGCGGAAATTGCGACAGTTACTAGCACCTGGCTGTTTTTTTGGTTAGAAAGATTGCTCAATACAGAAGCTGACGCCTAGCTTCGACTCTTCCCGCTCCGCCTAGGACCGGTTTCGCAAGGAATGGGGTAACGCCGGCAATGTTTCTTCCGTAGCGGTATCCAAAAGTATACTTAAACTCACGCCCTTAGCTAGTTTATGTGATTTTAAATCTGTTGTTATGATAAAAAGTTGCGCTCTCGCAAAATCTGGTGCGCACAAGCATCAGACGTCAACTGAGCGAGCCCGAGTGAAGCAGACGACATATGCGAGAATCCCTAAGCTGACGTCACGGAGGCGCGCTTCGCAGCGTCGCCCGTGGTCGAGCTCACCGCCAATAGGTGTAGTTAGACATACTATACTGGATGCCTCAAAACTCATGGTCAGCACACGAACTGATTTTTTTTTGTTTCAGGCACTCAGCAGCAGCCACTGTCACTGCAAAGCTACAAACTCGATGGACAAGCAAGCTGGCATGCGCTTGAGCATACTCTCCTCTCTTTAGCTGCTGGGTTTCATGATAAAGCACTGATATAACGATCTTTTCGCTCACTTGATATTAAAATTTGGGAGGGTGCGCAATTACTATGCGAAGCAGGTGATTAATAATCGCAGGAAAAGATTTGAATTGGCTATCATATCTTTGGGAAGGTTTTTCCAAGCGGTCTGATTTAGCAAGAAGTAAGAATAAAATATTAGCAACCCTGTGGGGCGAAAAATCCTGGCAACTTTGTATGTGTGTTCGATGCGGGAATAGCCTTATTATGGCCATTTTAAGATGTTGCCTCTAACTCTGACAATTTCATTCCCTAACCGACAACACTTGAAGAGCAAAGCACCAAATAAACGAATATTTGTTCAGTTTAATCCCTACTTAAAAGCAAAGTGAAGAATCAGTAGAAGGAATTTCTCTATAAAATCATTCATTTGCAATTAAGCAATCGTGTGGAGCCTCCTGAGACAATAATAACTTCGTAAGGGAAGAGCTTGTGCTTTGTTAAACAACGTTGGCTTGTGTACATCGGAGGAAAAATATATACAAGTCCAGTATTCCTGCCCAAGCCGTGGCCACGCCCAAGCGCCTCTAGTTCCCAAAACGGCCACCACGTGCCGTAGTCGAATGGAATCCTCCCCACAAGGCTTAGTCGATAGGAATCCTCCTACACGGCTGTTTTCCCTCATTCTTCTCAGGGCGGTCTCTGCATTCGGACGGTTTTACTGTCAACTGCGAAGGCGCGGTCAACTCCTGCTCCTCAAGTTAATTGTTCGTCTGTGAGCAGGGAGTCACTTCAATACAGTTATCCCGCGACTATTGTGGGATGGCAAGCGGATGCCTCAGAATAGTTGAAGCTTGAGCCGGTTGGTACATAACATTCAGAGTAGAGGGCAGCGCAATGAACGGGTCGAAGCGAAGACGAGACAAACACGAGCGCTTTGAGCTTGTCTCGTTGTCACTTCGTACCGTTCATTGCGCTGCCCTCTACTCTGAAGGCGGATGCCCTCTGCATTGGAATACTGGTGGAGCTTGGAATGGTTGTTCGCTGCGAAGTAATTCACGACGACTACTAAATATACTGCTTGTTTCTATCCACAACGCTATTTTCCTGTTTATCACAAATGTTATACCACAAAACCAAACCCTTCGATAATAACTACTTTTTTCGGACAGCTACAAGTGCGCAACGATATTTCCCAGTAACAAATGTAACGGCAGCAGCGCTGTAGCTTATTTTCCGAAGCTTGGTATGGTTACAGTGAGCAGAAAGCATAGCATTTTAAAACGTATGCGAAAAAGTAGCTGCGAGGGATATTCCCGGTTTGTCACCTCAGCTACTTTAATGGAGGTCTGGAATTAATTGTTTTTATGACGTTTTGACGTATGTATAAATAGTTTTAGAATTCCGTTGTCACTGTTTAATATTAACTTTCCGCACGATGCGAACTCACGGACACACCCCTACACATAAACACTTGTAACTAGTGCTTCAACTAAAGGGGTTAACTTCCCTAAGAGTAGGATTCTACACATGTTTATTTATTTATTTGCAAGTATCTCTTAGTTTCTTCGATAGGACATGCAGTAAGGTAGGCTAACAAAGACACAATACACGTTTTAGCGTGTGTGACAAGTAATGCGTGGAAAGGGCATCTAAATAAACTCTAAAGATAGGAAACACATAAAACAAACCTACACATCAATACGGATCTCCTCTCATGGCAGAAGAAAAACTGCAATTCACTGCACGGATATCGCGTCTGATGAATATTAAATTTTACTGCATTTCCTGTTAACGGTGTCGCTCGCATGAAGTCTGAAAGTAGTTAGCCTAACCTTAGTAGGCTTCATTAATTTATATTGTTGGTTTCCCTCCAAGCTCGTGGTATCCGCGAGAATTATTGCTTTAAAAAGTATTCAGGTATACCCTTTTCTTTCCTGCTTTTGCTGTTTTTCTAGAAATAGGAATTCCAGTGGCCAATACGCGATTTACCAGAGTGAACGCCTTTGCGGCGGAATAAGAATGCCAAGAACACTGCGCTAACATGAGTGTTCACTGTGTATGAACTCCGAAATGTATTGTAGAGAAATTCTTAGTTTCAATCACCCCGAACATGTGTACCTCAGTTGCAAGGCCGAATACAATCCGCGAAATGGAGTGAATTAGTAAACATTGATGTTGGATACACATAAAGAAGTGCGGGAATCCCGAGCTAAAGCGTTACGTCAAAACGGGGAAATACCCGCTTTACGCTTGATGAGGCGCGCATAGTGGATTGTTCCAGATTAATTTTGACAACCTTGGGATCTTTGAAGTGCGCCGAAATCTCGGACCAACGGGCGTTTTTGCTTTCGCCATTTCGCCTCCACCAGAAAAGCGGCTGCTGCGGCAGGGAATAGAACCGGCGTCCTTATGCTCAGCAGCGCAACGCCTGCCATGCTTTACAGAATGGAGCCTTTATAACCCACACCCTCTCTTTTCAGAACCGGCTTCCCAAACACCGACAGCGAGCCGCCTCATGACACATACAATTTTTAGGCGAAGCTTATTTAAATATATAGTGTTTTATGTTATTTTCATGTATGCAAACAAAAAGGTACGTATCTGGAGAGTGAGGCGATCTTTACCGTGGGCGTTCAAAAAAAATGTCCCCGTGTAGGCATTGTCAGCACGCGGTCACCACCAATGTCACTCACCGTTCTTGCCCTTAAGCGTATACGTCTCAACACTCCATACGCACCATCAGTAGACTAGCCAATATGATGCACCGTCTGCGCGTTCATTACGGTCATAATAAAAGTGCATGGATAAATGTATGTGCCTTTCTTGAGGATGCCCGTCGTCAACTTTCAAGAGAAATGAAATTCGTTTACACCTTTCCCGTAAATTTGGCGCCATCCTGGTGTTGCGTGCCAAGAGAAGCTTCGCTGGTCATCCACATACACCTGGAACGCCTCGTATTTTTTTCTCGATTATTCCTCACAAAACTCGGAGATATGAATCTACATTTAATTTTATATAACTCTTACATGTTCCAGCGTGACCAATTGGACATTTACTCTTGCTGCGGACATACATACTCACGCGGTAATATTACCGCTCCAGGCACATGGGATAACTTGGAAACCCGCTGTAAACATTTTAAAAGTGTAGCAGTCCTGTGTGGACTCAACACGCAAACCCTTATGTCCTTCTGGGGTGCTGGATGTGGCATGCTGTGCCGCATACAAAGCGTGTAATAATAAAAGGCGCTGAACCTTCGTGTTTTAATTCAACAGCGCTCATATTGGCCTTAGGAAAATGTCTTCCCAGGGAAATCGAGAAGACGGCCGCAACGTTCCAGGTGACGTGTTTGAGTGTTACAGCACTCAGTTGTTGTCGGCATGATTCCACAGCTCAGAAGGCATGGACTTGAAGAAAAACGCAAGACAGGCGCTGATTTAAACAAGGCCTCACCAAAAACGTCCATATGTATCTGCGAACTTTCAACCAAAGATGAAAGGTACGTCATCATAAAAATTATGCCAGAAATGTTTGGCTTTTGTTTCCGTTCCATGTACTATATATACATGGATGTATTATAAACGCATGGCGGTTTCGTCAATAAACGTTTAAGCGCCTGTCTTGTGTCCTTCCTTTTATCCCCGTGAACTGCGCTGGGAAAAAATGTCGACAACTAATCACCCACTCCACCATGTTTAATTACACCCGAGGCTATTCTCATGTTCTAACAGCACCGATTTTTTTTATTCAACATGTATTTTGCCGAAACGAGGGAGGTTTTCTCTCCTATTTTTAAAGGCCCTTTTACCCCGTTGCTACTGATGTACCCCATTGCTACTGATAATAAAACGCATGATGGGGCAATGATTAACACTTGCAATAAAAGAAAAGAAGCTCCCACTTACACCAACAATGATGGAGTAAAGGTCGTTGCGACAGCGAAGCCCCAAGCATACCACTTAGAGAGATTGACAAAGATTGGCCAATAATATATAATAATAATCATAAAACATAATGATCATACGCGTTCCCGACACGTTTCACGCGATTTCAGAATGAATCCAACGGAAACACCAAGTGAACCCCACGATGCGTCGCATCTACACAGGGTTCCCTTCGCGGGGAGGTGGGCGAAATTTTTTATTCATACTTTGATTATCAACGTCTGTCGAAATGATGTTAACGCAGGTTTTATTTGCCTCATCTTCAAAAAAACGACGTGTCCGGCTCCCCATGTGCACTCGCAGCCTTAGTGCGATCTAATCTTCTTTAATCAAAGTGACTCTGCAGCGCATCCGATAAACGCTTTCACTCTTCCCTTTGCGTGCATCTGAAGGAAAGTGGCCGCTACCTCATTGTAATGACGTAATCCGAGCGGTCTAATAACATCAAGACGTGGAAAGAGCAAGTTTCTATGCTATCTCATGGGCATACAGCCGTAATTCTTGGCTGAGGCACATTGCGACCCCGTAATCTAGGTACTGGATGTGTGAGTAGACTACGCTCTGCAAACATTAAGGATTTTGCAAGAAAGTTGGAAAGAAGTGTTGCAGGGTGTCTATTATTTCTAGAAAAGCATCTAACAGTCATTTTTCGCACTTCCTGTCATTTCTTAGGTGTGACGACATAAAAAGGTAGAAAGAAGCATGAGCGTAGGAACACAATATAGCACGACATTTTCTTTTTTAAATAAAGGCGAACCAACTCACCAGGCATTCCTTCCTGATGTATTAAACTTGTATCCGCTCCTGAGGTGTGAACTCTTCCCAAAGTTTTATCTACAGTAGCGTTTACGGGCAGCTTTTTACGTCTACGAGCCGCACTAGGGCGACCAGTATTTCGCGTGTGTACGCGAACGGACGCATCTCTCGTCAGTGGCCCTCTCCACATACGGTGGTGCATTGCACGCTCTGTCGTGTTATGGAAACTTGAGAACTTCTACGTCAGCATGCTGCAGGTCAAGCTTTGCAGTTAAAAAATGATTTCTAAAGCCTATTGCGAATAACCCAGATCATCTAAGCAGTTTTCCACGACGTTAGAGTGATAGGTAAGCCACAAGCGCACACTGTCAACCACTCCTTTTAATATGTCTTTCAAATCAGAAGTCTGAAGTTCTGCGAAAAATGACGCCGCAGCGCAGCGTTGCTGACATCAGGCAGAAGGAAAAGCTTGTACACGACATGATGACGACTAATACAATTACTGGGCAGTGTGCGACGACATAAATGAGACATACAAGAATGAAGAATAAAACCATTACATATGCTTTCTTGAAATACAAATGTTTTCTTCAAATACATTAATAACACAAGTTCTTTCGGTGTTAACATGCACTTATGTTCCCACAAAACTTAAAAAGTGTTCAATAAAATTGCATATCAAATGGGCATAGCAAACGTCTTATTATGTATGAAGTCTCCAATTTACAATTTACAATTTTTTTAAAATGAACAAATAAACACCACACTGGATTTACGAAGCAATGTCAAAAAGAACCACCCTTCATGGATATCTTGGGACCTATAAACTATTCTCATTGCACAAGACTGATTACTGTAAACTGTTTCTCACAATGCTCACTGAACAAATATTCCAGAAACATTGCAGAACTGAACGTAGCATTAAGGCACTTGATACGTGGCGCAGCTCATAGCGATGTCAGGATAACAACAAAAAGCTTAAAAAAGGCATGTTGAGCAACTTTACCATGTAAGAAAAAAACCCTGTACACACACAAAATACTTCGTGCAACTCAACGCTGGATAGCGCGACCCCAATTTATTTAGCTACAGCTAGTTCAAACGCTTTTCTTCTCTCTGCGCAGCATTTCACGAAGCTTTCCTACTGCTTACACGGCTGTTGATATGCCGATCGCCTTCAATTCCGTGCGCAGGTCGGCAGCGTCCATTTTCGTAACACTGGTCGCGGACCTCACTAACCGGAGATCGTACTTGCAGCGGTGTCGCTAAAGGGGCAGGGGGTGGGAAATGCTGGGCACCTCCGGGTACCAGCCTCCTTGCACGGTCGCTGGATGAAAGGCGCACTAACGTGCGCTCTCATCCAGCGCCCGTGCTCGTTGGTAGAACTGGGTGTCTCTCCTGTTTCTGCAATGGGTAAACGTGACGTCGAAAACTTGAAGACGACTGTTCACTTCTCGCTCAACCAGCCTATTCAATTTTTCTGATAATGGAAGGAAGCCAGGAATGTTTGAGGTGCTCGTGAAAGGTCCGACTTGAACAGTTAATGGACGAGGGGCGACTGAAGGCGAACAAAGAGTGAATCCGGGAGAAGGGGTGCCGTCGGTACATGACCGCGACGTGCCGCAGGGTGTAGCCAGCAAGCTTGTTCCTGGATGGGGGAGGCGTGCGCCAACTATACTGGTCATTATATCCTCAGCGGCTCTTCGGGTGGCTTTTTGTTGCGCATAATACCGGTTTTCTGAGCACATTGGAAATGTATAGCTTTTTCTTTCGTCAATGCGGTCACACTTCCGAGAGACCGTGAACTCCACTAGGCATGTGAGAATTTCAGGGGAAGACAAAAGTAATGACCGAAAAAAAAACTCTGAGGGAAATTGAAGCTTGAAGACAGGGGGAGGGGGGATGAAGGAGCAGAAAGAGGCTGCTGGGGCGAAGAAATAAAAATGACATGAAAATAAGCAGACAAATTTAAAACGATGTTTGGTTTGCCTGAGCACGGGAATGAATGCTATTTCTACGCAGAACCCATGTGCGATTTATCAGCATTGCAGTGATACATAAGCTGCAGCTGTTTTCAAAAAGGTGAGTAAAAAAAAGGTGACTACAACAGTGTTGTAAACTCATTTTAGCTTAACAGGGCAGCCTACAGTCAACTCTTCATAAGGGTTTCTGCCTTTGTGGGGGCAAACGAATGTTAGTAAGCATTTGGGTAGTGAGAGTGTGCATTTTATTTTGGAAATATTACACGAAGGATGCGTTTGATCACCGTACAAAGCGACTAATTGGCTTAGCTGATCTACATGTCGCAAACAAGGGCGGGTATAAATTAACGTATTCTCGTACATTAAAAGAAAACACGTGCAAAAGAATTCAATCCTTTAGCGGTATAAGAGGTGTTCACTGAATGAGTTATTAAACAAAAATATACACATGTTGAATTCCTAAAAATAGCTGCAAAAATATGAGACGGCATCAATCTAGAAATGCAATCACTGTGCTAGAATGTTGTCTATAAACCACGTTAAGCGGAAATATAATAATGACTGGGTGTTTAAAACAAACAAACACCCGAAAATTCAGTCGCTCAAAAGTTGACCCAAAAATGCCCGTGCACCGAAATGTCCGTACACCGATATGTCCGTACACCGGGTGACCCCCGTAAACAAAAATTTCAGTACCGAAATGCCCTGCACAGAAATGTCCGAGACCCACGTTGCTTTATAATGCGGATTCGTGTACGATTTAAACGCCTCCATGCCGATTACCTGGTAGCAAGAAAAGCGATTTGGAATTTGAAATCTTGTATTCTTTTTTATTTGTTTTGTAATCTACACCAACTGATCAACCAATCAATTATTCGATAATTCCCTTCCAATTAACTTGATTGAAGTTTTATACCGATGTTCAGCACTACCACCCATCCATCATCTGTACATACACCTGTCCATCCATCCATCCATAAAACCGTTCGTCCGTCGGTCGGCCTGTCTACCCAATTATCGTTGTTAGACTTTAGCTTCTAGAAGCGTTCAATTCTTTCCCATATATAAATATTAAAGCACCCCATCTTTTTCCTAACCCTTTAGCTGAAACGCGAAGGGAACAAATCAAAGCCACAAAAAACGTCCACAGCTTACTAGCTTAGAGGGAAACACGTCGACCCGAGTATGGGACCCCTTTTACATTGATTGGCACTTGAAACATTTTCTCCGGGACCATTTTTTCTGGGACCACTTTTTCCAAGTCCATTTTTTCTCTTTGCGGTTTCACTCATATAGCCGTAATTTTTCCGAAGTTCTTGGCACGATATTTCTCCATATGCAAGCAATGTGTCAACATGGTGCGAGTAGGAGTCCCATGCAAATCACGCGACTATACAAATCGGGGAAGGACAAGACTTTGAATCACGTAATGATAAACCATGGCGCAAGGGGTATATTTGGTAACGCCAACCTAAGTACACCGATTGACACCTGAAGCAAACTGGGCACGGATTTCGGGCTACAACCGTAGTGGCACATTCCGTAATATAAAGAAGGGGGACATACATGATCGAGTGCAATTAATGAAGAGGCAAAAATTAAAAGAAATGTAATAAAACAAAGTGATTGCGAAAACACAGGAAAGACGCCTCAACTTATATCAACAGGTTTTCGTATGTAATACACGGCACAGACAATGTAGAACGAAGCTAAGTGCAGGTTAGGTTAATGCGATGGTCTGTTACACAAAATAAACCCCTAACAATAGAATGAAAGCAGCAGAGCCACACTTTCGGTAATACGGACATAGGTGGTTCGATAAAACAGTATCGATAAAACGGTATTCGATGAAAACGGCGTTCGATAAACTGCCTGGGAACCGTTCGAACTTATTAGTATATTTTGATCACGGATCTTAGGCTCTGGACAACTATTTACTCCTAGGGTTTAATTTTACTCTACTATTGCTATGCTTGAAAACATGACCTTCGTGATAATTTGATCGCTTTCTTTTTGTTTTGCATCTTCTTCAGGTGATACTCGTTTGTATATACAAAACTGTACCTATATCATTTTAGCAAACTGTTTTTGTCCTGTACATGCTTCAGCGGAAACTGGCTTTATGAAGCCAACTGGTTTCATTATTTGTAGCTGCTTCGATTTTGAATTCTTTGATGGCCGGTGTTCCAGATTCGCTTCTTTTCTCGGGATGTGTGAGGGTTCAAGAAGCACGAAAAATAGCAGCTTCTTGTCGCGTAATGCGATCCTTTGGTGAAACTGGTCAGAGGTTATGTCTTCCAGCCACCACGTGGCCATGACATTTTCGGCTCCACTTCAACAAATGTGCGTAAAAACAAAAAAAAACATCTTGAAGGACAGCACGGCACTGGGTTACAAAGGCTACACAAACTAAACTTTATTCGTGATACATCGCTAAAACAAGGCGTGTTTAAAGGTAGAGGGGGTACCCCAATTTTATGTAATTTTTAACGCGAGTTATGGGAGCTTGATTTCTTAAACAATTTAGCCTATTTTTTATACGGCAAAATACGATTGCTGGGCGTGGATATAGCTTAGAATTATGTGTGCGTGGCAGGGTCCACTTGCGGATGAAGCAATACGATTGGAGTAAACCACGCTGCAAGCACATTTAGCTTCACAAAAACAGTTCGTATGGGAAATTTCACTTCTTTGAAGAAGTATCGCTGTACTCAATTTACCGCTATATTCAATAACAAGCAATACTAATTTTTACAAACCACCTTTAAGTTTAGTGGGGCCATGGTCTCTGCGATAGGCGGCCAGCGGCGGGTCGACCGCGGAGACTATGGTGGGGCGGTGGAGGATTCCGGCCACTACGAGAGAGGGCTCTACACGTACTAACTCTCTAACCTGGCATCAGACTCCTGACAAAAAGTGACCAGTAACATTTTTCTTTGAACCAATCATGATGAATGTTATGATGTCTTGAAGTTATATACTATAGTACTCAAATACAGGAGAGCAATAATATCTGATCTTGCAGAGAGACAGTGCTCGATTTAAGAGAGCCAAGTGGTCATTTTTCAGAGGCTGCCCATAGACGCCATTGGAAAAAAATTATACGCTCAGGTAACATGCATTGTTCGAGTTACGTGAATCAAAATGCCCAAGAATGAAGCGTAATAGCTGTTCTGCATATAACCTGGAGAGAATGAGCTCACTGGTTTGGGGGAGGAGTTATTGATTTTTCATTCTCCGCTCCCTTCAGTTACGGAGCGTCACGCCGCCACAACCGACAGATGACGCTGCTTTTCGCGGAGGCGCGCGAGCAGAATTTGTGTGTTCCCGCGTGGAAAGGCTGTGTTACCTTCTTACGTTTTTGACGCTATACTGTCAAGCAGACATACAATTACGGGTTCAAACGTGTTAATGCGGTCATTGTTATAGGGACACCCATTGAAGACCTACATTTTGCGCTGTCTATTTAGTATAACTTGGTCGAATGCACGCAAGGCATATCGACTTGTTGAAATGGCTTCACGCAGCAGAGAATAAAATCATTGACTCTACGAGATTTCAAAAAAGGCAAAACTTGACTAAAATAAACTTTTGAATGAATATTTGAGCTTTCAAGCTTAGGCGAAAAATGCGAATTTTTTCTGTTTTTTTTAACCACGCTTTCTTTTTAGAAGCAAAGCTAATCGCAAAAACGTTTTTCTGGGTAGTGTAGAATTATGTGCTGGCTTGCATGAAAAATATTATGGGTGTTTGTTGCGCAGGTTTGGCTGTGCTACTTCGTTAATCGTTGTATCAGTTGGAATCTCTGTCGGTTACATTACGGAAGTATCCATTGTTTTTTCCCTTGATGGTGAAAGACACCCGAAGAATTACGTTTAAATATATGACGTGCAAGCTGATACACCTAAAATAGGCGTCCCCATTGTTTGAATATTTGTTATTGAAGTTATCTATCCGAAAACTCAAAGCTGATAGCTGTCCGCTTCAAAATAGTGGCAAAATGCGCTGCAAAACCTGATTCCGACGAGAGAAACGAACCCAAATTGAGCAGTCGCGAAGCTCTGTGCTCTGATTAGGGGTTCAATGCGCACAGTGAAGGAGCTGCATACCGACTGATAGCATTATTGTGCTTCACGTCCGCCAGGTTAAAAAGACATCTGATTGCGGACAGAAGCATGAGGATGGCATGTGCACGTGGGGAAACATGGCTTCATTGGTCTAAAGACCCAGCCACAAATCTTCCTTGCAATTTTGTGAACGAAATTGAAGCCGAACTTTTTTCGGAACGCCCGAGTTTGCATAAACAGCCGGATGTCTTTGACAAACGCCGTGGGCAGCATTGAGCAACGAGATATTGTCCGCGCAGTTCTTTTTAGCGACGCCGGGCGAATTCCGAGCTTTTTCCCGCGCCGTAAAGCAAAAAAAACTTCGTTTCGTGGCCGTGCTGCGTAATTTACTGGAGAGGAAAACTGCAGAACATGGTGCTTTTGTGAGTGATAGGTTCTTTTTTAAACTCCTGAATATAATTGAAAAGTTTCTGAGCAAAGCGGCTTTTAAGATTCCAGGATAGGTGGAAACACATTCGAGTGCTCAAAAAATCAAGGAGACGCTCTTTTCCAACTAGCCAAAAAATAGAAGCAGGCTCGAACTGATTGTGCTCCTTCGCCAGCGGCCCAGACCACTTTTTCCATTACTTTGCCTCGCAACTTCTCCCAAAAGCGACGGGGAAGTCGAAGAAAAGGCACTTTTTCGCTTGACCCTGAGAATCTATACCTTCAGCAGCTCACGGTTATGGGCGAGACAACGCAGTTCAATTTACTAAGACACGAAGCACGAAATGGGAGTGTATTTAAAGAAGGTCACGTAATCCGGTTTTCGGTGGCAAGCGCAGCTGCCGTTGGGGAAGGTTTTTTTTTTTGCTCTATTTGCTTGTCTCCTGGAGTTGCGAGTAGCGCAGAAAGGCAGCGACATTTTCTCTTTCGGTACAAAGATGATTGGACCGTGGCAGCTATACAAGAAATATATGTTCCGGATAATCAGCTCCGTACGTCGGTCGCCAGACGCCGGGTAACCTGTAGGGCGAGCCTTCAGCCCCAGTGAGTGTGCCGGTCCACTCTGGATCCAGGGCAAGTTTCTTCTTCTTGTAATTTATTTGGTTAATTTGAGCGAATGCCAGTGTCACCTGTGCACCGAGTTTTCTCTCGTTAGGTGGATTCTGTTGAATACCTCCTTGGTTGTACTATCTTGAAGTCCCATTTCAAGTCAGTATTTCGTTATGTTAGATACCTATACATTTTACTTAGCAGTAGTAGAAACACATACCAGACATTTATATCGGAGAAAGTAAAGAGTGTTGTTTGAGCACCATAAATTTTAAATAACGAGTTCCGTAGTTTATCCCTCTAATTTTATGGTTACTGAAACAAAGTAACCAGTATGGTCTGAAAACTTCAAAACCTTCTTTTCAAGGTTGCCATAAGTACTAGGAGAAATACGCCAATTCTATAACTGACATAGCAAATTTCGCCCCCATCATGAGTAAAAGGGCGAATCTCTTTATATATATATGTAGAATATAAATTATATTACATAGGCCTGTCTAGCCAGTTTTTGTTTGACACTTTAATTGACCACTTGTATGTAGCTCCGTATATATGCTTGTATAACGGCGGCTAGCAATTGTCGAGTAAACATTTCTTATCCCCGCAGTGTGTATAAAGCACTAGCCTTATTAGCGTACCTAAAGACGAAAGTCTTTATCAGATCTTGCACAAACTTAATAGCTTTATCATCGTCCCCGCATTCATATAGCATAGCAAGCCAGCCAGCTTAGCTCGTCATATCGCCAACTTAATTAAAGGTCCTGCTCTCTCCCTTTCCCTCCAAACCTCAAACCATTTCCTTCCCCCTTTCGCGTTTTAGCCGCTAATAGTGCGAAGGCGCTGTTGCAGCTCTCTGGCAAGCGGTGTTGCTGACACAGGATGTGCAACTCTGGTTTCTCTTCAAAATAAACATACTTTCCTTTCTAATCATAGTCATTCTAAACCAGCGGGTCTACTCGGCAATGAATGGCTGGGCCACTATATAATGGCACTAAGAGGCATAAGAAGTGTTGTGTGATTTCTACATTGTAGCAATTAGTCTGTGGCAACACGAGGAAATAAAAACGTCGGGCCACAGAACAACACATATATTAGGACACACGTCAGCAGCTGACGGGCCAGCTGCAGGTATACCTGGCCGAACGCTCAGAGTTCCCGGGAGCACTGACCGCTCGCGCCACGAGGCTCGCGCAGTGAGCCGCAGAGTGGTGCTTCGTCGTCTTCGCTGCGTTGATGCTGCTACAGGAGCCCGCCCCTATAGTGGCGGAGCCGTGGGGTAAGCCGGAAGGATACTTTTTGAGGTCGTCGTGTTGGTTTTGTTGTCTGCAGCGGCTGGGGTGGCTGGGTAGGGTGATCCGCACTTAGTAGTGTGGATTCGTCCGGTTGTCTGGAGAGCGGCTCTTCAATGAACGCTGGTTTGAGGCGATCAACAGAAATAGTGTCCTTTCTGCCATCCAAATCCACGGTGAAATGCTTATCAGCACGGTGGATGACTCGACACTCTGCGGCTCACTGCGTTGATGCTGCTACAAGTTCACCGTGGAGTTGTAAACAATGAGGAACTCTTTCCTGCTGGTAATGCATGGGCTCGTACAGGAGGCATGCGGTTAGGGGAAATGACTGGAACTTGGGTTTATTTCGAACTGTCCTGAAATAAACTGCACCAAGATAGTGTGCTAAAAATATGGCTTACTCATCACACTCCGGTAAAACAGCCTTGGTATAACACTAAATTTCGGCGTGTGCAGAAGACCCATTCCCTCATAATAATTGTCCTAACCAGTAGATGGAGTCATGATGGCCACCTCGAACCCCAGCTCTAGAGACATCTCCTTACTTTAGCGCATTAAATCATTGCGCCTGTCAGGGACGCGCCCACAACCGCTCAATCCTCCACGCGAATAAAAGTCATTTCTCTCTCTCAACCCACTCGAAGTGTTACCTGAGTAGGAGTGATTGAGAACCATCATTAAATGTGATATAATAAATACCAAGAGCTCCTAGGGGAGACGCGCGCATAGAGAAAGCCCAAAGAGAAGGCGCGTGGTATTCAAACGCGCGAAAATGCAGCCTAATACCACTTCCTGAGGGTTGTACTGAAAAAGATATCACTATTGAGGGATATTTAAAAGAGCTATTGAGGGACATTTATAAACACCCAATTTGTTCCGCAAGCAGTTTCGTGTCATTACTGTTGGTTAGGGCCAAAACCGTAAAACTACTTTTTAGAAATTCTCACAAGCTACAGTTTTGCCCTAAAAGCACTCTGATGCCTAAACGGGTGAGCGAGATTACACGAATTTGGGTCAGCACAATTTTCCTCTTCGCTCTGCTAGGGCACCACCATCAACATCATCATAATCAACAGCCAACTCGGGTCCACTCCAGTACGAAGACCTCTCCCATTCACCTCCATCCACAGCTTTCCTGCGCTCCTCGACTTCACACTTTGCCCCCGAATATCCTCTTTTTAACCCCCCATAGTGCTATTGGCCTTCAACCGTTTTTTCCACCAGTCTCTTGGTATCCACTATATTACCCTCGTTGTGCACTGTTGTCGTTCATTTTCTCACTAGACGGCAAGCCCTTATTATTTTATAATTTAGTTGATACCAGCCACTCGGGTTTCTTCCCTGATCCAGGAAGGTTGTTGTAAGGTCCACTTATGAGGTCAGTGGTTGGAAGCGCCCGGGCGGCGCGTAAAAACTCGTCACTCTGTCTGGTGGCTCAACACTGTGGACGGCGCGCACGGGAGGCGGGTTGTCTGACCGACCGAATACCACGGGGATAGTCCCCATTGAAAACTCAGACGGCGCCGCCGGTTTCCGAGAAGCGCCAGGGAGGTGTAATTGCCTACGTCGGGGCGTGCGCCGCGCGAGCCTCCATTGTTAACGCCCTCCTTTGGCATAGTGCACTGTCGCCGCCTTTCGCCCTAACCCCGCGGGGTCGCGCGTGCGCGCTCATCCGCGAGCGGGCCCGTTGACCCAAAAATGGTGGCGCCTCATTGAATATTCCGTATAGCACAGAGTGACAGCTGTCTACGTGAATTTGGGCACTCCCTTCCGCGTGTACGAATGCTACAGGGGCGTTCCCGAGAGAGCGTGACCTCGAGGTGTTATAAGGCCGAACTTGGCCGTTAGAAATTGTTCTTGTCTGAGCGCTGAGCTGGGCAGTTCCCGGCGGGACAAGGTGTCTCGACCGTTAAATCTAGGTTGGGATTTGTGAGCCCCTCAGGCTAGAGGTTAAGATGGCGTCAGAAGTTTAGGGTACAGCGCCCTACCGGGCAACTAGACGGATCTTGCGGCGATACAGAGTCTCCGCCGTCGTTTCTCGAGCGGTTTGTGTACGCTCCGAGGATAGGAGAGTTATACGAAGTTGAGAAGCTCAATTTATTTGTGCGCACTTGGAGCTACCGTCTAGCTGACGTTTGAAGTTTTTCTATTTACTCATGTACTCTGTTTTCCTACTGTAAATAGCTGTATATAAACCCTACGTTTCACTTAATCAACCCCAACGCCTCGATTTCGTCAATTCAACCGCCGTCTCCAAGAACTTCAACACCATCGCCCTGCCAGCCTCCTGCCAAATCAACCGGAGACCGGGCGATTGGGTTACTGATCGACACCGGACTTCGGGGAAAAAAACCACAACCATCTTTACTGTTGTTTTCTGATCTCAAGTGTTGCTCTTATCATTATTTCTTCCATGGCACGTTTGGCAGGCCTAAGTTTTTTTTGTGGTTGTTTAGTAAGCTGCCAAGTCCAGCTCTATATGTCACCACCAGCAGTATTCATTGGCCGTATATTCTTCTTTTGAGCGAAAGCGTTAGCTTACTTTTCATTAATTGGGAGTGCTTGCTGAGTGCTCCCCAGCCCATCACTATTCTGCGCCGGATTTGTGTCTCATGGTTGGTGTCATTACTAAACAGCTGTCCGAAATAGTTATGTTTTTACTTCTTCTATAGCTTCAAGCTGAAGAGGGGACTTTCGGCATGTTTATTCCTCATCACCTTAGATTACTTGATATTCTAGCCGTATGCAACTGCTTTCTCCTCGTAGTTTCTTAATTAAGCATTTCTGGCAGTACTCTGCAGTTTTTCCAAATAAGACTACTTCGTATCCCAACCTCAATTGTCTTAAGTGATCCCCATTTATCCTTAATCCTATGTTTTCGAAGTCAATCTTTTTGAATACCTCCAGACGTGTAGGGAATAATTTTGGCGAGATGGCATCTCCCTGTCTTACTCACATTCGGATCGGGAAATATTTACTTTCCTTGTGAAGGAATTTCTCTGCCTGTGCTCCAGTTATTTGGGTCGTGTTAAAGGGTAAAATGTGTATCTTCTACTCCCTGTCCTTTCATGCTTCTAGCACATATGCGGTATGTACTGAGGCAAATACTTTCTCATAGTCTAGAAACGTCATCCAAAGGGATTTCGATCATTTTTCGTCAGTTTGTATTACTTCATTGACGACTTGGATGTATTGATGAATGCCTGCTCTCTCGGGTTTTGAAATCTGGCTTCAACTGATGCGGTTACCTTTTACATTACTTAACAGCGTGTATAACAACTGAGGGCAGGATGATGGGACCGTAATTCTTAAGGGCTTTCGGATATCCTTTCTGATAAATCACAATATTGTTTGCATTTGTCCACGCATGATACCTTTTCTTTGTTACTCAATAAGCGTTCTGAAAATAATTCCGCAAGCAGTTAGAGCACGATATCCTCTAAACGATCCACGGTAGGATGAGATATTGTACTCGCAAAGCTTGGAAAAGCATTTTCGGGGCTTATTCTCAGACAATCCCGTCCTACCGAGCCCTTGAGCCATGAAAGACACACTTTAGAAGTTTCAAGTCTCTATGTCCAGCAGTATTGGCTTGGCGTTGATGGAGCCACTCAGGCAGTCCGAGAACAATTTTTAGGTATACATGAATGACACACGGGAAATACTCGTTCTTTAATCTTTTCTTTGCGATAACGTGCTCAAAGTACTATTCACCGTGCGGGGTTAAAATGTTACTTGAAGGATATTTGAGGGAGAAATAAAGTATTTGGCACATGTTAGAGAACAACCACACCAAGTAAAGAAACTTCCTCCGGGCATTGAGGCTTGATTACGTGAACTTATCGTGAAAGCCTGGCGATTATAATTAGGAACTTCGTTACTGCTACAACGTGTTTGATGCCTGTATTTGGTTTGGTATATCTTTTACCTGAGTGTTACATCGACCGACTTCGATTCGTCTACAGCAAGCCCAGGAGTCACGCAGCACGAACTATTCCGTCAAATTTTCACTTTTCCATAGAGATATTTGTGAATTTTGTGAAGGCGAGGCACATTAGCCTGACAACACTCCTGATTCTCGGCCTCTGTCACAAAACTGAACGTTCTATAAAACATTAGTGCCTTTTCAGTGTGTGAAGATGGATGTCCTGCGAAGCATGACGTAGTCGACGGCGGGCACGAAACAAAACACGTTTCTTTATAATTTGCGATTCCGCAATACTTTCCAGCCATTCAGCTGAATGAAAGTTTGAAGGATTCGAGCTTTCTTGTAGCGAACAAATGTGGCGCGTGCTGTTTCCTCCCGCGTCGTAGGCGTCTTACTGTGTATGTCCACGTTCACAAGCCAACCCGCACGACCAGTGAAGACACCAGAAGGTCGCATTTGGCTGTTTGACGTCCACGTGTAAGCCTCCTGCCAGCACCACGAACGTACAAGTTAGTGTGGGCATGAATCCTACAGCTACGCCTGCAGGCCTCCCTTTCTCCCTCTACTCCCGGCATGTGCACGTATAAAACGGCCACCGCTTATGTGCGCATGCTTAAACGTAAAAGACACCGAAAAATGCGAGTTGTCAAAGGGATCGGCGGTGGCGAAAAGGAACGCCGGAGCGACGCCGAGTAAAGGGGGATGGGGAATGGGCGAGCGATTCAGTTAAGAAGGGAAGGAACAGAAAAGGACTGGGGATATTATTCACCCTCATACAACCCAGTATGGAGAAGCCTTTTCACAACAGTTGTGTGTGTTTACGAGGACACCAACCTAACATATATCACTGGGTAGTATGCATTGCTGTCAACACCAAGATTACTTGATAGACTCTGCAGTTTAGCGGGTGCCAACAAGCTTTAAGCAGTACTTTGGAAATATTAGGGCCCCGTCAATAAAATAACGCTTAAGCATTTCCACCCTGCCGTCCTATATTTATGACTTGAACCAGAAGACTTCTAGCACTTGGAGAACAAAACCAGAACAGGTAGTTTTCTGGGAAGTAGATTTTAAAGGATGCCTCTTTTATACATATCACCATTGTATGTTTTTTGCTAAAGCTAAACGTTAGAAAGAGAAAGGCATTCCGCTGACGGCCTAAATATCTTCACAGTGACCTCAGGAACCGATGTCATAGTAAGATGAAATTGCTGCAAATTTAAAAATACTAGCAACCCTATTTTTTATGTGTACTCGAACATAACGGAAATTTATGCAAACACGTAAAACACGTTTTCTGCGATAAATAAGAGAGACTGGCGGTTTTAGGGAGTTTGGTTAAAATTGAGCCATGATCCCTGTTTGGCATATACTGTGGCGCACCATGCAAACAAGACCTGTTTTAACTGCTAAATAGCCACTCGGAGCAAGCAGCGGTTCTACCATCCCGATTCGTTTACAACCTTGATACTCCTCTTCGATTCCAAGAGGAAATCCCGCGGTCTCTATTCCTCCCTGCCCCCTTTGTACTTGTTGCAAACGCTGGGCATTTCAGTTGCGTACTTCAGTTGAGTGTCAATTTAGTGCCATATAAATGGGAAACCTTGACGGACGCTAAGATCAAAACTATACGCACAGAGACAAATAGTTCTGTGTATAATAAATGCCAAATTCCAGGGAAGGCATATTTCTTGTTTTCAGGAATTTCCCGGTACTGTCTCCTCACTTTCTACCTTGCTCTAAGAACTGTTTAGGGAAGAATATATTACAGCAGCGCTAGGATTCAAAGCAATTTAATAGCAATTTTCTACTTTGTCGAGAACTGATTTTAGGGTTGCACACGCAAGCTTGTGGTGGGTTATCTCTATTGCTTTTTAGGGCACCTTAACAATACTTTTAGGTGTGATCGTTCTTCGCTCAATTCAATGGATGTATGGCCTCAACAAAAAACACTGTCCTCCGTACGTCCTTAGCAATGCCCTGCATAACAAATGTCACACTCATCATTAAAGATTGTTTTCTCTCTCTCACACACTCTCGATATAATTTACTGATAGGGGCAGCCCGTCAGGCTCAGAGATATTGACTACTTAGAGTGAAGTCCCTTGTACAGGTTACAAACGAACCCCTCATCGATTAATCATGCATATGCTATTATTGGCAAATATGCAGTCGGAACGTACACGACTACATGTAAATGCGACGTTGTTGTCTTAGCGTGTTGTATTCTCGCATAACTGAGCCACGAAGAGCTGCTGATAAGCACGAACGAGTATTATATTGTTACATCTTGAACACCCCTTTAATTGGAGATGGTGTTGATTACCGTCTTCGCCCACAACATTCATGAGGACTCACGTTTAATATTTCTGTGACTGTCATGAAGTAAAATTATAAACCTAGAGGTAGTAAGGGAAAAAGGGCGGTATAGTAGGGCAAACCATTTTCCGCAGTGAGACATGGGTGTCATCACTATGGAATGATAGAAACAAGCTGGAAAATCTTAATAATACATGACTTTAGCTGCAGAAAACATATGAACGCAATTCCCGTTCTTCCTTAAAAACTAACGTATTGATCCGGTTATATCTGTCTCAATGGTCCTTTCTTCAGGGCAAGAGCTATTCTAGTCTTACATCCTGCCATTTGTTTGTGTCTTGAACGTGTGCACTGTAACTTTTAACTACGTAGGCAATAGTTATAGGCTCCAGGACGCAAGGATACAAGAGAGCACAAAAGTGATGTACTGCCACCAAACAGGCGCTCACTGTTGAGAAAAACCACCCCCGACAACGCCACCGCACCTGGCACGATGGCAAGTTTAGAGGCCAGAGAACACGCCACACGAAGATCGCACAAAGCTTACATCCATCTTGTGACGAAGATATTGTCGCAACCGAAGAGGACACAATGACTAAGAAGCTAAGAGACACGGCGAATCGGGCTTCTTAAAATGCCACGTAATGGTTTCGCAATTGCCTCGTGATCAGTGTTAAGCGCTCCCCTGAACTTCTTTTGTACCATACACATGTGTGGCCACGCTATCAGCAGTGTCTGGATAAGCGGACGGATCGTGATCTAAGCACTGTATGTAGAATTGAAAAAAAAAAACTAGTCAAGCGGTATATCCTTAACTTATCAACATATTACATGAAATTCACAGGATTATGGCTCGTTCCGCTACGTCACACCACGTGATATTCTCGCATGCTACAAGAGGCTTCGCTTCGTTTCCGGCAGCCGGTGGGTTCGGAAGCAGTACACCGGGCACAATGCTCACCAGCCAATTTTTCTTCATGATGCAGGCTAGTAATTACTCGCCTGTGAAATGTTATAGGAGCGATAACCGAGTTTTAGTACTTCTGCCTTGCCCACGGAAGCTTAGGAATGTCTTTACCGATACTTTTCCCTTTGGACTAAGCTTGCTGACATATGTTGATGTAGAATCCAACCAAGGCCAACTGGAAAAGGAATGCTAACTAAAGTTCTGGAGAGCCAAGATCACCTGACCGCACCGTTAAAGCTATCATAATGAAGCAGGCTGAGATGGAACACGATGTTCTCTCCATAACAAAAAAAAGGCTTGAAAGTTTGGAACTACAGTTGACAGCTATGAATGCGCTAAAGACGCAAGGCGGTAATTTGGAAACCGTCATTGAACGTCTCGAAAGGATTACTTCGCATCTACTGAACAAGGTCGATGACTTAGAAAACCGAAGTAGGAGGAACAATATAATTATCTACGGCCTCAACGAACAAAGCGACGAAACAAATTAGAACCTAAATGATAAAATACCGAAAGAGCTGTTTGAAGAAAAACTGGGATTTACATTTACTATAATGGAGGAGTGCCACAGATTAGGCAAGCCCTGAGGCGTCAGCCGCCCTGTTATCATAAAGTGCCATGACTACCGTGAGAAGGACTTGATTTTTGATGCGTGCGAAAAACTGAAGGGAACTGGTTTGTCGGTAACGCATGACTTCTCAAAGAATGTAAGAGAGACAAGAAAAAAAAAACTCTGGCAAAGCTCGACTGACGAAAGAGACTCTGGCACAGATGTCAAACTGATTTTCGATAAGCTTAGTGTCGATGGAACAAAAGTTGCGTGGGTTGTCGTGAAGAACACGCTATAAGGTGAACAACGCCGGGAAATGACTTTAAAAAAATGTGGCGGGCTTTCGCAATCGTGAAATTCATTGGGTAGCATCGTAAATAAAGCCGCTCTGCTTGATTCTTTGTTTATTGAACACGACCAGAAATAGCTGTACAGACGGATCAATTTGAAGGTTATCGCGGGAGCCCCGACGGACCGCGACGACAGTGCCGTTACGTCACACTATTTAGCATTAGCCACAGCGAGATTACGCTGGGTTTGCTACTCCCTTGGCTGTTCCTTGCAGTGCGCGCACTACCGTCAGAAACGGTAACGGTCACTCTCGTCTCTTTTTTCTTTATTTTTTTCTCCCGTCATCGATACACTTCCCACTGATACGCAGCCTTCTCAGGGTAACTATGTGGTCATGCCCCAGCACTGCAGTATAAAAAAATATTAATTTCTTTCCACAATACCGCAATGTCGAGTAGAGGTATCTTCCGTGTTATGAAATCGCCGAGAAACGAAACGCGAATACGTCATCCAAAAAGGAATGAAGAAACAGAATGGGGCAATCGGCCCTTCCAAAAGGGGGTTAGCGAATTATATGCAGCAGCCAAGGGCTGAGAGAAGGTAGCATAATCTCATCTTTGCGAATGAAAAAAAGTGCCACAGAACTACGCTGTCGTTTGGCTTGGTCGGTGCTCCCGCGATAACTTTCAAAGTTATCCTGACTTTTCTTCCCGAAACATTAAAAAAAACGACATTTACCACAGTCAATTTCTACCAAATAATTATCGTGTGCTTCGCAAGACCGTGACAGACGAGGGGGCAGACAAGAGTTCGTTTTTAAGGATTGACTTTAAGTTCTAAAAAATGCCAGATGAGTCGGTGGGAGAACGTTTATTTTGTAAACTATATGTCAAAAATATTACAGACGTCTTGGGAGCTGTCCACTGTCCACCAAGCTCACCTGCCACTTCATTGGAAGGATTAGAAGAATATCTACATAGCCGTGTTAAAACGGAAGACGAACTGATGGTAGCTGCTTATTTCGACTTACCTAATATTGACTGGTACAATTTTTGTTCTCAATCATCGTTACCAGTTAACAACAAAATGCTTGGCATTGCCTTCACGTTCGATTTACTCCAAGGCGTAGACGATTACACTGGCATTCAGAATGACTCTCGTGCAATTCTTGATTTAGTGTTTGTAAGCGGAACTATCAAAAACAAAGTGTCATGGAAGGTTACAGCTGGCATGTCTGATCACCTGGCTGTAGAATTAACTTTAATGAACGTTCCTTCTACCAGTTTCTACAGGGTACAGTTTTACCCAAATTTTTTAAGGGCCGATGAGGAAGCTATTCTTGATGCCGTGGACTTTCACTACGATACATTTCACAACAGCGCGTGTGATATCAACAATTTGTAGTTCATGTTTAAAGATATTCTTTTCGATTGTATACAACGTTTTGTTCCTAAAATAGCCAAACAATTGCCGCACAATTACAACCCCTGGATTAATAGGGAGGCGTTACGATGGCAGCGTAAGCTTAAGCGCGTTAAGAAAAAATCGAAAAATTGAAGCACTCCTGAAATCAGAGCAAAAAGTAATGAACCGTCGCGTCAGTTAAAGCTAAAAATTGCTGCAGATAAAGCCAACTATTGCGGTACAACTCTTCCAAGTTTAATCACCACGTCTCCCCAGCGATTTTCGTGGTTGGTAACACCCACCTCAAGCTTAAACAATACATTTATGATAAACAGCGAATTTATTAACGAAGACTCCGTGATTTGTTCTGAGTTCAACGAATATTTGAAGTCTGTATTCATGGAGGATGACGGCAATTTGCATGTATTTGTTGCGACTTGTCCGAGTATTCCCTACATAGTTCTTTCCGAACAGGGCATCCTAAATGTGGTCTTGAAGCTTGAAATCAAGAAGCGTTCTGGCCCAGATGATATCCCCAACACGTTGTTAAAGCGTTATGGAGAACGGCGCGCTAAGTACTATATTTGTTTTATTCTCCAGTGTTTGAGTGAATGTGTGTTACCGGATGACTGGAGAACAGAAGGAATCAAGTCCATACACAAAAAAGGAGACAAGTCGCGTATTCCAAATTATCGCCTATTTTTAATTCTATTCACTTCATGCAAAAGTTTAGAACAAACAATACATTATTGCGTTTCTAATTTCCTCAAAGAGAATCACGTCCTCACAAAATGTCATCATGGCTATCGGCGGAGTAATTTTACCTGTACGCAGTTAGTTGAGACGGTTCACGACTTTGCTAGTGCATTTATAGAATGTAATTTAAACAGATGTCATTTTTATGGATTGTAAAAAAAGCCTTCTATGCAGTTTCTCACAATAAAAGTTTGCACAAATTAGACACCATATTAAAAAACTAGAAATTTGTCGCATAGATTACAGCATACATATCAAACTGGCAAAAATGTGTTTCAATCGTACGTCATCCATATGTGTTTGTGTTGGTTCTGGCGGTCTCCAGTGATCGGTGCTTGGGCCCTTATTGCTCTTGATTTTTATGAACGACATTGTTGCCTGACTGTCAGTTGGTGTCAAACTGTACGCCGAGGATTGTATACTGTACAACAAAATTGTGCGTGCTGATGTTCAAACTATGTTAAATCGTGACATTGAAAAAGTTGTGGATTGGTGTAGGCAGTGGCAAACGAGCATTAATAATACAAAACCGTTTTTATTAAAATAACACCCACGAAAGCCGCTCTTTCACACATCAACACTGCTGGCGACATAAGTCTGACAGAAGTGAACCAATATATGTAACTGGGCTTGTGGATTTCTCACGATATTAGAATAGGCATATCGAAACTGTGACTGCTAATCTTCTTTCAAAACTGTTCTTTTTAAGACGTGCTTTAAAGTTCTCAACCCCCTCTCTACGCCTCCTACCCTACACCACAATTATTCGTCCCAGGTTAGAGTATGCGGTAATTATTCTGGATCCATACACTCACACCAATATGAAAAAACTAGAAAACATTCAAGAGAAGGCGGTAAGGTTCATACATAATTCTTGCAGATGCACGTCAATAAATGCACTTCTCTATAATCGCAACCTGCCCACAGTATCAGAAAGGAATAGAATACTACGTCTTGCATTTTACTATCACATAGTTACTGGACAGTATGCTGTTTACACCTCCAACATCTTTCACTTTTCCACTGGTTACGATACAAGACGCAGACACGAACAGTCACACCCCTCAATCCACGCAATAACTGCTTCAAATACTAATACTTCACAAGAACCATTGTCGATTGCAACGACCTCTCCAACAATGCGGTGAATAAAAAATCACTATCTCCTTTCGAGTCGCATTTGCTCACATGATGTAACTTTTTCTGTTTTCGGTATATTTTGTGTATGTCTGTGTGTGCGTTTTGCCCTGAAAGTTACTCATGCAAAATTTGTTTCTCCCACCCTGCTAAGATCTTGAACAAAGATTGCAGTAATAATAAATAAATAAAAAATATATATGTAAATTTTTCTGCAGTTTTCTGGCGTTAGTATCGATAGGACGGAATTCCCCTGTGACGCTTTATGGAGAGCAGAATTCCTTCTACTTTGCTGACGGCGACTAATAGAACGCACTGAAAAGAAAAAAACGGCACGTTTGCTTTGCTGCTAGTACAATTATACGGACAACCTGGCCGGGTGACCTAAAGGGCAACGAGAAGCTGCAGTAAACGAATTCAATTTGGAATGTTGAACATTGGAGTCTAGTTTTACACCTATTTTGTGGTCGGTACGGCGGCCACGTGTAGCGCATTGTGTTTTCTCTTTGGTCTACCAATGCAGAAGAACTAAGCCCGTATACGCCGACTAGTACACAGGAAAGTTAAACAAATGAATTGAGAGAAACGCACAAATAAACGCGACATCATGGTTCAAAGTATATTGCTGATTTTAAGCACCCACCCTGCGTCGAATGTAATTATTGTTCAGTATTTGCATATACTGCACGAGAAAAGCGCAGTGGGCAGCCGATTTTGGGGTTCTTGCTGCGGCCTCGAACACCGCGTTGGAATGTTGCAGTTCGCCATTGTTTACCTTTTAATAGCGGCAGGGGAGAACTACCAAGCTTGCCGTTATCAATGCCATGCTCAGTGGCTGGAAACTATAGTGAAAGTCTAAAGCACATGGAATATTTTTTTACATGCTTAGACACCGCTATGTCGCTCAAAAAGAGCCCGCATTAGGGCCAATGTCAAATTACTTGCGGTCCCTTTCCAGCACCTTCAGCGGGCTGACAGGAAGAGTAACCGCGGTAACCATTACCACATCTTGAAGAAACAAAAGAACAAAAGTACACTCTTGGACGATCTCAGTGAGGGCTTGACAATATTTGAAAGCGGTTAGCTTCTATGTTGCACTTTGTGTGATGGCTTACTTGGCACCATGCTTCATTTTAAACCAATACCTGTGCCAGATCCCCTGGAAAATGCTCGGAAATTCATGTTAGGCGGACGCTTGAACGAATTGGAGCAGTATCTCTAAACTTCTAAAGCTTTTGACTCGGACGATGAAAAAAATAGCACGGACATGCGCTTCATGTGGTTTTCCCGTCGCATTTTGTCAGATTTTACCGCATAAGAGTTTAGGCTGGTGGCAATAACGAACAGAGGGAAGAAATGAGGAATTCTACAAATTAGTGAGTGAGTCCACATTCATACGTGGGGAAACTTTAGTATATCTAAATCGCCCCCAGCAACCTGGAGAACTCGTAGAGCTTGGTTCATAAGGACCTGACACTGAACGAAAAGCGGCGGTTGAGGGAACTTCAGAGGCCCAGGGGCCCTGGGAAACTCCCTTGTAGAATGGTACACCGTGATGTTGGCCCCTAGTGTGAATATTGTTACGAGAAGACGATGAAGGGAACAATGAAGTATGGGTTTGTCATCCCAGCCTCCGACGACGAAGAAGCTATTTGAGTGCGTGCAGCTTGGACGCCATGTAAATCAGCTGCAAAACATCGTTCGACCCTCTCATCCCTAATATCATCTGTCCTGCCACCACGTAATGTTTTGGTGATGTGCGGGTCGGTTCATCGCCACCCTGGTCATCGATTTGCAATGTCCCTGCACAACCACACTCGTCCAGGGTAAGCGGACCACGCCAGAGAGCCCCAGGCCTTACGCGACCGGAACTCGACCACGTCCCCCGCCACGTGTCCCCAGCCCGTTACAAGCCTATCCATACCTGCATTGACCAGACGAAACGAGGCGTGACCAAGACAAGATGCCACCTCCCAAGCCGAGTAGTCCGAAGTGGTTCTGGCTACCTCAGACGTTTCGTCGGTGCCTTGACGAGATCGTGTCGCTGGACCAGGAATCATCGCCGACATCATCATCCTATGTGGCGGCAAGGACATCATTGTACCTTCTCATTTCATCTTTCGTCCTGACCACATAACCTACCACCGCTGCGTTGACCGGGACGGTCGCTTTGAACGGGGGGCCATGTTACGAGAAGGCGATGAAGAGGACAGTGCAGCATGGCTTTGTCATCCCCGCCTCCGACAACGAAAAAACTGTGTGGGTGCGCGCAGCTTGGCCGCCATGCAAATAAGGGTAAATACATTGTCCCACTGTCTCAACGCTATTGTCGTCTGTCCGGCCACCACGTAACAATGTTAACAACGGTTCCAATAGAATAGTGGAGATGGAACAGTTGGAGGCAGGTAAGAGAATTTGAGTGGAGTGCATGCGAGGCACCGGCAACCGACGGGTGGGCCAGGACCTGTGCACAGCGATCCATGCTGTATTGGACTAGGATGTGAGAGTATACCGTGTGGCTCTGGTAAACTGCCACGGGTGGAAAACTCCTATACCCAAGGTGGTAATCTGGAAAGCGAAAGAAGGACCATGATCATTGCGGTGGATATACCCCGGCTTAGCCGGAAATGGCGAGGCTGGAGGTGAATCATTTTATTGCCTGCAAAAGGCACACTTACTGAATGTCAGGTCACCGTGCTATAAAGTCCGCAGTTTTTTTTCCGGCCGTAGAGGAAGAGATACGACATTTTCTTGAGGGCAACCGCCGCACACAGCGCACTGGTGGGTATAAGTACACACCATCTACAGCATTTACCCCGCACTGTGCACGTCCTATTATTCTGAACAAATTAATTGCGAAATGTAGGGACAACATATATCAATGGGAAAGATGTGCCGGTTTCGCCGAATAGGGTTACTACTAAGAAAATCATACATTCCTCAAAAACGGAGGCCGTTAGGATCCTGTTTCGTCGTGGATTAGCCTGACTTGAATTTATGCAACGGTTTTCTGGTGGAAAATAAAGGACGCCGTTCTTGTGTGGACACACCATTCGGGCGACGAACTGCTGCAAGTAACTTGTTACGTTAAGGCTCTTCCCGGCCATATCTCAGTCCTCGTCTTTCGCGCAAACCTAATCCTTCGTACGCTATTAACCAAATAGCAAGAAATCAATTCCTGCTGAGAGATGCCTCCGGTGGCAAGGAATCAGTTTTATTACGAGACTAGCAGAGTAGGGCTCAGTTAGAAGAGAGCGACAGAGAAAATTGCCAAAAGGGAAGAGGAGGGGAGATTATTACGGGGCACAGCAGGAGCAGTAGCAGATTTAGGCCGCGTAATTTATTGTGTACAGTTGCCCAGTACAGCAAAAGTTTTTTTCACCACTAAACACGCAGTGATGGGCGCTAAGTCCAAAGATACATTTACTGATTTTAGCAGAGAACGAAGAACGGTCGCGATCTCAAGGACAACCCAAATTTCTCTCAAATATGGCCGTTCGAATTTTTGAACTTCAGAAACATCTTAGAGTTATGAAAAGTGGCATAAAACCTTGATCGAAAAGAACAAACAACAATAATTCAAAATGTAGCGATAGCGACATGGGTGTCAGCCTTCGCAGCCCCCGTGCTACGTGTTTCTTCGCCGGCATCACCGCTATCCGCCTATCGCACCCTTTCATCTAGTTACCGACGCCGCTGGAGCCCGGTGGTCCTGCCACGCTTCCAACGTAAGCGGACATCGTTGCGAGCTGTCCAGCTGGATCGACATCCACAGGTTCTACAGTGGGTCCGCCGCGCCCTACAAATCTAGGATGCACGTTACTCTTAACCTGCAGTGGGCATGGAGGCACCAAACGAGCAATGCTCTTACCGTGGTTCCTCGTTTGTTCGCAGGTTACTTACTTGACCGAACTTCCTCATGCATGCTTCCGATCTGATGATCGATTTGTAGTTGTGCTTCCATGCTCAGAAGCATTGCTGGAACCGTTCTGTGCCTTATTTTTGCTAATGTGTGGCGATGTCGAGCAAAACCCTGGATTTGACGTTGATTCGCTGGAAAAAATTCCCAAAATGCTTAACGACATGCACGCACGATCTATTAGAATTGAGGTAACACAAACCGCTATGTCCAATGACATATCTGAACTTAAAAAACAGCAGAAGCTACACGCCAGATAGCTGACATCGGCAAGCGATTGAGTTCTGTTGAAAACCAATTAGTTTGCCTTGACAGCTGGAGGGAGGACCTTCATGCGACACGTGCTGTAGTCGAACGCGTTGAAACTGAAACGAACTTGCTCCGAGCACGTCTTGAAGATATCGAGGACCGCTCGCGTAGGGACAACATTTTGTTCTTTGGAATTACAGATGACGTCTCTGAACCTCCAGAAATATAGGAAAAAAAATTCTCACGCTTTTTTCTAGCAATTTTAAGTTAATCATATCGTCCGATTGCATCACTCGTGCTCATAGAATTGGCAAATTCACCAGTGGCCGGAACCGTCCTCTTGTGGTAAAATTTGCGGCCTACAAAAAAAAACAGAAAGGGTCTTTGATAAACGCCTCTTACTAAAAGGCAGCGATATTAGTATGAGCGAGGACTTTTGCGCAACTACGCGGGACGCGAGAAAAATTTTGTACGAGTATGGTAAGGCATTACAACTTCCGTTCAATCTTCGTCACACAAAACTCTTTGCCAATGGAAAATGCTACGGCTACGATAAAACCACTAAAGCAGTGGTTATTTCGCTAATTCTACAAGTAAACGTTCCTCGCCAGGTAGTAACATAGGTAATAGCACAGGTACTCTCGACCTCACAAGTAACGCTCCGGCAGTAGTTCCAGTACTGCCACAAGTGGCACCGCTTATGTTGCCCAGGATGCGTTCCCTCGTAGACTTCGATCAGGCTGTACGCCGTCCTTTGCTGTAAGCTAGGGTAATGCTGGGGGCGGTGCTAGCTGAACCACCAACACTAAGTTAGTGGTACTAAGCATTAAAATACACAGCCATTTTTCAAAAAGTGACGACTTGTGTGCCTCGAGAAATGATTGTGACTCTGATGTTGTCGCTCTAACTGAAACGTGGATGTCCAGCTCAGTCTCTCATCGTGAAATATTTCTATGCGCAAAACACTACAAGGAATTTCGCTGTGACAGATTTGATCGTCGGGGGGGGGGGGGGTGTTTTACTCGCTATACAAGATGCAATTGAATGATTCTCTGTTCCTATTCTTACTGACATTCAATCGACATGGTGTGGTATCCGTACCGGATTTAAAAACCTAATATTAGGAGTCTTTTATCGACACCATCCAGCCCGCCAAAGTTTTGTGAATCGTTGCACGACTGCTTGAACGCAGATCACTGTACGTTGCCCTACGCAACTGCTATTGTTTTAGGCGATTTCAACTTTCCCAACATTCAATGGTCAGGCGCGTCAGTGCTCTATCGCAACGTCACCCGAAGATCTTCTTTTTCTTCAATTTGTAGTGATTTTGGGGTATCACAACTAGTGCAGTATCCGACGAGTGTCACTTCGACCACATCATCACTCCTAGATATTGTGTTTACGTCATCTCCAGATCTTGTGTCCCCGATAACATTGATGCCTTGTTTCAGCGATCATGACATAATTCACTTTTCGGTATTGCTTCCACCCCTGCACTCGCCCAATCGTTTCAAAATGATCCGAGGTTATAACAAATCCAATTTTAACGCAATAAATAACGATTTATGTTCTTTTTTGGACTCGTTTTTTTTCCTGCAAGCTTTGAACGCACTGTAAAAAAACTGGAATTTCTTTAAAAATAAAATCTTGGAATTAACAAATCAATATACTCCACTAAGAAAGGTGTACTGCACTGCTAATTCCCATTGGTACAATCGAAAGCAAAATAGGCTTTCTAACCGCAACAAAAGACTGTTTAGATCTGCAAGATTGTCCCCGTTTTCGGCTCGATGGTCAGCATAGAAACTTGCAGTTGCCACGTACCTAAGAGAGCTCAAAGTTGATAATCTCACCTTTTTTAACTGTACTTTGCTCTCTATACTGCAAAATAATCCTAAACAATTTTGCAACATTCTGAGGTGTAATGAGAAGCATAACAAACTTTTAATGTTTCAAGGCAATGTAGTGCCGGATAATGAGTGTGCATCTTTACTTAACCATACCTTTGCTAAAACCTTCTCTGAACCAGCCAGTACTAATAAAACAATTCCCATATTGCAATCAAAGTTTCCCTTGATGGATATAATAGTTGTTAGCTCAGAAGGAATAAGGTCTATCATCGACAATCTGAAGATTTCATCTGCTTGTGGCTGTAGTGGCATCACCAAAAAAGTATTGAAAAATAGGGCCGGGTATTCTGCTATCATCCTTGAATGAATATTTCCGCAGTCACTTCTTACGGCTGAGCTTCCTGACGACTGGTTAATAAAGAAGGCGGTCACAGTGCATAAGCCGGGGGCAATAAATGATCCACATAACTTTCGTCCTATCTCGCTTACGTCTGTGCCATGCAAACTTTTGGAACATGTAATTGCCGCTCACCTTATGAAGTTTCTTCAAGAACATAATTTTTTTACACCTGCTCAATATGGCTTCCGGAAACGATTCTTCTGCGAAACTCAGCTATTATTTATTTACCAATAATTTGCACATATCTCTCGACTCCGGAATAATAACTGGCTGCGTCTTCATTGATTTTAGCAAAGCCTTTGATAAAATAGCTCACTCCTTGCTCGTACACAAACTCACACTATTAAACATTGACTCATATGCGCTTGCGTGGATTCGTGGCTTTCTTATAACCGTTCGCAATTTGTATCAGCCATTAATTTGGATTCTTCTACTACACTAGTATTTTCCGGAGTCCCCCAAGGGTCTGTCCTGGGGCCTTTACTGTTCCTAATTTACATAAACGACTTACCTAATAGTATCTCATCAAAAATATGGTTATTTGCGGATGATTGTGAATTTTTCGCCAATAAACAATGATGATTATGTCGCTATTTTCCAAGAACATCTAACCAAAGTGCTTAACTGGTGTAAATTATAGCAAATGGAATTAAATACCTCGAAGTGTAAGTCTAGGCGCGTATCTCGTAACAACGCCGCATGTCCAAGTTACCTCCTTAACACGAACACGCTCGATTGTGTCCATTCCTACAAGTTCCTTGGTGTCCATATATCTAACAACCTATTTTTTAAACATCGCATCACTTCTGTTACATGTAAAGCAAACAGAGTCGTAGAGTTCTTGAGAAGAAATTTTTCCACAACCCTTATTTATCTATAAAAGGTGCTTTATACTACATACGTTCGTCCACACTTGAATATGCTTCATCTATATGAGACCCTGGAAACACCACCCTAGTTAGCGAACTCGAGAGGATCCAAAATCGTGCCGTAAGATTTATATTACATGATTATCGCCGAGCCGCTAGCGGTACAAACATGAAGTCGATTCTTGCCATTCCACTGCTCGCTACTCGCCGTACGATATCGTGCCTGTTACTTTTCCACAAAATTTATCGTAACCACTCCCTTCGTTCCCTATGGATAACCCCACCATCTTATGTGTCAAATAGTACTTACCATGCTCAGAAAGTAGCCGTACCTCGCTGGAGGACGTCAATGTATTTTCAGTCATTCTTGCCTAACACGTGTCAGGAATGGAATCACCTCCCACAATCACTTACATCCATTGCCGATCCTAGCAGTTTCAAAAGAGCGCTTGATAATCTGTTTGCATTGACTGTATAACAAGCTTACTTTTGTTACTTGATTTTTATTGAATTCTGATACTGTGAACAGTTGCATTTTAATGTTAGTAGCCTCTTGTTTGAAAACGTTGCTGTGCCTTATTCATGTGTTTTTGTATCTTGTACACTGTTCGTCAGTGCCCGCTCCCCTCTGCAATGCTGTAAAGCCCTTAAGGTACAATAAACTAAATGAAATGAAATGAACGAAGCGTACTAACGAGGTGCAACAACACCATTTGACATACTCGGTAATCAAAGGACTTGGCAATAAATTGCAACCGCACCAGCGACCACCCCCAGTTGGTTGTCAGCCGGTGTGTGCGCAACATGTTTTTTGCCTTTTTGGGTGGTTTCCCAGGCATTGCTTCCCCAGGTTCTACTGTAGAAGCCCGTGATTTCGGCTGCTGAAGGATGCGAAAAAAAGACGGGGAGCTGGTTTGTAGTTTCAAGACAAGACTGTTTATTAGATGCGAAGCATCTCATGCTCGGGGCTGTGTTCCTCCCTGCTTTGTTGTCGTCCGCCGTCCGCACTCTACTGCGCATGCGCGTCTCTTCAGCCCCGTCAGTGTTCGGGCTGACGTCAGCGCAGTGTACTATAAAAAGAAACAGGCGGCGCCCGGTTTCGATCCCACGACACTGTCGCCGCAACGGGAGGTACGGGCCGCTCTTCACACTGCGCTACAAAGCGAGACGGGAGCATGTGCTATGAACGTACCTTATGTTCTTCACTCTTTCAGACTACGTCAACAAGCTGCTGATACAACGGAGGCACGGAAGCTGAAAGTGAATGGAAACGACGAACTGAAAAGTAATCGAAACTTCAGTCGACCCCATGGCTGCTTCGCATACTACTCAGGGTTGCCCTACGGGAAGACGGTGTAATTTTTTTTTAAAACATGCGTACGCTCAGAGCGTCCCCCGACAAGAGGACAAGGGGAACACTCACGTCCTGCAAAAGAGAGAGGAATAAGGCCCTCCAAGCGAGCAGATGGCAACGGTGCCAGGGATATTGCCAGGAGTCGGCCGGACAACAAGTTATGCCTCCCCCGACAGCGACCGTTGAAAAGAGCGGGGGAATGACCCCTGTAGTAAACCATCGGTGACGACGCCAATTGCGTCTTCCACAAAGGCGCACTGTCGTCAATCCGGCGGCAGACTGAAGGCAAAGGGAAAGGCCCAGTCTCGCGGGAGCCGCTTGCTCGCGGGTGCCGTGTGGCCTCCACTACAGAGACTGCCCCCACCTGGGTTGCGGAGCTTTTAAAGAAAGGTAGCAGTTATCGGCTGAATGGCAAAAGGTCATCAGAGTCGACTGGTTATCACTAAACACGTACGTGAGAGGCTGCATGAACAGAAACCTCAATATGAGAAGGCTTGGTGCGGTCGACGGCGACGACGTCTCGTTTGACCCGCACGTCGATGGTGATGGTCTTGGTATTACGTCCCAAAACTTTGAAACTGCCGTCGTACGGTGCAGTGAGGGGCGGCTTCGTTGCGTCGTGTCGCACGAACACATGCGCAGCTAAGTCCATGTCTGGAAAATTCAAACCTTTCTGTTGAGGGTGATGCGAGGTGCTGTTGGCCTGAGTTGCGCAAGCCATGCCCACAGCTTCTCAATGTGTTCGGAGGCTGTTGGGGCGGAATGTGTCTGGTCGGAGAAGAATTCTCTCGGGAGCCGCACTGTTGAGCCGTACACCCTTTCCGCTGCGCTGAAGTCAAGGTCTTCCTTTACCATTTAGCGTAAGACAAAAAGAACGAGCGGAAGCGGGAAGGGAACCAGTGCTGGCGATCGAGTTTCGCTGTGAGTGAAGCTTTGAGTTGCCAGTAGAAGCGCTAAATCATTCAGTTGCAGGCGGGGTGGTAGGCAGTTGTATGCTCCAGCCTCCTGCCGAGGAGGGTCGAAAGCGCGGAACAGAGATTGCTCTCGAATTGCCGTCCCCGAACAGTTATGCGGGTGGGCCACCAAAGCTGGACACCCATGTTTGAATAAAAACCTGCGCGATGGTCTGGTCTGATATGTCCTCAATTGGTATAGCTTGGGGCCATGGGCTGTATCTGTCGATGCATGTGAGCCGGTACCTGAAACCTTGGCAGGACGGTAGCGGTCCCAACAGGTCTAGGTGAACGTGGTCAAACCGCGACGGAAGAGTCCGAAATTACTGTAGTTCATCCCGAGTGTGGCGAGTCACCTTCACTTCCAAAAAATTTCACATGTCCGAGCCCAACTTCGCACGTCCGCGTGGTCGCCGTGCCAAACGAAGCGTTCTGTTATCAGCCGCTGGGTGGCGCGGACACCTGGCTGTCTGATGGAGTGAAAAGTGCTGAATACCAATCAGTGAAAATTCAGTGGGACGAAAGGTCCTGGGGTTGTTTGGGAGGTATCGCCGGTTATCGTGCCCTGGACGTAGGGAAGTGCCACCTCTGAAAGCACGAGTTATGGTCCCCTACCTTTCAGTCTCGTCAACTCAGAGTCCTCCCGCTGAGCCGCGGCCTGGAAGTCCAGGACGTTTGTGCCGGAAGCGCTGACGTGAGACAAGGCATCGGCTGCTTCATTTTCGACCCCGGGAACATTGCGGATGACTGTCGAAAACTCGCAGATGAACGAGAGCTGACGAATTTCCCGTTCTGAGTAAAAGGAACTGTTGTTGAATACGTACGTGAGAGGCTTGTGGTCTGTCAAAATGTAGAACTCACGACCTTCGAGTAAGTAGCAAAATGCAATTAACAATTTAAATTGTCCCTCCTTTCAAAAAGTGCTGTGCCGTACTTCTATAGGCTTCAGGCGTTTCGGAAGAAGCCCAGCGGCTTTCACGGTGTACCCTCGTGTTGCTGAAGGACTGCTCCGACCGATGTGGAGGAGGCGTCTACCGTAAGGTTTGAAGTAGCGTCAGGCAGTGGATGAATGAGAAGGGTAGCTGCGGTCAGCTTATCGATAGCTTTCTGAAAAGCGTTCTGGTGTTCGCCAGACCAACAAAATTCTGATGCCTTTTTCTCGTCTCGGCGCAGCAGGTCGGTCAACGGCTGGAGTACTTGAGAATAAGACAGAATGAACCGCTGGTGGAAGTTTAAGAGCCCACGGAACTCTCTCATCTTGCGGAAAGATGTTGGAGCAGGAAACTTCTTGACTGATTCCTCCCTCGATTCAAATGACAGAATGCCTTCAGCAGTGATGTGGTGCCGAGGAATTTGAGAGCCTCGATACCAAACACGCACTTTTGAGGTTTCAACACGAGCCCGTGCTCATCTCGACGCTGGAAGAGCTGGCCGGAGGTGCTGTTCATGCCTGCTAGGAGTTTTGCTTTGCACCAAACTATCATCCAGGTAGACAAAGACAAAAGAAAAACCCCGTGTGACTTCATATTGAAACTTTGAAAGATCGGTGTGTCATTTTTCAAGCCATAGGGGATATGGACAAACTAAGACAGGCCGAATGAAGTTGTTATGGCTCGTTGGTATGTCCTCCAGTTCGACAAGGGATTTGGTGGTATGCCGCTGCGAGGTCGATGTTGCTGTATATTTTTGCATCTGCCAGCTGCACACTAATATCGTGAACGTGTAGCACAGGATACTGGTCCTGCGTTGTTAATGCGTTCAAGGCTGCGTAGTCGCCGCATGGGCGCCAGTCGTCTCCGTCGTCTTTAGGCACCATGTGCAGTGGCGATGAATGGTTGCTAGACGAAGGGCGAATAATTCCCAGCTGCAGCATATGCTCGAACTTACTGCGTGCAGCGTGAAGCCTGTTGCTGGACAGCCGTCATGGCCGGGAGGTGACTGGCGGCCCGGGGGGTGACGATGTGGTGAGTCGCATTATGTTTCACAGGCTTTTCCGTGTTGCGGGGCTTGGTGAGAGAAGAGAATTCGGCAAGGACGGGGTGGTGGCATTGTGTACTATGTACATGATGTCAATAAAGTTCATTGTTCATTGTTCAAACCACGTACTTTGAGGGATGTGTCGTTATCCTTGAGGCAATGTACACGTACGCTCGCATCCAGGTTGAAATGCTCAGAAGGTCTGCTACGAGTATGGGGAAATTAACTTCCGCCACCACGAAGAATCACCGAAACAGGCGCGTGAGTCCAACGTCTATTGTCAGCGCGCGGAAGCCGTACGTAACGATGGCAGTGTTGTTCACGCCTGCAGCGACGATATGTTCTTGCTACGTCGCCGATCATCGGGAGTTGCCAGGACAATAGCGATTTCAGATCCAGTGTCGACTTGCAGCCGCGAGTTGCTTGCGCGGTCAACTACGTAGAACAGGCGGCTGGGAGGAGGGCCGATGTCGTAAGCCACCGTTAACGACTGGCCGGAGCGTTTCCGTAAAATAGCAAGGTTGAGTGCATAAGCTAGCAACCGTGCCAAAAGGACGGTGGTACCAGAAAACTCCGTCCTGTCTATCTTGGGACTGGCTTCCCTGGGAAAGGCTTGGCTGTCTTGAAGGGATCGGTGGTGTTGTTGCTCGTCCTGTTGGGGAGTGCCAGAATGAAAAAGTTGCTGCATGGTCTCGGTAATTTGTTGCAATTTCTCCCCAAGGCGCGACAGTCGATTTGGTTGTTCATGTGTTCTTGCAGCAGCTATGGGTGCAAAGGTTGGAGTAGGGTATTCCGTGATGCGATCGGCAAGTTGCGCCAGTAGATCAAGGGACGTATCATCTGAACTCGCGAGAACCACGCGCACTGACTGGGGCAGCCCTTGAACAAAACGTTCACGAAGAAGTTGTGGGAGCTGCCCACCCTGGGGCGCGTGTACACCGAGTAGTTGCCTCATCCGGTGCAGCAGTTGGGAAGGTCGTTGGTCACCCAGCTCTTCCCGATATAACAGCTTCTGAAGTCTGCTTTCTTCAGGCGCCTCGAGGCGGTCCAGTACCATCTCTTTGAGGGTGTCGCATTCCCTTTGTGTATGATGTAAAACCAATATGTCATCGATAGCGTCGGCGATTTCTGGGGGCAGGGCTGCGTCGACGTGTAGGTATTTCATCGACTGCGAGGTGATGTACCGCTGCTGAAAACGCGCCTCCACTTGGCTGAAGCATAGTCTTGGATTTTTAGGTCAAAACATTTTGGTAGCTTCAGTTCTGTGGCGAAGACTGCAGGCGTGGAGGCAGTAGTGTTGTCGTCGGATCTCATCGCGGCGTGTTCCTTGAAGCGTTGTTCGAGTCACCAATTTTGTAGAAGCCCGGGATGTCGGGTGTTGAAGGAGGCGAGAAAGGAGACACGGAGCTGGTTGGCAGCTTCAAGACAAGACTTCATCTTCAAAAGATGCGTATGCTGAGAGCTACCCCCGAGGAGGGAAAGAAAGGGAACACCCGCATCTTTCAAAAGAGAGAGGAAAAAGGCTCCAAAGCGAGCAGACTAGAACGACGCCAGGACTATGCCAGGAGTCGGCCGGACAAGTTATGCCTGCTCCGACGGCGACTGTTGAGGAAAGCGGGGGAGTGAACCCAGTAGTAAGCTATCGGAGACATCGCCAATACGCGTCTTCCATAAAGGTGCACTGTCATCAATCCGGCGGCAGATCGAAACGTACCCGTCTCGCTGGAGCCGCTTGCTTGTGGGTGCCGTGCGGCCTCCGCTACACTACCATGCGTTTATCCGTCTGCAGCCGCAGCCTGCGCTTCAGTCATTACCGCTCGATTAAAGTAGGTTTCCATGAAGTCGCCATGCTTGCGTTATTGTCTGCTAGCAAAACTGTCCAAAGTGGCTAGGCATGACCGTGTGCTTCATTTATTGTCAGCACGGCATACGGTTTCTCTTTAGGCGTTGTGTGTCTCACCACTCTTGGGGAAATTTTACTCAGAGGACAGTAAGTAATCATAAGCGTGTGTATAATATCGGAGGCGATCTTCACGCATTTTAACTGGTTTTGTACAGGGTCTTTGTCGTCTGGCAAGAAGCGGAGCATGCAAATCTTATGTAGGGAATAGCTGAGACCAAAAAAATAGACTCACGACCGAAGGAGGGTCAAGGTATAGGGTCCATAAAAAAGAAGACAACTGCGGAGAGCTTCGCCGAAAAAGAGCTGTGAAGAGCAAGGTGAAATAAAGAAACACATTTTGAAAGCTGCGCTTGTTGCAATTCCTTTATTCGTAGTACATACCCAGTTTGTTAATTGGCCGCAATTGGGAGCTTTGACGAGCGAATGGACCCAGTTTCTGAAAATTCACAATACTCAGAATTGGGAAAGTGGATGTTGTAAAACGCGAACGTGATGGCACATGAAGACCGGTAGACACAAGCCATGCAGAACCTAGATTATAGTGGGGCTTAGGTCTGTGCCAGTGTTCTTGCTGACGTAGATCTCTACAAAATGAAGGAGAGGAAACGGACACAAACACGGTATAGCAGAAAACAAGCTGGGCGATGCAATGCCGAAATTCATGAAAAAGCCAAAGAAATGAAAGCGAATAAAACACGCAGCTACAATGTATCAGTTGTAATAGTTATTTCAAGTACAGTGTATTAGTTTTATTAGGTATCGCTAAGCTTTCGTCGTCAAATCACGTAAGCAGACCTAAATGCCCCTATGGAATTTCGTATCGCAAAGTATACGGAGAGTTTCGAAAACACCAAGCAGCAAGTACTTTAAATCTGGCACGTTGCCATCGCCCGCTATCTTTTGTTGCCACTCGGCATTAGTCATGTCATTGCATTGTCTGCCCCCGACGGCAGGAACCGGGCAAAGCTTGCTTCTTAGGATGGCAAATGTCAAACAAAAAGCTCATAAGAACGCCTCAAGTAAAAAAAAAATCAAATGAAATTTGTAATTAAAAGTGGACTGATAAAATTAAAGCGCGATAAAGTAATTAGATGGATTTGCTTGCCACCAGTAGCCACAAGTGCAGCAGAGGAGAGAGAGAACGCAGTGAACTATGCGCCATTCCCCAGTCGCGCTTCCTTGGAACGCGCTGCTCCGTACCGGTTACGTCATTCCAATATTCAGCAAATGGCATGTATTGCAGTTGTAAAGCGCTTGAACTCCGCTTCGAAATATTACCATTACATTACGTGGGCTTCGCTAGAGCTCGTGTTTCCCGAGTTCCACTGAATCTCGGTTCTCCTTGAATACCACCCTTGGATGGTTGGGACGGACATTATGTTTCTGGTGTTCTTCGCGTACAATCGAGCGGACGAGGTCAAGCCGCTACAGGGTGCTCTCGTGGACTGCAGACAGAACAGCAGTATACACCAACGATGCGTTGCTTGAACAATTGTACTGGCGCCATCCGTACTGGAGGGCTCGTTCAAATGGCCGTAGCCTCCTTTACAAATTCGCATACAGTATGCGGAGGGTTCCGTAGAAGCCCGGAGAATAGCTTCTCCTTAACGCCGTGCATTAGGTAGCGCAACTTCTTGGGTTCAGACATTTCAGGGTATGCCCTTAAAATTGGAGCGCCATGACATTAGCGAACATGATTACACTTTCATTCGGCCTCGGATTGCGCGATTCAAGAAAGCGTTATGCGTGATCTGGGCGGTCCGTGCTAGAGAATGGTCTCCTGTCTCCTGGAAAAATTCTTCCGGTGTTCGCAGAGACCCTTCTCTATTTTTTAGCCGCGTTCTCCAAATAAAAGTTCATGTTTCGTAGTTTATGAAACTTGTTCCACTGAATAAACGAAGCGACGTGCTCACACTGAATGAGGCAGCCCTCCACGTCTTGGAATAAGTCACCAAAGAAAGATTTCAGTCTCTCGAGGATGTTTGAAAGTAGCCTGTGAAGGCTGGGCTTGTTCCATTGGTGGTTCTTGACGAACGTGACGAGCCGACGCGTTCGTCTCGGGAAAAGTGGAGAACCCAAGGGCGAGGCCTAAGAGTCGATGGCAGCCGCGTTGAACCGGGGTGTAGACAGGTGCTGTGTTCTTGGGGATTGATGAAACAGAAGCAAGAGGAGTCATAAGCATAGGCTTGACGATACCCCCCCCCCCCCTGTAGCGAGTCAAAAACTCAAGAAGACAATGTTGGCGGTAGAAGAAACAAAAAAGATGGCTCAAAAGGCGACCTTGTGCTTCACAAAACGAGCGGCCTAGCGCCGCTGCCACCGAGTTCCGACTCGCGCGGCATGTGTCTCCCTTCTCCTTCTTCTCCACGTGGTGTGGTTGGATGTGCGCTGTTGGTGGGTTGGTTGCTCCACGACGCATCCTTTCATTCTTTTGTTCTTTGTGGCCGGGCGTGTGCAACAGGCCATGCCGTGACGATGTTAACTAACCTGTTTGAACTAGATTCAATTTTCTCGCGCTGGGAAAACGGAAGCTAAGGAAAGCTACCACTCTTGTGGGGTTTGATTTATTTATAGTTTAGTTGTATCAGGATTTGGTGTGTCGAATTATAACTAGAGTAGCGGGGCATTACGGCAATCACACAAGTCATCCGCAAGTCGGCTGTCCAGAAAATTATAGTTTTAATGTGGCGCGGCTGCTGCAATAAAGGTACATGTTTTGACCGCTGCAAAGAAAGTGGCTGCAGAATGCGCGGGGTTGCGCACTCTGAGGGTCAATGGCAGACACCACGCGTTTCGAGGAGTACATATTAGTCGTGGATGGGGCAGCTGCGTTGGAGCAGAGAATAATGGGGGTAGTAGACAATGCTTGACCGTGCAACAATCAATGTGGGAAGGGCAGCTTTGAAAATCTTATCTGACAAATATTGCCTGTAAGACGTCTACACCTCTAAACGCAATTACTTTGCTGGAAAGGCATTTATCGCAAACAGTATCGCCGTTCTCCAGAAAAATATCGAGCTCCTACTGAAGTTGTTCAAAGTTCCATAATTTTGCCATACGGGAAAAATTGTCTACTTTTGCTCTGTCGTCAGAGTTGATTGGGCTGGATGACAGACATATAGAACCTTAGCTTAAAAATAGGTACCATGAATACCAAATTTTGTTGTTTTTTTTAGAGTGTTGCGCTGTTGCGCACGTAGTCACGGGTGCGATTCAGAGCCGCGGCGGCCGCTTTTATGATGGAGGGGAAAAGCAAAAAACGCCCGTGTGTACTAGATTTCGGCGCACGTTGAAGATCCCTAGGTGGTCAGTATAATCCGGAGCCCTGCACTACGACGCGCCTCATTGCCTACCTTCCCTCGGTGCGTTAAACCCTACAATCAAATCAAATCAATTTGGAGAGCGCACGTAGCGAGAGCGGCCTCGTCCAGTAATCAGAAATCGTAACGCAAAACTAGGTTTTTCTCAAGGCAAAATTTGTGTAAAAAAGAATGGTGCCGGCATAGTCAACACAGCTGCGTTGACATAGTGTCGGCAAAGCCTGGCACTTACTTGTTTAGTCAACCGTAACTACGTACATCTAGGTTACATTGATAGCCCTCCCGTGGTCCGCGTGGATAGCTGAGAGCGTTTATTTCAGCCAAATTTACTTCTCTGCCGGAGAAACAACAAAATTCTTCCGAGTAAAAACAGGCGAGAACACCATTTGAGTATGCGAGAACGAAACAGGCAGTAACACTGATACTAGATCGTATACCTGTGACGGTTTGCACATGGTACTGTGTGTTGGGAGAAATACCACATAGACCAGAAACCAGTGAATAGTTGCCATAGATCGGACGCATTGAAATCATAACGACCGGGCGCGAGGAACGGCAGACGTAGTTGATGGGAAAGCGCGACGTGCAGTTTGTTCGTAAACAAAAAAATGGCTGCAATCCACGCGGTGAAGGTGCTCGTAAAGCAAAGCTTTAAGAGACTCCCACAACAATTGGCCGTGCAACGTCAACTAAATTCCCACATGTGGCTTTAAAAAGAGTGAACTCAGAGGTTCTGCCAGCCGTTTCCTCGAATTTACGGTGGCGGCGTCCCGAACGCAGCAGCGGCGTCGGCCACGGCCGGGCTAGAGTGGTGGACGCCGTCGCTGTAGCCAGACCATGAGTCGGGAGAAAGCAAACGCAGAGGAGCGTCTTTCGAAAGGTGAGACAGCGGAACCCAGCCATCCTGAAGTGCTCCGTTGGTGCTACACCACCGTGTTACAGAAGTGCGGACACCAACACAATTCGGCATGTGAGCTTAGTGATTCCCATTTATACAGACTTAAACTAGCTAGTTTAGTAAATTTGTGAATTTGGCGGAAGCAGGGGAAACTTTAGAATCACTGTATATCAGAACCGGTTGCTCCTTACGCTTTTGTGATACCCGCTAAATTGCAACCAAATTGGTGTTCAGCTATTTAGAAAATGGAGTCCCATTCTTAGCAAACAGTATGCAAAATGTAGCGTTTCTTAGCGGCAAGATGTCTGTATGTGGTTTGTACATGTTCTTTTCCCCGCCCTGCAAACCAATCCTTAACGCATGTTTGCCTTAAGACCACCTTATTCCTCCGGGTTCGGGTTACCGTGGAGGTGCTGTCGAACACTCTAATCAAGCAGTGCAAAGGCAGTGCGCAGTGGACACGAAGCTGGACCAAAATAGGCCCAAAACAACCGCTGCTAAAGCAGACTACAAAGCCGTACCGCCGACGCTGCCGCCGGCAAGCAGGCACTTCCGCGCGGCGAACAGTGGCTAAATTCCCTGCGCCATCTACAGTTTGCTCTGTGAGTAAAACCTCTTCCGCCCCCCCCCCCCCCCCCTCCGTCAGCCGCCACCTCCGCCGCATTGGGAGTTAGGTGACCCGCACGCCACGAAAGAACCGTTGGCTTGTAGAGATAGAAAGATTTGATTTAGAAATGCACTAGTACATGTAAGCCCGCTTCCGCAAATTACAAAAGAGGCTGGTGAAGCTGTCACCGTCACAGTCAAAGAGCTGTGCACCACGTTCAACGAGAGCGGAATAGGAGGCGTAGCTCGATGGCCACCTAGCTGAACGAACTGTTCAGCTGGCTGATGCTGGAGATTGTCAATTAGCAAAACGCCTACGCGACGTTTAACAGGAGTTCAAGCACAGATCAACCAAAAGCTCAGCTAGACGCCCTCCTACAAAACCTTGCAAACTTGTATCATCCGTACTTTTCTTTTTGTAAATTTTTAAGGGTGCTGCCGCATTACCAAATCATGGGTTGGTTCACTGAAGTCAACTGGATTCCTACAAATGGAAAAAGAGCAGGTAGAATGCGGTAAAGTATAAATTCTTGTAATAGAGAGCTCCATCGCCACAACATTATATTGTTTACAAATCGTTGCTAATTTTGTAGCGTTAATTGAAGTAACCGATATTAACAACCACGTTTAAACAAATATTTAAATAAGAAAAAAGTGGCATTTGGTGGTTTAGGAAAAATTAAACAGTGTTTGTATTGTTTTAACAGGTTTAAAGAAGTACTTTTAGATGATTTGCTTTTTGAAAGGCATTAAGAGTTTTTTTTACAGTAGTGAACGAACCGTTCTGATATTTAGATTTGCACCTTACCGCGTCACCTTTACACGCGCCCTAAATGTTGGTGGTGTGTAATGAGATTCAACTTTCGCAGAGTTTTACCTGCCCAGGTTTCAATGCTGGCCTACGTATATACCCTTTCCATGTCTGTAGACCGGCCCGTTTGAAATAGAAGCTGGTGGAAAAGCTCCCGAAACTTTGTTTACTCTGAGATTGCTCCCCCGACCGCCAAATTCGGAAGAAACAATCAACTGACTATTACTTCATTGTTCAAGATACTGCTGACAGTTTAGAGGATATCGCAAGACTGAACACACGGATGTTGTAAAACATCTACCAATGCATCGCGGAGTTTAAGAGGCTTAAAATATGAAACATGTAGTGCGTAAAGTAAATAACGAAAATACCACTTTTATCATGAATAAGCTTTCAAAATAAGAGTAAGCTGCAGATACGAATACTATATGTGAAGAGAAACGTTACCCTACCTGGACAATCACAAGTGTTGTCGGAACAGAAACATCCGCACATAATTCAAAAACACTATTTTGCAGTTTCAAAACATGTTGTGCATTTAAGCTTGTGGTTGGAAATACAATTTATATTTTGCTCTACAGCATTTTTTCAACTTCCCAGGGGGTGATATCCCTTTCCTACTATCAATAGAACACAGAAAACTGCAGTCATGGGTGAAAATATTGAAAGCCAAAAACATCACTCAGCAAAACGCACAACCTCGTGGACCCATTTTCTAACCAGTTCGTTCTCAACGATGAAAAGTTATCACTGCGGGGTCCCCAATATGTTAGGTCCCTGTCGGCAGTCCAAGGATCACAATTGGGTCATACATCGTACACCTGCCTTAATAATCCCCTTCCAAGCGGCCTGCAGCTGTTCAGTGACGAGCAGTGGGAACCCGCCGTGCCAACCACGACCAGTTGACGCAAAGACACTCTGTTACAACTGCAGTGGAGGTCACTGAAATAAATAATGTTTTCACCACCGCCTGACCAAGATCCCCACAAGCTCATACAGCTTTTTTTCGCCAAATACATTTAAAGCAACTATATATTGTGGATAGAAACCACTGCACTCGTCAATTCTCAATTTTGGTGGTGTAAATAAGTGAAATGATTAAACAGCGTAGGAGGCGCACTTTTAGTATATTTATTCTGCTTTTCGGGCGGCGACGGCTGTGTACTCTCATTCGCTTCATCACAAACTCTACGCGCTATTAAAGAAATAAAAAATATCACTCCCTCCTATTTACATTCATCCGAACTCAGAGCTGTAGTATAATAAAAGAGACCAGCTATGAAAGTCACCCATGTCATAGTCAACGAGAAACCATTTCCAGTCTACTCACGTTTCAGACGAAGCATGCATTATTCTAGCATTTGAACCGATGTCTATAGGGTGACTTCAGATTTCATTGGAGCAGCGTACAAGGCCCTGTGATCGTTACTTGATTTTTCTTGTTATAATATTAGCAGCCGCTTCTTAACCCTACCCCAGCTACATCCATGGTTTTATTGGACCCCAAACACCAGCTGATCACGTTTTACCTACACCCCACTAGACATCCTGAAACCCCTTCCAATTAGATGATACGTGCTTAGAAATACCAAGAAAACTTGAACCAAATTCCTGAGTACTTCCAGTAGACTGTCACGTATCTGTGGATGCCCATGAAAGTTTTTATTACAGGAATTTTAAAAACAAACCTGTGTTCAATTCATCCAGAGACGAGCTAGAGGGGGGGCGGAGACCGGATGGGTGGTAGCACTGACCGGATAAAGGCGCCCAGCCCATCGAGGCGAATCACTGCTCCGCCCACCCTTCCGTCAGCCTTCACGTTGAGTGAAACAGTTTTAATAATTTTTAAAGATGTGAAGCCCACAAAGGGACGATTAGAGGTCTTTAATGCGGCCAAGCATGCAGCTGAAAAAAGGAAAGTGGGATGGTAGGTACCTATTGCTGCCTTGTGACTCTGTGTTGTATTCTCACATGATGTCGCATAGTGGCACTGGCATTCAGGCTACAGGTCCTGATTCAGCCCGTCAGAAGCTAGGCAACAGACGGCTGAGAAGTTGGAGCAGAGCTTCTGGTATACAGCTGTCGATTTTCAGTGGCCTCCGTCCAGCGTAAGAGGTCTTTCGGCTGGCTTCGGTCGTGGTGTGACAGAAAATTTATTAACCTATAACTGCTGGCGGTAACTGCGCACACTGGAAGAATATCAAGATATATGACAGAATGTTTTGCGGTGAAGGACATGTAGGACTAATCCCAGCAATGAAGCCTGGCGCATCGACATGTCTACTTCAGCAGTGGCTTATGTAGCACAATTACTTTTCTTTTGTTGACTATGGCGTGGTGTTATAGGTAAGAATACAATTTTTTTATACATCCCAGACGTAGCTTAGGCCGAGGGCTGCCTAGGTGATATCTGTAGAAAATGATGTGTATAGCATGCTTCTGCGGATGCGCAGCCTCGATCACTTCGTGTCGATTCGCATTTCGTTTCCGACGCCGCTACAGACATTATTTGTGCCTAAACAAGCCTTGTTGCCCGTCGCTGACCGCGAAGCGAACGTAGACCCGCCGTTGCTTTGCGGGTGCCGTAGATGCTTTAACCCTCGTGCCGTGCCACCATTATCTCCACCCGCTCAGACGCATGGCGCGTACTGTGCATAAGATTTCGGCGCCGCATTGTGTGGATTGTCGTTGACGACTTTTTCTTTATCGTTGAAGTTCCGCTCAATATTACCAATGTACACGCTGAACAGCAGGTCAGAGCATAGCTGGGCGCACTTACACTGGTTGATATTCCAGAATATCAAAGTAGGTACCAGTGCACATTGTAAACACGCAAGCGTCACCATAAGCTCAGATTCCTCTAACGCAAACGCAATGCCGCAATAGAGTATACGTTCTGGAATATTAGTAGCACGCTCAGAAATTCAAATTAAAAAATTAAAAAGACTTATTGTTACCGAAAACAACCAAAGTAAGTTTCAATGTGCCGGTAATTTTGAAAAAAATGGCATGCAAAATATCAGAAGTCCGACGATACTGACAATTTACCAAATATTAAAAGGCAGAATCTCCTCAACTATGTAGAGCAGACTATATATATATATATATATATATATATATATATATATATATATATATATTATATATATATATATATATATATATATATATATATATATATATATATATATATACATAACTGGCATGCTGGCGATGGGGCCGAAGGCGTGGTGAACACAAAGTAAGAAACCTCGGAAACAGCAACAGCCGAGCGTTTATTGCGACGTTTTCACTTCGAGACAACTCTTATACAGGAATGATTCTGTAGAATTCCTGCAAAGGAATGCTTCCTGTAGAAGACTTGTCTCGAAGTCGAAACGTCGAAATAAACCCTCCGCTGTTGCTGTTTTCGAGGTTTCCATATATATATATAATATACATACATGTATATATATAGAAACGATACATTGGCAGCCTACAACGCCAAAGAAGGCATAGGGGTGTGGTTAAGCTCTTTGTTTACTACGGTAATGAAGTAAACATTTTTTTCAAATATACGGAAGAAAGAAAGAAAGAAAGAAAAACACGCGCCCAGAGTGGGGACCGAACCCACGCCTCTCGATTAGATCTCGAATGCCTTACCAATTCGGCTATCTGGGTGACTGTGTTCCCCTTCACTTTCTGGGCTATTTATATTTACTATAAGTGTATATGACGCTTGAGGGTGGTAGCCAGCGCCACTCTGACCACACGGGGATAAGGGGACCTTCTTTTCAACCCCCGCGGCGTGACTCGAACGTCTACAGCCTGTCATGAGCGGGTAACTGGCGGGAAGCCCTCCTATGCTACTAGGCATCAAGGCTGCCAGTACCGAGACCCTCGCTAGGCTTTCGCAGAATAATATAGTAAGGAAAATGAGGGGCTCGTTGAGGAAAAACAGAAAGATAGCATGGCAGTCTACAACGCCAAAGGAGGCATAGGGGTGTGGTTAAGCTTTTTTTTTACTACGATTAATGAAGTAAACATTTTTTTAACATATGAAAGAAAGAAAGAAAGAAAGAAAGAAAAACACGCACCCAGAGTGGGGATCAAACACACGCCTTTCGATTTGATCTCGAATGCCTTACCAATTCGGCTATCTGGGCGTCTGTGGTCCTTTTTACTTTCTGGGCTATTTATATTTACTAGAAGTGCATCGGATGCTTGAAGGTGGTAGCCAGCGTGACCTCAAGCATGGGTAAGGTCCCTACTCTGGGCGCGTGTTTTTCTTTCTTTCTTTCTTCCGTATATTTAAAAAAATGTTTATTTAATTAACCGTAGTAAACAAAAAGGAGCTTAACCACACCCCTATGCCTCCTTTGGCGTTGCAGACTGCCGATCTTATGTTTCTGTATTTCCTCAATGAGCCCCTCATTTTCCTACCTATATTATTCTGCGAAATCCTAGCAAGGGTCTTGATACTGGCAGCCTTGATGCCTAGGTAGCATAAGAGGGCTTACCGCCAGTTACCCGCTCATGACAGTCTGTAGACGTTCGAGTCACGCCCCGGGGGTTGAAAAGAAGGTCCCCTTCTCCCCGTGTAGTCAGAGTGGCAGAGTCCCAGATCCCAACCATGAGGCAGAGATAATTAGAAGGATCAGAATGGGGTGGGGTGCGTATGGCCGACATTCTCAGATAATAAATAGCAGCCTACCATTGTCGCTGAAGAAGAAAGTGTATGACAGCTGCATCTTACCGGTACTAACCTACGGGGCAGAAACTTCGAGGCTCACTAAGAGGGTTCAACCTAAATTGAGAGCCACTCAGCGGGCAATGGAGTGGAAAATTATCAGTGTAACATTAAGGGACAAGAAGAGAGCGGAGTCTGTCAGGGAGCAAACTGGTATCAAAGACATATTAGTAGAAATTAAGAAGAAGAAATAGACCTGGGCAGGGCATGTAATGCGAAGGCAAGTTAACCGCTGGTCATTAAGGGTAACAGAGTGGATCCCTAGAGAAGGCAAGCGTTGCAGGGGGCGGCAGAAAGTTAGATGGGCAGATGAGATCAAGACGTTTGCTGGGATAAATTGGTCACAGTTGGCACAGGACCGAGGTAATTGGAGAATGGGAGAGGCCTTTGCCCTGCAGGGGTCGTAGATAGGCTGTTATGATGATGATGATGATAGATGGGCTTGGATTGGATTGGCTTGGCTTGGCTTGGATTGGATTGAATTGGATTTGGATTGGATTGGATTAAACTGAATTGTGTTCGATTGTGTTGTGTCATACCCGCGGCACGTTGTGTCATAGCCGCGGCAGACGCCCTGGGGCCGGCGCATCTGCAGTACTCTCTCTTCCGCGGTTTCCTCTCCATCGGGCGCGCTGCGCATATAACCAGTGTGCCGTTCTCTAGCGAAGCAACATCCACGCTTGGCTCAAACACCTAGTATCCACGCCGCTTCACAAGTACGCCAACGTCGTCATCGACTGGGAACGGCTTACGCAGTCCCCTCAACGTTATGCGCGCTATAAAACGCGGTCCCTTCGCCGCTCGGCCTACGCGTCGCATCTACAAAGAAGTTCTCGCGAGGGGAGGTGGGAGTTTTTTTCTTTCTTTCTTTCTTCCGTATATTTAAAAAAATGTTTACTTCATTAACCGTAGTAAAGAAAAAAGAGCTTAACCACACCCCTATGCCTCCTTTGGCGTTGTGACTGCCAATCTATCTTTCTGTATTTCCTCAACGAGCCCGTCATTTTCCTTACTATATTATTCTGTGAAAGCCTTGCGAGGGTCTCGATACTGGCAGCCTTGATGCCTAGGTGCATAAGAGGGCTTCCTGCCAGTTACCCGCTCATGAAAGGCTGTAGACGTTCGAATCACGCCCCGGGGGTTGAAAAGAAGGTCCCCTTCTCCCTGTGTAGTCAGAGTGGTGCTGGCTACCACCCTGAAGCGTCAGATACACTTCTAGTAATAATAAAAAGCCCAGAAAGTGAAGGGGAACACAGTCGCCCAGATAGCCGAATTGGTAAGGCATTCCAGACCTAATCGAGAGGCGTGGGTTGAGTCCCCACTCTGGGCGCGTGTTTTTCTTCCTTTCTTTCTTCCGTATATTTAAAAAAATGGTTACTTCATTAACCGTAGTAAACAAAGAGCTTAACCACACCCCTATGCCTCCTTTGGCGTTGTAGACTGCCAATCTATCTTTCTGTATTTCCTCAACGAGCCCCTAATTTTCCTTACTATATATATATATTTACATAGAAGATAAGGGTTGGCAGTCAAGAAAAATCGGAGAGCAAAGGGGAGGTTGTAGTGGGTCATAGAAAGAGATGAAGATTTTTTTGAGTCGAAAAGAAAGTGGTGAAAAATGCCCGCCGGGTGGGATCCAAACCCATGACCTCCAGAACACTGGCCTGGTGCGATAACCACTACGCTACCGGCGGGGCTGTTTCCCCAGCACTTTCTCGGGTATTTATGTTAGGGTATTTTTGTTTCCTGCACTTGGGAGTGGTAGCTAGCGCCACTCGGACTACTCGGGGTGAAGAGGACCTTCTTTTTAACCCCCGGGTCGCGACTCGAGTATCTTCGACATGTCGAGAGTGGTCGACCAGCGTTGAACCCTCTTAAGCTCCCTTTGGCACCAAGACTGCCAGAACAGAGGCCCTCGCTAAGCATGTAGCGAATCAGAAAATGGGAAATCAGGGTCTCCGTGAAATAAGTCAGAAAATAAGGGTTGGCAGTCAAGAAAACCTCGGAAAGCAAAGGGGAGGTTGTGGTTGGTCATAGAAAGAGATGAAGAATTTTTTGAGTCGAAAAGAAAGTGGTGAAAAATGCCCGCGGGGTGGGATCAGTTGCCACATGCTTTGCCATTGAAATGCAGCTAAGGGTGGGGGGTCGGCGCAAAGGCAGGAAAGTTTTCGCACTCTAAAACGACATCGGTTGCGGCGTCATAAAAATAGGATTTACTTCCTACGGGAAGTTTGTCAAGGGAGAGTTTAAAGGCACACTTTTGATGTCGTATGAGCTGTATTAATTTGGAGCGCGCGTATTCAGTAGCGGGTGCGAAATTTTCTCGGATGGCGTGAGCAGTTCCCTTCAGTTGGCGGCCGCAAGCTAGAATATGTTTTTTAGTCTTGATGTGGATTAACTTTACAATTACGGGTCTTCTTTTGTTACTAAATTTGCCTAAGCGGTGGGCACGTTCGACAGCCTTGTCTTGAAATTACAGCTTCATGATGGCAGATCAAAATTCTACTTTTTGTTCAGATTCCTGCCAAGTATCTTTTTCTGTGTCATCGATGCCGTGAAAGAGAATATTGTTCCTGCGCATTCGGTTGTTAGTATCTGTGTTAGCCGCTTGAAGGACCGCGATTTGATGTTTGATTGCATTTGCCTCGTGCACAACTGGGTCGGGATACTGCGGCAAGCCTGCGGCAAACCTGCGTCAAAGATGCAAAGGCATGACTGCCTGTCTCGCGGTGTCGTGCCTCGTCTGGGTCCGGTGCGGGGGCTCCTTATGTAGGCATGAATGTCCAGGGCCAGTAAATGCTCGGGGCAGCAGGAAGGGGCAACCAGGTGCGGCTGGCAGAAGTTCTTGTAGGGAACGGCGCGCGCTAGGATAATCGGCCAGGGTGTGGAAGGTTGCCTCGTTACAGCCGGTAAGGTTTAGGCGACCGTCTCGGAGACACGGCGAAGGTGATGCCTCGTTGGCGAAGTTGACGTCTCGGGGAAACGGGAAGAGTCCGAGTACTACGGCCTGCGTCAAAAGAAGCAAGGGCATGGCAGCCTGTCTCGCGGTGTCGTGCGGTGTCGTGGTGTCAAAACTATCACTTTTTTTAGAGGCCCCCGTCAAGGTTTAGCCTTTCAGGACACCATGACGACAACGGTGTTTGGGGCAGAGGTGGCCACGGGAAACGGGGAGCGAGGAAAGAGAGGGGCTTTCTTGCCGGACAATGCATATCTTCCCCTACTGGTTTTTGGACCGCCGGAAGAAAGTTGAAGCACCGAAGTTTCTAGGAAATAGTTTCCCTCGCCCTGCGTGCTACGGATTGTTGCATTGCTTTGTGTTTTGTTTTTTCGTTTGGTTGGGGAAGAGAGAGTGGGGATTTTTGGGGTGGGTGCGGGTGTTCGGAAATCGGACGTCGACCATTGAGGTCGGCCGGCGTTTGAGGCGGAGAACTGTCACGTGGCCGGAAGCTTTGCGATTGGTGTGCAGCGTCGTCCCGCCCCCCCCCCCCCCCCCCCGCGTTGTAAGAAAAACAAGTGTGGTTTTAGATTGAACAACGAAACAGCCTTCAATCCAGCAACGAGTCCACGAGTTTCCTCACAGGTTGTCACGAACTCGAAGAAAAAAAATAGCAGTGGCTCAGCTAGGCTATGCAAGGACGTACGTAGCGTGAGCTAAGATTCAGCTGGTTATTCTTGGCTTTCCGAGTTGTCTAGGATCAGCTTGATTACCATGCTTTCTGCAGATTCAATGGCACTCAGTCGGTATACGCATTGGCGGCACTCGTCGGCGCGGCGGCACTCGTCGGAGCAGCATGTTTGATTCTGCTTGGCTTGTTGTGCAGGTTGTATTTTTCATCCGACCGCTGCCATGTGCCGAACAACCCGCTCATTCTGGGCCTGCGCTGTGGACTGCCAATTTATCACACAAGTGGAAAACGCCTCCACGGACTGAGCATCGTTTCATCGACTCAGCGGACGGGACACCGAATTGGCTGCACAACTCGGTGACGTCGACCATCCAGGATATAAAGTCTCCGGTAGAGCCCTGTCTTCTCAGAGGGCGTGGTGGCACTCGTCGGAGCAGCATGTTTGATTCTGCTTGGCTTGTTGTGCAGGTCAGTTTTCACAACACGCTTTCTGGATTTCGTTCAAGTTCATACACTATTGTTGTGCTGCCGTGCCCTCAAACATGTATTCATGTGGTCATAGATTGCTGGTCTGTTTTTCTGCTCCAGTTATGTGGCGACGTGGAAAGTAACCCTGGTCCCGTGATAGAACAAATGTTGAAGGATATTATGCTTCAGTTAAAAGAGGTAAAGGAAGCGGAAACAAAGCGCGATGCCACCCTTTCTGAGGTAAATGCGAAGCTGTCGAAACTAGACGAGGTTCTGGAAATATGGAAGGCAAACGAAGAAAAGATACAGAAACTAGAGGGAACAGTACAGCAGTTGGAGAAGGCCTTGGCTTGGCAGGACCGAAGACTGAACGATTTTGAAGATCGTTCACGCAGAAACAATGTAGTCGTTTTCGGAATTCCTGAGGTTCCAAAAGAAACAAGACAGGATCTAGAGGATAATGTTTTGCGTAAGGTTTTTGGCGAAACACTTGGTGTTTCCGTCAGGTCTGTAGAACGAATTCACCGAATAGGGAGGCCGCAAAAAGACCGCCATAGGCCAGTTATCCTCCCGCTGTACGATTATAATGAAAAAATGGAATTGTTTAAGAACTGCCCAAAGCTCAAAGGTTCTGATGTGTCGATCTCCCACGATTATTCTCAAGCTACGCAGCGCATAAGAAATAAGTTGTGGCAATCTGGATTACAGGACAAGCGTACTGGTGATAAGATGCAATTGGTGCATGACAAATTGTTTTTAAACGATGACATTTATGGGTGGAACGACACAGCTGGTTGCAGGGTGTTACTACGTAAGTGTTCCCGCTCTGAAAAATGACACACCCAAAATAAAACTGCGCATGCGCAAAAGACTCTCCGATTGCTGTGCCTGAATGATCAAAGTGTATGCAACAAGCAAGAGCAACTCGAGCACATTTTGCTTTCTTATGATCCACACGTAGCAGTAATATCGGAGACATGGTTGCACCCTGAAGTTCCACATTATTGCATATTTCCTCCTTCATACACATGTTATCGGAAAGATCGCCAAACGAGAGGGGGCGGAGTTGCAATTCTTGTTAAACGTGAGGTATCGTCTGTTTCCTTGCCTGATATTAATAGCTGCCACGAAAGTGTTTTTTGTAAAGCTGTAATTGCTGGTAATCCCATTATTATTTGTGGGAGTTTATAGGCCCCCTGGCGCCGCACCTGCTTTCTTGATAGACCTGTACGAGCACTTAGAAAAATACCGAAATCAAAACATTATTATCGCGGGTGATTTTAATATGCCTGGCATGGATTGGGAATTGATGAAATGTGGTTCGATCGATGTGCAAAGTGCTGAAATATTACTGGACATGTCGCTTGCTTACTCCCTTACGCAGACCGTCCTTAATCCTGCGCGAGTGACAAGTTCAAGTTCTTCAATATTAGATCTCATTTTCTGTTCCACAAGTTTTGAATTCTGCATTACAACAGTTTTTGATGGCATTTCTGATCACAAATTGGTCAATTTTAATTGTTCTTTACCTCGTAGAACAAGGTCCTCTAGACCCGAGCCCGTAGTTGTGAAACAGTATTCTGCTGCAGACGATTTCCATATTGTTCACTACCTAGAAGAAGCTTTGCTATCATTTTGCGACGGTAGTGTCAGCTCTTTATGGACAAGGTTCAAATTTTATTACCACTTCTGCATTCGCAATTTCGTTCCAGATAAACTTAAAAAAGTTGGCCGTGCGAACCCCTGGATAACTCGCGATCTAATTCACTTAAAACGCAAAATTAAACCGCGAAGTAAGCGAAAATTACCTAATGATGTTGTTCTGCTCGGCCTAAGAAATACTTTGGCTTCCAAATTAAGGGAGGCTAGGGAACATTTATTACACCGTGACACTATGCCGCTTTGCGTCAGAGAGTCCACAAAAATTTTACCAGTTCTTACAAAACAAAGACAACCGTATTCCTGATGAAGTAATGAACGGAAAAAACCCTGTCACAAATAAAAACGAAATAGCAAACGCGTTTAATTCTTACTTTCAAAGCGTTTTTTTCAAGACCACAAAATTCGAGTATCATGACGGTGCCAGGTCATTCAAACTTAATAAATGTATCCTTGGAGGGGGTGACAGAACTATTATTGCGGTCAGACGCAAAACAATCGACCGGCCCTGACGGTATCCCAGCTGTTTTTTAAAGAGGTATGCGGAAATTCTAGCTAGATTCCTAGTAATAATAGTTGATGTTTCGATTAAAACTAGTACAGTACCCGACGATTGGCTGCTAGCACGTGTAATTCCGACATTTAGGAAGGTAACAGATTATTAGTTAGCAATTATCGACCAATCTTCCTTACTTGTATTTGTTGCAAATTACTTGAACACACTATAGCGAAATATTTAAATGCTTTTGTTGAACAAAATAATGTAATTCACAGCCCGCAACATGGCTTCTGACGAAGATTATCTACCACCACGCAATTATTACAAAATGTAAACGAGTTCTCCCAAATCCTGGACAAGGCTGGACAGGTAGACATCATCTTTATGGACTTCTCAAAGGCCTTTGACAAGGTCTCGCATATCAAGCTAATAGACAAAATGAAAGATATTGGCATTCCTCCAGAAATAATTAACTGGGTCATAGCATACTTAACAAACAGAAACAGTACGTAGATATCAGCGGTTTCAGCTCTGGTTATTTGGGGGTGTTATCTGGAGTCCCTCAAGGGTCAGTTCTTGGGCCAATACTATTTATTATTTATATTAACGATTTAGTTCAAGCTATCCAACCTGGCGTGTCCGTTAAGTTATTTGCCGACGATTGCATAATTTTTAATACCATAAATTCTATCTCTGACCAGCGTGACTTGTGTGAGAACTTAAACTACATAAAAGAATGGTGTAAAAAGTGGGAAATGGTAATTAATTTTGAGAAAACCGCATATTTATGTCTGAGTAACAAAATCCGAAAATTCCAGTTTACTTATAATGTCGGCGGATACACTATCATGCAAGTAGAAGAATGCAGGTACTTTGGCGTAACGATTACATCGAAGCTTAGCTGGACAGCACATATTGATGGTATATTTTCTGCTGCCCAGAGAAAATTAGGCTTTTTCAAATATCAATTGGGTCGTTCTTCAGTTCACTAAAACTTAGAGCCTACAAAGTCATAGTTCGCCCTTCTCCTTGAATATGCCAGCATTGTGTGGGACCCCCATACAGCTGGTAATATACAAAAAATGCAAAAAATACAACGATCAGCTGCTGGATTTATATACAATCGGTATAGACGTCGCGATTCGCCTTCAGCCATGTTGCAAGATTCGAACCTCCAACTTTTGGCAGACCGAAGGAAAACTGCACGGCTTAACGTTTTCCGCCTCGTATACTTTTCCAGATCAGGATTGCATGCGCCAGATTAGATAACAAAGGACACAACCAGGGCTTCACGTCATAAATATAGTCTTAGCATTACACCTATATTTGCACGTACTAACATTTACTAGTATTCATTTTTCCCGAGAACAGTGTCTGATTGGAATGCTCTGCCCCATGATTCCCCTATGCTCGACATCCTGAGATGAAACTGTATACCTTTTTCTTGTCGCTTAAGTCTGCTTCTTTGCCTGTATTTGTCCCTTGTTTTTCACGAATTTCAAGTATAACCAGAATTTTGTTCTGCAGTGTATGTATACTGCAGCAGAAGTGTATGTATACTGAAGAATTTTGAACTGTATCGCCCTCCCCTGCATGGACCATACTTGGTCAGCAGTATGTGATAAATAAATAAATAAATAATATATTTATCAAGAGCCCCGGCGCAGCGTCATTAGTCGCCTTAGAGCTAAGCTGGTTTCACAAGTGCACGCTGGTGTGGCTGCGACGCACGTGCCACCGGTTCCCGACCCGGCCACACCTCGAATGATCATCAAGTGGACGGGTCCGCCACCTACAGAACGGAGCTCTGATCATCAAGTGGACGGGTCCGCCACCTACAGAACGGAGCTCGGCGAAGACGCTGGGCGCGCGGAGTGTGTGAGAGACGCCGGGCAGCGAGAAATGGTCTGTGCGGCATGCGCCATATTAGTAAAACTAAACGTAAAATCGACAAAAGGAAATGAATTTGACTGTTGTAAAGGACCAGCTTATCATGATGCATGATAAAAATTACATGTAAAATGATGGCCGCGAACCATGTGTGTTTTTTTATTTATGGTTTGTTCACCGCCCGGACAAGCTCGGCTCTTTTATCTGGTGTTCCAGGCGAAGCGCGTCTTTCATTATTTTTATGCCGCACGGTCTATCTCATTCAGCTAAGCAGACTGTTTCGCCCTAATGTCACTCGCTCAGAACAATCTTCTTTGATCTACAATGTTCTGAATGCAATTCGACGGTTCCAGAATCACTCGTTCCGAAATATAAAAGCCTGAAGAGCAGCCTGCGAATCGCGGGAGCTCGACTGCACACATCACTTTGTTGAGTGCTGCTTCGCCGCTTGTGTATTCTTTGAGTTGTTAGGGGAGCAGAAGTTCGCTTCCAATAAACTTGTTTTCCTTCAAGACAACTGCGTCGTCTTTGACTTCGTGACAATATGACATCATTGAGAAACTCAAAGATGTGCTTGATTGAAAACGTAGGCTCGTCTCCTATAAATTATGATTGTTGTAACGGGATGTGGTGTCTGTATAGTTGTGGGAAGTGTTGGCATCGTGTTCTGTCGAGAGCCTTGCATTGGATGAGCATGTGCATTACGGATAGGATCCTCTCCACACCTGCTGCACATGGCTCTTCGCAATCCAGTGTGCAGGTGGGAGTTTGTAACATTAGTGTGGCCTATGCGTAACCCTGCCAATGTCAGTTAGGTGTCTGTTGTGTATCGTGGCAAGTGTGGCTTTATTACATGTAGATTGTTGTCCGTCTGTTCACTCAAGTGTGTTTGCCATGTTTTGCGCACGTGTTGTCTGACGAGTGGCTTGAGGTCAGTGTAGGGCACTGTTGATATGTCTAGAGTGTTTCTGAGTGCAGGCAGCAGCGGCCCTTTCACCTGCCAACTCTCAGCGTAGCCTGGAACCCAGCGTGGCCTGGAACCCAGCAGGCGGTGTCCTTCAGATTTGAGCCTCATGCTGATATGAAAGATTTGAAAACGAGATTAACGACATAAGTTTGGAAGATCATTCGGATGATAATGTACGCGCCGCGCTGAGTAAATCTGTTAAAATGATGGATGTAGCAATATTATGTTCGATAATGTGATTTAAAACAAGAAAAGTACCACATGCTTCCGCCATAAACATGCTCGAATTCACATTTATGGTTTTGCAAGCATTGAAGTTGGGTCAGTGCGCAACATAGCCCAACACAGTGGGCGTTTTCAAGGCATCCCTAAAAATACTGCCGCGCCTTATTCCGCCTGGAGATACATGAAATACTGCAAATGGCAGTTTCGGGTACCAGGTGAAGCTGAGGGAAACACAAATCCCATAATGCAGAGCCAATATGTGATGGGGGTGCAAAATCAATTAGAGATGCTTTGAAAGTTTCTGAAAATGCCTGTCCTATCATGCATGAGAATAACAGACAGTTCATAATAACAAGGACCAAAAGGACGAACGGAATGCTAGCGCTGAATTTCAAATATGGCAGTGAAGTGCGTTTAAAAAAAGGCGCTCGTGTTGTACGGTTTTTTTACGGCCATGTTGCTCTGAGCTCTATACTTTGGTTGGCCTGGTTTCCCCGGGGATTTGAAATACCATGTGTGAAAAACAGAACCCAAGCACTGGTCACACGTACGAAAGTACTCTCGGAATGGTTTTTCCTGAATCTGAAGGCGATAAAAATTGGAGATATCTCCTGAACACGTCACCCTGAATCTATATTTGTAGCACAAGCGCTATCAAATGGTCTCGTATAAGAAATAGTAAACAACGCATAAGAAATACTGTGAAGCACGTAACTACACCGCAAAACCCACGTGCCTCACATGTTTTAGCAAAACCTCGCAACTTATGACATTGTAAGAGAAATTGGAAAATCTACAGATATTGGTACATATATTATCGTGTTCCCTTAATCGTGTTACTTTGCTTCGCCACCGAGGAGACCAACAATCTTCACGTTGTTTATTACATTTAGCTTGCTCTCTAATGTTCAGTCGTTAAGGATTCATTGGTGAGCATTCTTTCTAGACGCGAAAAAATCTGTTCCTTCCTCTCAGTAACACATTTCCACAAATGACATCATCTTACAGTAATCACGCAAAGGTAGAGGGAACTTTGTCGAAAGCGGCAGACATACCTGAAGTATCAGATGAAGTATTATTACCCTTTAGGAATGATGAAAAACTTGAGTAATGCAGTTTGCTACCGGAGGGAAGCGCGAATTACAGAAAAATACTGTTAACGAATAAGTCAACAATGTGACGTGTATTAGTGCAAGGGCTCAAGTTTGTGCAATCTGATGTCTATATTTTAAAACCATTCTCTTAGATGTCGGCGGTATATATTAACCATAGTTGGAATTAGGGCCTCTTCTAGGACACGGAAATATTTTTTTTCAATCGTAGACAGTGTGACTAAACAATAAATGTGTATAGATATCTTGTATTGAAGAAGAAAAATAAGTGATGCTGAAAGCAGATTAATTTTCTTCCCCGAAAGAGATAAAATAGAAAACAAGTACGAGCCTGATGGCTTTTCTGTGTAACAATCAATCACCGATTTGTTCCGCCTTAGCAGTCGCTCTGAGCAACGAGCTGTTACTTTTGCTTCCTTTTCCTCGAGCGGATAGGTTCGAGGAAACCGGTCACGCCGTTCCCTTTTGTTAGCACTACAGCCAGACATCATAAGAATTTTATTATAGGGATTGGATAAAGATATCAATAAATTACGTGCAACGATTCTATCAAGAACCGAAAAAGGCATGTGCCGATGCAGAACGTCTAACAAAAACCGGTTTTACGGTTGCGGCTACCACACTTGATATTATTGCTTGTATTTATTTTATTGTCACACTTCATGTTATCATGTTCCTTATTTGGACTGTCTTGTTGCTGTATTATATGTCTACTTATAGTATAACATTTCTTGTTATTCTTTGATTATCTACCCTTCATGTCCCCCATATCCAACGCGCTGCCGGACCTATAAGGCATGTTAAATAAATAAATAAATAAATAAATAAATAAATAAATAAATAAATAAATAAATAAAAATATAGCAGTAAAAATGAATAAATAGAGAAATAAAAAAGTAAAAAATTAAATAAATAAATGTGTACCCAAAGTGGGGAGGAAGGGCAGAAAAACGAGATAGCTCTGCAAATGGAGTACGAGCTTACCTATCATGCAGAAGAAACAAAAGATGAAATAAAATAGGGGTCAACAGCTGGATGCCACACATCCCACACAACAGTAAAGGGTTTTTACCGGTTTAATATTATATATAATAAACAATATTTATACGTTCGGGTTTACAAAAGTACTTTGCGTAAATTCCAGACGACGGCTTGGTGAAGGCAAGTTTGCAAATCACGTATCCTCTACGCAGAGCCGCCTCCGTAGAGGTTGAAGCTGCCATTCTGCGGCTCACATAGACAGTAGCGTAGGTGTCCCGTCTAGTGTAAATCAGTATGGAACACTACGTTCATGGTTACCGTAACTGATATGTACTCTCAAGGTACACTCAAATAGGGAGCACTTAACTCATGGCATTCCGTATAAGCTCCGATATATGGTAACGGGCCGCGTATACGAAGCAGAAGTAAGCTACAAGAGTTTGTGTTCCACCTTAACACGAAAAGATAATCGTTTGTCGTGCGAGGCTATTGGTTTCGCCCACCGCCGCGTTTGGCCCCGCGTCACGCTACCGTTATCTAACTTCGTTGTGCGTAGCTTTCCTCGAACCAAGCGAGACCGCCGCGGCGTATGTAAGCTCTGCAAATTTGGCCTTGCACTAAAGACACTCACTTGCACGTACTGTATTTCTATTGGGCTGCAACCATGGCCAATCACGCATGCGTTCATCATGCACCGAAGTACTCTGGAAGTGGCGACGCCTTGGTGACACCTGCCTCGGGTAGAACGCCCTAATGCTTTGCAAAGAAGGCGTCTTTGTACACGTGCAACTCTCTTTTTCGGTGCCATCGAACGCGCAGAACTTCACTTTCTCTGAAGAAGACAGAATGGCTCGTCAGCAACTCCGCGTTTTCCCGGCAGTCTTGATGAGCCAGGCTTCCCAAAAAAAGCATCCTTGCTGCGTTACTGCGGAGAAAAAGCTGTGCCATTGTTCGCATGCTCCACTATTCTTGCGATTTGTTGAGACTTGCATTCGGTGTTTCTATGCGTTCGCGTGAAGAATAGAATGGTTCCGCCTAGGCACAGCCATTCACACACCGAATGGTTAAGTCAAGATTCTTTTCACCCGGAAGGTCCACTGTCAGCTGCATTCATCTTGCAAACTGAGAATCTCATTTCGTCGAACAAAAGAACCATATCGTTGTAAAAGAATTTGAAGGGGCCAAGCTTAGCTTGCGACAATTTCCCTTCTATTTTCATTGCAGTCTTTAAACCTTTTGTAGCCTACATAATCATTGTGCTTATTTCTCTAGATCATAGAGTAAAGAACGCACTGGCGCGGCCCGAAGGCGCACAATGCATTCTGAAAATAACTTTTCTTAAACAATATGTCAACACTATCTCGCTTATTTTGAAACTGTAGAAACTCCAGCAGGAATTTACTTGAAGAAAAATGCGCTAGATCAATAACGGTGTTATATTTGGCGGCATATCAGCGTATAAGTGGGCGTAAACAATGAACGACACTGTTGCAATGTAGCGGTATTTATTTATTGTTTACCTGCCCGGTCAGAATGAGAAATGTGAAAGCCCGGACGGTCTGCCTAAATGTTTGGACTGCACGAGGTATGGAAAGAGCATTCACTAACATCATAGAATAAGGTCTACAATGCTGTTCTCTTGGTGACCGTTCTTGTATCGGTATCCAGATGACCAGACGCAGCAGGGCAAGAAAATGGAGAAATATTTCCCAGTGTTTTGCAAACCGACGAAGGGAAATGTTGTTCCCAGAAAAACAGTCTCACGAGAGTAATTGGCCGTCACTTGTCGAGTAGATCAACCATGTTCACTAGCAATACGGAGAGACAAAGTTGTAAATGTGGAGCACTTAGCAATGCCAAACAACCATGCAAAGCCTGAGCGCAAATTAGCGCAATTCAAAACTAGGTTTTATGCACATATAAAAATACTTTTTCAGTTAAAAAGTACGTAAAATGGCACTGAATAACAGCGGTTAGAGAGTATAGAAAAGGCGGTCACTGTGTTTCTACGCACTGTTTCGTACAATGTAGTTGCTTGGCCATGTAGTTGCTTGGCCATAGCTTTCACTGTGCATGGAGGCATGAACCAAATATTAGGAAAGTACAGCATACGCAGTACACTTTTGGTAGACGACACCCCGCTGCGCGCGCGTTCACAAGACGAGCCGCAAGAGGGAGGCCTTCTTAGTGCGCTTCTGTAAATAGGGAGCTTCGGTGTCAAAACTGGCGAAAGCCAATTGTTGCAGAAATTTTGTTTGGGAGACTGGAATTCAGACTTGCTTGAAGGCTGCACTAACGGGGGTACGTCTCTTTGCAGTTAAAAATGGAAAGTTGGGCGCGTTGGTGATTCGTCTTTTTTTAAAATAGCGCATAAAAGACAACCGACGGAAAATAACTGCAAAGGACACGCTTAGCGGTTCTTTGCGCTTAGGTTTACACAAATGGTAACATTGCACTTCTTTAATTAAATTGAATTCCGAAAAAAAGGAACGGTGGTACTCCTGAAAGAGTACGCATATTTTGCCTCAACTGCGCTTTAGGTGCCTTTGTGCTGAACAATACGGACATGTGTAAACCTTTCCTGCAGCCTCGGCGTATATACACCACCTATCCGAGCATTCTTTCAACTTTTCATAAACCGCTGAATCGAGTCACAGACAAGCAGGTCAAATAAATACTTTCGCATTAAGGCTCACAAAATAAAGTACCGCCTTTAAAATATATGACATTAGGTCGTAAGAAAACCCATACTAGATATTTTGAAGTCTGTGTCAACTTCACAAATATTCACTTTGGAACTTTCTAACACTGATTGAGTGTTGGCGTGAGTTAGGGAAATTTTGCCTCCTATTACACTTTCTGTTTCCATGGTCCGGAAATAATTTCATCTTATTTTGCTATCCATGCAGCGTGTTTGCACGACTTCCTTGTCTTTTATTCCTGAGGGTGCCCATGTCGTCCAAATTCTAATACAGCAAATAAATCTTTGAACTTTCTTCATGGACATCTTTCTCTCAATTTTTCTTTGTTTCTGTATTTCTCAGAACAGACGAAGAACTTATCTACACCAGCAGCGGGGCTGCAGTATGCGTACTATTGCTGTAAATCGTTCCGTGTTAAAGTGTAGTTCAACGTGCTTCTTTGTACGTACTCATTAAAAGATAACAGCGTTTTAACAGAACAAAAGAAGTCAGGACACTGGAACCCAACAAACAAAAACCAGTTTATTTTGCTGTGGCGGAGTATATACCCTTTGAAAGAAATCCAAAGGATGAATGCACACTTATCTAGAAAAACAGAACATGCTCGAAAATGGCTCGTCGCAGAAAAATAGTCCAGAAACAAGAGGCCTCAGCTCTAAAGTAGTGGAAAATGAACTGAACAACTGCTGCACCTATGTATGAGTGCTTGTGTGCGGGAAGGAGCAGGGACGGTTTATTTATTATTTACTTGTATTTGTGTAGAATGTACTTTTTATCTGTCCGTGTTAATAATTTATTAAGGCTAAATTATCTTCAGCTGAATGATGCATATGAATGAGTAACTTCTCTTACCACGTCTGTGTTCGCCTGTTCGTCTCTCAGTCATCTTTCTTATTTTATTGATATTCCGAGTGGCATGCAAACCAGTAGAAAATAGTCCATTCAAAATTTGTTTACCGAATGGCTACTTCGTGCACTTAAAAGCACTCGTTCCGTGTTAAAAGCAAAACCACTAGCGGGCTGCAGAAATTTGCCTAATCAAGGCGGTTTGCTCCTAAAACAAAGCATTAAGGTGGCTAACGTATAATGCTCCGGCGGTTATAAATGTTTATTAACGATAGAGAAGCGAGTCCTTGTTGGCGTCGTGCTGCCAGCTTAGTTACATCGATGGCATTATATCGGTCACGTCACGCACTGAAAACGTACGTGCGTCTGGTAACGCTGACCACCCGCCAACATATATGCTACAATAGTGCACGGGGGTCACCAATTCATTGTTTAAAAAACAATTGATGCATCAGAGGAAACGAGAGTTTAGAAGGTTTCATGAATCATGGTCCGCGCCTGCGTCGCTGTATGTATCTCCAAGTGCATGCGGAACCGAATTGCGCTCTTTCACCCCTCCTTCCGCCATTCCTTACTAAAGGAAAGGAATAGAAAGCCGCTGTCGCTTATGAGGACCGAATGCGGTTTTCTTTCGTCCCATGCCAACGATGCGGAATAAGACGTGGAATGTCATTGTTTACAGAATTTCCTAACTCTTATTTTTTGGTCATTTTTTGATTTGTACTCTGCCAGAACAATGTGCAATAAGGGAACCAAATAGAGCGGGTCATTCATTGACAACGACAGCAGCCAATTCTGAACTCCGGCAAGATACATCGAATTTAAACAGACAGGACATGTGGAGTTTGTGTTTTAGGGTATGTTTGCCCACAAAGAGGACTTGGACCATTTGTTCTGGTACCACTTGTTCCAGGATCATAAGTTGGCAGACCATAACACCCTGTTTGGCCCACATATGACTTTCCACACGAAGCAATACGTCACAGACCATGTCTGACCTGCAGTCGATAAAAGGCTGTTAGTCTTTGTGCAAGCAATCTCGGCGGTTCCATCCACGTTCTCTCTGCTGCATGGCGTGATCTTAAAATATTTGGACATCAAAGAAGCCAATCTTGAGTCCAATAGAGTTAAACAGGAAATTTAGGAAAACCACGCTTCCTCTACAGATAGTTGTAATTCTTTTGATGTTTTTCACGGTTGTTTAAACGACTCTGGCTTGATCCAAAATGCAAAGCGAACCGCAAAAAAGATTTTGCTAAGCAGTGCAGGGTTCTGGGCTGGGTCGCATGAGAAACAATACAGGTATGTGTTCTCGGGCTTCGTTTGGCTAACAAGATCAAGGTTATTTCAGGTTGAATCTCTGTCTCTGAAATATTTGTCGGTTTTTTTAATCTGTGTCTCTCAAATATTTGTCTCTTGATTACCTGGTTGACTGTAGGGTTCAATGCGCCGACGCAACGCATGTCGTGAGTAACGCCGTAGTGCGGGGCTCCTAATTAATCTTGTGTACACGGGCGTTTTTTTTTTCTTTTCGCCTCCATCAGGAAAGCGGCCGCCGCTGTCGGGGAATAAACCGGCGTCCTCGTGCTCAGCAGCACACCACCTTACCTACTGTGCAACCTCGGCGGGTGTCTTGAAGGTCTCTTGGGAATCTGAAGCATCGATTATTGTTCGGTGCGTTCCGGGAAACACCCAATAAATAAGGTTTTAAAATAGTACCCACTTCTATGTATACCTAACATAGGGGTAAATGTTGTTTGTATTGTTTGTATTTGTTATTGATGTTATCTCTCCGTTAACTAGACGTTGCTAGTTGTTTGCATCAAAATCGAGGCTCAGTTTTATGCGTGCCTAAAATCACGAAGAGAAAAGTGAACACTCATCTTTCGTGCTTCCGCCATACTTCTTAACACAACAAATTAGCCCTAAGATACACCAAGAACCTTTGCGTATTTTAAAGCCCGGATACACAGAGAGGATCGTGATTTTTTGGGGTTGCCTGGCGAACAAGTGGTTTCCACAATAACACACAGTAATTCACAAATTCAGTACTCCCAGAATCCTGTGCACTGGCTGGCCCTTCACTTCGCGAAGTAAACTACCTGCATAAGGAAATAAATCATTGATGTGCTTCGCGTCCACTGACCAGACCTCCGTTAGCGACGGAATGCTGAGCCTGGCATACGAACGTGGACAGGACCGTGGCTCGATTGGGCAAGAGACCAGACCATAAATCTTCTCTGCAATTTCCTAAACGAACTGAAAAACAAACGCACAGTGCTCCCTGGTTTGTAACAAATGCTGGATGCCACTTATCAAGCGTGTGGGCAGCTGTGAGCAACGGTATTCGATTTGGGAGGCTGTTTGCCGTAATGGCACCCTGTATTTCCGAGCCTTCGTTTGCGCGGTATAAGCGAAGAACACGTTTTTCGGCTGTTCTGCGCGATTTACTGCAGTAAAAAATAGGCGTGTTTTCTTTTCTTTGAAATGATCTATTTTCGGACTTTTGCACATATTTATGGAGGTTCATGAAGTAATGATTCTTTTTATTATTCGGAGGTAAATTGAAAAACACACGGCTGGTTAGAATACCAATGAGATCTTCTTAGCCAACAAGCACATAAATAAAATAATCCTTGAACTCATTGTGCTCCTTCGACAGCGACCCAGAGCGCCGGGTCGCTGGCGCAAAGCGACCAGTAAGTCAAAAAAAGGGTACTGTTTCTTTCGATCCTGAGCAGTTGGCGGTTGCAGGCAGGACAAAACAGTTCAATTTACTGAGCATTGAAGTTATGACAGCAAGAAGTGGAATTGTATAGGCGGTCACGTCCTTCGATTGTTGATGGGAAACGCAGCCGTTGGAGTTTTTTTAATATTTGGATCTGTGTGCCTGTCTCCGGGAGTGTCGAGTAGCAAAGAAACGCATTGTCATATTCTGTTGCGGGGCAAAGAAGATTGGACAGTTGTCCGTGGCAGCCCTACAAGAAATATAGCTCCCGGACAATCAGCTCCGGATGTCGTTCGCCGCACTCCGAGTGACCTTTTGACGTTGTTTCTGGCTCTGTGACTGGACTGCTGCTTGCTCTCTATTCGGGCCAAGTCTCTCATCCCCAGTATTTATTTGGCCAGCTTGAATAAATGTCGTCGTCAGCTCTACCTCCTGTTTTCTGTCCTAATGTTCACTCTATTCACTGCGACCTCTGTTGCCCCCTTCACTATAATATTTTAAGGCCTAGGTAATCCCTACATATTGTCTCATAGGGATTCCCTATGTGACAATACATTGTCACCTACATTGTATTTTGAACTATGTATTGTCAACTATGTATGGTCACCTATGTCACCTATGTATATCACCATTGTATTGTCACCTATATAGGGTTGCCTGTGTGACAATACATTGTCACCTACATTGTATTCTCACAATACATTGTATGGTCACCTATGTTTTGCCACATTGTTATACTGCAACGTACAAAACATTTTTAAGAGCCGTGATCTTATACTACCAACTACGCAAACTTTGTCGTCTAATTTCGATGGTTAGGATAATAGGTAACAAATGTGGTGTAGAAAATTTGAAACAGTCCTTGAAATCGGCTTTAACTACGCAACAAATATATGAATTCTTACTACTCGCATGCAAAAAGGTATTTTGTCCTCACTAAAATGGCGTACAATACAAAGTTTACATCAAAAACATGCCAAGGTGATTTTTGCTTGGAAGGATCATGTACTGCTTGAATTTATCAGCGCCTCTGTACATTTGCAATAGTGGCTACCAGTACCTAAGTAACCAATCGTTAGTCCCTACAGGGGGCGTGAAACACAAACCCTAAGTTGGTTATTTCCACCCTTTGCCCTTTTGCTGCACACACTACGATGCCGCTGTTGCAGTGCGGTAGTTAACTTTACCCTTGATTCTGGCGGACTTCTATTCTCAAAAGGAAGAAACCTTCCTTTTTATTTGTTTTATGCTACGTCAATGAAACAATAAAAACTTCGTCTTCTTTCGTAAATCACACATTTAGGTAATGAAACGGAGTTGTGTTTGAGCTTAGAACTGATGTTAAACAATTCAGAGCAGGAAGGAATAACGGCAAAGGGTAAAAACACCTATCACAAAGAGAAACATTTGTAATTTGCTTAAAATGTTCCGCGCATTGTACTGAGTTACGCCGTTGGAGAGCTGCTAAATTTCAACCGAAATTTTAAAACAAAACGTTATTCATCTTTAGTAGCCTGCTCTGTTCTCTTGCAGTTCCCGCTGTCGTTTTAAGGTCGTAATCAGATCCATCACCAGCAATGCTTCAGCGTGCGACGCATAAGTGCTGACAATATTATAACTTCGTTTTGCAGATTACAGAACAAAAATACTAAATAACGGGATGAAATCTCCGGGCCGCCTACATAGACTAAGAAATTGCCACACTGCACTCGATGCTCAAGAGCATTTTTATACTCCAAAGCGACAACTCGAAATAGTGGTGTTTGGTAACACGTTTTGTTAGAAACAGTAATTTTTGGAAAATATTACAATTTCTGAAATGTTTTTGTAGGCACAGCTGAACAATTGTGATGCTCTATATAACTCTTTAATACGTTTGTGTATAGTGCGGAAACGTTTAATCATTGGCGGGATAGCATATTTTCGCTCAATGACGAAAAGCAATGCAGAGCTTTTATCAAGTTTTTAGGCCATGGCGAAGGTACATACACAAAATCAATGTACAAGCTGTCCTCTCCAACACCTGTAAAACTAGAGAAGACACCTGCATATCTTACTGTCAAAACTATTTTACTGCCAAAACTGCTGTGAAAAACTATTAAAAGAAGCGTATGCTAAGGAATATTTGCGGCGCAAAAAAAATTTGACAGACAGTAACACGCAGTGTACATGCATTGAGCAAGCTGTTTGGAAGAAGGCACACGCCGGACACATTTTCTGTGTTCGTTTATGTTGTGGACCTACCTCATAATGATATTCATTCACAACATTATTTTAAGTATAAACATTGTGAGTAAAACTTTTCATGCTATTTCCGTGGGACGGGTTTGGGAGTTCCCATGAGAGAGGCAAAACAAAACGCTAAAGATGGGACCTGCATTGAAAGCTAAAAATTCTGTTAAATCTTCCTGGCAGCAGGAGGCGTAATAATGTTTGATCGGTTCTGCTTCTTCCTGAGGCGTCCCTGCTGTTGTTTACATGCCTTGGCGTCACGTACTAATGTCGAGGAAAGAAGCAGCAAGGTCATTGTATCGTCGCTTCTTGCAGAGACCGTGACAGAATCCCATTTGCCGTTTCTGCTGATCGAGCAGGGAGCGGACACGCGTAAGTAGTTTCTGCAGCACGCCTCGGGTCGGGCTCAAGGGACTGGCTGGGAGGAGGAAGATGAGCGGAGTGGGACAGACGGGGAACGGAGTCTGAGAATGCACAACAGGCGAAAAGATAACTGACTTAACCGACATAGGAAGATCCGAGTGTGCTAGGCTCATGGAGATTTCGTTTTTTTGACACACATTACTACAACCACCGCAAAATGTACAGCAAAGTCAATGGTATCACTACAAAGTGCAACGGTAGCAAATGTAGAAATACATGTTTGTTTTACAAACGTTTCCTCTTGTGCCGGTCCGGAAGTAAGGGGATTCCGCTCGCGATCCATAATGCAACCCGTTAAGCTTTCATAGGAGCCCTCCCCGCCGGCTGTGCCACGGACGTAACGAACCTGCCCTAATCTTGCACCACAGGGGTCCTCATCATATGCTTACTGATTGCGGGCGGCATTCCTTGTCTCAAGTTACCGACTACATCCTTCGCTCCTGCCGTACAAAACACAACCTTTCCACCACCTGTCACTCACAGACAAACGGACCGACTGAACGCTAAAAAAGACCCTGTACGTGTCCGCCGACCACCGTGATTGGGACGTTCCACTGCCCTATGTTTCTTTTGCTTACAATTCCCCTCGCCTCGACACCGCTGGCTACTCTCTTTCTTTCCCCTTTTTGCCGCGAACCTCCCTTGTCGCTCGACATCGTTTTACCTGACTCGGGTACGTTGACAACCGAAAATGCGGGAAACGTCGTTGTGCACGCTGATTTGACCCGTCAGGTTTCCCGCGCCAGGATACCTACAGGCTACACCACCATCAACCCAGATGCGCCGCTACAATCAGCCCCATCGCGACGCGCCATTCTCACCTGTCTCATTAGTACTCCTGTGGAGGACCCGTTCGCACTACTTTGGATTGTCTAAAAAACTGCTGTGCTTTTTAAGGGACCCTTACCGCATCATGCGCATGCTAACTCCCTTGACCTACGAAATTTTTTCTGCCACACCCTAGCCGCCATCATCGCATTCAACGTCGCAACTTTTGCACGGAACCTTTCTAACGCCTTAGTATTCCCGCCACCCAACCTACCCCTAACCTTGTTCCGTGGTTTGCCCTGCGCCAATGCTTCCCCGCCGGAGGTTATTTCGCGGGCTGTTGCAATTTCGCAAAAGACCTCAATAAGGGAGTTAAGATTAGCCAGGTTTTCAGCTAGGGCCAACCTCTCCTCTAGTAACACGGGCCACAGTACTGAGCCGAAGCCAAGCTAGTAAGTAGCATTGGTAAAGAAGATGACAACACTCAGAGCTGTGCGGACGCGCACGTGGCTTGTATTTGAGTGTACTTGAGGTATATATACCTGTTGATGCATTTCATTGCCAACAGTTCCGCTGCTGCCAAGTCACAATATTGATTTTCTTCAGAAACTTTAATATCGGATACTGGAATTCGAAAATGCGGTCCGCACAATCATAACGTAAGAATAATGTAATCAGACAGATTTACACGTCGTTTGAGCAAAAAAATCTGCAAATATATTTACATCTCAATCTTCGTGAATTAATTTTGCAGCTTATAGGTTAGTAAAATTTGGTTTGTAGAATTTATTCCATTTACCGTTTAAATTGTGTTTCTGATAATTAGATTATTTATATTCTTTTATGATAAGCTAATAAAGAATAGGTTTTAACTACAGGAAGTGGATGAACTTTACGAAGCAGCCTGGTGGTGAATATGTGTGCCATGACGAAGGGCAGCTGATTGAGTCCATTAACAGGAATTTTTAAATCTTGCTTCGTAGCTCCCTACTGCAAGGCTGTATACAGCTTCGGATTCGGATTCATGATTAAACTTCCAGCATCCATGTGTACAGCGTCGCGTGAACAAAAAAAATGCCGTACCTAGCACCAGTGGTGAAAGGCTGGAGGAATAGCAGAGCTGGCGGCCCCTCGCCGTTCGTCGGACTGCTGAATCATAATCATCATCATGGGACAACTAGGCCTACTGCAGGACGAAGGCCTCTCCCTTCGACCTCGAACCACTCCTGTCCCGTTCAGCTGGAGTTCATTCTTTGCCTCCGAATTTTCTTATCTCTTCTCTCCATGGAGTAAGGGGCTTTCCTCTTTTCCTTGACCCGTCTATTGGCGTCCACTATCTCACCATGGCAGACCGCCGATTGTCATTTTGCCTGATTACGTGGCCAGCGCACATTCATTTTTTCTTTAATTAAGCTACGATATCTCCCTCTGTAGTTTGTTCTCTGATCCAGAAAGATCGTTTCCCGTCTTAAGTGTTACATCGATAAATATTCGTGGAATTGCCCGCTCGGCGGACCTAAGTCTGCGGTCAAGTTGGTTAGTAAGACGCAAGTTTCCGCCCCATATGTTGTTACCACAGATTCATTTCCGAACTCGCCGCTGAAAGTTATTGATGACTGCCATGCCCGGATCGTTTTGTCCGCAAGCTTTCACGTCTGTCCCAAAACGGACCGCGTTAGCGCACGCTAAACTGACGGCCAAGTGCAGAGGTAATGCCAGCGCCACGAACCCAAATGAAATGATGTGCACCCTGCATACGATGATAGATAAATGAAATAGATGCTTTTTTCACAAAGGCAGGAATCTAGGTTACATTCGGACTACGGGAAGCGTTTTTGTAGGGCGCAGCCCTATGGTGCCCGTGGGGGTGTCGCCGTAGGTGTCATAGACAAACGATGACAAGTTCGAAGAGCGAAAGAAAGCAGAAAAGGAGACTGTCGAGAAATTGAGAGGGAAGAGGGGAGGGTGGTTGTCCGAGGCGGCGCGTGACGGTTCTCCGAAAGTGTGCAGGGGGGGGGGGGGGGGGGGGAAGGGGGCCATGCCCGCGCGAGACTCGACGGCGCGACGCTTGGCGAGAGCGTCAGTGGGGCGTGCGCGAGACGATGATGTGCGTTCGCTTCGTAAGACGGGGTTCGGAGTCCCTTCCTGAGACGGGGGGGGGGGGGGGGGGGGGTTTTTGTGGTTTGCGACGGGGGAAAAAGAAAGGAAAATTTACTGGGGATATTTTTTTAGCTCGGCAGGGAGTCACCCTGCATACAACCCCGTGCAAAAAAAAGGGAAAATAGAGGGGGGAGGGTAGGGAAAAATGAAAGAGAGAGGAGAGAGGGGAAAAGGGAAAAAAGAGAGCTTTTCGTCCCGAACGCTTTTTCAGTCCGGGCACGCCCGTCCAATTTAAATGCAAACCCCCCTACAGGCTGGTGAGGCCGGTGTCTTCAGGAAGGAACAGATAAGTAAACTTCCCGTTGGGTTGCCCCAGGTCCCTTCGGGAACAGAAGGTCCTCCCTGTCGGCGCTAGGAAGGCCTCGACGCTTGGGGCGCTCGGTTTTAAACTCTGCGCTCGGGCCGCGTTGTGGGGGCCCGAAAAAAGAGGAGGGGCTTTGAGGTTTTCCCCCAGTTCGGAAAAGTCCGCACATGTAGGGGAAATTTGCGGCCGTGGGGTCCAAAACCCCCTCCCCCCACATTGCAGGTTTTTGCCGCATGCGGAGAACAGGCAGGGGCCCTGAATTTTGGGGGTGGGGCAACCCTTGGGGCCAGGCCGCCACGACCCGCGGGTCCGGGGGGCATCGTTCCCCCATGCGGGCCAAGGGGAGTGCGGGCCTCGTCGGGGGCGGGTGACGTCTTCGGAGACTGGGGTGCCCCCTTCCCCCCCTGGTGGGCCCCCCCTGGCCCCCGGGGGTCGGCGTCTTCGTTTTCCCGGATGCCACTGTGGCCCCGGGAGCCAGTGGAGCCGCGGTCGAAACCTCGGGAGGCCAAAAGTGCGCAGCTTGATCGCAAGGGAGCGCTCCGGGTAAGCCCCTGCTGTTGGTGGGTTGACGGCCGGTGCAGCCCCCAGCAGGGCAAGTCCGGGGGTCCGTGAGGATGACCGCCCCGGGGTGGTTATGGGGCCCCCTTCGAGGAGGAGGTCGGCGGCCAGGTGCAGCGCTGCCAGCTCCGCCCGTGTGGAGGAAGTGGGGAAGGGCCGGCGGCAGCTCCGGCTGGCTCCCAGCTCAGGCACCACGCACGCAGCCGCCCCCTCGCAAGTGCTGTGCTTGACGGAGCCGTCCGTGAAGAGATGCAGGTAGCTGCTCAGCTTTTCCTGCAGCAGGACGGCCGCCTCTTGGCGAATGGCCTGGGGTGGTGTGGTCCGCTTGTTGCGGACCCCGCGGAGGGTCGTGGTGATCTGCAGGGCCTCCCCGGTGTCTGGTTGTGGCGGCTCCAGACAGGGTCGGTTCGGAACCTCGATGCCCTCCTCGAAGATAGTGAGCAGCGCTCCCATGTGCGAGTGGGGCCGGCTACGGAACCTCTGCAGGAGCGGAGCCCCGTCACGTACGGCCAGCAGACGCTGGATGTGCCGCAGCCCCGTCTGCAAGGCCCGCATCTCGATGGGCCAGGTTCCCGCCTCGGTGTAAGTTCCCGCAACCGGCGACGTGGAGGGGAGGCCCAGGCAGAGGCGGATGGCGCGGCGTTGGTCGATCTCCAGCTCCTGCCAGCGTCGTGGTCCCAGGTAGGCGAGTGGAAGCGCGTACAGCACAGCTGCGGAGGCCATGCCGTGGAACACGCGCTGCGCCACTTGGTGTGAGCAACCATTGCCTCGTGACAGAAGCTGCCGCACCCCTTGGAGCACCTGTGCGCTGCGTGCCCGGAGGGCCTTGACAGCGGGCAGCCATGTGAGCCGGCAGTCAATGAGCAGCCCCAGGTACTTCACGGTCAGCCGCCAGGGAAGAGGTCGCCCGTTGAGTGTGATGGGCGGTGTTGCCTGTCGAGCCCTCCATCCTCCCGGGTGCAGCATAAGGGCCTGCGTTTTGGCCTCCGAGAGCTGCAGGCCGCGGCTCTCGAGGAAGACCGCAACTGCGCCCAGAGCCTCCTGGAGGCACGCCTTGACTATATGGCAGCTTCCTGAGACGCAATTCGCGCCGCCGACGCAGAGGCTCACCCTAGCTACCGTCGAGAGAACCCACGAGTGATTGCTGCATCCGCGCACTGGAGTCATCAGGAGTGAGTGCTGAACTGCGAGTGACGGAACCGTTCTTGTGCTTCGTCTGCCGCTGCAGCTAAACGAGCTGCCAGAGCGGAGGCTCAGCACCACCGGCGCCAGAACCCCGAGTGAGTTCTGAACAATAAGCGCGGAAACCGATGCGTGTGCTTCATCAGCCATTGCTAATTCAAGTTTTCTGGAACGATGGAACGATACAAATATATCTGTCTATATCTGTGTGAAATTGTTTGCCTCAACATATATTGCACACTATAAAACCAGCAGAAGAGCCGCGGCCACATGTCGCATTAGAGATTATCGTAATCACCAACCAATTTTTGTTTTCTTTTTTTGTGCATGCGTTGGAGTTCGGAGGAAGGAGTTTTCTGCGCACACGTGAACACCAGATGTTCCTTCGCCTAGCGCCATACAATGCATCGTTTAAAAAAAGCGCTAGGACACGACGCCGCGTTAGCTATAATGAAAAGACCCTCCTAACGAGTGATTCGCCGCGTCTAACTCCTCCGTTCGGAAATTGCACTGTGTGGGCGCAGTAGCGTTAAGTTTAAGCCTTCACAGCGGGCTCCAAGAATCCCCGCGGGGCAGTTTTTCCAGGTTCAACGAGATCACGGAGAGATTTTCAGGCTGGTCCAATCCTGGCGTGGAACAACCCTTGAGAGCACAGCGCTGCAGCTAAGCGCCCTGCGGCGTACTGGGCCCGACGTTCCCCGCGGCTCCCGGATCGATGAGTGCGGCCGCAGTGTTTGGGGAGCAGGCCGATAGGAACTCCCCTGGGCGCTGCCGGGACGACAGCCGCCTTCGGACCACAGTTTTAAAGTTTCCCCCGCCAGGCTCGTTTGTCGCCGCTCTCCGGGTGAAGCACAGACGGTGCCCCCGCGGGTGAACAAACGTGGTTCGTAACCTTCCCGAGTCGGCCGAATAAGTAACGGAGCGAACTGCTGTAGAGATTGATCACTTCGCCCTGCGTACTAGGACTGGGACGTACGACAAAGAAGTCTTAGCTGCGGCTCCATTGGTTTTGCGTTAAACGATAGCATCTGCCGAGTGGAGTGGAGTGGAGTGGAAAACATTTTACTATCGCATTGAGTGCTACCATGGGAGGTGGGTGGACATCCTAGTGCGGTAGTCCACGCGTTGCTGCGGCAGCCTGGGCACGCGTCACGAGAAGCTCCCCATCCGCGAGCTGGCCACTGTGCAGCAAGCTCTCCCACGGGTGAAGGGTGTGTGGTTGAGGGGGTGGAGGGTTTTCAGGGCACATCCAAACCAAATGCGTTGTTGTATTTGGGATGCCGGGGCAGTAGGGCCGTTATATTTTTTGAAAGCGAAACTTCATACGGCTGGGAGAAAGAGCAATACGGCGGTCCCGTATGGCCAAGTTTAGCCGTCAGACGGTGCAAGCAAACGGTTGGCCGACGCGCTTGCGGCCGGGAGCGGGCCACCGCAGATCCGCAAATGAGTTAGTGAATTTGTGCCATTAACGCTGTTTTAAGTTTCTCTTCTGAATACACCACATGCAAGTCGTCCGTGTCGCTAATTGATGCATCGATTGGCTTTTCCGAGCTAGCTGTAATTCCTTCCTCTCTAGTTATATAAATGCCGTGATGCTGATTCAGGCATCATTTATGGTGGCGTTGCGTTGCCGGGGAGGCTCAAGGAAAATGACATGATTGGTTCCCCTCATCAACGCCGAAAACCACGAATGAGCCCACTAGCTCTTTCGTCTTCGCGATATATCATTGGCTGCCACACGGGCAGAGCACATGTTGTCCGCTTGCTGAAATCGCGTATCCTTTTTTTCTCCTCTGCATTATAGTTTGTGTGGGAGCCCCCGGCGTGATGCGTCCTTTCCACCTTCCAGTTGTCGCTGCTGCAAATTCCAATTACAGGAAATGCTCGCTTCTCATTGTGGCCGTCATTTTTGGCGGCTGTTTGTGATGGCGTTCTTAAGAGTATGCTTGCCGGCCCCGGCTTACATCGCAGGATGAGCGCGAGTGAAGAACCAATAAATTAGCCTGGTATTTATCTCGCGTCGATAATAAATTATCCGCCAGTCTGCGTTCAAAAAATAAAAAAAACGGTATTTTAGGAACGTTTTATCCAAAGTGTGAGGAATGCAGGTTTCCAAAGCACACTTTCTACCCCGGATAATTGATTTTACCTCAACTGCATACACCATTTTCACAAAATCATATTTTGTATCCTCCAACCTGCCGTTGTAGTGTAAGGGTGAAAGATGCACTCACGTTCCTAGCACGTCATCTTAACAACTTTAATTATCCAAAGTAGATCTTTTTCCAAAGAAGTAGCATTGCGTATGGAGGAACGTCTGCCGCATATGTGCAAGTGGTTTTACGCGCAATATTTAAACTAAATTTCTCAACTATAATTTTTACGTGGTATCTCTTGACAACTGCAAATTCGGACAGAGAGTGAATACCAACTTCCAGAATGGTAGATGTGTCATACTACTTCCGATAAGGAATGGCAGCCTACCATTGTATGCCTACCAATGGCAGCCTACAAATGGCAGCCTACCAATAGCAGCGTACCAAGAAGAAAGTGTACGACAGCACCAACCTACCGATAATCACTACTAATCAACTACGGGGCAGAAAATTACAGCCTCACTAAGGGGGTTCAACTTAAATTGAGGACGACTCGGCGCGCAGTGGAACGGAAGATGATAGGGGTAACATTAAGGGACAAAAAGAGACCGGAGGGGATCAGAGAAGGAACGCGTGTTAAGGAGGAGGAGGAATAAACGTGTATCTGAAGCTGTCAGCCCTGGGCAAGAGTCCTCATTCCAGGACCCCTTGAGTCCATCCGGCTTCTTGGGCTCGCTGCACCAACCAAAGCTGGTCGTCAGGGTCCGAGCTGGACAGTGCTCTCCCCCAGTGCTCAGGGGAGGGGAAAGGCGGGGGGGGTAGATGGGGGTTCTTATCACAGCCCCACAGGGGGGGGCCCGGAGCCTCGCAGAAGCGGCATTGCGAGGAGTACAGGGGGGGGGCCAGAATGTGGGCTCTAGTGGGGGGGGGAAATGTGTTTGTCTGAATGCCTCGGAGGTGGCGCTCTTGTTCTTTGGTGAGGCGTTTGTGCGCAGGAGGATATAAAACATTCGTTCCAGACGGTAATGCTGAGTGACTTCGTGGAACGACAAGAGAGGGGAGACCTGCCACTGCTCGCCGAACTCCTGGCTTGCCCGGTGGGTCAACTCTCGGGCACGCTGATGGGCAGCTTCGTTGCCAGACAAGGCGGAAATGGGCTGGAAAAACCCAAAAAATCCGTGCGGGATGTCGAGGAGGATGCTCGAGTAGAATTTTTCGGGCAGGTCGGGATATCCAACCGCTGGGGAAGGTTCTACAGGCTTGTTGGCTGTCTGTGATTATTATTTCTGCCGAAGTTTGTGCAATCGCTAGGGAGATGGCCGCTTCCTCCGCCTGCAGAGAGTGGATGGTTTGGGGAAATTTATACGCATGTAACGAGGTTTTCGGTAGTAGAAACCACAGCGGGCATAGCTCTTCGCCCGGGATATGAAGCGGCGTCTGTATAGCTGTGGCAGAGTTTCGGCCGTATTGATTAAGAATAGCTTTCGCTCTGGCTTCCCTACGAACCTCGTGATGTGTCGGATGCATGTTGCGTGGTAATGGGGCCACATCAATGAACTTGCGAACCTCATCGGGAAGCTGAGTCGCATCCGCCTGCGGGTGTTGCAGAGGAGAGCGCAGGTGTAGTTGAGATAGAATGGCTCTGCCGGTAGGGGTAGAGCTCAGGCGTAAGAGTTGGCTCAAATTCTGGGCTTCCAAAAAATTTATATTAGGTATTGTGGACTCCCAACCGCAAAAGTTTCTGCGTTGAGGTGGTAACAGGCAGTCCTAATGCTAGTTTGTATGCCTTGCGTATCAGGGCTTCCACCTTGTCCTTTTCGGTCTTGGAGAAGTTGGCGTAGGGGATGGAGTAAGTGACCCTAGACACGACGAAGGCTTGAACCAACCTCAGTACATCCTCCTCTCGCATACCCCTCGTCTTGGTACTAATCCTGCGGATCATGTGCGATACTTGCTCTGTGGTGTTCGTCTATTGAGCAGTTGGGTGTTCGAGCGATCATTAGTAGAAATCAGGAAGAAATGGGCGTGGGCATGGCAAGATAACCGTTGGTCATGAAGGGTAACAGAGTGGATTCCTATAGAAGGCAAGCGTTTCAGGGGGCGGCAGAAAGTTATATGGGCAAATGAGATCAAGTTTGCAGGGATAAAGAAAATTGGTCGCAGTTAGCACGGGACCGGGGGTAGCTAGGCTGCTGGTGGTGATGATGTTGATGATAATGATGATGATTATAATGATGATGATGGTGGTGGTGAAGAAGAAGAAGAAGAAAAGAAAAAAAAAGAAGAAGAAGAAGAAGAAGTAGTAGTTCATCGCAATAAATGACTCATCCACCCATTACTCTCAATAATCTCCCTTCCCAATTTGATGATGTTTCTGTTATGCCTGGATTACTTATTTGAATGAACAGGAGGTTACGAGACCGACAAGAATATCAGCTCTTTGTTATCTGAACGCCATTAGATGTTAGTTTGCTTCAGCAGCTAAATTGCTGCTAGAGGTTAGAGCTCATCTGGGAAGGTTTTATTTTGATCAAGACGGCCTGACGTCCCGCGGATACAATTTTAGTAATCCCATGTACTCGTTTAGTTGGCGCGCGCAGCCGCATAATTAACCTAATATATCTAATTTGTTTGCTTTTTTCGGTGATGCAGTCACAATTTAGTTTCCCCATTACCCAAACTTTCCTTTTCAGGAATGCTGGTTCTCCGCAGCAGTCTGTCGGTTTTCTTTCCGAATGTTTGCTAATGTGTGTTTCATAATTTTCGTATTTTTTTCGTACCTATATTACAACTGCGTTGTTTTGCGCGCAATTATTTTTTTTGTCATCACAGGACTTGTTTTGTGTCCAACTTTGGAAATGAAATTGTACAACCAGTCGCAACATTATTAAACAGTATATTAAGCACACATTAGCATAACCACGCATAGTAATTATTGATACATCGCTGTACCTAAGGTGTAATACCAATTTAAAAATGGCCCAAAGCTTTGTGAAAAAGAGCCTATTATAAATAGTGAAGAAGTCCTTCCCGCTAGTAATAAGGGTAATAAGGGTAATAAATTCGGAGGAACCACAGCCCAGACAAACAGATGTCCGTGTGTGAAGCTGAAATACGCCTAGACGTTTGGGGGACCGAATTACCGAACGGAGAAAGCGGACCGAGTGCAGGATCGTTAAGGAACGCTCTTCAGGGAGCCGAGCTGGCGATCCTATAGGGCCATGGATGGTGACGAGCACCACAAAATTTGCAAGCATGTTGCAAGACAAATTCTGTGGCAATACGATGGGATATATTCCCACGGGGTCGGCCATCACGGTGAAGGTGTAAATAGCATTGTATCATAGCGGCCGTCTTGTACGGTATCAGTCTGTCCTGCTTTCTACATAACTGGCCATACCGGTTAGGCTCAGTGAACCGCCAAAGTAGCTATCAATATTTAACAGTAACGCGGTCCCTAACAAGCTTAATACAGTTGCTTCATGGCGGTCGTGTTCGATCACAGGAACCTCGAAAGAACATTGTTTTTTGGCAGAATATTTTCGCCCTATCCACGCAGGCAATCTTGGGTTTCGGTCTATAATACATCACCGGCGTCGTTCGAGAGATCCGGTGAATATTAGCGATCTTGCAACGTGAGTGCGCAAAGACTGGGAAACCGACGCGTTTCGCCGCCGGTTAAAATATTGTTACGGGGAAGGTATTGTATTAACCAAAGGTATGTTCGACTATGTACTGAGCCGACGGGTATGCGTTAATGTCTGTGCTGGAGAGAGGGTCTGATGAGAGCTCAGCAGCTAGAAGAGGAACCCGCCGCGGTGGCTCAGTGGCTAAGGCGTTGTGCTGCTGAGCACGAGGTCGCGGGTTCGATTCCCGGCCGTGGCGGCCGCTTTTCTGATGGAGGGGAAAAGCAAAAACGCCCGTGTGTACGAGATTTCGGCGCGCGTTAAAGATCCCCAGGTGGTCAAAATTAATCCGGAGCCCTCCACTACGGCGCGCCTCATCGCCTACGTTGCGTCGGCGCGTCAAACCCTACAATCAATCAATCAATCAAGCTAGAAGAGGAAGTCGACGACGATCGCTCTCGACTTGGTTCGTGCGTGAATCTGGACACTCTGCTCTGGCTTCCCCTTGTAAATACCTTTGGTTAATACAATACCTTCCCCGTAACATTTTTGGTGTGAGGTGCGGGGTACGACACGCACAGTACGGAGCTCCGCAGCGGACGGCAAGTTACCCGACCAACGATGGCGCCCGAGGGAGCTACCGCGACTACATCCCCATTCATCGTTATCTCCCAGCAGCGTGACCCGGGCACGTTCTGCGGCACAGATGATGTTGACCTTGAAGACTGGCTGAAGACGTATGAGCGCATTAGCGCTCATAACAGGTGGGATCCCACCATCATGCTTGCGAACGTGGATAATTCTCTGAGGGGAGCGGCCAGGACTTGGCTTCAAACTAACGAGGAGACGGTAAGAAGTTGGAACGACTGTAAATCCAAGCTGCGCGAGCTGTTCGGGAACCCTGTAGACCGTCAAACCGCCGCGAAGAAGGCACTGACTTCCCGTGTACAGACCCCTACCGAGCCTTATGTGGCGTACATTCTGGACGTGCTATCCTTGTGCCAGAAAGCTGACGACCAAATGGCGGAAGCGGACAAAGTCGGGCATATCCTCAAGGGAATAGCGGACGACGCTTTCAATTTACTCATGTGCAAGGACTGCACAACCATGCAATCAGTCATCAAGGAATGTCGCCTGTTTCAGCAGGGAAACGGACGTCGCCTGACTACTAATTTTACACGGCTTCCAAACACCGCTCCAACGTCGTCGTGCGAGGATCGTTGTCTTTTCGAACATCGACCCCCGGAGACTGACATGAGCCCAGCTACGACGGGAAGTCTGACCAGGCTTATCAGACGAGAGCTCGAGGCTATGGCCCCCACGACGCTTCCCCAATCGGAAACGTGCCTTCCCTCTGATCCAAGCGGTCGTTCGGGAAGAGGTAGCCAAGCTCGCCTTTCAGCCGGTTTGCGCTGTGAGAGGCCCAGGCGTTCACGCGCCTCACCTTTCCTCTAGCTACGGCGGCCGCAATGAATACCAACCGTCCACCTATCGTAGCCGCTACCTCTCGGAATGGAGGACACCGGACGACAAGCCGATTTGCTTCCACTGCCGCCGAGTCGGGCATGTTGCACGGTACTGCCAGAGGCGTTCACGATTCTCATTCCGGCAAGACCTTTCCAGCTACACGCACCCTGATCAGATGCCTCGTCGCTTTGCTCCACCGCCTCCACCGCAACCAGTAGACGTCAACGCTCCGTTCCGCCGGTACAGCCGATCGCCGCCGCCCCAGCGCCGTCAGTCCCGTTCGCCACAGCCGTCCCGGCGTCCAGTCTCGCCGACGCCGTATAACAACTCCCGTCCGGAAAACTAAATGATGCAGCTCTCAGAGGTGACGCTGCATGTCCGACGACCACCGAAAATCCTCTGTTGACGCTTTGTACACAGAAAAATTTACTGAAGATTGAAGTTGACGATGTTGTCGTTACTGCCTTGATTGACACGGGTGCACATATGTCGATTATGAACTCGGAGCTTCGCCGCCGCCTTCGCAAGGTGCTTACGCCCCCCCACTTCACGTGTTGTACGAGTCGCTGACGGAATACGCCCACTGTCGCAGGGATGTGTGCAGCGCGTGTTACTATAGCTGGCCGACAAACCGTCGTGTTGTTTACTGTACTAGACCAATGCACTCACGACGTTATTCTTGGCCTCGATTTTCTCGCGGACCACTCAGCACTCATCGATTGTTCGGCTGGAGTCCTTCACTTAGAGCTGCCTTCTTATCTCGGCCACGACGACGTCCGCAGGCAGCACTTCTGTTCCTCAGCCGACGTTCGTTTACCGCCCCTAGCCACTACACTCGTGTCCTTGCAACTGTCCCCCCTTGAAGCATGGTTGATGCGATGGAAACGGCCTCGTCGCCCGAGGAGTCATCGATCCCGATCGTAGACGAATCGGCCGGATGTGCATGGAGGTTACCGGAGAGGAAGTGACGACAGAGGATTACTTGGAAAAGGTGGGCTGGAAGGTAGTCAGCCGCAATAAAAAGCCCAAGGAGGAACGAGCGCAGGGAACCTCGCCCCAGACGCGGTCGGACACGAAGACAAGGAAAGCAGCAGCAGCGGCAACGATGGCAGCAAGGATGCCCAACGTGTTGCCGAAGGAGGACAACAAAGTGGTCGTGCGCCCGCGAGGCGGACTGTGCATTGCGAAGACACCCATCGCGATCATCGAAGAGGCGATCGCAGCAGCGGCCGGCATCACCAAAGAAGAACTGGCGAAAGACACCTTTCTGCCCAACAACGAGCAAAACATCGTAATTGTGAGTACCCCGGACTCTTCTAGAGAATGCAAGTACTCTACAATTAAAGAGATCATGATCGGAGGACAGAAACACGAGGTACGGGCATACGCAACGGCCCCCGATAGCATGACGAAAGGAGTAATCCGAGGGGTACCACTACAACACACGCAAGAAGACATAATGGAAAGGATCATAACGGAAAAGAATCCAACAGTAACGGGCGCTAGACGAATTGGAACTACAACCACGGTCATCGTCACCTTCGAAGGCGACAAGGTACCGAACGTGGTGTTCTACGGATCGGGTGTAATGAAATGCAGTCTGTATCGCAAACACTTTGATTTCTGCACAATCTGCGGAAAAGTAGGCTACAGAAGAGACGTATGCCTAACTACAAATGTACGAGTGTGTTTCGACTGCGGAATGAAGAATCCGAAAGAAGGACACGCGGAGGTTTGCAAACCGAGGTGTAAGCTATGCAACGGCATGCACCCGACCGGAAGCAAGCCATGCAAGAACAAGTACAAGACGCCGTACGTGGTCACCAAAAGGAGATGGGCAAGAAAGGAGGCTGAGGAGGAAAGACGTAGGCAAGAACAGGAAAATCTCGCGCCAAGTAGCTTCCCAGCACTGGGGAACAACGGAAGAGCTAAAAGCCAGGAACGAGCGCCCCGCTCGCTAAGCCGTAAATCGGAAAGGTTAGCAAGCGGCAGCATTAGCCGGGACGTGAGGAGTGGACGATCGAAGTCAAAAGACAGAGTCAGCTGGAGCCAAATAGCCCAAGACAACGGGAAGAGGAAAGCAGAGCCACAGCCAAGCACGTCGAGAGGACCGAACACCCCGGCCAGCGGGAAGATCGGACAAGGCGTGGAAATCGGAGCATACAGGGCATTACAGGAAACAGTGGAGAGGCTAAGCAGGGAGAAGGCGCAACAGCGCAAAACCATTGAAAATTTGGAACGGAAGCTAACAGAGACCATAGAATTAATGAAGAAGAGCATTAGCCAACAACAGCAAGTGCCACAGATACTGCAAGCGGCTCCAGCGACCGCAGACAACAGCGAGGCAGCGGGGAAACCATCACCAACCTCAGAGCCGGCGCCAAAGAGGAGAGCTCTCGAGCTCCTCAAGGAACGCAAGCTCGCCGACAGAATGGACAGAACGGAAGACAGTATAGAGAAGATAACAACACGCATGACACAGAACGAGGCTCAACAAGCAGCACGGTTCGCAAGACTGGAACAAGCGCTTCAAAGCCAAACGGAATCGATGCAAGAGAACATCGCAGCAGCTGTACAGCAGAGCGTGGCGGCAGCAGTGCAGCAGAGCGTGGCGGCAGCAGTACAACAGTGTGTAGCAGCGGCCGTGCAACAGAGCATGGCGGCAGCATTACAACAACTTAGAGAAGAGTTAAACATGAGCAACCCAACATGGACCGCAGCACAACCAGCACAGTAAACGCTAACAGTCTCGTGGTCTGGCAATGGAACTGCGACGGTTTCGCAAGTAAGAAGGCAGTCCTACAACAGCACATTCGACACTCAACCAGGAAGCCCGACATCATTCTGATTCAGGAGACCCTCGTAGAGGAGACCCACCTCCCAGGGTACAAGACCTACGCCAGCCCGCCCAGCCGAGTTGCCAACGGCAAGGGACGCGGCGTGTGCACCCTGGTGAGGAAGGGACTGAAGTACGAGGAAAGGGAAGGACTAATGAAATCACTGATTGAACACACGATGATAGAAGTTATCACCGGACAGAAGCGGAAACAGAGCACCTTCATCATGAACATCTACAGCAGCCCGAGCCACCGCAGGCAGAAATTCAAGGCACTCCTCCATAAGGCTTGCAGAACTGCCGGCAGGGACGACAACCTAATCATATGTGGGGACTTCAACGCACACAACCAAGCATGGGGCTACATCACAAACAACGCCAAGGGAAACAGTCTTCTAACCGATGCTACGGAAGAGGGACTTACACTCATAACAGACCCAACGTACCCCACGCGGATCGGCAATTCAACGTGCCGAGACACCACGCCAGACCTTACCTTCGTTAGAATACCACAAGGCGGTCGAACCCCATCTTGGATCAACACCGGTCACAACCTAGGCAGCGACCACTTAATAATCGAGGTGACGCTACCGCTTAAAGGAAAATCGGACGAGAAGCGCATCCACAAGCTCACAGACTGGGACCTCTACAGAACCCTATTACCGAGCGAAGAGGAAGAGATACAGGACGTGAACGAGTGGTCTAACAAGATCATGGAAAACGTCACAGCAGCAACCAAGGAAATTGAAACAGATGTGGAAATCGTAAAGATGGATAGCCAACTAGCGCACATGCTGGAGGCAAAGACCTCCATCCACAAGAGATGGCAGAAACAACGCACCAACCGGAGACTACGAAAGAAGGTGGCCGAGCTAAATCACGCCATCGAGAAACACTGCCGATCGCTCTGCCGACAGCAGTGGAACGAGATGTGCAGCGCAGCCGACGGCCAATTACACGTAGGAAAGACGTGGGCCATGCTCCGTCACCTACTGGACGAAACAAAGACGAAGTCTTACCAGAGAGACAGTCTGAACAAGACCCTAAACAAGGCGTTACGGGAACTGGGAAAGGAGGAGATGCACAAGACGAAATCAACGACAAGTATCTACGGAACACCCAGAGAAAACGCATCCAGACTACTGGGGCATGGTGAACGAGAACCTGGACAGAGACATCGAGATATGGGAGGTACGGACGGCGGTACACGAGCTGAACTGCCGATCCGCAGCCGGTCCAGACAATGTTACGAACAAGGCACTCAAGCATCTCAACGAGGCTGCGATCGCAAGCTTGACGGCTCTCTTCAACAAGTGTTGGAGGGAGGGCAAGCTACCCCAGACCTGGAAGACAGCCAAGACTATCCTAATACCAAAGCCAGGAAAGCCGCCGGGTATCAAGAACCTCCGTCCCATATCTCTGACTTCGTGCGTCGGCAAAGTGCTGGAGCATGTTCTGACGAACAGATGGCAGGAATACCTCGAGGACAATGACCTGTATCCCGACTCCATGATCGGATTCAGGAACAAGCTGAGCACGCAGGACGCGATGCTCCAACTAAAGGCGGAGATCCTGGACGACGAGACCAGGACCAAGGACAACAAGGCAATACTGGGGCTGGACTTGCAAAGTGCCTTCGATAAATTGAAGCACTCGGCAATTCTAGCACAAGTCTGCGCCCTGAACATGGGAGCCCGGACGTACGACTACGTTAGGGACTTCCTAACGGGGCGCACGACAAAGATCCAAGCAGGTGACGAAACCCTCGAGGAGAAGAAGCTCGGCAGCGTCGGGACCCCACAGGGCTCGGTTATCTCGCCGTTGCTCTTCAACCTCGTCATGATTGGGGTTGCTAGCCGCCTTGAGTCGCTAGCGGGCGTACGGCACACCATATACGCCGATGATATAACGCTATGGGTTCCAGGCGGCAGCGACGGACATATCGAGTCAACACTACAGCAAGCAGTCGATACCATCGAAGACCAGCTGAAAGGAACGGGGCTTATCTGCTCGCCAAGCAAATCGGAGCTCCTGGTGGTTCCACCCAGATGGAAATTAAAGACGAGCGAGGACAACACGGTCAACAAACCGAATCGTGGTTCGGACCGGGCAACGAGACCAAGAGCTTCCTGATGGTCAGGAAGATCCGAGTGACTGGGCTTTTCAAATCGAAAGAATCGCACCAACGGGAGACGGTCCACCGACTCCTAACTAAAGTCACAGCGGCCACTCGCCTCATAAAGCGGGTTGCCAACAAGAAAGCGGCATGCGGGAGGACAGTCTGATACGGCTGATCCAATCGTTTTCCGTTAGCCATATAACTATGTCGCTTCCTACCACAACTGGAAAGCGGCGGAAGCAATCGTTTAAATGCAGCTATACGCAAAGCATACAGAGCAGCACTCGGTCTTCCGACAGCGCAAGCACCGAGAAGCTCATGGACCTCGGCGTGCACAACACGCTCGAGGAAATCAGCGAAGCCCAGCGAGCCGCCAGATGGAGAGGCTCAAGGGATCGAAGACCGTTCGAGCATCTTAGCCAAGCTGGACTCGAGCCCGGAACGAGCGGTAGACCACTCAACACAGACCAGAGGAACCCCTCATACCGCGCTAACATCAGGAGCGGGACGCGGGGTACAACCCATCCCCCAGGAACATGACCCTTATCCTACAACGGGGAGAGGAGAAAGGCGAGCAGCCGAAGCCATGATTGAGCAACACGCCAACGCACCCTGGCACCCGATACGTCGACGCATCGGAGTACCGTAACCGGAAGCCTTCACTGCAGTGGTGATCGACGCCGTAACCGGAGAGACAGTCTCTGACAACGAGCGTTAAAACATGTGAGGCGCAGAGCGCCGAAGAGGTGGGCCATAGCCTGGCCATCGCGGACCCAAACACCAAGACAGTCCTCTGTGACTCAAAGGGAGCCGTGAGGAACTTTGCCAAGGGCAGGCTGTGTCGTGGAGCAGTGCGGGTTGCTCACCGCGTTGGATTTTACGGCCAGAAAAGTAACAGTGAAGTGGTTCCCGCCCACGTGGGGACAGAATGTGTCTAAACTTGCGGACAACCACAACGAGACGGCGAACTCTGTTGCGCGAGAATTATCTGGCCGCGCAGCAGAAACGAGCCTGTCTGCAGAGCTGTGGGCGGAAACTAAAGATAGGATGGGCACGTTCCACGAAATTACAAAGTATATCGCATGAACAGACGAGTAATGGCACCGCCGCACCCTGATCTTACCAGGGAGCAGGCGGCGTTATTTAGACAGCTGCAAACGGGCTCGTTACTGACTCCGGTCTAATGAAGCACATATACCCAGAACAGTATCCGGACGACACCGTGTAGGTGTGCCGCAGGGCTCGGGCCATCTATGATCCACATCCTGTGGGATTGTTCAGCAAGACCAGCAGAAGAAGCGGAAACAGAGACTGTGATCCCGCCGTGGCTTCAAGACGCGGCGCGGAGCTATAAAAGGAAGACCAACTCCTGGCCGTCCAGCAGATCCTGGAGGCCTCCAAAGACAGCGACCGAGTGAAAGCTGCGAGGCGTCAGCCACCCCTCGGGGGTAACGGCGACTAGCCTGGGGGCGAGTTAGCGAGGACGCTGACGAGTAGAGGGTCCCAGACAGGACCGACGTTAGGCCGCGTCTAGGTATCCCGGCAACGGGGTGCCTACTGCAGGCGATTTAATAAAGTCTTTGTCATGTCATGTCATGTCCCCCCTTGTCCCTGATGGTGATTACCTCGCTTCGCCTCTTGCTGACGTACTCTTCGCGCGTAATGTGATGACGCCACACGCTGTCGTAACGATTTTGGATCGTCGCGTCCGACTGCCGTTAACCAATTTTGGCTATACACCGCAGGTCATCCCAAAGGGAATGTCGCTAGCTACACTATGTACAATTTCACAGTGCGAGGTGAATGCATTAGCCGATGTCACTGGCCTAGACTGTGAGCGCGAGGCCAAGCCCACGTCACCTCTGCCGCTCGATCTCGAACCTATGATAGCCTCTGATCTGCCAACTGTACACACGAGGCAACTTCGCGATTTATTGTCAACGTTTAAACACATTTTTGACTTTGATGATCGCCCTCTGCTGGACAGGCCACTGCTGTCCCAGCATCGCATACACACAGGGGATGCCAATTCCGTGCGCAGACGGACCTTACCGGGTGTCCATGACGGAACGCCAAGCCATTCAAGCGGAAGTGGACAAGATGCTTCGCAAAGACATTATTGAGCCTTCCACTAGTCCATGGCATCCCCCGTTATCCTCGTCAAGAAGAAGGATGGTACATGGCGCTTTTTGCGTATAGACTATCGTCACCTCAACAAGGTTACTACTAAAGACGTGTACCCCCTTCCTCGCATTGACGACGCGTTGGATTGCCCTCCACGGGGCCATAGTACTTCTCTTCCATTGATCTCCGAACTGGATATTGGCAGATTCGCGGTTGATGAGCTCGATCGCGAAAAAACAGCTTTCGTAACGCCGGATGGTCTTTATCAATTCAAAGTAATGCCTTTCGGCTTATGTAACGCGCCAGCCACGTTCGAGAGGATGATGGACTCCCTGCCTCCATGGCTTTTAAATGTTTCTACTTGTCTCTGTTATCTTGATGCGTCATTGTTTCTCGCCCACGTTTGAAAGCCATCTGGAACGACTTGCCGTGGTCCTTGACGTTTTCCGACCGAGCAGGACTACAGCTTGAATTCCAAGAAGTGCCGCTTCGGGCGACGCGAGATCACAGTACTCGGCCATCTAGTTGACGCCACTGGAGTCCGCCCCGACCCTGAAAAGGTCGGGCTGTCAGAGAAGATTCCCTCAACCTCGCTCGCCCAAAGACGTCCGAGCTTTCGGTAGGCTTGTGTTCCTACTTTCGCCGCTTCATTAGAAATTTCGCGACTATCGCCCAGCCACTAACTGATCTCCTTCGCAAGAACGCTACCTTCTCGTGGGGCCCAGAACAAAACGGAAGCCTTCCAGACGCTCACAAACTATACTCACTGCTTCTCCCATTCTGGACATTTTCGACCCCCCGGCGGCACCCACTGAAGTCCGTACAGATGCAAGTGGACCTTGTGCCATTGTCGCTGCTTTAGCGCAACGACAAGCAAACGGCGACCGAGTCATTGCTTACGCCAGCCGTCTTCTCTCGTCGTCAGAGCGGAACTACGCTATTACGGAGCGCGAATGTCTTGCTCTTGTATGGGCCGTAGGAAAATTCCGTCCCTACCTCTACGGGAGGCCGTTCACAGTTGTCACCGACCACCACGCCCTTTGCTGGCTCTCCTCCTTAAAGGATCCCACGGGCCGCTTGGGGCGTTGGGCTTTGACCTTACAAGAATACTGCTTTACTGTCTCCTACAAATCTGGTCGTACACACCAAGATGCGGACTGCTTGTCCCGGCATCCGTCGATCCACCTGGTTCCTCTGCCAGGACGCCGACGCCTGTGCCTGGCTATTTCTGATTTGATTCGTATTGAGGATGAACAGCGTGTGACAACACCTTACGAGCGATCATAGACAATCTTCCGCCCTCATCTGCACCACGATCCTTCGCTGCAAGCGTATCTAGTACAAAGATGTGTGTGCTTTACCGCCGCAACTTTCGCCCTGACGGCCCTGCATTTGCTCCTGGTTGTTCCGCAACACCTTAGAAGGTCCGTGCTTCATCAACTGCACGATGCACCTACTGCAGTCCATCTAGGTCTGGACAACGCACCTATGACCGCGTCAGGCGGCCGCTTCTTCTGGCCTGGCCTATATAGGTTCTGTTCGACGCTACGTCAGTGCTTGTGACGCCTGCCAGCGACGGAAAAGGTTAACGACGGCTCCGGCTGGTCCCTTACAGTCCCTCGACAGTGCCGATGCGAACCGTTTACCTACCTGTGTAGGATGGACCTCCTTGGTCCTTTCCCTTTCTCAACTCCGGGAACAAGTGGATTGCCGTGGGCAACGGACTATGCTACCCGTTTTGCTATTACGCGGGCGCTACCTACAGTTGTGCGACTGATGGTGCTGACTTCCTCCTTCACGACCGTCATTTTACACCACTGCGCGCTCCACCGTCAACTTTCTCACCGACCGGGGACGATACTTTTTATCAAAGTGGGTCGCTGATCTCCTTCGTTTGAGTTCCACGACACACAAGCTCACCACTTCTTACCATCCCCAAACCAATGGACTTACGGAACGTTTTAACCGCACCCTTACGGACATGCTGTCTATGTATGTCCTCCGCGGATCACAAACATTGGACTTGACGTTGCCGTATGTGACTTGTTGCGTACAACTCCTCGCGCCACGATACGGCTGGTTTTTTCACCCTTTTATCTCCTCTATGGGACGTGAGCCCACTTGGCCGCTTGACACCTTGATTCCCTCATCGATCACTCCACCGACCGAATATGCATTCGACGGCTATTCTCGAGCAACTCTAGACCCGTGAGGTCGCCCGAGCCCGCCTTTCGGCCTCCCAGGTTTCGCAGAAGAAAGAAAACACGTTATGACCTTAATCACCGCAACGTCTGTTATCCTCCTGGAACGCTCGTATTGTTATGGTCTCCTTCTCGCCGCGTGGGCCTCTCTGAAAAGCTTCTTCCGCCTTATCATGGCCCTTACAAGGTCATCCGGCAGGTCACCGATATGACGTATGAGATCAGTCCTGTTGCAGCGTCCACATCGTCTTCCACGCCGAAGACCGACATCGTGCATGTACTGCGGCTGAAGCCCTACAATTCTCCCAGCTTGGACACAACACCTTAGTCAGCACCGAGTCGGTGCTTTCCCGGCCGGGGGGCTATGTGACGGGGATGTTCGGCTATGTACTGAGCCGACGGGTATGCGTCAGTGTCTGTGCTGGAGAGAGGGTCTGATGAGAGCTCAGCAGCTAGAAGAGGAAGTCGACGACGATCGCTCTCGACTTGGTTCGTGCGTGAATCTGGACACTCTGCTCTGGCTTCCCCTTGTAAATACCTTTGGTTAATACAATACCTTCCCCGTAACAATATCTTAACCTCTGAACGCTACTCGTATTGATGACAGCAAAGACGGGATCGCTGAAACTCTGAGACTGGCGGCAATAAAGACATCAGAAGGGAATTGGGGCTTGTGGCTTGTGCTGTGAAAGGGTAACCTGCATTGCAGAAAGCGCGGTACGTCTTCCATGTTTCGCTATTATCAAGGGACGTAATCCTGTAGAAGGTGTTTCTGGGCTACAAGATTTATGATTAGCGCAGCGACTATTTGGGCGATGGCCTGCCTAAACGGTTCCTACTAAAATATGCCTTGAAAATTGCCTCTACATCTCGGTGGTGGTGCTGGGTTTTTCCGTAGCAATGAACAGCGATGATGAAGGTGATGGTTGATGTTCAGTGGCACAAGGCCAACAAGGCAACGAGCGCCAAACAACGAGTTATTTAGTGATATAACTTAAGAACGTGAGCGTTCGAGCTAGTTGGTACTCCATAGTGAAAATTTAAAGCGCAACAAATTTAGACACAAGACGAATGAGACAGGGGCAAGCGTTGCGCTTTAAATTTTCATTATTTAGTGAGTTAAGTAAGGCAATCATAAACAATAAACCACTGAGTAAAAATAAAAGTGACATGAAACAAACGACAATGAGGATGGTTGGTGTATAGGGCCAGGATGATTATGCGTGATAAGACAAGAGGTGTAAAAATTTTACTGCTGCTAAGAACTTAAAAACACGCTAAACAGAAAACACATCGGCTAAAAAGTGCGATGGGTGCAGTGGAATGTGTCGTGTTTAGAGTTCAGAGAAACGTTTGTGTCGGGTTGTTTCAAGTGCCTTGCATGTGATTAGGATGTGAGGTACGGATTGGCCCTCCCCACATCTGCTACACAAGGGCGTCGAAGATCCAGTCAGCAGATGGGAGTGCGTTACATGTGTGTGGCCTACCCGTAGCCCAGCCAGGGCGACTTCAGTGTGCTTGTTGTGTTAGTCAGTTGTGTATCGTACCAAGCGTGGTTTCATTACGTGTAGTTTCTTGTCTATTTGGTGACTCCGGTGTGATTGCCTTGTGTCACGAAGCTGTTTTCTGATTAATATCGTGAGGTGAGTGTAAGGTACTGTTGTTTTATCCACTGTGTTTGCGAGGGAATCGGTAGCAGCCATTGGATCGGTGGCCTCATTGCCAGCGATTCCACTCTGCCCTGGAACGCAGCATATACTTATTTCAAGATTTTAGCCGTATGAAATCATTATAACTTTTTGAAGATTGATTAATTGTAGGGTTTAACACGCCGACACAACGCAGGCGATGAGGCGCGCTGTAGTAAGGGTCTCCGGAATAATTTTGACCACCTGGGGATCTTTAACGTGCGCCGAACCTTTAAAAGGAGATTGATCGCATATTTTTTTAGGAGGCTTTCTTGATGACACTGCCTGCACCACGCTCAGGGAATCTGTGTACACGGCGGTACCTGGAAATTTTATTTTGGATGATGTGATTTGAAACCAGTAATATGCCGTACGCTTCTTCATGTAAATACTGTTATGAAAATTCATTCTTTTAAGCTAACACTTATGTTTCGTGATTGCGATACACATGAGATACTGGAAGCAGTTTTTGACGCATCACTATAGAATTCGATGCACCTGTACTTGTTCCGCAGAAATTGGAAGTGCTGCAAAATAGCACTCCCGGGTACGCTATATTTTTTCTACTTTTGTGAATGACAGGTCGCATGAGATAGGGCGTAAATGCAACCTTGGAATAATATTTTGGATGGGTGTGTTGTGCTTGTCTCAAGGGGGACCTTGAACTTCAAATCCTCCTCTTTCACTCTAAGAGAAAAAGACAAGGAAATTTGGTCCTGATTAAAAAATGGTTGTAAATGTGATGTATTGTAATGAGAGGATTAGAAGGATTGTGTTGTGTGAGACTCGATTTTAGATGCATACAACAAGTTAGCATACTCCCGCTGATGTCCAAGGAAGCATTTGTCACACTCGACATACAGACTCTAGACAGGGCTAGTGCGGAAAGCGCCGCATGAGAGGCGAAGGCGAAGACGTAGTACTGGGTCGAGCATTTTAATTGCTGCTTTTGTCGGGCACAAATACACGGCACTGCCGTAGTCAAGCCGAGACCCTACCAAGGCAGTGTATAGGCGCAGCAGGAGTGGCTTTCCAGCCCCATAGAACTGGTGTGAGAGGACCTTCAGAATATTCATTTGTTTTTAAGCATTTGCATTGAAGGAGTTGGATATGCGGAATGAATGTAAGCTTTACATCGGAGCAATGAACAGCTGCATTTGTTCATTTTATTGCTGAAACTAGAGATGTCTAAGTATCGTAACAAATCGCCCTTTATTCTCGTTAGTTTGGCCAATTATTGTGACAAAAATAACGGCGCTTTACTGCAGTTTAATAAGCAAGTCAACAACGTGTATTCAAAAAAATCTAAATCCATACTAGCATGGTTTGTCCTTTGTAATAATTGCTTATTTCGCCGGAAAGGGATGAACGCTTGGGTATTTTTGGGTATACGTCATTCGTAACGTGTTGTTTAGCCGTTCCAAAATTTCAACTTTCAGAAACATTCCGGCGATGCTGTGGTAACGCTTGGTCTCAAAGATCAAGTGCAGACAGTAGCAGCCTAACTCAGCAGTTTTTTCAGGTGCTTGAAAGTCGTTTAAAGCCCGATGGATGTGTCTCGCTCTTTCAATGTTTTAAAATGGGAACGGGTGATTTAGGCGACATAAAATGGGAAAAACGAAAAAAAAAAGAATGAAAATGAGCTGGCTTTCACCACCCGGTTTTAAAGTCGACCAAGGGCGTTTAATCATGCTTTCCCAATCTGGAACATATAAAAGGGTGTCCTTAACAGCTCTCGTGAAGATAGAGGAGGGATATCTTACATGGAAATCCCTCCGAAAAGTTCGATTTAGCTCGATGCCACATAATCACGTGAGCGCCGTGGACGTCACGTAGAGAGCGCGTTCGCTGCACGTCCGAGACGAACAGCACGACGTATGCGCCAGCTTCTTGCTTTTGCTGCTTCGTACCCATTTGGCGCGCTCTCATGAGTATTGCTCGTACAAAAAGAGCGCCAACCAACGAGAAACTAACCCCGCACTGTTGAGGCTTGCCGCCGCTGGAGTTTCATTTTTCATATCGCGTGGCCCTCTTGCCTGCAGCCGTGGATTTCATTTTGTAAGAGCCTCTGTACGATGGTACAGGATCGTGCACTGAAAGGGCAAACCTCTTTCTGCGTGCTTTCCTGCGCAAGCTTTACTGGCTGCAGGATAGCCACCACTGTTTGCCCAGTTAATAGGAGGAAGGGGCAATGTTATATGTCACAATTTCCGTCAACAGATCACAGCACAATCCCCTTTTGTAGCTCTTAAACACAATATGCAATTGTGGGGATTTAGCCCGTCGATGCTACACCCGGGCTATTAAGCGCAAAGTAGTGGGTGGCTACGCATTAATCTCGAAAACTTCGGGATCTTCAACGTGCGCCGAAAAGTGGACACCCTGGTGTTTTCGCCTTTCGTCTCCATATTAACCATTTCGCACTACCACAGTCAAGGATTTTGGAGATAGCCAAGACACCCACAGATTGCGTGAAATTGGCGTAGTATTCAGTGTTAGGCAGTCAAGGTGACTTTTTTTGCCCATGGTCAAACCGTAGCTTTCTTCTTGAAGTTTGCAACGCAAAATACAAATAGTAATTTGAGCGCGAGACGCACAGGTCCCATTCGCCTAGTCGTGGTCGTTAGCGCATTGAGTATCGAGAATGTGTGTTACCAATTTTCCCAAACAGATACAATCAGAACATTCCAAGTGTTTTGGATTTTGGAAAAGAACAAAATATACACACTGTAACCGAGTGGAATAAAACTGCACGGAGAAGAAAAATGCGGCAACGTTCGATAGAAAAGGTGTTTCTACAGAAGAGACGAGACCATTCAGGCGGTCACATCACGCCCGGCGAACGTGTACGCACATCGCATTTCGTATCGACAATAAGGCAGGACCTGCTGCGGCATGGATCAAAATGAGCCGAACCTTTTTTATCCCCTGCGAGAATATGCCTTTAACGAGAATGTTCGGACGGTTTTAGGTGCTTTTTGGCAAGTTTCTTTTTTGTGCTTTTTGTACCTGGCTTATCATGGCTTCGGATGGCAATTAGGAGATCGATGGAAGATCTGTCCCCAGACGCGGAAGCCAAAGTGAACAGAAGAAGCGAGCGACGTGAACCTGAGAGAAGTGAACCAATTATTTTTTCCTATCTCCCTCTACCATGCAGAGTGAATGCGCTAAGTTTTGTCGTTTTTTATGGTTTGTGTCTATATTTACAATTTTCTTTCTTGACTAAACAGACGCCGCTGATAAACCGTAGTGAATCCCTCTCCCCCTGAGAGCACCAGCCACTTCGTTAAAGATAGCAAAAAGAAAACGATACTACCAGCCTTCTTTTGAATCGTTTTGGAAATTCCTGGCAAGACACTGAAGAGCTTGCTTACTTCGTCAGTGTCCTTAGGTGTGCGCAAGAATATTATCCTACGGAAGAATACGAAGGCAGCTGCTTATGCAGCAAAAAAGATTCACTTTCTGTTCATGTAGAGTTCTTATGTTCTTGAAGCCCTGTTGCAAATGTTCAATGCCTGTTCCACGAAAACTCCATCGTACCACTTTTAAAAGTCAATTTCAATATTGTTTTCCCAACAACGCCGCTTCAGATTGAGTGCTCCCATTTATTACTATCCAAATCCAAATTTATGCTACTTATAGTGGGAAAATGCGCCGCATAATTCTTGATTACTTGTGGCCCTAAATCATCCCCTAGTTGACACATAAAACCTGTTATATAATAGCTTTAACAGCGTTAAATTTAGGTCTGGTAACAAACTTTCGCTCGTTTCTGAAATTCTGTTTGAGTGGATTTGACACCTTTTGAAAAAGAAACTCCTCAGTTGTGCTATCTAGAATTCGCAGAATGTTTTTTTTTGTTCTGATAGACTGGGAATTCTTAACAGTGTACAGATCTGCTTGCAAATATTCGCTAATAAGGAGCCCGCTAAGCTGTATTTGGAGCAGAGTCGGCGATGCAAGTTTAGTAAATGTGTTTTTCGTTTTCACTCCTCATATTTTCATGGTTATTCAACGGCCTATTTTGATTTCTCTTTTTCTTCGTTCCTGGGTATCCCATTAAAAAGGGTCAGGGCCAAGCATCTGCAGACTTTGTACCTTTTAAACGAATTTCTATCCGCTATTTCTGCCACGTTGCACGAATTTACATTTCAGATGCAACGCATCTCTTTAACTCGACTTGTCCCGCGTCGTTGTCGCTGGCGTAGTCCGCATCGCTCCCACATTCTCCTCGCCGCGGCAGCTGCGCGCTCCGCCGCGCTCCGCCGCCCTCACCGCAGCGCCATCTGTGCGCCAGTCGCTGGCGTAGTCTGCATCCCTCCCCCATTCTCCTCGCCGCGGCAGCTGCGCGCTCCGCCGCTCTCACCGCAGCGCCATCTGTGCGTCAGCGTGGTCAGCGCGCAGCTTGCGCTCGGCTCCGCTCGCTCCCGTTGCCATGCCAGCTGTGCGTTAGCGCGCAGCTTGCGCTCGGTTAAAAATTTACACCTTTTTCCCGCGAGGGGAACTATTTGGTAGATGCGACGCATCGGGGGGGAACATGCTGCGTAAATAGGATACACAACAGCAATTCACACGCTGACATCGCTAAAATAACGGAAACGCAACGGCAACCCCCGATGCGTTACATATACCCCATGGTTCCCCTAGCGGGAAGATGGTGTAAATTTTTTTGGAGGGCTCAGCAGAATGGCAAAGGAGAAGGCGTTTATTAGAACACATGGCCTGCTGTTATAATAGGTTTTTTAACCTATACGCATAGTCCCCCCGTCAAGTGAGGGTGAAAACTTAATGCGCCATTCAACTTGTTTAAATCACAAGACTGGCGAAGCTCGGTCGAGACTATACGCAGCCTCGTAATGACGCAGCGTGAGGGAAGTGAAATTCAAATTGAAGAACAGTACAGAACTGGGAGGAGCCGGGGACGACTAGACACGCAAGCGCTTAGAACACCGATAAAGCGAAGGCTGTGAACGCAGAAAATGATGACACGTTAAGAAGTTTCTCGACGGCTTAATCATGTTTTGAACAGCGTCCGTAATTTTATGGCGACCTCATGCTAACAGCACATGCATTGGGGCGCTAATTTTTCAAGGCCTCGTGGTTCGAATAAAACTGGCGCTTTGACAGTTCTCGTTCACGCGCATTAAAAAATACCTGAACCTATATAAATCACTGCTTTAAAATTCGCTTTCACAATACGGAAACGATACTAGAAGTTTGGCGCCGATTTTATACTCTGGGTTTGTCCTCTGCTACTCCGCCTATTCAGTTACTATAGTAAACCAACAAATGAGAATTGATGGTGTGGTGCGTGCAATGTTAGCGCAGTTTCGGTTTGTGCTACTAACATTTACTAAAAAAAGTGAATTTACTTCACACCTTTTCCTCTCCCCTCCCTTCACCCTTCTCTTCCCTCGTTCCTCCCAAAACCATTCCCTGCTCTCACTTCAATAACCTTGTTCGCAGCTATTCCTTCTTTTGCAGGTTTGCTTAGGATTTACACAGCTTGCACGGACGACGCTGGAGAGCTGACTTTCGCGAAGTAATAGTAGCGCTATCTTGTTGATCTGTATGCCGAGGAGGCACTTGAAATTACATCGTTGTACTTACTTTAAATGTGGCGGACGTTTTTTGTGGCTTTCCGCTGCGGAATGCGCTGCTTGCAACATTCCGAAAACGATTGCGTGACAACTTTTCCCGCCTTCGCTTGAGCGCAAATAAAAAATTCTAGGAGATGCGCCGTGAAAAGCTCTCGTTGCAGGAGCATCCGCCTTTCCCGCCTGCGGGTAGAACGCAGAAACTTGCGTGACATTTTTATGGCGTGTCGGGGGCAAACACTAGTGGCACCGAACCGTTAGTGCGCAAACGAAGAGTGCAATGAAAGCGAACAGTTAGGGTTCTTGTAGTTTGCCCAGCGAAAACATGTTGCAATAGGTTGGGCCATTATAAATATCTGATCGTCCCTCCTCCTCAAAATTACCGTCACCGTTTCGGATACTATACCAGATATACAAAGAAATAATAACGTGCAGTGCGAGCCACGAAAAAAGCCTAAAAACCGTGACCAAAAAGAAGCAAGAATATCCAGGTGGTACTTGGTTTGTTGCTTTCGTTTATTTTTCGGTCACAGTGATTTGGCTTTTCAGTTGTCGCGGTTGGACCGAATAGCACCCAGCAGCAGCGGAACGCCAATTAAACGGGGCTTTGCAGGAGTTCATTAATCACAGCTTGTTTCATAAATGTTAAAATTTTGCCGTTAGTGGCGTGACTTGCATTCCTTGCCCTTTTTATTAGTCAGTGCGTTTCAACGGCTTCGCATCAAGGTATAGACTATCCACTTTGTGGTTGTTGATTTTTATAAACACTGTACTAATGCAAAAACTTTCGTAACAAAAGACGGTTGTTTTTTCTCCCTTTGAGCTCCGATTCTATTATCATGACCAATTTCATAATACGCTTGCACATATTCCGCAATGTATTAAAAATTGGTGAGCAAAGACAGGCAGAAGTGCCAAACCTCCGGTCAGAATGTAAGAAATGACGTTGACTTTCTTGTATACAAAAGACGTCGATGCTTCCGAAACGGCACATCGCAGTTAGCGCTCTTTGTATATAATATACACCTGCACCTATCATCGCGCACGGCAGCGTTTTTTTGGGTTGGTCTGTATCGCTGCGGGCAGCGCTTCGTCACTCACTGCCTGAGACCCCTGTGAATGAGAGAAAGGGCACCCCAGAGCCCCGCTGGTCTTCAGCCGGCGCTTGGTGTGCCCTCTGAGGCTTTCGCTCGCGTGGAAATTTATCTCCTCCTTCCTTTTCCGGCTTCCACAGTCCGACAAGCGGTTAATTATGCGACGAAGTTCGCGATTACTTGGGCGATGCTAACCGGCTGTACCATGGAGATTGCCGAGTGTCTCGTCCAGAATAAAATGTTGAACCGTTGTGCTCTTTGGCAACTTCTCACGGACTGAGGGCGGTACTTTTTCTGAGAATCCCTCGGCGAGATTCTTCGCTCCGCCCCACCAAGAACAAGCTTACTACCGCACACCGTGCCTTTTTAATGGACTCTAGGAACGGCCGAAGTGAAGTTTAGTGACATTGCGTTTACCGATGTTATCTTGGCATGAGAACCATTACGTAAACACGTGGCTAGATTTTCTGCCTGTAATATTCTGCTCAGAAGTGAGCAGTCGGTCGGCTCAGATCGCCGACCGTATACTCCAGCGAGGGTATTGCTCGTTCTGATCATGCAGGCAAGCTTAACCGCGCCCGCACCACCGTTTCGCCAAGATATGCTTTAAATGAAGTGCGCCGTACTCTCCAAACAAAAAAAAACATTGAATTCAACGAACAGACTACGAAGGCCAAATGCACAAAGTCACGGCGGGATAATCTCGGGGTAAAAATTAGCAGTGGCTTAGCTCGGGTATGCGAGGATATACGTAGAGTGAGCTAAGGCTCAGCTGGTCTTTCTTAGCTTTGCTGGTTGTCCAGGATAGCTTGATTATCATGCTTACTGCTGCTTCAATGAGACACACACGGTATGCGAATTATGTGAAACATGCATATTTATCAAGCGGCTGGGCGCAATGTCACCAATCGCCCCAGAGCTAGGATGGTACCCCGGGCGCTCGCCGGTGTGGCTGCGATGCACGAGCCATCGGTTCCACACCCGGCCACCCCTCGCATTATCATCAAGTGGAACAGGCCGCCACGTGCGGAATGGAGGTCGGCGAAGACGCTGGGCGCGTGGTGTGTGTGAGACACGCCAGGCAGTGAGGAACGTTCAGTGCGCCGTGTGATGTCACTGCGCCTCGCGCATCCTCAGCACGGCTCTCCAGGAGCCACGCGAAACTGCTCAACCTCGGCCAGTGTAGCTCACGCTACAAAAAAGGTGAAGACGAAGACAAGACGGAGACAGGAGAAAGGAGACGTGCCCTCATCTTGTATCCTTCTTGTCTTCATCCTCGTCTTTAGCGAAGTATTTCCTTCTTCGTGTGTCATAAACCAACTTGCCGGCAAGCAAGTCCTACAAATTTCTAATAGCTCTTTGGCGCAGAACGTTCGACACTAATTTGACCAAACAAAACTATTGTGTGTACCATACTGGGTACATTGCCACTCCATTACTTCAAAATGTTGCGCTCAAAGGGAGGGCGAACAAAGCGTGTTTGCGACGTGTGTATATGTCCTTAATTAGCCTGTGTTCCCTTTCTTGCGCAATTCTCCCGCGTGACAATTGTTGTCTTTTTTTCTGTATAGAATCGTCAGAACGCAGAATAACTCGGCCAAAAAAAAATTTGCATGCCGGTAGAAATTTTACAATTTTAGTTATGGTGCAGGAGGGCGTATTATTTATGGACAACATAACTGCTCGGATGTCTCTTAACTGATTGAGAATTCCCAAAAGTCCCTCAAACTCGATCATGTTTCGGCAACATACCTTACTTAAACGGTGTCAAAACGGTTTCGAAACGGTTCCAGTGAAATGAGTCGGGTCGTTCTCATACATTAGCAATGCCACTGGTGTTTTTTTTGTAGGCAAAAGCATTAGAATTCATTTAAGGTAATCGGCTGTTCTACCCGTTTTCCAAAACGGGCAAATACGGTTTTTTTTATGCATCGAGTTAATTTCCCTTCTTGCCACGTGAAAGTCGGTTAACCTTTTCTGGCAACAGAGGGTGCTCGAAATCGAACGAAACCAATTCCTTTTCCGAGTGCTTCGTCATAACCGATTGCTTTGCGCCAACGCGCTTTGCTAAAATACGACCGCTTTTATTTTTTTTTCTAAATATTATTCACGTACACGGTAAGCAAGATATTTATCAGTAAATTAGTGACCGTTTGTCCGTATACATGAACTGGTTTTCTGCAGCGAGAGCCATAGGGCTACTTCAGCCCACAAAGTCACATTTATAGTAAATTCGTAAAAGCTTGGTGTAATTACACGTTTGCGAAATAAAAATACCTTTAAAAATATAATTGACAACCTTGGCTGGAAACAGCCCAGAAGAATAGAATGAGGCTAGCTTCCTAAATATTTCTTATACCGGATTCAATACCACTTCAGCTGTTAATCCTCATTGCGTAAAAAAAGTAATGCACCATTGATCGCTACAACACCTATATGTTAAAAGAACAAATGCAGGAGCATTGATTCAAGATAAACATTCAGATACATCAAAACAAGCGTAATGGCAGCAAACCCTGTAATTATTACGTAACAAAAATTACCCAACATCACTAATATCAATATGTAATGCATCATCAAATTCCGAATAAGTCATGAATAAAAGAATTCAAAATTTTCGAAATACTGCAGAACGAATTTAAGTATGGCAGGCGAGGGGATGATAAGTTGGGCTATACGGTGCATCAAAATTTTGTTAGCTGAGTAAAGATCGTGATCAAAAGCAAGCTTATACAGTGAAGGGATGTAACACAACGCAAGGCGAGAAGGGATGTCCAGCACTGGGAAGCTGGACACTCTGGAAGACGAGGGGATACTCTTTGTTATAGTAACATAGGAGCATAATAGGGTGCACATGACATGAGAAAAGGGAGGATGCCCACGGCATCTCGACCGGCAATAACTGTGTAAACAAGGATGCGCTTCGCGACGACTACCGTATATGCCTTAATTTGCAACGTTGTAGGCACGGCATGTCGCCTTATATCACGTATTCCCGCTCCACGATAACCTGCGTCCCTCTCCTGCGCCCCATGGAGGGAAAAGTCTGCGTCAACCGCTGCTTGCTACCGTGTGATGTACGCGCGCCACTCAATGCATTTAATTGTAACAAGTGGTCGTCCACAGCATCCCTCGGCGTGGTAATTTCCCGGTGAGAAGAACGAGAGCCCCTATTCTCTGAGCAACCTTGCCGTTTCACCAGCTCTTGAGACGTGACAGATTCAATAGGCGTCCCCTCACGACTCGTAATTAACTCTGCTGGTCATTATGCTACTCAGAAGTGCATTCCTGCTGATTTTAAACTCAGGCATGCGAACACAGGGGTGCTGAACTCTGTTTTTTAGTCGAGCCGACGGCTCCCCCTAAAACTAATTTGAAACGCCACCGTTCCGGAACTTTCGGTTCGTTCAACGGACTTTGTGTCTTTTTCAGACTATGGCGTAGTTCAATCTTCAGCTATGCAGATGTCAATACTTTTGACTGCTCAGTTGTTCTGTCAATTCCAGATATTTTCAGCGTCGGATCAAGTTTTTATTCTATACCGTTTAACACTATGGTGGTTTTGGTTCATTGAACCCCCTGAATGAAGTTTGCTGGCGTAATAAGTATTATGAGAATTGATTTTCTAATTGCATCGATGTTGGCCTCTTGTTTGCAAGGTAAGCTGTATGAGCGTAGACGTTCTCAAAGATAGCGCCTCTGCGTTTTGCCTTTTCGTCGTCAGTGCTTGGTTTTTAGCTAAATTGATTGCAAGACGGTAGATTTATTTCTTTACCAGAAATATTTCAATTACCGCAGTCATGTGGTGTGTGTGCGACTTTTTATCAAGAAATATTCAAAATTGTGCTGGTGTTGTTTATTCGCATTATGGTTTGCATCTGGTTTTATGTGTTGTATCATAGTCGCGCTAAAACCGTTTGCCTTTTGGTTGTGCGCATAAAAAGGCCCTGTTATTAATACGTTGATCGATCCAATCTTTGTTACTAATGTACGGCGTACGTACGTAAGTATTCCTAATACCGGGATATATTAGGTGCATCGTAATATCTGTGACACAACGTCATCACAAAAGGGATAAAATAGTCACAGTGGCCGAGGAGTTCTAGAGGGATCTGTACAGTAGCCGGGACATCCAGGATAATGCCAAACGAGACGGTAGTTCAGAGGAGATCCCACCAGTAACGACCCACGAAGTAAGGAAGGCTTTGAAAGAAATGAAAGGGGGTAAAGCACCTGGTGTGAGGATCACATAACCGCAGACCTCTTGAAAGATGGCGTAGAAATTGTACTTGAAAAACTGGCAAACCTGTATACGCAATGCCTAATGACTGCAATGGTACCGTAATCTTGGAAGAACGCGAGCATCATCCTAATCCATAAGAAAGGCGACATGAAGCACTTGAAAAATTACAGGCCGATCTGCGTACTGTAACTCATCTACAAAGTACTTACCAAGGTAATCGCTAACAGAATTTCGGCAACCTTAGATTTCAGTCCACCTAAAGAACAAGCATGGTTCCGTAAAGGGTATTCAACAATGGACCGTATTAACACAATCAATCAGGTGATAGAGAAGTGCGCTGAGCCTACTGAACCCCTATATATAGCCTTGATAGATTATGAGAAAGCATTTGACTCGGTCGAAAACCTACCAGTCATTCAGGCATTACGGAACCACGGGGTATATGGGCATTATGTTAGAATGCTAGAAGATATCTACAATGGATCTACAGGTACCATCATCCACCATAAGGAGAGCAGCAAAATACCTATAAGGAAGGGTGTCAGACAAGGAGACACAATCTCTACAATGTTATTCACAGCATGTTTAAAAGAAGTATTCAGAACGTTGTATTGGGAACAGGTGGGAGTAAGGGTTAATGGAGAATACCTCAGTAACCTCAGATTTGCTGATGACATTGCCTTGCTAAGGAGCTCGGGGTACGAATTGCAAAGCATGCTTTCCGCACTGGACGAACAGAGTAGAACCGTGGGCCTGAAAATAATGTGCAGAAAACTAAAGTAATGATCAATAACCTCGGGACAGCACAGCGGTTTGAGACAGGTGGACAGGCAGTGGAAATGGTAAGCGAACATATATACTTAGGCCAAGTTGTGACCCCAGATCCCAACCATGAGGTCGAGATAATTAGAAGGATCAGAATGGGGAGGGGTGCATATGGCAGGCATTCTCAGATAATGAATAGCAGCCTATCATTGTCGCTGAAGAAGAAGGTGTATGACAGCTGCATCTTGCCGGTACTCACCTACGGGGTAGAAACTTGGAGGCTCACTAAGAGGGTTCAACTTAAATTGAGAACGACTCAGCGGACAATGGAGCGGAAAATGATAGGTGTAACATTACGGGACAAGAAGAGAGCGGAGTGGGTCAGGGAACAAACACGTGTTAAGGACATATTAGTAGTGATTAAGAAGATTGAATGGACGTGGGCAGGGAATGTATTGCGAAGGCAAGATAACCGCTGGTCATTAAGGGTAACAGAGTGGATCCCTAGAGAAGGCAAGCGCTGCAGGGGGCGGCAGAAAGTTAGGTGGGCAGATGAGATTAAGAAGTTTGCGGGGACAAATTGGTCACATTGGCACAGGGCCGAGGTAATTGGAGAATAATGGGAGAGGCCTTGCCCTGCAGTGGGCGTAGGTAAGCTGATGATGATGATGATGAATATCTGTGGTAACACCCCGAAAGTAAATGCTCTTCTTTACGGGTAAAACAAAAACCAGCAGCTTCCTTTCGATCTCCGCAACAGAATTGAAGCTCAACAAACACACCTTCTGGGTGTTTTTTTGGCACTTCGATCTTCCCCTTTCAGTTCTGTTGCGTTGCTACGTTACCTCGGCAGTCTCTCACCACTGTTCTTTATATTGAAGCAGAGTTATTAGGTTTACTAGTCGTAGGCATTACCCAGAGCTTGTTCCTAAATCCCAAGACTAATGGCAATGCAGGCAGCGGCCTGTACACAAACGACTCTTCACTTTCTCTTTCCTGAGCGGGAACACGTCCACATAGTTTTACGCTGACCCTGGCGGATTTGACGGTAGGGACATTGTTATCTCTTTATAGCCCGGGGTCGTAGAATGTCCTTCAGCTGCCTCTGAATCGATGGGCTGTAGCAATGTATAACCTGCTCGCATGTTTGCAAATTCAAGACGTTCTACTTTGGTATAACTTTGAACAATGATTTAAATACCTCCCTCGTACATAAGCTGATATATAGCTGCTTTGTGTATGGACGTTTTTTATGTGGCTATTTATTTGTAAGGGAGCCTAAATAGGTATACGTATTGAAGGCATCAGCATCTTGAAGTAGGCAGTGCACTTGTGTGCGACAGTGCGTATGTGCGTGTAAGTGTGCGCACGCTTGCGTGTGGGAATTTTCCTTTGGGGTAACTTCAATTTATTCCATTATTTTACCTACTCTAATTGTGAAACATAGTTAGCCTTACGTGCATTTAATTATAATTCTCCATTGTCTCAGTTGTTTTGTCGCTCACAAAAAAAATTTCGGGCGCTGCTTCGTCACGTTATTAAGGAGTCATTCGTTGTTTTATTAGGCAACCGTAAAACGCCGCCCTTTCAAACTCTTTCAGCTCCTATACAAACCATTATACCCGTTCCGGAATGCTCCACGCTTGCCGCATGTAATCATGGCCTGTCAAAAGTTTTATCGTTTCGTGCGCTCTGATCGCTTTAGCCATCTGCGGAGTACAATCTCGCCTTTATTTCCTAATGTAACACCTTATGATAAATTTGATTGTTTTGCTTGAAGAACTTACTTTCCTGCAGTTTCACTGAGCTTCCATGGCATACGTAGTATCACATGCACCCTATAAGCTTCACTTTTCAACTTTTGTCTGCTGGAAAGAAGTGCTGTGAGTGACTTGTAAAGCTAAATTTTCCTTTTATTGCGGGCCATGTTAGTTTCCTTGATGTTCTTTGTGTGCACTCTCCACGTGTGTAGTGAGCGACATGTTTATCTATTGAGCGGTATTTTAATTTGGTATTTTTGTAAGCATTACAACGGCGACTTCCTTTCTGTGATTGCGTGTCAGTTGAATGACTGATAAAGTTGTTTATTGGATTGCATGCAAAGAAAGCCCATGCAGTATCGTTGGCGATGTTATATACAGTAAGGGCGAATATCAAGCATATGAGAGCTATCTGCCCTTGGTACATCAGGCTCGCCGTAGTGGAGGGCTGCGGATTTATTTTGACCACATGGGGATCTTTACGTGTGCCGAAATTTTATGCACATGGGCGTTTTTGCTTTTAGCCTACACAAGAAAAGCTGCCTTCACGGCGGTAATCGAACCCGCCTCCTCGCACTCAGCAGCGCAACGCCTTAGCCATTGCGCCACCGCCGCGGGTAGAGGGGCATTTCACAGGTGGTGTAAATTAGTTTCAGTGCAGGAACGTATTTGTTTGCAGTTTTTGAAGGGTGGCAGTTCCTGCTCTTGTCCACTAGGTATGAGGAGTCGAGAATTCTCCGCTGTCTGGACGGTAGTAACTGGTTTGGCGTTGCTGTATTTTGTTCGGTTTATGCGGGCAAGTAGGTCATTAGTGTACGGAGAGGTACGAAGCAGAAGCGTGGAAACGCTTTCGGGTTTTCGGTGTTTTCCAAAGAAAGTCGGGAGGTTTGCCGCTGTGAGCTCCTCGGGCAGATATTCGGGGGCTCGAGGTAACGAAGAGAAAGATTCCCAGCGTGGAAAATATATTTACCGTGTCTCCTTTTTCGGCGCGTGAGTGGCACCTTGGTTGTCTGGCGGTGAGGAGAGGCCTATAATTTTGTAGGCGTACGTTGTAGCAGTAGCAGTAATCAGCAGCCGTTTTAGTGCTTACGCATCGATACTTAAGCCCGTTAGTAGTTTTGGATGGTGAGGGACTTAATGTTTCTGCAGGCTGACACATTATTTTCCGATGTCAGTATATCCGGTTAGTTCCAGGTAATCTTGTGGCCGGTTTTCTTCGCCAGCATGCAGTTGGCGTTTGTTGACAACTTTTCTTTTCATATGTCATTCTGGCGTTTTTTGAGGCGTCTTGAAAAGTCCTTCGCTCCTTCTATGTACGCTGATCAACGGTCGGTGCCAGAAATTTGTAAACAACGCCCGGAAACAACGCCCGGAAGCTTGCCTTGCACGCTTACAAGTCGAGCTACTTTGCTCGTTGGGAAATGCGAAATATTCATGCTGTGTTTGCAAAAAGAGGCGCACAAGCGCTCACCGACTCTTTGCGAATACGGGAGAGGGGCTAGGCGCGGTTCGCGTTTTTTTTTCGGTATATCCGCATTATTGTTTCTTCATAAGCAATAAAATTAACTGAAGGTTCAATGACGTTGAGGGGATCCAGAAAAGGACGTTTTTGCCAGGTCCGGTATATGATGCAGAATCAGTCGTTCCCTTCCTTCGGGAATACTTTTTGTTGTTGCGGTTGGAAGGTGGCCAGTGCTTTACTCTCGATGGCTTCCATAGCGACGTTTGCCGTTGTCACCAAAATAAGTGCCCCCATCCCTGTACCAAATATCGTCTCGTAAAAAATGCCGTTGTATGTAACGTACATATTTGCGAGACAGAAACGCAAAAGTTGGCAAACTTCCGCGTGGTTGAAAAGCGTCCAATCTTGCCGTGAGCCATCATTTTCGACAAGTCGCTTCCATGTTTCAACTGCAAGTTCAAAGGGCACGCTCTCCGCAAATACAGCTTCAATATTGCGCATGTCCCGGCGTGCAGCCTACGGATTCAGCTTGTAACGTGAAAGCCGGGCTTCCTCGCATATGGTTCACGGATTTGTTTACGAACTTTTCGTGCCAACTGTTCACCAGTATACATAGGCGCAAAGAAGGACTTCACGAGACACATGAAAGAACATTACAATGACGTGCGGAAGGAAAAGCTAATAACCAACGCAATCGCCGAGCAGCTGAAGAAAACGGCCATTAGATTAACTGGAACGAACCAAGGATAATGTCAAATGAAATTAATGTATCGACCCGCCCACAATACGAATCACTCATGATGCAGGCAATGGCTAACGCTCTAAAGAGGAACCATGGCACCTTGGATCTTATCTATGCGAATTCACTTAAAATGCAGCTGCGTACTGCATAAACCAGGGACGTCCGGCTGGTTGCTCCAGAGTGCGAAATGGGGCCGTAGGGTGTTTGAGTATTTCCCTTTGGTGGTCAGCGCCAGTAAACTACTTCAAGCATGTTTCCTTACCAGACGGTATACCGCCAAAACCTATACTATATTACGGCAGATGCTTGAACATTTTAATAATGCCTAGGCGAAATCTTTGTGGGGCCTTGTGTGGTGGGTTAGATTTAACTTTATGTTGAACTTCCGCACTTGCTTTCCTCCGGATAACACACTTGAGCAGCCAGTTCGGATCGTGCCCCCCAAAGGTAGTTCGATTCTCTCGCCATCGCCAGGACAACTCCGTTCAGCCCCGTGGGTACCTTCACATCTCAAGGCGACGACTGTTATTGCGCATGCTGCGGCCGCCTACCCTACTCCACAGCGGCTGCTTGCTTTTCTAGGCGCAACACCCGGCTTGCTCTGCTATTTGCAGAACCTCCAGATTTTTTGGCGCTCTCCATGAGTTCAATAAAACATGAGCAGGTGACGCGTTCGCCTTGAAATGTGCACCTGAACTCTTAATCAGGTAGGGTGCTTTTAACTGCAGAGCTGTTTAGGCCAACACATATCTGCCCGGAGGGTATGGAAAGAACCACCCTCCCCCGGACGTGAGCGCGTACCTTGCGGCGGTCGACCGGCGTCGTCCGGGCTTGCGCCTGGGCTTACTCCAAATAAGAAACTGGAATGCTCGCGAGCGCGTGCCTCTCGGCGACCGACACGCCACGGGTCCGCCACGCCAAAGACGGTTCCAACATATCTAAAAATATTCACTTCACAATTCACACGTGGAAACGGCCACCGGACCAGCTGAAAAGGAAGCGGGGAACAGTTTGCCAGCCTTCGGGGCGCCATCTGTGGCATGATCTTCGCGCAGTGCGCGTGCGCTCGCGCCTCGAGTGGCGAGGACAGACAAGCTAGCGCTATCGGCACCGACTTTGCGCTGGGGGTTACAGTTCGTACTAGCAACACCGAGAGACAGGTCTAAAAAAAGGCCATCTACTCGACGGGGGACGGAAATAAGGAAATTCTGAGGCAAAGAATTGAGTCGAGCAGTGCCGTACAGGAGCCTTTGGAAGTCGAATGAAGTGGATGCGGTGGGTGTTCCTCAGGATGATGTTGCAACAGCCGTGTCTCCGCCCAAGAGAGAGGGGCGTCAGCTGTGCTGTTTCACCAGCCTTGCACACCAGTGAAAGCTGAGCCAATGTTTTAGCGAAACGAAGAGGTACATGCGCATATACCCCATGCCAGGATTTGGATACCGGACGTGACTTGTAAGCAAGCTTTTACAATCTCTCACACGATCCTGCGAGGGGTGCCTAGCTAAACAGTCGACCAAGGTTTTGTCTCTTCAGGATCCCTCCCATGAATTTCCCCCGCATGACCGACTTCGGATAGTAACATTTTAATTCCGTAGTTTTGCTATGGCCAGTGAGCGATGAATTGTGTGCAGTAGGAGCCCCCAGATGCTATGTTCTGAAACGTGCATACAGGCATAGGCGGAAACGATTTCATAGCTGCCAACCGGAAACGACGCTGGCGGCCGCGGCAATCGGGCATTCTTTTGGAATTTGAATCATGAGCAGCGATAACTGGAACGAGAAAAGGAGAACCACACGCTTAGCGTGCGCAGTGAGATGTATGTTTCTACGTTCGATGCTCAAGCAGATGTGTCATTGTTTCGGCGGAACAAAAACTTGAATCCAGGGGGATGTTTGGGCTAGTCGAAATACGTTCATCTTTTACACCACAAATACGGACGGAACACAAGTAAGAAATGGAGGCCACAAAGGCTGCCCTCGACTGATTTCTATTACAAAAACGCACACTATACACCGAGCATTGCTACGCATTCCTAACACGCAACACAAACGGAGAAAGCAATGGCGTTTTTTCCAGCCCAGTTCTACCTGAGGCGTTGCTTCAATATTCACCCGTCTGCTACAGTCATAGCAGTGGCGTTTTTAAGCACGACGACCTTTTTGGGCTACTTAAATTAGAAAACTTTGATCTGTTTGTGTGGCAGCATGCACGGCTTGTCTGCAAATATCGTCGAAAGCCTGTAGCCTTTGCCGCCGCTCCAACGGAATTGTCTTTATTCTCTCCACACCCACCTATCACGCTCTTTCACTCTCATCTCGCTTTTCGCTCGATAAACACGGTGGAGGTTTACTAAGGCCATTTTCATTCTCCCTCATTCCAGTGCTCGCTCCCCATCAATTGGAACCTTTAGTTCGTGTATGACTAGGAATTCACGCACAAGGCCCATGCCACAGCGTTGGCCCTTTATGCACTTGTACGGCGAAGCAGTGTACGTCCAACTCCCCAAGTTTTCTTTCCGCTGAACCCGATTTACTCGGAGCCGCTCCGGGGCTCCTCCTCGACACCGCCGACCCCTTTTCACAACTATTATTTCCCTCGCCACCACCGATGCCACCTTTATAAGTTGCGCTATCGGCTGACATCGGCTGACAACGGCGGTACTGACCTGAGCATATGATTGCGGAGAAGACACCCAAGCGAGAAAGTGCATAAAATAACCGAAAGCACACGCCACCGAACAGTCTCAATTTCCACTCAACTGTTTAGGTGGGAATTGAAGAGCCACTTTCCATGTTGAAACACCGCCGTAAGCCAACAGATCTTCGTCGACTTGAAATACTTCCCGAGTGACCTTATCGCCAATGTATTTCTCGCCTAAGCATGCACCCATCAGCGGTTGCCGGTTTACGTGTGCACGGATTGCGGAGGACGGGGGTAGAGTAGTCAAGCGTCACACACAACACACACAGCTCAGGCCCCGGCCGCTACCGATTATGCACGCTGTGGTGGTTCGAGATTTCAACGTGGAAGTCTCATTGCTCAATACGTCCTCTCAGCTGTCCTCCGTAACCTCGCGTTTTAGGTCTAGAGATGGGTATGATACACATACAGTAAGATTGCCACGACGGGGCTGGGAAACGGACAGTGACATGTTTGTCCGCCAGGATAATTCTCTACACCTTCGAGCTTTAACTCGTTATGAGACGGACCGATGCCGTTCCCTTGGAGGAAACAGACCGGGAATCGAAGTAGCGTCGGCCCGAACAAAGGAGCGATTAGACGCCAAAACAATACAAAGCCGCCGCCGCCGCTGTTGCGTCCTCGAGTTCCAGCTGGTCGACTAGCTGCGAATCCCTCCAGGACGAACGGCAGCTTTGTCGCATAGAACGGCTTGGAACGCGACGTGGGCAGTATTGCTTGTTCTGCTTAATGAGCTTTTACAGCGAAACTTTCGACGGTTTGTTTCACTTCTAAGCCTGGCCAAATAACAGGTTGCCGGCGTGCACGCGAAGCTATAGGTTTCATGCCCTTACTGATGACAAGTCCGTTGTGTTGGCGGGAGGTTTAAGCGTGGATGTCCGTTTGTCCGGTGTCCTTTCAGTGGTCGAGTGGTTTGGATTGGTGTGGTTCACAAACAGTAAGATGCCTACAACGCGGGAATATAACAGACAGCTCCAGTCTTGTCTGCGAGACTAGAAGGTTGGGTACTTCTAAGTTTCAGCCTGCTGACTGGCTAGGAAGGATGCTCAATCGCAAATAACGAACAAACGTTTTCTTTCGCGCACTCCATAGTCTGCGTCCAGCTTTCGCAGGTCATCTTTCCACTCAGAGTGGGAGGGGACTAATTTTAGTTAAAACATAGTTTTCGGCGCAAAATCGTTATTCGATGTTGCAAAAATCAAGCAACTCCTATTTTTCAAAGGAGCATTCGATGTGTCCTTATGCACTGATATTTTCTTTAAATAGGCGGACAGCTTTCTTTCGGATCGGTAATGGGGGCAAGTAAGAACATTGCCATCATATTTATCTGTTTGCAAGAATTTTGCCTTTATAACTCTCTGGTTCAATTATTCGGCTAACATCGGGCCGAGAGTCTCAATCGAGGAACCGAGAGACAAACAGGCACGCAAAGAGACAGACAAATATTTTCTGGTTTCGGTGGCCCCAAATAAACTATCGTAGATTTTAATGAACATGACGAAATAAGAGATTGCATTCAGTGGGGTGGCATGCATGCGGGTAACCATACATGTGCGCCGCCAAGCGTCTGTGTTGCTAAGGCGACGCTGCCAAATACAGTGTAACTGCTTAGGTCGCATCCCACGAGATGGCGTTACCGGTCCGTGCTGGCACTTCATAAAGCACTGCACACAACAGCAAGAGCTGTTTGATGTTCTTAACTGTGCCTCATCGAACGCAAAATAATACTTGGACGCCAAACACTGCTCCGTGTGATCTAAGTAACACCAAAACGGTTGCAATTGTCGCAAGACTAGATAGAGCGGTAAAAATTTCTTGACCCACGTACGCGTGCAACCGTGTCTTGAATGTCACATTCACGAGCATAGGCTAGTGATAGCCGATCGCCCCTTCAATGTCTGTCACCAGTTCAAGGACAACATCACTAATATTGCCAAAAAATTACCCCTTCAGCCGCCAAACCCAAATAATTTGTTCAAAAGGCGCGTGCAATCGCCAGAGCTCGTGTCGACTCATCTGTGCTAGCACGGCATGACGCGTGAGAAGGCCTCGGATGTAACAGCTTGTACGGTATCATCGGGTATAAATGGGCGTACGCGTGCAACATATCCTCAAAACCTGTAGTAGGTCTTTAAAACAAAGCTCTAAGGTTTTGGTTGCACGTATAGTTCTATAATAAAAAAAGAGTGAGTTCAGGTGAGAGCGCAGCTCGTGAGGAGCGGTGAGTGTAGGTCAGGCTTGAGAGTGGGCTTGCACCGCGCGGGGAGCTGACAAAAATAATAAAAAAATACCGAGCACACGTGCGCGTGCGTCTCGTGATGAGCGTACGTTGTCGGCCTGGCTTGCGCGTCGGCTTGCGCATTGTGAGGATCTCGCAAAAGCTTCGATCCCCGTCTTCGCCAAGGGGCGGCCCTAGGAGAGGAGCCGGCCCGGATCGAGGAAGCAGCATCCCCGGGCACCAGGGAGGGAGTGGGTTGGCCGGCGGCCGATACGCGCAGCGGGAGGCCAGCGGCGGCGGCAGCAGCAAGACTGGGCGTGCAAACGCGAGCGGCGCGGCGGCGGCGACACGCACGCACGCTCACGTGCCTGCTGCTGCACGCGAGGGGAAAGAAACGACGCTCGCTTTCCTAACGCAACTCGCAACCGCAGCGCCGCGGTGGCGTGAGTCGCGGCCGTCCGCCTTCTCTCCACGGCCGTGGTGGGGAGATACGGAACTGAAACTAAAGCGTGGCAAACTGTTTGCATGGCGACGCAGTGAAACATCTCCCTCGCGAGGGGCACGATCAAATGCAGAGCATTTCCGGGGCAGCACGACGTTAAGTAGTTTGCATTACGTCACTGTTGTTGCACTTGTGGCAACTGCTGACGAGAGAGCACTCCTCAGCAGTAAAATTGGCAGCCTCGGCGCACGTTGAGTCCGAGAGAGGGGAGAGAGTGTCCTTGAAACGTGCCTGGGCGCGCTATTGAATGTTGATCGCGCCGATAGCGAAACGTCTGAGCCCGGCATGTCGAGGCGAGTGATGCGGACAACTACGGACGCCAAGAACGGGTGACATCGCGAGTTGAAGAAATGCTCTGCATTTAAAAGATACGAATACACATATCGAGCCCACGTCAGTGTGCGCCTCATGAGGAGTGGTTCACGTCAGCCACCTCGACCTTCGAGAGGACTCTGCAAAGCGTTCGTGGCGTGATTTCGCGCGCGCTCTTCTACTCACCGGTTCGCGTGGACTCGCACCTGATGCATGGAACACCGACACCGAGTTCGCGGTACAGACGTACTGTTCGCTAAGCCGATAGCCCCGGGTTGTAGCACGTGCTAACGCGGACTAATTCGGGACAGACGGGAAAGGCTGCGCACAAAAAAATCCGGACCTGCCTCTCATAGAAAACTTTGAGCGGTAAGTTCAGAAATCCATCTACGTTCACGTGAACAGCTCTGTTTCCGACGAAGTGAGAGGGGCCGCCGGATCTGCTGTTTCTCAAGCTTTCCATTACTGTACCAGGCTTCGGCAATTTTTTCTACTGAATTGCGGATTAAAAAGCACCAGTATTGACATCCCTTGTAGCAGGTGGCTGCACCATCAATATCTTGCGCGCCGTGTCGCCTCGTTTTCTAACAACGGTTTCATTTTCCGGTGATGCGACATTTTCGAGGGAAAGGAGAGCGCCACCACATAATGTAGGTGCAATTGATTTATCTGCTATCGCAACGACCGTTAAAAATGTTTAAACGGGGCAGATGACTCGCGGCGGTGGTGTGTTTTTTTTTTTTTGAAGATGCGGGAGCAGTGCGCAGGCGCAGGCACAGCGGTCAGAATCATGGCGGTTTTCTGTGTTCCCAAGCGAAGACATCGCCCGCTGATGTGCTGAGTGAACACCATCTTCAGGCAAAATCGTTCCAAAATGCTGAAAACAACTCTCATTGGTGTACATGTTCTGTTTACTCAGGGACAAAAAATTATTCTGTACATAACCATTAGAAGAAATTTTGTTTTATTTAGGAAGACATTACGCAATGTTCCTTAATACCGCAAATAAAACAACGACGAATAAAAAGTGAAGCATGTTTGGCGCTTTCCCACAAGATGGCTCGTGACCAGTTCGTGAGTGGAAAAATTAACAGAACTGAGGTGATCAGCACTAAATTCATCATTCATTGTGGAAGTCCTGTCAGAGGAAGCAAAATAACCTGAACAGTTGTAAGGGGAGAGGAGCGAGAGTGTTACCTTGCCGGGGCCGCTGGTGATTTTATTGGCAGAGAAGCAAGCATACAGGCGACCAATATTTCGCCTCTCCATTCGTTGTATCAGACCGTTTCGTCACGCTTCGACCATGCACAGGCCATTTCACACTACGGAATGCACCGTTTCCGCTGTGCTCCCGGCGGGCCTTCGGTGCCGCTACTTTTCAACACGGTTCGAGGCCAAATCACACCACTCCGGATAATTTTCGGATCTGCTGATATGGGAAGTCACTCGTCCCGTACATACACCCTTTGCCAAAATTTTCCCGGCCAATCCTAAGCCTTCTCCACCGCAAAAAATTCAGGTAAAAGCTTTACCTTTACATGTGACAAAAATATTTCATGATTTTAAGAAAGGAAGGTGGCTAACTGCTTTTTCGGTATAAAACGTTCCAGCCACGCTCGGGACGTAAGCTGTAAAGATTTTTTTGGCCTGCGAATTTTTTAGATTGGCCTAGAAAATTTCGGAAAAACTGTTCATTCATACAAAGACGTTCCTCGCTCAGATATGGGCCCGCTTTTACGGGTTTGCATCGGCCTACAGCGGAAAAGAAAGAGAAAATAAACATCTATTGATAATTGTAATATTCGCCCGTTGGAGGGCATTTTGGGACGCCCAGGCTGCGGCTTCCCGCCCATGCCACGTACCCAGGTGTTCCAGCAGTCTAAGGACCGGCTGGTCAGATAAACCATCTACGTCTCATAAGATGCGGAGAGGGATTGGAGGAGATGGGGTGGGTCTGGGATGTACGGACACTTTCTTACGTGTTGTGGTGGGTGCGGCACGAGTGATGTAGATTACAAAGGGTGGCATATTCACATGAAAAGTGTGAATGAGACTGCTGTGGAGGCAGGCGATTGGTCGTAATTGTTTGAGAGAAATGTCTGCCAATCGGACTTCTCTTTGTCGTAAAAATGAGAGAAGCTGTGGTATTTTTTCTTAAATTTTCTTTATTGCCAAACTGGGACACTCGAATACGTTCATGGGCACACTAACTACAGGTACAGGGGCTTTACTGCAGCGAAGCAGCGTTCGTAGTAATGAGCTAGTCATTACAAATGCCGGTACAATTCGCCGTGGATGATCTCCGTCCTGTAACGATCAAAAGATCCTCACTTTTCAAAGTCGTGTTGAGTGTTGAGCTCAATGCCATGTTGAGCCGTGTTGAGCTCACATGCGAAATGCAATGACTCATGATGGACTCTTCCCGGATGGTGCCTTGTTTTAAAATCTTTTAACCACGTGACACCAAATATGCTTCTTCTGTTAGTTATATAGGCTGTGGGCAACAAGTCATGCCTGAAGCACCTACGGTTCCGCACTTTGTCAAGGACTGTGCACATAGTACCTATAAACTTGCTCTAGGTGGCGTGCCATTACCGACGTTGACCGGATAACAAAGGCTTCCAAGAGATTTCAGTGTGCACCAAAATCCACCCGTTTACATGTCGGGCGCAATGCGGGCGAGGGTGCCCTTTCAAACGCAACATGATATCGGTTGATCGTGTAACCTGCGGTTGCGCTGCAAGGTGTCTAAAGCGCATCGGATTCAGTAATATATACAAGCTACCAAGCTGCATTTCCACAGCCACAGAAATCAATTTACACCATTACGTACTCAGCGCAGCCTTTGAGTGATGCTGTAAACTGTGGGTTTATAAGAATTACATTTGCATTGTTTCAGCTGGATTACATTTTGCTCTTGAAACCTAAAGCTTTGCCTTCTGAAAGGTCCGATTCAGGCGGGTAATCGTTTAGGAAGCGAAACTGCTTGTTCAATGCCGTACTCTCCTTTCAGGAGTGACGCCACTGTCCTTGGGGTTCTACGGAGAGGTCTCCTGAGCTGTGCCCGCGGATTTCATTTCTCAGAGAGCAGGGCCGTCCACACGAAGAAAAGAACAACACATTACAAATATCAAGTAAATAAGGAAGGAAAAAGTAACTTGAAAATAGAAATCGATAAACATGTCGCGAAGCAGTGGGCTCGCACTCTCAAGATTTTTGTTCAGTATTGCTTTCCCTCATCCACAGTGAAAAATGACCAATCGCAGTGGTAAGAGAGTACCCCGAAGTCGCCAAAATTTGGTTCGTGAGGCTGGAGTACTGCAAAGCTTCTATTTTTTCTTAGGGGTGCTGAAGCTGGCAATTTTTCAAGAAAAAATGGTCCACCCGGACATCCCTGCGGAAACGCGGGGTTCTTTCACTCTATCTATGCAAATCATGAGGCACTGTAAAAAAGTGGTCTGCAGGAGAATTCTAAGCTCTGGTAGCCACGGACTAAATTGTGGCTGTAGTATGTCCGTGGCTAAACTCACAACTCCTTTTCAGGAAAGAATACATACATCAAGGTAAGAAATGAGCACAGACAGATTCAAACCTGGGACCCGACAATTTCTTTGTAATGCGAAGACAGGTTAGGCAACTATGTTTTACCGAACCACCTGCTTGCTTTGTAGGAAAATTAACTATGTACGAGAGTAAAATTTTCGTTCTTGATTTATTTTAGGAATGCACCGCTATTTTTCGTTTTGCCGTTAAGGAGAAGTTACACTCCGAAGTCCCAACTATGAAGGGCTTCTGCAGTAAATTATAATGACATGTATGCCAAAAAACAACGGCCTTTACTGGGGCTTACGACAGCCGTTCTGGGGTCTAGCCAGTGGTTGAGGAGACTCCTTCCCACGACCAAGAAAAACGTGGACAGCAAAAAGACTCACTTCACCTCATCGCGCCAAATACACATACCCTCGATGAGGGAAAGAGAAAAAGTCGCTGAATAACTGCGGAAATCCTATCAAAAGAACTGTCTCCTATCGCCACTGCCAGGTAACCGCCTCTCCTCTCACCACTGCCCAGTGTTCTGAAGCTTTTAACCTCCACTGTCAGTCCTCCCATTATGCTTGCTGCAGTAAATTTATGGTGCTTGCATTCGTACTTCTGGTGCAATCGGCGCCCAATATTGAGTGAGAGGCTGGACGACTCTCGTTGGGGGATGCTTTATACGTGTAATCGCGGATTCGAAAATACCTGGCCAGACAGCGATGATGATGACCTGTAGATTAGGTTCATGCTCTGATGATGGACTAGTCCCCATCAAGAAAACCGGGATTGTCGAGATTGTAAGCATGCAGCTAGTACGCATGGTGCGCGTTGAGGTGAGAGCGCAGTGAACCCGCGACTAACACAGGCACAGACATCAGCCCGTATAAGTCATGAGCCCTGTCGTCTTCGTACGATAAAGAGTAAGCGGAGAAAGAACACGTGGGGTGCGCACCAAGCCCAGAACATGCGCACAACGGCCCCGTCTGGTATAGAGACTGCTGCAACGGGTGCGGTAGGGGGAGTTGGACGGAAAAGCTCGGCAGTAGCCCAACCATGATGGGAGCAGCAAGGTGCAGACAGCCGGGCCGACGACCCCTGACCAGATCGCACTAACCACCACATGTGGTGGGCGCACACGGAGTGGCTTGGTACAAGGACTCGTACGTTGTCGTGTGTGTAGAGCGAAGCGCCGTATTATTTTTCTGCGCAGCCGGTGCAGTGCATTTTTTCATTGTCGCGTTGTTTGCATTACCGTATCTGTTACGAGCTGCTATTTCTACTCACGCTTTTTTTGTTTTGCTGTGAAGGAATAAACCAGTTATTTTTGTTTGTTTCGTGTCGTCATTTCGTCGGGAGGGGTAAAGCTCGCGCACACTTCGCACGTGAAGGAGCTTCTTACAAGATATTGAGACTTGTCACTTGTGCCAGCGTAAAATGATACAATTTTATGCCGGTTGAAGAACAGCCATACTCGAATGTTGCTTCCACAGGTTGTTAAGGCGTAAACGGGCCATTTTTGAATGCACACTTACTGCATCTGAGGGCATAGGCCCAATACAACAAGGATTCAAACTAAGACTCGGAAACCGAATTTTTCTTGTTCGAACACAAGCCGGCTATGCTTTGACATCCGAAACGCCTGCGAAAATTGAAATAATGGAAACAACGCATTTTTATAAACAGAATGTGCAGTGGGAAGGAAACAGGTAAAAGGTGCAAAATGAAGCTAACTCAGTCTATTGCGACAGGTGGATACAGTGGTTTTGGTGATAAAACTATTACGAATTGCGCACCGCGGTTTGTCATTGCTGTTGGTACTACAAAACAAAAAATATTTATCCATTCCCAGACAAGAAGCCCTTCTAGCCATTCGAACACCACCTAGTTTAAATAACGGTAAAGTGTAGCACCCAAAGAGAAACGAGGCGCTGCTCCGCCATCTGCCACCGACTTTCGAAAGCGCGGAGTTTTCCGCATCGTTCGGCAGCTCCAACACGCTGCGACAACACCAGAGGGCGATGTTAGCCCCCCACACGTCCGTAGAGTTGCGTCCACAGTCTGAATAACGCCTCGCAGGCTGCGCCGACAGGCTCTGTTGAAAAAGAGTGTCGCCAGCACCACGCATGAGAGACGCTGAAGCCCGGTCGGGAAGGCGGCTGTGCACAGTGCACAAGCGGATAAAACGGAGCTTTTTGGGACTGAAATGCTGTGTGTTGGAAAAAGAAACAGCGTTTTTGTGAATTACGGCTGGAGAAGCAAGAGGCCCTTTTTCGTGTCTAGCCATACCGTCTATAGGTGTGAGCACTAAACCATGAGGCAATGCAAAAATTAGGCTCCTGTGAATGATATTAGTCCAAAAGGGTCATGGTTTGTGCCTGTTGGTGATGCATAATGGAAACCGAAAGCGCGAATTAGACACGGACAAAGAACGGGAAAAAACAGGACGAGCGCTGTGGACCCCTTTCTTTTTCCGTGTCTAATTTGCGCTTTCAGTTTCCATGATATTAGTGGCTAGACCTGGAGACTTGCGTCACACATACGAGACAGGCACTTGGGACAGACGCATAAGATGAAGACGGAAATTTATCGATACGGGACGAGCGAACGATATGACAGTACGCTACAGATACAAATAGACCACGACATTAAAGTCTATCCTACAGACATCAAGCTCTTTAAGTGCATAAAGAAATCAACAGTTCATAGTTCCGTTTGAAAGGACACCTGTGATAGATAAAACGTCTCACTTGATAGGGCGGACTCAATGATAAGGTGTTAGCCAGTGATAGTTCTCAGCGGCTGTCGGTAGATCGACAGGTGGGGGACACGACGTCACACAGTCGATTCCGGCGATTCAATGCGCGGTCGACACAGGTAACGTAGGGATGGCATTGCAGCCTAGTCGTTTTCCGGGCGTCCTGGCGACGGCCTCCGTGGAGCACGGCTACCGCGTCTTCTGGGTGCCCTCATAACCGTGTTCATCCGAATCATCCACTGTCACCCAGACACGCTCTCCTCTTCATTCATCTTCCCCCGTCGTTTTTCCTCTTGCTCTTCTGCCTGGTCCCTTGAGGCAACACCTATCTGGCACACACCCATAAAAGGCCATTGTCCATGGTCAGCCGTGTCATCATCACCACTTCATCGTCCTCGAAGCCTTTTTAACGCACCCACCACCTTTGCCACGATGTCTTCTCGCCACAGCTCCTATAGGCAGCTTATTTTCGGAGTGCGGAGTATGGAGTAAGCTGCTAAGCAATATATTCCAGCGTGGGGGAATCCCCAAGGTGGAGTAAGTTTTTGTTTGCCGAAACGTACTCCACCTTGAGGAATTTCTGTAAATCGGATAGATTGACACCTGTCCATCGCTTTGAGGTGTTGACCAATTGGCTCGCGCGCTGCAAACGTCTAGCCTCCTGGTTAGCTCATTTGGTAGAGGGACTGCTGCGGTTAAGCGGTGGTCGCGGGTTCGAATCCTGGACCTGGGTAAAGTTTTATTCGACTGCGAAGTTTCTGAGAAAGCTGTGCGGCTGTTCTTTGTAGCCGTATGGCCGCATTGAGGTCGATGTCAAACTTTTCTTCCCAGAAACTTACTCCACCTTGGGGATTTCCCTAAATCTGATTTATTTGCACTTTCTCGTCTGTATTATTCATAATTATCTAGCTTAGGAGGTTGCTCTTTGTCATTGCCAGCAGAAAAAAAATCATATTTTGGCGAGTTTACTTGATTGTTTTTGTTTCAATAAAGCGTTTGATAGACAAGAACGGCGAGATGCTAAGAAAACTTTGAAAAAAGCCGAAATATTCCATCTAAATTTATGTTGGACACAAATAATCTAAAGTCTTTTTTGGTGGACTTTTATGATACTAACATGAAATAAAATGAGAGTGGGGCACGTTTAGTCGAAGCTGCATCCCTGTACTCTACCACTCCTTCAGAGGGGTGCCTAAAAAGGGTGGCCTCTAAATAATCGTGAGCAATATAAAAATCCCAAAATCCCATGGAAGACAATTGCCGATACGCAGTGTAAACTCTACGACGCAGCGCAGGTGTGGACCCGGCATTCTTGGCCGCAAACCAAACCAAAATCAACTGCCAGGAAGGACAATCGGGTGAAATTTCAAGTGAGGCTTTCAACAGACTGCCTCCGTAGGTGGCCATGCTTGAATGCCTGGCATACAAAGTGGGAAAGCCAGCTAATACAGACCTAGCCTAACGTCACTTTCATCTTTAAACGCAACTGTTTAAAGCAATAATTTAAAAGCAATAATTTCTGGGTAAACCTTTTTCAGGAAAATGTTTTCTCTTTAAAAAAACTTTAGCCACTCAGACGTGTTTTTAATTCTTATAAATATTCTTGTACGCTGAACGCACGCCACCGAGTATCGTGAGGCCAGAACGAGAGTCAACTACCTCCTACAGGCGAGTAGCGTTGGTTGCCAGCAAGATTAAATCTTAAAACTTACCATATGGCGAAGCAATATCTGAGTTTTCTCTCCACACGGGCGTGACAACAGGGCGATTTGACCGATACAGCTCTGGGAACACATGGTTATTTCCAGGATGTTGTGAATGTCTTATTTCGAGGTTTTAATTTGGTGTATGATTCTTTGGGAGCGTGTTTCGCTGCATTTCAAATTTCCTCTGCATGCGCAGCGGAAAAAAATATCCAGGAGGGAGCAGAGCAGGCTTTTTTACTCTAAAGTACATCAAGAACATAACGGGGGAGAGAGAAAAGTTGTGAGAGGTGGCTTGACGGAGCCGTTGCCCTGATCCAGGCGTGAACCGCTTTTGCTCTGAGAAACAATATGTATGGAGCATACATTGTGTAAAAGCAAGACCAGTCTTCATTATAAAATCACAATATAATAAAACCAGGTTTTTGTCTGCACGACAAATCATAAAAAATGTATATAACAGGACAAAGTAGGAAGGCGGGCCTAGAACAAATGCGGCAGTCAAAGTTAGTGAAAGAGAGCGGTTTCGTAGAGCCAATATTTCAACTATAGAAGTGTTACGAACCGTACCGCATGAAACCAGAACGCTTCACTTCGAGTTCGGAGAAGTATGAGAAAACTGCGTAATTTAAAAAAATGGCTGCAATCCAAGCCGTGAAGGTGATTGGGCAGAAAAGCATTAAATGACACCCACAAGAATGGCCCATCCGACGTCACTGGAATTCACACACTTGGCCCTGCAAAGAGTGAGACCACACATTCTGGAAGACGTTACCTGGGATTCGCGGTGGCGGTGTTCCGAACGCAGCATCGTCGACAACGGCCAGGCTAGATCGAGGGGCGCCATCGCTGTATCCAGGCCTTGCGTCAGCAAAAAGAAAACGTAGAGGAGCGTCTTTCGAAGGGTGAGACAGCGGAACCTAGCCATCCTGATGTTAGCTCGGTGTAACACAACTGGGCGGCAAAAGCGCGGACACCAAAACAATTCGGCATGTAAGCCTAGTGATTCCCATTTATACTGATGTAAGTTGGTTAGTTTAGTAAGTTTGAGCATTGCGAGAAAGCTGAGAAACCTTTTACAGTCGCTATTTATTAGAACCGGTTGGTCCTTTCGCCTTTTATTACCCCTTAAAACACAACAGAACTGGTATTCACAAGTCTAGACAACGGAGTCTCATTCGTGGCAAGCAGTTCGCAAAAGAGTGCGCTTATCTAGCGGCCAGGTGTCTGTGTGGGCGCTCTACATTTTCTTTTCCCGCCCTGCAAGCCAATCGTTCACGTATCTTTGCCGTAGGACCACTTAATTACGCCCGCTCCTGGTTGCTCAGTAGGTGCTGTTCAAGAAGTTAATGAAGCCGTGCGAAGAAAGTGCGCTATGGACGCGAAGATGCGCCAAAACAGGCCCAAAACAACCGTCCGTAAATCAAACGACAAAGCTGTTCTGCGGACGGACCCGTTGGCGTGATGAGGAACCTGCGCGCGGGCAACACTAGGTAACCATTCGCCGCGCCATCTACACTGTCCTCCGTGAGCGAAAACCCCCCTTCACCTCCTCAGCCGCGTTGGAAGTTTGTTGTCGCGCAGGCCACGAAGGAACTGAAGCAACCGCAGGCTACGAAGGAACTTTAAAAACGTCGATTTCTTCCCTGTGAAATTTGTTGATTGTAACAGTGAAGGGGCTCTTAATTCTTAGGCACCGCAGTGAGTACGCGAAAATACAACTTGGGGCGGGACTTGGTATCAAAAAGAATACAGCGTATATGTCTCTATCAAATGAGGTACTGTAAAATGACCAAGGAACTCCATTTCTAATGCAATGCATTTTTATAGGTACGTAGTCCAGGCCAACCTCGTTAATACGTAGTCGGCCGGGAATGACGTTTAGGTACGCCTAAACTATGTACGGATTGGCCCTCAAGGCCTATGTAGAGGCTACGGACCAGCCAGAAAGACCTACGACGCGTTGCTTTCAAACACACACACACACACACTAACACAGGCTTCACTTTTGGGCAAGCAGCGAAACTCCGACACTGTGCGGTAATTCCTTCAACTGGACTAGATTGGATTCGACAGGGACAGAGTTAGCCCCCCTACTGGCAGCTTCTTTTTGTTACCAGAAGCTTACCTCGAAATCCATGCTTTTGTGCGCTGTAATCGGTAACACTTGCGTGAAGGTGAAATACGTCATAATGGACATGTTTTAACGTCACTATAGCTGGCGACTGTCGCCCGGGCGTCGCAGTTCGAACGTCGAACGTCTGCACAGATGTGAGTTTGTCGATTCTGCGCCTGTCTGTGTAGAACAAAGAGAAAATAGTACGCACTAATTGTTTGATGGGTAGTGAGCATTTGGGCATCTAATACATATGGTTCGATGTGGCTGGGTGGGTGAATCCTCGCAACAATGTTTAAGCCGCAATTACACATTACGCGGAACCTATTAGCGAGCTTTGATTGTAGCTTATAACTGCATTTGTGAGAGTCACGGAGCAGTTTATACTTTTTAAAAAGTAGCTAGGTGTGCTTTAGTACGCGGTATTATCTGTAGCTTCAGCCACCTTTTTGTATTACTATTAATTCGTCAGATATATGCCATTTATGAATTAGTAATAGAGCATTAGAACCCCATTCCACGAGCAATAGAGAGCACCTTTCGCAAAAGCCTTGACGAAACGGTTCATTGCCATATGATCCATAAGGTCCCGGGGATCGCGTTCCGGTTGCGAAATCTCAGCCATCTCCTCGCCATTGCAACCTGTCGCTTCTCTGGCGTTTTCACACCTCCCTGTCTTGCTCTCGCTGCACACACATCACCGCCGGTCGTTCTTCCGTTTTGTCGGTAGGGATTCAATGAAGGGCTTCTTGCATTTCGAGCCTCTATTCGTTGCTCTCACCTCAAGTACTCAACGTCTCCGAGTATCCGAAGTATTCCAGTATTCAGTGTTTGCAGTTTAGAGGACCAGCTGTTCGACCAGTCGGAGCATGTAAGCATACGAGTCTGACACTGACTGACACTACTCCCTGACGCCACACTGACTGACACCATGCAGGGAGGGGAATAAAAAGAGGCTCCAGTCCTTGCCTAGTTCTCTCTGTTTGGTGGCAGTAGTTCACAATGTTCACTCGTATGCTTAAAATTGCCTTTGGAGGAATAAAACAAAAATTAGGAATAAAATAGTTTGCTATTTAGGACCAACATTCTCTACACTCTGAAGGTGTAGGTCAGACCGGAGGGATTCCGATCATTTTAGTTTTTTTATATCCTTTTGGAGCCTTCTAAAACGCCTCGAAGCCGTAGGGTATTATTTGGCAGCATTTCTGAGACAGCAGCCTTTTTCACGATTAGCTCCTGAAAGCCTTCGTAAAAAGGAGATTCTGTCTCGAGTAACCGAAGAGTGCTCTCGCTCAAGGTGCGAGAGAGAGAGAGAAATGACTTTTTTCTGGAACCGTTGGGTCAACGACGAGTGGCGACCAGCGCTTGGAGAACGCCGGTGATCTGGTGTGCTCGTTGAGCGAGTCCTTGCAGAACCCGCGTATCCGAGCGGCCTAACGCCGCCTCCGAGTACTCAACTCAAGAGATGAGAGAGAATGAGTTTTGAGATCATTGCCAAATAATGTGAGCAACTGTTTCGTGGGCTTCACAGTTGGAGCATTGTCTAGAGGGAAAAACAAATGTATAAATTGAGTGTGGTCTGGTGCGGCAGGGGAGGGTGTTGGTTTGTAGAAGCCGCCAGTACGTTCCTCGGTGATAGAGAATGACCACTGGGGTGGAGGGTAGGGCCTATGAGGGAGGCGCTGGTGGCAGATAATTCCCTGGAAAGACAGAAGGCTGTCGCGATTTGATTTAGCTCCATGGGAAAGGGTGCGACCTGGCCCAGCTCGGTGGGTAAGCTCTCGAGCTGCAAGGTTAGCCGCTTGGTTTCCTTCCAGCCTGACATGAGCAGGAGTCCAAATAAATTCGCGTGGGAAGTGGAAAGATTTTAAAGGAGAATTTTGAGAGCCTGCGGGGAAATAATCCCCCAGGCTAAATTTCGAATGGCCGTTTTCGAATCGAAGTTAACAATTGTTGGGGTAGGCCGATGAGTGAGCGCAAGCACAATAGCCGCCACTTCAGCAGTGGCAGGGGAGCGCGTTCGGATAGTGAGTGAGTGCTGAGAGGTTGCTTTTGGAACAAAGATGGCGGTGACTGCGCAAGCGTTGGGACAGGTAAAACTAGCGGTGTCGACATAGGCGGTGGACTGGCCCATAATGTATTTGCATGCTAGTGCGCGTTTAATATTGTGCTCAGGGTGCATATTGGGGGAATCGGCCGCACAAGTCGGAGATTGTGCAAGTCGGATGGAATGTATACTCAGGGGTCAGTAACAATCGGTGCATGAATCCCGAGCGACTCTAGGATATATATACCAGTAGAAGGGATAGAAAGACGGGAAATTTGACTGACAGAAGGGATTTCTTTGAGCTCTTCAGCTGTGTTGTAGATGCCTAGGCATTCCAGTTCGGCTTTGAAAGTACTTTCAGGGAGTGAAAGTGCCGTTTTGTATATTTTTCGTATGAGGCGACTGAGCACGAATGCTCGAACCAGCCGGAGTAACTCAAATTCCGTCATTCGTTTGTTTCCAGCTGTTATGTGACGAATGACGCCAAGAGGTGGGTTGACATGTGAAGTTAGTTGAGAGATAAATCACGTGCGAAAAATGGCCCATAGCACTGCAGCTACCAGCGCACCACACAGCCTAATGTAAAGCGTGGCTAACATTTATAAAACCATTATGCCCCTCGTTGCATTTTTAGCACGGTCAAGCCAACCTAATTTAAAGTGAATGAAGTTTGCGTTAGCAGGCTAACTCTGAGCACAAACGTTGGAGGATATGCTAGACTGCCTCCTATCTTGTTCTCTTTCCAGTACTCCTAAACAGCTGTCTCCTACATAGTAAGCGCCACAAGTCCGTATTCGTAAGCGCGCTCCACGACCGTCTTTATAAATAAAAATCTGCTCATAGCAGAGGGCGACAGTGGGGTCAGGGCGCCGAAAAATTTCTGGGTAGGGACGCCGCCCTCCGTCATGGGGGCCTAAATTTAACCCTCAACCTGGTAGGCTTCGCTTCATCCCCCTGCAACCTGCGACAGCTGGCATAAAATATACCGGCCGTACCAATCCGTACCGACCGTAGGTATACGATCGGTATGAGCTATAACAGCAGACAGAGCCTAGAATATACTCTCACCCTTTCCTTACTTACCCTAAGTTCATCGTACACAACTCAACAACCCTGACATGATATCTCCCTCCTCGACAAGAAATATTATTTTCAAGAGATTTCTGTTTATTTAAACGTACAGGCTTATCGCGTTTGGTTTTACGTTGGGGGGCTTTCTTTTGAGTAAATACCGTCTGCGCACATAAAATATTTGGCACGAAGCGCTTGAACTTGCGTTGAAACGCTACATCCGGGCCATTTCGTTCGAGGCAATGCCCTCGTTCGCGCACCAAGATATCATTTTCAGCGAAATGAATCACAACTCGACGCAGACATCTCGATCGACGGCGAGCTCTTTCACATCTTTTTGTGCCAGCCTTAGCTCCCGGGAAGTGGCTTACAAGCCCAATGAATGGCAATCTTGGGCGACACCGACAGAGGTAAAGGCTTCCTTTGAGAACCGTAGTTATCTTGCTAATTAATCTTATGAGCCACTGCCCGCATACAAATGGATGACAACACGATTAAAGAGAATCGTCTCTGTCCATGCGGCCGCTGTTCTCGCTCAGCTATACTCAGTAATAAACCATCATTTCTTATAATGGCAACCTGAAATCGCGATAACCCAAAGTCGCCTAGGGTCGCTAAGAATGTTTCTATTAAACCGAAGCTTTCTATGCTCTAGGATGGCGTATGCTGCATTAAAAACGCTCTGGAGGAGGGCCAGTTCTCCATGATGATAATTATGCATGTGAATAAAATGAACGAAAAAAACGCATCCGTGGTTCGAGTCCAACCTGCGTGCCCCCCGTTATGAAGTCGACGGCTATCTTTTGCCGCAAATTTAAAACAGTGAAAGCAGTTTGGGGTTGTAGAGAGCTGAATTACCATGTAAACTTAAAAAGAAGAAATATGCACCCCTTCGTCTAACAACGACGATGGTTAAAGCGCCACTTTCTTCCCGATAAGTCTGACGGTGAAGGGTCGGAGTCAAAGCCGCTGGAAGCAAACGTGCAAGCTGCGTGAATGCCAAAGTCAAAACTGAAGTAGTCAAAGTCAAGACCTTCTGCCATGCGTCGGCAGGCTGACTCACGAGTGCACTCACAGCTCGCCCCCTCACCACTCATGAGTGAATGGTGAGTGGTGAGGGGGCGGGCCGGCGACAATGGGAATAGGGCTCCTATTGCCATCATTTCGGACATGCGAGTGTGAGTGCGAGCAAGTACGAGCCCCACGCGCAGTGACCCCTGCTTATCACTCGCGAGTGCCACTCATGGCGAGCGCCACTCACAACTCGCGAGGGCGAGAGCAGCACACGTGGAGCCCCGCTCACCACTCGCAAGTGCACTGCCGCTATTCGCGCCATTTCCGGGGCTTACCGCGTGAGCGCCAATATTTCGCTTGTACTCGCTGTTGGCGATTAGTAGCATGAGCCACTCGATGTAATGGTTGTTAATGGGAGGATAGCTTTTAGCTTCCCCCGCACGGGGCACCTTGAGCAATCTTGGTGCCGGTACTGGCGATACCGCGGACCCCGAGCCCCCAAACATAAGCTGGATCCAACCGTGGCGATGTGTTTATAGGTGGAGGGTTAGAAACCACGAACGCTGGCCGTCGGAGCCCAGGTCAAGCTCCGGCGGATGGGCTCCCTGTCTGTTCACCAGGCAGGGAGCTCCGGGACCTCTTTGACTACCAGGGTAAGGTCAAAGAAGAAAAGTACCTCCCGTCTCCCTGCTTTTATACTATGCTATATGGCATTTTCAAAGCCCACCCCCCACCCCCAAACGTTATCGGTCCCTGAAAAGGGGCCGCACCGAAGTTTCATTCCCAACCCTTCCAACAACTGTCTTTTCAACAACCGTGAATAACTATGCTCGTTACCTTGTGATAGAGTCAGCTGACTCAGCAAGACATGTCGCTTCCCTGTCTGTATTCCTGGTTTCGAAATTACTGCAAAACACAATAGGTGGAAAGTATCAAGCTAAAACGCTTAGGACGGGAGAAATCCTGGTAGAACTCCATGCCGAACAACAAGCCCGCACTCTTCTTGATCAAACCCGCATCCATGATCTGGACATCAGGGTCACACCCCACTGGAGCCTCCACAGCTCCCAGGGTGTGATTTCTGAGGCAGATCGTCTTACGGAAACAGATGCCGACTTGCTTGAAGGTTTAAAGGATCAGAGCGTCACAGCTGTGCGCCGCATCACGATGCGCAGGGATGATAACATAATACCCACGAAACGTATTATCCTGACCTTTAACCGTTCCTCACTTCCTGAACATATCAACGCAGGCTTCGTTCGATGCTCCATTCGTCCTTACATCCCGAACCCGCGCCACTGCTTCAAGTGCCACGGTTCGGGCACAGTACAACCTCTTTCCGCGGCAAAACAACGTGTGCGAATTGCGCCGCGCAGGACCACCCCACTGACAACTGTAATTCTGACATCCTCACTTGTGCAAACCGCAGGGGCCCACATGCGGACTACTCCAGGAAATGCGAAAAGTTCCAAATAGAAAAGAAAATATTCAATCTCAAGGTAACAGAAAACATCACTTTCCCAGAGGCGCGGAAGAGATTCGCCTCTTTCCCTCTGGGGAGGTACGCCGAGGCAGCTCGCCGGGGGGCGGAGCGGCGTCTGGTTTCCACAGGGACCCAGTTCAGCGAGTCTCCGCGCCCCCCCGGGTTGCCTCTGGCAGCCCAACCCGCCACCACACCGCTTGCTGAGGCAGCAGCGGTTGTGGTGGCAACGTCTTCCGTCGGGGCCGGTGCCGCTCCCACCCCTGTCTCCCCATCCTCCAGTGCGTTGGAGGGTACCGAGGTGATGGACACCACGGGCCCCGCACCGGCTCCCACCGCCACCGCCCGCCCGTGCCGCCTCTGGCGCCCCGGACGCCCTCGGCGGTGGCGGCTCAAAGGGAGGGCTCCCGAGGGGGGCCAAGTCCGGGGGGCCCGGTCCGTCGGGCACCCCCTCGGACATCCGACGACGAAATGGATGTCGGGCCGTTCCTGCCTGCAACGCAGCGCAAGGAGCGGCCACCGACTTCCGAGCCTACAGACAGGCCCAAAAAGCCCAATCCCCGAGTAACAGCCCCGAAAGACGACACATGAACACACACACTCCAGTCATTCCTAAATGTAAATAATGGGAACAGACCACATCATTCAATGGAACTGTTGGGGCCTTATCAATAATCTAGATAATGTGTACGAGATACTTCATTCACATCAGCCAAGTCTCATGTGTCTTCAGGAAACACACCTAAATTGTAAACATACTAAGTTCTTGAATAGCTACTTGGTTTTTCGAAAAGACAGGCACAGTTGCACTTATTCTTCAGGTGGTGTGGCCATAGTAGCCCTAAAATCCTTAGCGTGTCACACCATCAACCTAAACACCATGCTTGAAGCTGTCGCGATTGGAACAATTATTTATGATAGGTTGATTATGGTATGCTCCCTCTACATCCCTCCGGATTACCAACTATCGAACACTGATTTTGAGGCCCTGATAGATCAACTACATGAACCGTACTTAGTCTAAGGCGACCTCAATGCACATAATTCAATCTGGGGCTCTTCCCGCACAGATGCCCGAGGTCGCCTAATTGAAAAATTTCTAACATAATCGGGAGCATGCCTTTTTAACAAAAACCAAGCTACATATTATAACATAGGACAAAACAGTTATTCACATCTTGACTTGGCTCGTGGCTCTGCAGTTCTTTTCCCATTTCTTGACTGGCATGTGGACACAAACCTGTATCGTAGTGACCACTTCCCCACCAAATTGACATACATAGGCATAGACACAAACACTTCCCCCTCTCATAAAAGGTTCAATGAGGGAAGAGCAAACTGGAGTACATTCACAGAAACATCTAAACTGCACTACACATCCATAAAACACCTACATGTAGAAGAGGCGACCCAACTGCTCACGGCGCACATCCTCCACGCCGCCGAAAAGTCCATTCCCCAGGCCTTCGCTGCCCCACGCAACCCAAGGAGGCCCTGGTGAAACGAGGACTGCAGGCAAGCGCGAGTGGCACAGAACAAGGCGTGGGTGTCCTTCGCCGGTACCCCACGTCGGCTAACTTCATTTCTTTTAAACGAGCAAAGGCCTTGGGAAAGCGCGTGCGCCGTGAGGCAAAACGGGATAGTTGGCGCTCCTTCATAACATCCGTAAATTCATACACAGACACGCAAGGTATGGACACGAATACGTAAACTAAAAGGACAACATACACATAGCCTGCCCTTGGTAAGCACGATAGGGGACACACTAGAAGATCAGGCTAACACACTTGCACAACATTTTCAACACGTGTCAAGCTCTGCACACTACACAAACACTTTCCTGAAACATAAAGCCTCTTGTGAAAAGAAGTCCCTACGTGACAACAACAAATCACAGACTTTCTACAACTCCCTGTTTTCACTACATGAGCTGAGGGCTGCTCTAAGCACGTGTAAACCCTCAGCTCCAGGTCCAGACAACATTACATATACAATGATACAGCACTTACACACAAAAACTCTTGTAACACTCCTTCACCTTTACAACAAGATATTTCTTTCGGGGCACATTGCAAAGTCTTGGAGGGAGGCCATAGTTGTAGCATTCTTGAAAGAAGGGAAGGACCCTTCCTCTCCTGCTAGCTATCGACCCATTGCACTGACCAGTTGCCTGTGCAAGCTTCTCGAGAAGATGATAAATCGCAGGCTCGTGTACTTCCTTGAGTACAACGGTCTTATCGAGAGCTGGCAGGCAGGCTTCAGGGCGGGGCGATCAGCGAACGATTAACTCGTCGCTCTTGAAACATATATAAAGGATGCCTTTGTGCATAAACAATTTTGACTTACGGTGTTTTTCGACATAGTGAAAGCCTGTGACACCGCGTGGCGGTACGGTATCCTCAGTGACCTAAAGTCAATCGGTGTTGCGGGCAACATGTTGAACATCCTTTGTAGTTATATGTCAGAGAGAACCTTTCGCGTCAGAGTTGGTTGTGCACTGTCAAATGTTCACGTGCAAGAAAATGGCGCGCCGCAAGGTGGAGTGTTGAGCTGCACTCTCTTCATAGTAAAAATGAACTCTCTTGGAAAGGCACTGCCACCTACAATATCTTATTCCATGTATGTAGATGACTTGCAGATATCCTTTAAATCGTGTAACCTGTCCATCTGAGAACGTCAAGTCCAGCTCGTCGCCAAGAAACTTGCCGGCTGGGCTGACAAGAATGGCTTTAATCTTAATCCCGCGAAGAGCTCTTGTGTTCTGTTCTCCAGGAGGCGTGGCGTCCACCCGGACCCAGACATCACTCTTGCGAATGTGCCAATTCCTGTGAACAAGGAGCACAAGTTTTAAGGTATTTTATTTGACGAAAAACTTACATTCATCCCACATTACAGACAGGTCAAATGCAAATGCTTAAAAACAATGCATATTCTTAATGTCCTCTCACATCAATCTTATGGGGCCGAAAAACAACTCCTGCTGCGCCTGTACACAGCGTTGGTGGGGTCTCGGCTCGACTACGGCAGTGTCGTGTATGGGTCGGCTACAAAAACAGCACCGAAAATGCTCGACCCAGTGCTGCATCTTGGCCTTCGCCTCTCATGTGGCGCATTCCGCACTAGCCCTGTTGAAAGACTCTATGTCGGGTGCGACAAATCGTGCCTAGGGCATCAGCGGAAGCATGTTGACCTGTTGTATGCATCCAATATCGTGTCTCTGACCAACCATCCTTTTAATCCCATCATAAACGATACATCCAATTTACAACTCTTTTTAAACAGGCCATCTATTCCCTTACCGTTCTCTCTCAGAGTTATGGAGGCGGCTTCTGCACTCAATGTCCCCCTTTCAGACACGCACAAGACACCCATTCATAATTTCATCGCACCATGGCATCTTCGTCCTGTAACATGCGACCTGTCATTCACTCTTGTAGAAAAAAATAGGGTACCCAGGAATGCAATTCTGCAGCACTTCCTGTTCCTGCAGGACAAGTACAGGTGGGCAGAATTCTATAGCCACGCGTCCAAAACTGGTTCTACTGTCTCTTGTGCAGCGCACGGACCAAATTTTAGAGTTATCAAAACAATGAATTTTCACAGCAGTATTTACACGGCAGAAGCGTATGGCGTTTTACTCGTGTCAAATCACATCCTCGAAAATAAGATTCCAAAGTCCATCGTCTGCACAGATTCTCTAAGCGTTGTGCAGGCATTGTCATCAGGAAGGTCGTCAAAAAACTATGTAATCAATGTTATTTTAAAGGTCATAATGACTGCATATGCTTCAGATTTAGAAATAACCATATTCTGGGTACCAGGTCACTGTGGGGTCCCTGGCAATGAGACCGCTGATCAAATGGCTGGTGCTGCTGCTCTCATGACCACAGTTGACATAACAACAGTACCTTACACCGACCTAAAGACACACATCAGACGACAGCTTCGTAACACATGGCAACTACACTGGAGTCAACAAACAGACAACAAACTACACGTAATAAAACCACAACTGGGAGGCGACATAACTGACTCACACAACCGATACAGTGAAGTCGCCCTGGCTAGGCTGCGGATAGGCCACACACATGTGACGCACTCCCACCCGCTCACTGGAACTTCGGGACCCACGTGTAGCAGGTGTGGAAAGGGCCTATCCGTTGTCCACATACTAATTACATGCAGAGCATTGAGACAACACGCACAAACATTTCCCTGAATTATACAGACGACACATTCCTTTGCACCCATCATATTTTTAGCCGACGAACCAATGTTTTCTAGTCAGCGTGTTTTTAAGTTTTTAGCTGAGGTGAACTTTCTGCAGCTCTTGTCTTATCACGTGTAATCATCCTGGCCCTATACACCAGCCATCTCCACTGTCTTCTGTTTTGCATCATTTTTACTTTTAGTCACATGTTCTAGTATTTACGGTCTCAGCACAATTCAGTAACGTCTTTTTGGCGCTCTTTGCCCATATTCGGCCTTGCGCCAATAAAACAATACAAGTGCGTGTGTGAGCTTTTAGCTTCGGTAATGTGTCTTCACTTAGGTCCTGTTATGGAGCACCCTAGAATCTATTCTTTGGTGGCGTGTTGATTTAGGAATGTGATTTGGATGGCCTTCCGACACTGTAATGCGGTAATTAAATTCCGTTTTATGACTCATGGAGGGTCTGGTGTACACACTCGCGTGCGATGGGAGGCAACAAGTCGTGAGCGCGAGCGCGAGTGATTGTAAGTGGTCATTGCAAAGTGTCAGCGAGTGAGCGCGAGTTCTGATAGCAAGTGATGAACGCGAGCGAGAATGAGTGAGGGTGGGGACAGCGAGCGGTGAGCGTGAGGGCAAATCAGTGCGAGTTGTCACGGCGAGTGGTGAGGGTGAGTGCGGATGGTGTCAGTGAGCGGCGAGAGGGACCGCAAGGGAATGCCAGTGGTCATGGTGGGTGCTGAGCGTGAGCGCAAGTGGGTGCAGGTTGTGGAGGGTGAATAGTGAGCATGAGTGTGAGTTAGTGCAAGTTGGGAGGGCGAACGGAAGACTAAGTGTGAGTGAGTGCGTGAGGCAAAATACATGTTTCTGTGTGAGTGTGAGTGAGTGGTGCCCAGTTTTGCCGAAGTATGCCTTATTCAAACACGGTCCAAATTTAAACGACATAGAATGAATGCCTCCCGAGAAAGATTCACGTAAACACGCCCTCGATGTTAGACGGAGGGAAGTATTTTTTTTTCTCTGGATTTGTTTTCCGCAGAGTCATGCGCCGATGTCAGCTACACCCTACTACCTTGATATCCGACTCACTGCAGGTACCTGATGCGAAATCACCATCTATGCTGCTGAGACGCTGCCTTGGATGAAGCTGAATGGCAACCAAACGTGGGGTGGTATTTTACTCGAGCACAGCTCTTGAGGGCTTGCTTCCGTGGTTTGGCGTCGCCGTCCACATCGAAGTAGCGGCTCGAACGAAAAGGACGCCGAAGACACACGAGATAGAGCGAGCAGAAAAGCGCAAGAGAAAAGCATGGCGAAAGTGTGAGGAGGCAGACGGTGTACCGAGGCCACGCGATAAATGCTCGACTGCGGCGACGCTACGAGAAAAAGCCAGATAGTGCACGCCGTCTTGCGTTCGGCGATGCCACGATCTCTTCATAACACGAAGCAGCTATGCGCCCTCGCCGAGAGGACTGCATTTCACGCTGAGCTCCGAGTTCGAATTAGAAAGTATGGTAATCGTTGTGTCGTTTCGCTGCATTCGCATTGGTTTTTAGGGATACACCTTCAATGGAAAACGGCTCAAGTCAATGAAAATGGACCTCGCGCGAAGTGTTTCTTCCTGTTGTATTTTTCTTCGATGCGGTAGAAGTAACACCGGGACCAATGATCCCTCATGTATATTTTTCTTATCCACGCGGTGAAACAGAGTGCAGAAAAGGTTGGTGTAAGTTTCATTTTTGTAATATCCGGGCAGCTATGAAATGCGTGGAACGCTTTGGAACGGGTTAAGAAATAGCTATGTTGAGACTACCGACGTAACCGCAATGTCGTGTTCTATGGACATAAAAAGACGGCGTTTCACACAGTTCCGTTGGCTGAGATGTCAAATCACGTCAATATTTAAAGATGTTACGACAGTTGCGACAACAGTCTGAACCCTGCCTTTGCTTTGCAAACGCTTGGAACGAATGATATCCGGGTGAGTATTGTGTGGATGCCTTCCGGGTGCGTGCTTTTTCTAACCAAGCCTAGGTACACTTTCACGTTTGAAAATGCACTATAACACACCCTCTTGTAGACAGAAGGCCTGCACTTTCAACAGAGAAACGGAACACGAAAAGGACGAAAGTAAGTCGACGACGAGTTGAGCCAATAGGCCAATAGCAAGCGACAAACGACTGTGAGCTTGGAAAATGAGGATCATAAGCAGCGCAAACTGTGCAGTTGCATCTGAAAGAAATAAAAAGGTACACCAGGAAAAAGGAACTCGCTACGCGAATCGCCCAGCATGGGCAGTTCGCTAAGTTTAAAACTGGTAGTGCTGCGCTCACGCACTACACGTACAACTCTTTCCACAGAAACATATAGCTCCGCTACAAAGAAGAGTATTCAACCTTAACCTTCGAAGGTAATCTTTAAAGGTTAATATTAATATAGTAAAGCCTAAGCACCTTAGTACACCCATGATTACAAAGTTAATTAAATGGCTAGTTCGGCTGACATGGTTTTCATAAAATGTCAAGTAATTTCCTCACTTTGGGATCATCAAGTTATGAGCGAATGAACGGCTATGTTTTATGTCGTTTTCTTTTATTTGCTGGAAGTCTTCTCAACATGAACTGTCAGAAAATCCCGATTATAGGTAACGCATAGTGATTTTTCTGCGTCACCGCGACTTTTCTGCCCCGTGAATACGGTGACCATCAGAACCTGTATATTGTTGGTGTATTCATTCCCGTTTTGTAATGTATATTGCCTTACCGAATTGAAATTTCTGCATATCTCTGTTCAACCTTTCTTTCGATTTCTTTGTATTTATTTGTACATTACAACAAATCGTGCTGGGTGGTCTTTAACAACAGTGAAGGTCTTTCATTTTTTAACTTCTCGTTCCCCCAAAAAATCAAATGGTTAAGAAGTTTTTTAATATCAACCTTGACGTCTCGACACTGAGTTTCGCACAGAAGAGGCTGTGTGATGATACGGACCTTACTGCTGGTGTATTTGCTCCATTTTAATAGAAAGAAAGGTGGGTCGAGCGGGTTGCATTGTAGCGGAATTCTCAGTGAAGCTGTGTCCGATTTATTCGGTTATATACATTCAAAAATGAAAAACAGACAACTGAGCACTCTCTACAAAAGGGTGTATGCGAAATCATCGAAATAATTGGTCGAACGGATATTCCCAGAGTGCGCACGTCGCCATGTTGCACTAATATTGAAGTCATTGCACGGTTCTATCTCATTGTATGCTGCACTGCTCCCGTGCTATCTGTTGCGGAAAAACCGTGCGATCGCAGTGGTTCCAAAGATCACCTTGAGGAATACGTCAGATTGGCCCCCATTTCTTCGCTGTTACATCTCCTGCTTCTCCTTCTTCCTTCCCCTAGTATTTGCTGCTTCGGTTTCAGTGTTCTTTGTGGTGGTTTATTTTTTTTTCTCTTCAGTCAGGATGGGCCACTGGTGTAACTCTCGTCACGGGGATCCACCGCTCTCGCTCCGCTTCGCCACGGCATTCTCCCGGTTGACAACATTTCACCGCTGCTGTTAGCCAGTTCACTTCATTGGCGTATTAACCCCACCGTTGAAGTTTGAAGAACACGTTCGACGCGGAAGTAGCCCACTCATTATATATCAGTGATGATGCCATTTCGGCAGAGTTGAGGCTTGCAACAGTGCCGCCAGTTTGGCCGCTGTCTGTTGCTCTTTTGGTGAAGACACCATTGTAGATGACGGGATCGGCTTGCCGCTTTTTCTTGGGGAACCATGGGAATCCTGTAACCGCATTCGTCCTTATATCTACCATGCTGTACACGTGTGCGCTGCTTCAGCCCGTTGGTGCCGGAGTGAGTTCCTTGCCGCTGCTGCCCGACCGCCGCTGCGCAACAGATGAACGAGCGCTGCCAGTTGTTCATTTGTTGAAAAGGTAGAGCGGCAGCATGCTTAAGATACAACGTACTGTAGCCTCTTTTGTAAACGCATATAGTGCATTGGACAGGATGTCACCAGTGCGTTTAGAGGACGCCCATTATGTGCGATTGTACGACACTGAGGCGCATAATGACCGAAAAACGCATTGTTGGCGTTTGGCAATGTTTATCAGTAAAACGCAGCTGGCGATCCCACCTGACATCCGGAAAATCGTTTAAAGGCTCTTCAATCTCTTGTACGAAATCAACGAACTCAATAAATCGGTTGTTCTGGCAGTACACGTCATGGTGACCATGAGATGAGTGTAGGTCCATTTGGATTGTTGTTGAGCAGATCCGATTAAGCGGTGGCGCTGTTCTCAGCCAAAGTTTTATTTCCGTCATCCAACCAGCCAGTAGCCAAGTGTCAGCCAGCGACGCTGGCTGCGGCCGACTCCAGTCACTCTTGAACCGGCTATTTTAGTAGGCCAGTAGCGCTTGATGCCACCGCTGTGGTCCTTCCCATGTCGCTGGGGCATCCTGAGGAAGATGCAGTTGGGATATGCGGTCGTGGTATATGCATCTTGGGAAACAGCCTCATCATTCGATTCAGACACGACTAGACCGTAGGGAGAGTTCCGGGGAAATAGAGCTTTGTATTTGTTGGTATATTTCTCAATTGAAGAATACCTTCTATTCCTTTGAGATTTCCAGATAGGCATGGCTGGCAGGAGAGCAAATCATTGCATGTAGGCGTAATTGCTCAGCTGATAAATAGTTTGAAGAATACCGTTAGCCATTTTTTGTGATTCGTTGATATAAGCCGAAAATTAATGGTGGGCCGTCTGCAGGACTCCATCCAGAAGAGATGCCGACTCATTATCTGTTTGGTTTGCGGCAAGACAGCAGGAAGCACCGTCAGTACACTGCTGTTACCTCAGAAAAGCCTTGTAGCCGTTCTGTCTACTTGAATAACTCTGTCCCCGGTATCTTGCGGCAGTGGCGCAGCATCTTGTACGGCTGCTATTTCTTTTTCTTACATTCTTACTCGTAAATTCGATGAGCACAAATCAGCTTTATCGCTGGTAAAGTTGTTTCGCATCGGAAACTTCTTTCAGAATATCATCGGAGACTTTGTTAACCGAAGGAAAACGTGTGTCTACACCGTTCTCAGCAAACGTCACGGGGGTCACTTTATCAATAGTTGGGGTTATTGGGTTACTGAACGCCCGTTTCGTTACTCAATATGAGATCTTGAAAATGATCCCTCGTGTATTTTACCTGGACTTTTTCATTTTAACACGGCCACACAACAAGCGTCTTTAAAGGTCACGTGTTTTGATTTCCGCAAACAGAAAAGCCGAAACGCATTTTATATGAGCCACCGTTACACTTTAATTTCAGGCAATAAAGCATAATAGCCTTTAGTTACGGTTTCCGGAAAGGTGTAGACGCCTACTGCAGTCAACTGAGCTGATGCGGTCATAAACAGCGGGTTAGTATATCGCCTTAAGGCTGTTTAAAAGAACCGCTTTCACTGATACTCACACTCCACCAGTAAAATTACCGAAGGCAAACCCCTATATGGACCCTAACACAGCGGCTCATTTTAATATTTATTGTATATTTATTTAGTACCCACAACGCCGAGCGGTATTAGAGTGGTGTGGATTCAAAATAACACACAAGTTGTTACTAGCAAGCCAGAAAGAGAGTTACAAAAAAAACGCACTGCACAATTTAAATAGCGTGAAATATGCTGTGTAACAATATAACATTAGTACCGAAATAAAAAAAGTAAGTACTTTACACAAGCAAGAATTGAAGGGTCAAACGGCAACAAAGCAATAAAAACGACACACACACACACACACACACAGCACACATATAAATATAATATAACTAATATATCCCGTTAATTTGCGTACAGTTGAAATTTTAAGATGCCAGAAAAGGGCGAAAGTTACAAAAAATCGGAAAACGCAACATGCACAATTTAAATAGCGTGAAATATGCTGTGTAACAATAATAAGCACAAAATAGTCCGAAATAAAAAAAGTAAGTACTTTACACAAGCAAGAATTGACCGCCACGTCCGGGTCAAATCTTTGTTCTTCGCTTTTCTTTATGTTTTTTCAAGTTTCTTTCTTTGTTTAAAGCAATTGAAAAACACACACCCTTGCACACACACAAACTTATATAAACCTTATATATATATATATATATGTTATATATATATATATATATATATCTATATATATATATATATATATATATATATACAGAAAGAAATGCCGGCAGTCTACAACGCCAAAGAAGGCTAGGGGAAGGTTAGAATATTCTTTTTACCGTTAGTGACGTTACATTATTATTAATTTTATTAATTACGTGAGAAAAGGAAAGAAAGAAAAACACGCGCCCAGAGGGGGGACCGAACCACGCCTTTCGATTAGATCTCGAATGCCAAGGCATTCGAGATCTAATCGAAAAGGCGTGGGTTCGGTCCCAACCTGGGGCGTCGTGTTTTTCTTTCTTTCTTTCTCACGTAATTAATAAAAATTAATAATAATGTAACGTCACTAACGGTAAAAAATATTCTAACCTTCCCCTATGCCTTCTTTGGCGTTGTGAAGACTGCCGGCATTTCTTTCTGTATTTTCCTAACGAGCCCCTCATTTCCAAACCCTATTATCGCGCGAAAGCTTAGCGAGGGCCTCGGTTCTGGCAGCCTTGATGCCAAGGTAGCATAAGAGGGTTTCCCGCCAGTTGACCGCTCATGACAGGCTGTAGACGTTCGCGTCACGCCCCGGGGGGTTGAAAAGAAGGTCCCCTTCTCCCCGTGTAGTCTGAGTGGCGCTGGCTACCACCCTCAAGCGTCAGATACAGTTGTAGTAAATATAAAACCCCAGAAAGTGAAGGAACACAGTCGCCCCAGATAGCCGAATCGGTAAGGCATTCGAGATCTAATCGACAAAGGCGTGGGTTCGGTCCCCACTCTGGGCGCGTGTTTTTCTTTCTTTCTTTTCACGTAATTAATAAAAAATTAATAATAATGTAACGTCACTAACGGTTAAAAAATATTCTAACCTTCCCCTATGCCTTCTTTGGCGTTGTAGACTGCGGCATTTCTTGTCTGTATTTCCTTAAACGAGCCCCTCATTTCCAAACCCTATATTATCGCGCGAAAGCTTAGCGAGGGCCTCGGTTCTCGCAGCCTTGATGCCAAGGTAGCATAAGAGGGTTTCCCGCCAGTTGACCGCTCATGACAGGCTGTAGACGTTCGCGTCACGCCCCGGGGTTGAAAAAAGAAGGTCCCTTCTCCCCGTGTAGTCTGAGTGGCGCTGGCTACCACCCTCAAGCGTCAGATACAGTTGTAGTAAATATAAATACCCCAGAAAGTGAAGCGGAACACAGTCGCCCAGATAGCCGAATTGGTAAGGCATTCGAGATCTAATCGAAAGGCGTGGGTTCGGTCCCCACTCTGGGCGCGTGTTTTCTTTCTTTCTTTCTCACGTAATTATAAAAATTAATAATAATGTAACGTCACTAACGGTTAAAGAAATATTCTAACCTTCCCCTATGCCTTCTTTGGCGTTGTAGACTGCCGGCATTTCTTCTGTATTTCCTAAAGAGCCCCTCATTTCCCAAACCCTATATATATATATATATATATACATATATATATATATATATACTATATATATATATATATAGTATATATATTATATATATTCCATAGCCCCTGAGACACACCACATTAAAAGATATCTGTACGACAATGGAAAAACGGTGCGTCTTGCGACGGCTGCAAGTACACAATTCTTGTATTTCATCACGCAATCACAGCATACTTAGCGCACTTGACAGGTGATTTGAGGAACCCGCAAAGCTCGCGCTGTACCAAACAAATGACAATGTTAGTTTAGGCCTTCGAGTGACGTAACTGTAGACAGGAATGTGTTACTAGATTTGTGTACAAACACTGAAGAAGGTAATCTGTTCCTCTGACGAATGGTTTTACGGTAAAAATTAGTCAAACTGCGCACTATTTTCACAATCTATTTCAGGAACTTTATAAATATGGTCTGTGCGGGCGGATATATAATGAGGCGGAGAAACATACGATTCGGCCGGCATACCATTCTGCAAAAAATAAAATTCATAAAATATTTGTAAGTGAAATACAGTTCTACAATTTTATGTTTCAAGAGATGACAGAGCCGACTTACAGATTGTGATTCTGGCAACGTTTCAAAAGTAAAGAAATAACTGTCGAGAACGGCATTGATTTCTGCTCTCTCAGGTTTTCAATAATAAACATTTCCCGGCAGTTAATATTGTAACAGTTTGTATTCTTTATGTTCGATGATTGATTGTAGGGTTTATCGCACCGACGCAACGCCGGCGATGAGGCGCGCTGTAGTGGAGAGCTCCGGATTAATTTTAACCACATGGGGATCTTTAACGTGCGCCGAAATATACTACACACGGGCGATTTTGCTATTCGCCTCCATCAGAAGAGCGATTCTTTATGTTCATTTCGCAAAGGACAGCCTAGTGATCACTAATACCAGACATATTAACAGCTGGTAGCACCTGTACAGGTGCGTTGGTTAAAAAGATATCTAGAATGTGGTTGCCTCTGGTGGGCTCTAATACCATCTGTGTTAGTGAAAGCAAGTTAACAAAATTAACCATTGATTTGTTCAGCCTAATCGATTTTGCTGGAGAAGCCCGCTGTCGACGCCAATCAATTTCGGGTAGGCAGAAGTCCCCCTCTAAAACGACATAATCACTGTGAACAGACTTGGCCACAGTGAAAAAACGGGACAAGTATTCAACGACGGACGTTGGTGGACGGTAAAAGCTGCATACCGATAGGGACTTCCCATTACACCGTCCTAAGCGCACCATACCCGTTCATAAAGAGTAGTGACGATATCACTTTCTAAGGATGCAATGCTGCGGTCAATTAAGATAAACACGCCGGCTCCGTGACCCTTCCGATCATTTCTGTAACGTTCGTAATTGTCAGGGAATACATCTTTTTTTTGCAATGTCTTCATACAGCCATAATTCAGCACGATAACAACAGACAGTTTTACTGTTCGAACCAGGCTATCAAATTCTTCAACTGTGTTTTTGATGCTACGGTAGTTCAGAACCGAAAATAAAAACTTAGTAAGTGGTTTGATTCAACGTCATTTGGGCCTTGCATCCTGGTTTGTTTTTTCGTCCACTACATATTTTACTTTTTCGAGATATAGCACGTCGTGTCTAAAGTTAGCACGCGTTTCGGCCTGCTTCTGAATTTTAGCAAATTCCCAAGGCAATTTTTTTCCTTAGTGAATGTTCCGAGAAACATTCTGACAGGCTGATTCCAGTGTTCCTTAGCATTTTTGCAGAAGTTAGGATAGCTTCTTTCTCCTTGCACTACGCAAAGTTAATAATGAGTGGACGTTTACGCTCTTGGTTTATATTTCGAATTTGTGATCCCTCGGATAGTTTGAGGGTTAATTTGTAATTCCCTGTAGATAGTTTCTGTACAAGATTTTCCGAAGCTTCCCAGCTTTCCGTGGTATCTTTATCATTGATGTCAAAAAAGAGAAGGTTGCAGCGCGTACCGTGGTTTCCCAAGTCGTCCAACTTTGACAATAACGTCTATATGACTTCTTGATTTTTCTGAAACCCTTTTCTGCACTCATTTACCATGGGGCCTATATTTGCTAATTCAGGGAACGTTTCTCCTAAGTTAGAAATACGTATCGTCAAATTTTCTAGTGATTGAGCTTGGGCTTTCTGCGTTGTCCCAAGAATTTCTAACTGACCTCTGATTTCTTATTGTTCGTCAGAAACTGACTTCAGTTTAGCTTTCCGAAGGACCTGGGTTTACCTCTACATCACTGCAATGTAGCAGCAGGATGAAATAAAATGCAGCTCTTCAGAAATCGGTGCCTTCAACGGCCGATGCATAGTGAATGCTTATCTACACAGTTTATTGCACATAGTGTGCGACCGGCAAAATAAAGACTGCAACATTTTCGTAAAGTAAAAGAGACGGAACTAACCTTCGCTTCAAGCAGAAAATGCCTGTCCTGCACGTTCATTGTTGTGGCCGGATATGAGGCGTGTCCATATAAAATCTAGCCAGAAAATTTGTAAATATAAAGCGGATGTTTTAAACTGTCGGCAATGTTAAATAAATTGTTTACAAGGTGAGTTTTTCTGGCTGGTGTACGACTAGAGCTGTGACGCAATCATGCTGCAAAGGGAGGCTTCTGTGTATGTCTACATGGTTTTAGTTATGTTATTCTAGTATCAGAGTAGTAAAAGCGATATTATGTTGTAGTGAATATTAACGTTTTTCCTTCAAAAGCTTCACGGGGGTTTTGTCTTTCGATGGGCAATAACTTGCAAAACATGCCTGACGTAATTACTACGCGCTTCTTCGCCTTTTAGCGTGGAATGAACACATGTTTACTTGACGAATCCAACAACGAGTCTGTATTCCATTGGACTCAAAATACACCTATACCCGTACCGAAGAGTATTATTCTCGGCCCATATACGGATCAATTTTATAGTTCAGTGCAAACACTAGATGGAGTAGTCACGGAACACATGCCCTGAAACAAGCATGTATACGCTATCTGCTAACAGGCCGCAAATCTTTTGAAGTTGCAAGCAGACGTCGGTATTTAATTTTTCAAATTAAAAACGTTTTGCACAGTTTCCGTACAATTCAAAGCCTAAGTATTGCACGGGAATATCAGAAAACTGAGCACCAAATATTCTAAACAGCTGACGGTTTTCAAAATGGAAAGATCCATTCGGACAATAGACAATGTGCCGTGTCATCGGCACACGGTCGAATCGTAACCATATAACGTCAGTTAATAGCTTCTACTATGCATTATTTATCTGAGCGACACTGTCAATGTGCTGCACAAAGAAAAGTAGCTGGGGGTTACAACATTGGCTGCACCACAAAAATAGAGACCTTTAGCATAGCGCTCTCCGCCTTTGCGTACGCTAAACACGTAATTTAGCCGCACGCTACAGGTGCCCCGAGCATAGTGTTTTAGCACTGCGTTTCGTCTCTTTAGCTCTGTGACACGCTAGCGTTTATGCCGCTATCTGATGAACCGAGTACAGATCGACACTAATCAGGACGAAGAAGCGCCTAAACGTTTGCACGACCACCCAACCAGCGCAACCAGACGCCGTCCCATCAGTATTGTATGCAAAACGTGCACAGAATGAAAGAAATACCATGTTAAATAAGCGCACTCTATAACATAAGCATTTAAGCGCTGAGGTCACTTTTTGTTTTGGCCATCACACCCAACGCGCACAAACAAATTACCGGGTTTGACGTATACATTTTATTCGACTCGGAGACAACTCAGAAATATTTTTCGAACAAACGCGACGTGACGCCATAACTGATTGCCTACAAGGCGGAAGCGCTGTAATAAAATGCGGTCTTTTGCCTCCAGCTCGTAGTAAACATCGCACTCACCTAATGACATTTGCGGTGTCGAACAGCAAGTCACTTCCCTCTGGCGCAAGCCGAGAAGGGGCATTTAACCGCACTCATTCCAAGCTCGCAGGAACACACTGTCGCCTACCACCGTGAGGCGAACGCGTCAGCAGCACAGACGATAGCGTAGGACGCCATTCTGAAGGAACTTTAAGGGCAGTCAGCGATAACATGTTAGTTTCGCTCACCGCGAGAGGAAAAACCAAATAATAGGACGTATTTAAAAAGACAGGAGGAACAAAAACTTGTTCTGTAAGATGCGAGTTACTGCTCACAAAGGAACGACAGCGGTGAGGTGCTCCGGTCTACCTGCCGCCATGTTGCAAATACAGAAAGGCGTAAGCGCCTAACGTAAGTTCGCCATTTTGAGGAAATACGTACCTTTCACGAACGTAAGCAAAGCGCAAAAATTATGTAGCGTACTGCGCATGCGCAGTGCACCGACGTGAGGAAGTGACGTCGCTACTTCTATACGTATTCCTCCATATAATATGCTGAAACTCTCCAATGTCTTTGACCTATCCAATCTATGTAGCATTTCTTGGCATGTTCCATTTTCAGGCACTGAATGTGGGCGCCAGAGATTAAGCCATATCTTACCCGGCGCACTCAGTAAGCTTGATGAACAACACACTGACCCTGTAACCCTTATAAGGGCATCTTAGAACAGTATTTAAAAGACTCATTTTCCTCAATGTAGTTATCCCTGGATACTGAAGATATTATTGACTCCACACTCATTCATTCCACGGCCTTTTGAATTGCCTGCACTATTTTGAACTTTACACGTATGCCCAAAATCTTTAATGTTTGACACCGTGACCTTTTTTCATCAACTGTGGGCTATTTTTATACTGAAATGGATTTTCAACGGCGAGCCATTGTAGAGCAAATTATTATAATGCAGTGTAACGACTTCAATTTCGTCCGCTATCATGACACCCGTTTAAGTATTGTGTGAGTGACTAAGTATTCCCATATGTATCTGCGTTTTGTTATGATGTACTAGTTTGTTACTTCTTTGTACCTTCAACCTACGCTCAACATATACTCAATTATTTCCTGCAGAATTAGCGCGTTCTTGCTGCGTGTTCACGGTGTTCTGAGCCAAGAGAAGTTGCTCTAATGCAGCTTATTTTCGATGTGCTTTTTTATCCTCTCTACGTTTGAAGAAATATTAAACAACTGGCCTTGAACACGCAGGCTATTGACACTTTACTTCAGAGCTTCTCTAGATTCAGGTGTCGTGCGCGGCCAATGTGCACCTGGGTTATCTACTCACACGCCCTCTATCCTCTCTGTTATGAGCCACCAACAAGTCTGGCTTCTTCCGCCCCTGGCGACGTGCGGAGGTGGTGCGATGGTAGCGAACTCGGTCTTCTTTTGGATACGCAGGGTAAATTCTAGTATGAACTGACACGTGTTTCAAGTGCGGAGAAATTTAGTGTCCGGGTCGTCGTAACTCACCCAGGGTCAAGGTATGTAGCCACCGTAGTAACGCGGCATTACGCACCCATAAAGAGGATTTTATATGATCACCGTTCCACTTTTCGGAATATAATCCGGGTCCCTCGCGTTCGAAGCCGATCGCAGTCTTATTGCGTCACACAGGTATACGTTTGTTAAAAGCAAAGTTTCGGGGGTGATCTCTGGGCTGCGCTGTTCCCACGGAGGCTGCCGTTGTTATCCACAAGTAGGTACAAAATAATAAAACAAGTACAAAATCAAAAATAAAGCAATCATTGAACCCTTAAAATGAAATCTCAACCCAGTGTCGTTTCATATACCTTTTGAGGCGCTGCGTAGCCCTCACTTGAATACTTCAGGTATCAACGCGAGGCCGACACTGACGCCAGCCAAAGGAGGGCGCCACAGCCCTCTGGCAAATCACTGCTTTGCACTCGGTAGCGTTCGCCTTGGCTGGAGCTGGTTTAATTTTTTGAGCCTCAACAGCGGCAGTCATTTTCTGTGCTCGCGGGACAGCCAAAAAATGACGGGCTCTCGTAGAATGGACAACGGGTGATTTTGACTTATTAAATCTTAATATTGTCAGAATGTTTCAACACTACGATGAAAGTCTCCGCATTTGATTGATATTAGGGTTTAACGCGCCGGCGGAACAAAGGCGATGAGGCGCGCCGTAGTAGAGGGCTACGGATTAATTGTGTCCACCTTTGGCTGTGTAACGTGCGCCGAAATCTCGTACACACGGGCGTTTTTGCTTTTCGCCTCCATCAGAAAAGCGGCTACAGCCTTTGTTACCCGTGAGTGGTGTGGTGAGAAATATTTTTGGGTTGTTTTTCGCCAAGTATAAAAAATTGGCTCCGATCCATGCTGTGAATGTGATTGGAACGAAACGTTTTAAACGACACCCACACCAATTACAGATTTTTTGTGGTAGACCCACGTGTAGACCCACACCTAATACGATTACCGGGAATCATAATGCTTTTTCTGCCAAAGAGGACATCCCCTAAATACTTGAAATTTGTGTTGGTCTTCACCTTCATTTACTGCCTGTACCTTGCTTTCATATGCCGATGATGTCAACATGTTTAAATCTAATTTCGAACATTGCAGCTATTCCGCTCTCCAGAGAGTGATTTCGTCCTTTTTTCATCAAGCAACAAACTCATCAGCACATCTAAAACTAAGGTAATGAAATTCACACGGAAAGCTCACTACATCTTGTTCTCCTATAACATAAATGGTAAATTACTACCGTGCGTGGACGTGACCTATCGCATAAATAATTGCTATAAGGGATATGAGGCACGGTTGAATATAAAGTTGAGACAGTTTTTGTTTGTAAGACCTATCGGCACTGGAGCGCTGCTAGTCCGACTGATAAATTTTTTCTAACTGCAGTTGTAAATTATTCCATTGTCATTTAAGAAGCGTTTACATTGTTCGAGGGCACGTAGAGAGCTCTTACTGCTCAGTAATTTCCGCAGCAATCACGCACGTAAAAGCAGCATCTAAGAATATGAGCGATGTTGCATCGAAGGTCATGGTATCTCTAAAACTCACATTCTGTGCTTTTGTGGAAATAACTTCACTCTCAACAAAATATTTAAAAGAATGTCTTTAATAAACGAATTGTCAATTCAAGGAATATTTATGACAGAGGCAAAATATTTGATGAGGATCGATGAAAAATCTTCAATATATAATACTACAGGAAGAATGTTTAAATAATAAATGCGGATTTAAAAGTGTGCGTTAAATATTCACAATATAAGCACATACGCTGTCCTTTAAAAAATATCACGGCGATCCTGATTTAAAAGAAATTGATACCACGGGATCGGGAAACCATCTTTAATGCACAATGGTGGAGAAATTGATTGCACCTATGTTAATGTGTTATAAGAAAATATTAGGAAAATGAAAAAAGTTGGAATTGATTTCAACTAGTGACAATTTTGTGTTTTAGCCTATGACCGGTAGACGTGAATCTCTGTACGAAAATATCTATGCACTCGAACGCGCAGGTGACTGATAGGTTTGTGTTGTGTACTAATATGTTGGTGCACGAAAACTCCTTGTAAATTAAACTAATACAATTTTGCGTCGGTGCGTTGAACCGTACAATCAATCAATCTTGGAGCTTAGGTGCTGGTGTTGTGTTTGAAAGTCTATGGTTCGAATCTTGGCAAAACCTCACGAATTTTAAAGTTTTTTTCCATTGAGGGTGTCATCGAAATTTTTGTCAAGGCAAAAAAAGCAGATACCTTGCCGTTTAACCTACAAGTGAGGTTTGACGGTAACCTCAGTATCAAGGCAGCCCCGAAATTTGCTTTGGTCACACTTTAAATTCATGAAGCTGCAGTTGGTACGTAACATCGTGGTTAAATCACGTAGCAAGTAAAGTATGCTAATTTGGTCTTCGTTCATATCCTATCTTATTTTGTTCCTGATTGATTGCAATGACCACCGCCCGCCCCCCCCCCAAAAAAAAAACACCTTAGAAGGCCGTTGGCAACGTCGCTTGTAAACTAATTCTGCACTAAGTGCCTGCCTCTTTCCGTGAGGTTCGGTATGGGCTACTGTTTTGAAGGTCAAAGGTTCAAAGCAATAGTGGTGGATTACAATACTTGCACAAAACCCTTGGTACAAAACCCTTACAAAACGCATACAAAACCCTCGGTAACTTCAAACAGTATGCCTGCGGAGAGCTTGAAAATAAAGTATAGCAGATATAGCTAAAAAAGTCTGCAGTACTGTTGCTTCGCTCGCGCCCACGAGGTTATACCTCCTGAACCCCCAATGAAACCAAATCTGAAAATCCAAAGCACTTCTATCAGCCAAGTGCCTACTTCACGTATTCTCGGAGTTTCTTTTCCATCACGATGGCTCTTGTGCCGCCCTTATCCCTCAACTAAACAAAACATGCTGCCAGGTTACTCATCTAATACAAGGAGTAAGCCACCAACATGCAAGGCTAAAAGAGAATGAATCCTGTAAGCTCATGCAAACTGTGCTTCTAAGTCACATTACCTACGGGAAGCCGTATCTTCTACTTCAACCCGCAGAATTGAGAAAACGTGACATATCAGTAAGGACAGCCTACAAAACAGCCCTTTATCTACCCACCGTTACGCCCGCCCAAAAGCTCCTAGAACACAATAACGTTGCGGAGCTTTTAGAAGCGTGATGGACGACTCAAATCCATCGCCTTCAACGTTCTCAACAAGACGACATCTGCTCTGTCTTCTGGCACCTGACACCCCAAAAGCTCAGGGCACGCCCTACAAGATCCCCATTTCGGTGCGTCAACGAATTCACATCGCCCCTATAAAGAGGCAAATACACCCAGGTCACAACAGGGGCAGAACACTAGCTCGTTTCCGAACGCTACAGACTTGACAGGGATCCACACGTTCGATATACAGACATTGCGTGTACTCACCATGACCGGCGTACCACAGTTGTGGCTCTCGACTCTACGGGTATTACGATGACTGCTGCCACATATCGCCGAATGTCCTCGACTACCGCTGAATCAATCACCATAGCTCATGCCGCTACCACGCACCACAGTGAAACCCCCATCACTATTATTACCGACTCTCTCCAGGCATGCCTACACTACCATTGCAGACAAGCTCCTCTCGCAGCTATTCTCGTTCTGCAAAAGGTTCCCCCTCAAATATTTATCCCAGTAATGTGGACCACTTCTGACCCCAGCTGCTGGGGAATGAAGCAGTCCATGCTGCAGCCGGCGAGATGCACAACCGGGTATTCTCAGGATCCGAATCGTCATCCACGGAAGACATCACCACCGACTACCTGTCCACCACTGAAGCCATTCTCACTCACTACAGGCACCTCCGCTACAAATATCCTCCGCCACGCTCGTCCCTCACGCACGCGAAAGCATACACCTTGCGACGCCTACAAACAGATACTTATACAACTGTACAAGACAAATTCACCACATTGGTCCAACGCTCTACCCGAAAACCTGTCAACCGTGTAATACCCCACCAGACACTTTCCAACTTGTCACTCAATGCTACCGACTGACCCCCACCCCTTCCCGTGAGCAGTGGGGGAGGTTGTTGACCAGCTCCGACCGTGAATATTAAGCTGTGCTGATCGACCGGGCGGGGACGGTGGCGTCCTCTCCCGGCCTCCTGGAAATAGGAGGCTGACCACACCCCCTTCCCTTAGCCCTTTGCTCTATAATAAACGCTCGTTCATCATCATATCTACTAGACCTTTGTTTCTTAAGCGGCAGAGAATTTTTTTGGCAGGCGTAGCTATTGCTGATTACTTAAAATTTATTCATCATACTTTTTAGTCCAACGGCCGTGCTTTCTGGTTGTAGTTCCTCAAGCGTTGTTTACATGTGTTCTGCAGTCTTACTCATCAAGACTATTTTGTCCGCAAACCCCAAATTGTTCAAGTATTCCGCGTTTATTTTTAGTAAAATGTTGTACCCATCAAGCTTTCTGAATAATTCCTACAGACATGGTGTGAATATATAGTTTTAGGGAAATGGTATCTCCGTGCGTTACTCCCCTTTGCATCGGGAATATGTAACTGTGCTTGTGAAACGTTATTCTACCCATACAATCTTATATATCTCTTCCAGAAACCTTACGGTCTCCTCTGTACCCTGCTCTTTTAGTGCTTCTGGTACGGCTGCAGTAGGTACGGAATAAAACGCTTTCTCATAACCTGTAAATGCCATGTACAGGGTTTCGTGCATTCAGAAGATTTTTCGATCACTTGATTGACCACATATAAGAGATTCGTGGTGGAGTATTATTTCTTAAACTCAGCCTGCTATCTGGATTTTAGGGTATCCAGGCGGTCACCTATGCGGTTGAATGTACTTTAGTACACAGCTCGTAAAGAACTGAGGGTAGGCTCATGGGTGTTTAATTGTTGAGGTTTTTGAGATCTTCCTACTTATGAATGAAAAATATGCTGTCATTTTTCCAGGCTATAGGCAGTATTTGAGTCATCAAGAAGTCCGAAAATCGCACACCAAACATATCTAGCACAATATCTTCTTTTTCAGTTCTTTTGCAGTGCAGCATCAAGGCACCTTAAGCGCGAGGTGCGTTGCCTGCATGTAACGATAAGGGTTTGAAACTACGTGCGCGTGGTCGAAGAATACTTTCGACGTTTGCGGGCGTGAACTCTGTACACACTTGAAACAGAAACTGTCTACTGAAGCAGCATTTGTCAGTTTTGCTTGTTATAAGCGCGGTTCTGGGGAATTAGTTGCAACACTTGCTTACTAATAAGAGATCAACTGACGTCTCGCCGTTGAAAAAGTACGGCACTGCTTTGCTCAAGTGTGTTGCTGCGAAAAAATGGCTACTTTGAAGCTCAGCTTGTAAATAATGCCGCTGAAGGTGTAGTCGGATGCTTCCTGGCCTTTTATTACCGTTTTAAGGAGGAAATTGTTTATCGTGCACTCGGGCAACAACGGTGATGTTTTGGCAGGCCTGCGCAGAAGTTACGCCGCCCTGTACTCTTTAAAGCGGAAAACTCTGGGACTACGCAGTGGTACTGACTCGCTGTATTTTGTAAGCTTAAAGGGCGATTAAATATGACGGTACAATGCACTCCGTGTGTAAGAACGTGCCTGTGTTCCCTAGTATGTGTCGAGTTTAGGTAGCGATGCGCTTTCTGTCGTACCGTTTCAGCGCCTGTGTTAACTCTGGCACGAACTAGCCCTACGAGTCCGTGAAGTGGTACCGCTGTAATGACTCTAGACTCTTCTGTATTTTGTACATAACAGGCGATTAAATATGAAGGTAGCCACTTCTCCGGCGGTAAAAGCAAGTGATTGCTCGTATTTGTTCCGTACTCCTAGGCGTTATCGAGTTATTCAAAGTTTAGCGATGCTCCCTGTGTCACCCTCGGCCCCCTTCCTATTCGTAGCCCTGTAGGGGCACGACGTTTTCGACGTAGCGATGAACAAATTTTTGTTCTTTCCTTCCTAACTCAGGATACGATGCTGTGGAAGGTCTTATTTATATTGTACAAGAATGTTTGGCCTCTGTGAAGCGAATAAATTCCTTTTTTCAAAGTTAAGCACGCCCGTTGGTCAGGTTAGGCTTGCGGTTACTGGGGTTAGTAGATATCGCGTTTCGACGAGTGATGTTATTATCCGGCTTTTCCTTGTCTTTAATTGCTTGTTTGACGCAGAGGAAGGGATTTTCACCTATTTCAACTTTGGAAAGGCCCCGCCGTTTAATATGCTTGCCTATACTGTATTTTGCATCGGCGGGTTAGCCGAATCGGGCTACGGTGATTGTGGCTTATTTACGTTGGAGCTCTAGGCCTTGCTTTACAAAAAATATACGCATCGAGTGAGTTGATTTAACTTGCATACTCTCGGAACGGCCCCGCGATCACGCGGGTACGGCTTTTCAGTGGACACACTGTCGCGGAATTCATCTAGGGCTGTTTAATTTGCCTTGACACCTACCTCTAGGTGTGAATCTAGGCGGCCACCCCCTCAACGAGGAAAAGAAAACGTGCATGTCTGTAAAACAATTGCGGCAAGGGGGTTTACACTTGTTATAATTGTGCTCTAGAACTTTATGAAAGAGGAGTGCGAAAGAATAACAACTTACATGGCATATTTAGTAGCGAAAATTTGAAACTTTGTCAAGCTCCGTCTACACCCGTCCGCCGTGGCGGGAAGAAATATTACAAGAAAACATTGATACAAAGAAATAATGCACATGGTGCTGTATAATAATTCTCTTTTTACTGGGGGTATATACAGACAACTTTCTCAATTTTGGTGTGAGCAAAGCAGACAAGAGTGCTCAAAACGTTCGCGATGTTTTTGGAGCAATGGCGGGCTTTGGTATGGAGTTCAATGGTGGCGCAGTGGCGGGCACTGCTTAGTAGTCCAAGGACGTCTATCTTGGGCCTTGTTTCATTGTCTTGGCGAATACGTTCAGTCTGAAGATAACTGAAACCTGCGAAAAAGTTTGTTAATAATGCTTGTTTCAACAAAGTATCGTGAATAAATGTAGGCATCACATTCAGGTAAAAGTTGCGTACAGTAGGATGCAGTAAAATGCTTTGAAGCGTCACTTTCAAGTTCTTAACCATGATAAGCGTTATTTGAAAGAATTTTCAAAACTAATTGCGGTTTTCAGTTTCCTTAAATTTTTATTTCTTAATTGTGTTCACGCCTTTTAATAAAAATATTACCTTCTGCTTATACAGAGCCTATTGAAATAACGATATGCCCAGTAAAAATGTTTCCGCCGGTTGAATTCCACGAACCCTTGAGCAAATCCTGCTTTTTCATGTACTGAGTAGTACAATTTACCACTGGGGGGCTTTTTTCTTCACGCAATGGTGTAATTACTTTGAGGCTTTAGAATTTTTACATAATCAGTGCGAAAAAGTACCGGCGGTCGGAATAAACCTCAAATATCACCACTACTCCGTGAACGTGAAGAGAAATTGCTGATAATCATAAAACGGCGCTGACACCATCACCTAAGTTATGCTCATAAAATGAACGAGTAAAACTGAGTGGTTGTTCTATATTGGGTCCGCACACAGTTAAGGAAAAGTAACGCTCGATTCAGCGAGTTTACAGTAGCGGACGACAATTGTGCGTGCACAAAAGCTACTTTCCGGATGCCCTTTTTTTCAATTGTATGCTGTTTTCGGGATTGAGTAAATCAAATACGCAGGTACAGTATGTAGATTCTGACCCCGCCGTTCTATCTTATTTACCGTACATTGTTTCAAAAACAGCCAAGACCATTCCTTTGACTGAGCGGCTACAGCTGGTGTCCTAGAAAGGACATTCACATTTCAATGACCACATTTTATACAAAATTATCTTTTCGCTTGTGTTTCTCAAGCGGGTCCCTAAGGATGGTTCACTCCTGGCCCTCCATGTCCCTAGCACCTTCCCAGTAGCGTAGTGTTGTAGAACCATCTGATTGCAATATTTCATTGAGTTGTAGTTGCCCATTTTATAGGGCGATATTTATGATATAGCTCAGAGAACATTTCTGAATCGCCGGGTTAAGGCAGATCTGGGAAGATCAAGTGTAAAACGATATAGGTTCATTGGTATAGAATAATTTCTGAGTTAACTCGTCAATGTGCTGATTGCCTAACATATAGAATTTGGAATATGCGAGGAGTTATCAAACTCCCGACCAGCTAAACTGGTTCAAATCTTCCCGACGGGAACTTTTTCATTGAACATTTTTTTCAGCTCCGAAAATGGAGGTATGAAAGCTTTTAAGGAGCCCAGATATCTAGCAAGCGGACCATTGAGAGAAATGAGAAGGAAGGGTCGTGTTTTTTTCGCTGCAATCGGAGACCAATGGCTACCACTTTTAAGCAACAGTGTCGGAGGTACCACCATCAAGGCCCTATGTCACTGCGTAGCGCAACTGGTAGCCAATGGTAAGCAAGCAGAGACGAAGTCGACGAATCGGGAGCGAGCGTAGGCGGAGGAGTTGCCACTTGTGTGCAAACTGCAAGCCACAAGAATGGCGTTTAATTCACATGGTATATTACCACATCTACACCTACACACACGCGAGTCTCAAATGAAATGAAATGAGGCAGGTGAAATAGGGTATACATGTTAAGAACTACATATGAAATAATTTACAGATACAGCAAGCATTAGTAAATATTTATTCTGAATTTGTTTCCGTCTTTTCAGTGAACAATGTTTGATGATAAATTTATTTTATGGTCCATATTAAAGTACGAGGAACAAATGATTCGGCAAAAGCAACGGTACGACATGTGATGCGTTTGATTTTGCATGAATGATTTCGACGCGGAAATATGGCTGCGGGTGCACAGATCAATTCGTTACAGAGGGATGAATGGTAGTACAGTTTATGAATAATGTTAAGCGAGATATGTCGCGCCAATGCGATAAGGTATCGAGTTCAACACGATTTTTTCATTCGGTTATGCTGGTATAGGGTGAGCAATCAAAAAAGATGAAGCAGACGTCACGTTTTTGCAAGGCTTGTAAGTAATTTATTATATATGCCTGATAAGGGTCCCAAATGGCTGCCGCGTACTCTAGTTTAGGGTGTATTAGTGTAATATATGCCAACTTTCGTAAACGCGCGGGAGCATTTTGGAGGTTACGTTTGACAAAACCAAGCGAACGGTTAGCAGACACGAGGATATAGGTAATGCGATCATTCCATGTCACGTTACTGGTTAGATGTACGCCAAGGTACTTATAGGTGGAAGTTCTGTACACGAGGCTGTCGTTTAATGTGTAGGATGCAGAATTTTGGGAGGCGTGATTAGTAAAGGACACTGTTTTTTTTAGCCTGGTTTAGAGGCATTCGCCAGGTTGAGCACCATTAGGGTAAGGTTGTAGAATGTCGTGGTCAAAGCTAGATTGAATTTTACGGTATAATACTTAGTCATTCTTGGATAATCTTATTTTAGATTTAACGCAGTATGGTAGATCATTATTATAAGCACGAAAAATCATGGGCCCGAGTACACTTCCCTGAGGGAGACCAGATGTTACAGGGACTAGAGATGAGTTGTGATTGTTAACTGATGTAAATTGCATCCTCTTAGAAAGAAAGTCTTTTATCCATGTTATAACAGCGGAGTCGATGATCAGTAGCGTAAGCTTGTCAATAAGTCAAATGGTTTTGAAAAGTGAGGAAAATTGCTTCGACTTTCATTTCAGCGTCTACAGATGAATGTAATTCGTGAATGAAGCCAGCTAGTTGGGTGTCACAGGAAATTGCCTTTTTTGAAACCGTGCTGATGCCGCAAATAAGGTTATGTTCTTCGAGGTATTTCATGATCTCAGAGTGAATATATGCTCGATGAGTTTGAATATGGTACTGGTTAGTAAATGGGGCGACAGTTCAGGGGTGAGGTACGATCACCAGATTTGAACAACGCAACAACCTTCGCCACCTTGCAGTCATGAGGTATAATGGTTTCAACCAAGTTTGTTGCCGTTACTACACTTTGTGAGGGCCAGGTGTAGTCTGAAATATAACCCCGGAAGACGTTTTATATATCTGGGCTTCATTTGCGCGTACCCCGAGCTGAATTGTACACGTTCCTGATTTCGGTAGCGAAGCCGTTTCAAGAAGAGTACAATTGATTACGCTATAGCTCATTTAAAACGGCGTTGAGAAGTACGCAGAGAGGCTGTAAATTACAGTCAAGGGTTCGACGAAAGTTTGTCTGGTCAGGCATTGTATGAAGAACCAGTAATGCAGTCACTGACAGCATCAAAAAAAGTAAAAAGACGTTTTGGAACTCGTACGGGTTCCTTGTTCAAAAAAAGCCAAAAATGGACAAGTTCGGAATGTAAAGGTGCATTTGGTGACGCAATGACCACATGTATATCAATGGTAACGTCCCTTCATTTCGATTCATCGTATCGGAGTGTGTTTGTATGAACGATGATTATAGCAAAAGACGTGATATCACGTTTCGTTCTTTGGACAGAATCGCAGCGTTATCCCAGTCAATATCGTGCTGGTGCTTGTGCGGGCCCTCGGCAATCGCATTAGCGGTAACCTTTTGGTTTTTCTCATCGCGTTGGTGCTTTTAGATGGGGAGCATCTCTTGTTCGGGGGGATGTCAGCTTCGTGCGCCTCTAATGATGATTGTGGCAGAATGCCCCTAGGGGTTGGCCAAACAAAGAATCCAAAACGAGATAGCTTCGCATTCAACCACCATTGTCATCTTCCCGTAGGGAACCGCTGAAGAAGAAGGAGAAGAAGGCAAAGCTGCGAAGAGGAAGGCGTGTACATTGCTCTCAGACGGTGCACCAACGTCAACAACCTTTACCTCACCAACGCTTACGGAGAGTATCGATTCTACCACTACCACAGAGACGACAACATCGACAAGAACATGATGGACGAGTTTCGGCGCCTCGAGAACCACCGCCTACTCACCGTAACACAATAGTAATTGCGTGCCTTTGCCACCTGTGTGGACCCGGACGCGGAATTCCCTCTGGCGCTACTAAACACCACATCACTCAAGATAACGGCAACTAAATGGAACCACAGTAAACCTTCATGATGCGCAGCATTCTCATCAGGGTTCCCCACGGGAAGATGGTGTAGTTTTTCATCCTTCTGGGAATTTTCTCGTTCGACCGATGCAAAACATGGTTGCAATCGGCTCAGGGGGTGCGACAGACAACACCGGGGAAAAGATTATCGGGCAGCGGGTCCTTGACTTTCACAAGATCATTCCGAAGCTTGGTGTCCGTAATGTGTCCAATAAGTAGGTCATAATCCGAAAAAATACGGGCCAAAGCTTCGCTTATACCCCGTACATGCGGAATGCTGGCAGGGGTAGGGAAGACCTTATGATTGGCAGCCTTCGGTTGTAGTATTTGCTTCTCAATTCTTTCCATAAAATGTTGTGGGCAGCCGTTGCCAGAAAGTTCTCTGCGTACTATTTTTAGTTCTGTTTTCAAATTGTTCCCATATTTGCAGATTCTTCACGCACACGTCACCCGTGATGAACTACAGCTCTTTTGTGGGCGACCAGGTGGTTCTATTGGAAGTCCACGTACTTCTTGGTGTGTTGGCTTGCGGTGCACACTGAAGGGGAGCTCATCGCAAGCGAACACACCCCGGGAAGGGGAGCTCATCGCAGGCCAACATAACACCGGGCTTTCGTTAGCCCCGAGCTGATCCCTCAAGTTGTGTCGTAGCCACTTATTTTAGGTGAAATTATCAAACGTTGAGATTCATCAAAACGATCAACGGCCCAGCAAAAGTTCATTCCTTTGGAGAAGGCATTTAACAGAGCTGGGGGGAGAGCAAATAACGAAGGGTTCATCACGTTCTCTGTGAATCTTTCCCTTGTGTTGTAAGACGGCGGACCGCTATTACTACCGGCTTCTAACCGAGGTGGTGCGAAAGAAGCAAACGAAACATTAAACATATTCCTTGTCAGATTTCTAATTTTTGTGTCAGAGTGCGGACAGGTATTGATGCCAGCGCTTTCTTTATCCTCATGCGTATAACCTCAGCAGGGGTTATTGTCTCGGTAAATCTTAAAGACTTGTATTTGAGATATGTTGGAATATTTGTTGTGTAACAGGTCCCAATACCTTTTGCTTAGCTCCTGACTAGGTGTGCCGTCTTTCTTTCGAAGGAATGGACCATAGTGTCCTAGTGAACGAAGATTATGGGAATAGTTGCAAGGGGCCTCTAGTACCTGTTCTCAATTTTTCTTGTTAGACGGAGAGAGTTTTCCAGTGGCAGGCATTAGTGTAGCCTTAAGGCCCCTGTCAGCTACCGCGGCAGTAAAATACTCTGCAAGGGCCGGAACTTGCAATACGGGACATATGCTGTTTTGTGTAATCCTTCTTAACCTTAGAAACTGTTCTCAAACTTGCAGGAGGCTGCGTTACCTGTTTTGTGTATCCTAACACAAAGTTGTTTTTAATATTGTTAAAGTTTTACATGCCAGCGATGCGAAGTTATTACTTGGCCGTCGAAGCTCTGGTCGACAGACTGCTGGTGCTGGGTCCAGCCCCGGCGATCACTGGGCAAGCCGGCTAGAAGCTCGTCCAGAAGCTTCTCGGTTCGACAGCTAGCGCTGTCAGGGCTTAGAGGACGCTGTGGTTTCTGCAGGTACGCGGCACCCTAAGCCTGCTCCATGCTCGCCCATTGTTTTCGAGTATGACGTGGTGGCTTTCACATGGGGCAAGGTGGCCTTTGGCGGATAAGCGGATGGGGCGGCGCGCTCAACCTTCTTTCGAACATTGACAAAGCTTACAAGAAATATCGCCGCAGTGTTTCTGGATTTTGTACTGCCATGGAGAATGTTTGCCTTTTTTGTTCCTCTCAGGCTTCCTTCGTTACTAGCATATCCAAACGATATTTCCAGAGCCATCAGCAATTGCAATTTCCCAATACAAGCTTACAGTCACCCCTGTTGTTACATCAATGTACACTTAAATTCCGCAATCCTTGGCATCATTTCTATATCACCTGCGTATGATCACTCGCCGTGTGAGAAGCCTATAGATGATTTCGCTCTTCAAACCTTCCATAGTCTTATCACTGAGATTAACAATTTTCAGTTCAATGGGGCCAATTAAGTGCAAACCAGCGGAAGTTCAATGGGAACTAGAAACGGACCTAACTGTGCCAGTATCTTTATGGAATGCCTCGATTGAATATTTGTTACCACCGTAAACTCAACTCAAGGACACTACAAGGTATATTGACGGCATAATATTTCTATGGCAGCACGATTAAGCACATGTTGTAACCTTAATTAGGACACGTAAGGTAGCCTGTCTCTGTGTAGCCCTTTCTCATTCTTGCTGCTGATACACTCTAAGCTTCCTGGATGTAACTGGTGCTCTTTCCAAAGGTGAGATTCAAAGTGACCTTTAAACAAAACCGACAAATACGCGGCAGTACTTGCATTTTTGCAGTAGCCATGTCAGTCACTGCAAGACCGCAATATCTGGTAGTCAAGCCCAAAATTTGTTGAAAATGTGCAAAAACCGAACTCTTTTTGGCTCAAACTATCCAGAACGTATTACGGGCCCCATGTTTAAAAACTACCCGGAAGAAACAAAAAGCACGGGGTATTTGTTTCTGGGGTCCCAAATACCCAACAGAGATCGGTGATTCGTAATGACAATGACGTGTCTTCTAGCAATGTAATGGTGAAAGTATATGGCTCCATATGCAATTGCTAGTCCTCGTTCCAGTTGTGAGTAATTGCGCTCTGTCGCTGAAAGGGTGCGGGTAATCCAAAGCAATCGGTGCTTTACTGCCTTCATGGTTGGCTTGTGGAAGCACAGCGCCCACACCGTAGCGCGATGCGTCGCAGTGGCTGAGGACTACGCGCCACCGGAGCAGGTCCTTCAGCGCGTCGAATGCCTCCTGGTGGGGTTGCGACCATCTCCATGGGACATCATTTTGTAACAGATGGTAGAGGTTGTTAGGCAAGGTTGCACGCTGCACTAGGAATCGATCGGAGAACGCAATGAGCCCAAGAAACGACTGCAGTTCCTGCTTGTTAGTTGGTGCTGGTGCCTCAGTTTAGCACGCACCTTGACATCAGTGTGATTAATCACCTGAGCATTGATCAGGTGCCCAAATAACTTTACCTCGGGCACTGCAAAACAGCATTTATCTATGTTTAAGCGCAAGTTGCCGCTGGCTAATCTGTCAAATACAAGCTCTATGCGTGCTGCGTGTTCTTCGCTTGGTGTGCTACTAATGATCACATCATCCAGGTAAACGCACACTCCTGGAATTCCAACAAGTGTGGACTTCTTGTACTTCTGGAAAATTTCTGGGGCTGCTGCCACTCCCAATGGAAGTCGTTTAACCCAGCAGATACCCCTTGTAGTGATTACAGTGAGAAATTCAGATGTTTCTTCGCTTCTTCGCTCACCTTTAGCGGTTCGTACGCCTGGGTCAGGTGGAGCGCTCTGAAAATTCGGCCTCCACGGAGCGTGCTGAAAACCTCCTGTGGCGTTGGTAGTGGGTAAGCAGAAGCCTTCGTTGCCAGGTTCACGGTGCTCCTGTAATCTCCATAAAGACGTGCCGTTCCAACTTTTTTTGACTCCGACAAGTGGTGTGGCCCAGTCTGAGTGCTGCGTCGGCTCAATGACTCCAGCTGCTAGAACTCGCGAAGCTCTTCGTCATACGCGGACTGCATGGAAAAGGGTACTTGAGAAAATTGGGGCTGGATTCCTTGTGGAGCTCCAAACTTAGGAGAGGTTCATTGTGCCCTTGAATATCCTTAGTGAAAACCGTTTCGTACTTCATTTGAAGCCGCTCCAGCAGTTCCTGTCGTTCGGGAATATTTTCATCGGTAGCCTGGTTGATACTTGGGATCGTTATTCCAAGGGCATCGAACCAATTTTGGCCCAAAAGACTAGATCCGGCCCCTATAACGATAAGCAGTGGTAGCTGGCAGGTTGTGCCGTTGAAGCAAACGTCTACGCTGGCACAACCTAGTCGTGCCACGGGCGGCCCTGACCACGTTCTCAGCTGCGTGTCGTAAAGGAAGATGGGTGAATGCTGCCGCCAGGTCTGGTGATACGTCTGTTCGCAAATGAGCGTACATGCAGCTCCGGAATCCACCTCGAAGTGGATCGGCTGGCGATGCACGGTGATGTCGATCATGACCTTCGGTTGCGTGGGTAGGTTGAGAACCGTGTTTAGATCGTACAGCGGCGTTGATGATGGTAGACTAGTGCGCGTCTCCTCCTGCGTTATGCGTTATGGCCTCTAAGGCGTTCACGCGCTTGTGTCGTTCAGGGGGTGCCCTCCACAGCCTCCTCTTTGTTATGCATGCCTTGTCAATGTTATCTCCTTTCTTGCAAAAATGGCACGTTGCGCCTTCAAGCTTGCATGACTGCGGGCTGTGCTGCTAGTCCCAGCGCCAGCAGTGCGGCGCCTTGGGTGGTGTTTTGCTACTTGCGTGGTGGTGCTGCGGCTGGTTATTTGTGGGATTATGCCGGCTCAGAGGGCATCCTGATGTCACGCCGCTGCTTGCCGGCACTCTCCGCTCGTATGGCGATGTCGTAAGTCTTTGCGAAGGCCAAGTCGATCTCAGAAAACAGGCGCTATTGTAGGAAGTCGTCCCGCAGCCCGCACACAAATCGGTCACGGAGCATAATGTCCAGTGGTGGCATGGTAGGGTTCGCAGGTGGCGTGGCGACTGGGTGTTTGGTAGCTACCATTTTGGTGGGCAGCGTTCTGAATTTTTCATCGGCCGCCAGTTTTTCAGCCCCGCAGCGTAGGCGCTGAGAGCTTCTCCATCCATCTGGTGTCTGTGTTGAAAACGGGCCTGGCTGTACACTTCGGATGGCTTCGGGTCGTGTGCTTCTGCTGTGCCGCAACGATGTGGTCGTAGTCCAGTGCCGCTGGGGTTCTTGGCTGAACCAAGGAGCAGACGATTTAGTATGTCTCCTCCCCACACAGCGTGAGCAGGTGTGCCTGCTTCTTGTCTGTGATGTTCTTGACCTAGAAGTAAAATTGAAGGCGTCCAAACGATTATCCCCAGGAGATCCCGTTGAAATCACGTAATCGCGCTGATGTGTGCGTGGCCATTGTGTACCTCTGTGCCTTTCAATGCAGGTCGAACATACACTTCCTCATCGCCAATCTTATGTCCACGCAGCCAGTGACCAGCTGACGCAGGGGCACATTTAATATACGCTTTATTCAGCCAAGACGAGCACGGCTTTTTCGATGGTCGGAAGAGCGGTCTCAACGCGTCTCCCCGTCCATTGTCCAGCTCCCCACGGAGAAGGGGCGGCGTCGGCGAGGGAAAAGGTACCCTTTTCGCGGGGAAAACTAATTGGCGCGCTGCATAGAGGCGGCGACACAGAATTGTTCTTCCGCTGTGGAGCACGAACACAACAACAAACTAGCATACGAGAAGCCCAAATTGATAAAATAATTAAAAAAATCCCAACTGCAATCTGCAAACTACCCTCGTTTTAACCCGCTCAGCATTCGCTTCAAGGGTGTCAGCTCCACTAGGAAAGCATAACAATATCAATAAATATGCAACGTCAATGACAAAAACTATTTCCCGAACCACCACGGGTTGTCTAGCAACGTAATCATTATCTGGGCGTCTTTCTTATTAACTCTCGCATGAGCTCACGGCAATGCTGGCTTCATTCCCTGTAACAAAAGTCGATCGAAAGTATGCTCACAAATCGCCATCGCGCAACGTAACGCCAGCACGACTTCAGACAACTGCGAAAATCTTTGAATCATCCAATGTTGAATACCTTAAGTGCACCTTTCGTAGAGATCTATATATCGGCCACAGTAAAACTCCCTTTTGTTCGAGGTTCAGTTATCACCGCTCTCGTGCAACAAGAGGTGCCTAATTGCTTTGGAAAGACGCGTGAATGGTCCCTGTCATGCATTTGAACAGGTTAAAGTCCCATTGCTGGAATTCGTATTTGAAAGGTCCGGTGACCGCAAGATTACGGAGTCGTATTGGCTTTAAATTAGGCGCAGTTTCCCTTGGTATAAAAAAGCTGCGGGAGGCTAACGTGCTTATCTCTCAATTGAAATTGGCAATTTTTGTGTGGTTACCATGTTATTTATTAAATCTGTACCAGAATTACTTATTAGAAATTCCAAAAACTCAATAAACCGAAAAGAATTTCCAAATCTTAGAATATTCACTCTTTTATTTAGGTGCAGTAGCCAATTCGTTAAGTTTTTATCGCATTTTGTTCCTTTTTGGGTCATAAAAATACATGCTCACTGGTATTTTTTGGTTGCTTTCTTCTTGTCAATGGTATTACACCACCCGCAACCCACCTCAGCAGATTGGTGATGTCCCCGATGGTATCTGCTATCGCTCCATTGCGCTTTACTTTTGTTGTTTCTTCACATTGGGCACACCAACTTCAAACTTCCTTTGCTATATTTAGGTGCCCCCAACAGGTTCCTTTTACTTCAGCCCGAAAAAAAAAAGCAAAAAAATGAACTAGAACACAAATAGCCGATTCTTCCATTTTACTTCAGCCCTTTCTGTGCAGTCATTGGGAAATGTGGCTTCTGTACCAAAGAATTATCTTACCTCCACGAACAGTAATTTTCAATTTTGCGCGTTCTGGGTGATGATATTTCGTGTTTGCATTTGATTTGTCCATGACTGTACATCGTGTTTCTCCCGGTTTAAATACCGGCAAATTGTACAGAGCAGGACGCGCACCCCGTTCTCCTTGCAAGTAACACCCAATGTATACATCGCCTACATCTCATTTTGTTGCCATCTGGTGCATACACGACACCTGAATTTTGCAAGTATCGTTATCGGCTTTTCGTTGGTATTATGATTTTTCTTCCGACTGTTCAACTCGCTTGCTTTTTGTACAACCCCATTTAGTGCCTAATCTCACTTCCAAAACATTTTCCCCCATTTTGGCCTGCTTTTTATTATAGTATATATGAATGTAATTTCTCTCGGTATGACGGTAGTTTAATGTAGATGTGTTTCAATACGTCATTTCGGGCATCGTTATTTCGATGACTCCGAGGGGACCCTTGTTGCTATTCTGAAGTTTCCTCCTTATAAGACCTGTGGAAGTCGGCGGTATCCGAAGCCTGATAACGGAGCCAGCATCCTAAGTCTGGGTTTTTGTAGTAGCGTCATAGCGAGACTTCTCACGACCTTGATCTTCCGCCGTACGTGATCGTGCAGTTTGGCGCCACTCTTCTGAAGCATGGCGCAGGCTCAGTTTGGTAAACATTCCAAGAAGTCAGGACGGTAATGCAGGATGGTAAAACAAATATATAGAAAAGTTCACGTGCGCACACAAAAAGAACGGTAAGAAGGATGCGCTACTCTGCATCGACGTACTATACGCGTGCGTAAACAAAGAGCTCAGTTGCAGTTTCAATAGTTCCCTCAAACGTTCAAAAAGAGCTTGTCACCCAAGGTACGTTTAAGTCTTTCAGTTAGCCCTGACGTTTTGAGTGGTAGGGTGTATTTTTCATGCGAACGACTGGCATTAGGCGAGCAGATCTTTCCCAACGTAAGAAGATTCGTTCCTTACAGTGCCACAGAATAGCACGTTAAAGAAGGAAGAGTGCGACGATGGCAATGAACAGTGCACCTCTTTCCGCAAACCTGTGAGATGACTGAAAGCTACAACGAATCAACGATTCCATTTGGCGGTGTTCGGAAGTAGACCGTAAATATCAATTCCAGCTCGCCAAGAGGGCTGTGCGAAACGTGGAAGTGGGCTTCAGTGGGCCGGTGGTAATTTTGGAGAGGCTCGCGAAGCGGGCACTCTGCGTACGAACGCGTGTACTTGATAACTTACGAATATATCCCGCGTCAATAGCAGCGCACATGGAGCCGTTGATCCGTTTTTAGAAGGCTAGCGTAGGCATACTGTGCGTTGGAACGAAATTTGGCAGCGCTGAACAGCAACCACTTTCTGCCTTCAGATGAGCAGTTACGCCGTAGAGCCGGTCGTCATGTATGGTGCAGTGTCAATACTAACGGTACTTTGCTCGGGACGCTAGAAATGTCGAGGGCCATGATAGGTCTTGCAAGGTAAAGGCAGTCCACGAATTGTTGCGCTGTTTTGTGGCCGTATTATGTACGACTAGTCAGGCCACGGTTCAGTCTGCAGGGGAAAGGCTATCAGTGTGCACGAAGATGGATGCTCGAGACCGGGTGGAAGGCACTGCGAGCATCGAGGCGAGCAGACGTGTTTACACTGGCTCCGGCTTTTCTGATTATTTACGCAATGTTAATCAACAACAATTCGAGTTTTATTAGTACGAATGTGTCCTCAAAGGTTCGGGGCATCGACCGGTACCAGTTGTTACCAAAAGGTATGGTTTTCTCGCCACCTTCTTGGGACTTTTATACCCCGGCGATGCGGCGGCTTCGCTAAGCTTAAGCGTGTAGCTGGTTAGGCCTGCCTCCGGCGCACAGGAATCATCGCCCCATGGCTGCGGGTACACAATAGACCCAGACATAGAGACGTCCACTGGGAATTCGGTCGAGTCCAGTTCCAGCCGGATGTGCCTACGTAGAGGTGGAAGGAGAAGATATTACGCCACAAGAATTCTCCCCAGACTCGGGATGGCAAACTATGGGCCTTGGTATAAAGGCCCTAACCGGTGAGGGTTATGCCATTT